>CM062289.1:81143748-81824990 GCA_031216915.1 Pictodentalium vernedei | reverse complement strand
GGCACAAATTTTCCCCATTGCATGGGACCCGGACCCTTTCCCAAAGAGGGCAGAATAATCCCTGTACTGCAACGCTCAACGCCGAGCGCCGAGGGAGGGGTGGGGTAGTAACCCAGGGGCCAGGGCTTGACCCAGGAGTCCAGGATTCTCGGGTCAGGCCTCGTGCAGAGAGTAAAGGAAAATATGACATTTGGAGTCCAAATTTGAACAATTTCCCCGATAAATCTTCTGATTACCCACCTCCCACCTTAACATCAAATCTGTCGAACGAAGCCAATTTTTCTACCGAGTGCTCTTTCCATAGTTAGTAAGTACCATAGTAATCTTATCAACATTTTAGTTCTTTTTTTTTTCTACACAATAAAACAAGTGGGGCTTATTTTTGCTAGAATCCATACCTGCTAAGAGTGTCGCAAGATTCCATGAGGTCACCATGGATGAACCCCTGATGTATACTGATAACACATGTTAATCCTTTTACCCAACACAGCTTTTTAATTTTTAAACCATAAACTGAATTTGATAATATTTTCCAAAATAAACAAATATTCACCAGAAAAACCTCACAAAGATGGATGTCATTGGAATCGGCTCATTGAGCCGGTTCCAATGACAGCCATATTTCTACAATTTTATTGACGAAGTGTCAGGATATTCCAAGTAGCCCTGTACTGGTGAATTTGCCAACGCTTTGTTAAGTATTATTTATTTATTTATTTATTTATTTATTTATTTATTTATTTATTTATTTATTTATTTATTTATTTATTGGTGTTTAATGTCACATATTTCTGAACAATAGCTAATCATGACCACGACAGTTTTACGGGTGGAGGAAGCCGGAGTACCCCGGAGAGAACCACCGAGCAACTGTCAGCTCCCTAACATACTAACTCCACACAAGCAGGGTTAGCATTGGTTGAAGGCAAGCGCACCATCGACGTGCAGTACGCCTTAGAGCACAATGCCACCGTGCCCCCATGTGGGCAATGGGGCTTTGTTAAGTAAAGGGTTAAATTAACTCAATTCTTTTCACATGAATCTCATCAGAGGGGCGGCGAGAATCTACATGGGATTCTCGCTGTGTTTGTTGAGTGAATCGAATCTCGAAATATAAATCCTGCATACACCAGTAAAATTGGCAGCTATTACATGCAAAGGGTGTTGAAAGTGTCTTTAAACCCTAATATATAAACAAAACCCAAAAAATGCACATATTAGCCCTTTATGTATAAGAAAGAGTGATCATTTGCAAATTGTGAGTAATATATTTTCAAGATGCTAGCATAAAGCTTCCTTTCATACTAATTTTTTCAAAATTTCTCCACCGGGAACAGCCGTGGTTGCCTCGGCGGAGCCTGTGGTCGTCAATCTCCAGTTAGCGTACCCCCCCCCCCCCCCCCCCCCTCTCAACCAAACGTCTGACTGCGCGCCAGAGGCGGACTGGGCCAAGGCCAAGAGAAGTTACCAGAAATGAACGAACCAGAGCGGACCCCGGATCCGGAGAAAATTTAGATTTTTCGAACTGAACGGAGGCAACTTCTTTACATCTGAGTGATCAATTTCAGTTCACATGGAGGACATTTCTTCATCACTCATTCAGCAAGGATGGTATGAACAGGGAGTGGGGATACGCGAACCCATCGGGACGACCATATTGCGGCCCAATTTTGAGAAAATTTTGAGTTTCCAAATTGAAAGAACGCTGCTTCCTTGCTAGACTGCTGGAATATCCAAATGGTATCGCGGAACTAAATATTGAAATTAGAGTGAACCGCCTTAAAATGTTGCACGCGGAAATGATGCAATCTCTAAAAATAAACAGCCTTGGGAAAATCCATTGTTTCAATAAACGTTTGAAACATTCTATTGACATCTTGCATTATTGTTGAATATTCCTGATAAGAGGGGGGTGATTTGATGACTTTTGGACCTAAAAAATACAATTTACTTTTTGTGTGTTTTTGTAGGGAATTCCCTGAAAAATATGTGCACGTGACCGGTACTTCCCTTTGTGTCAGTTTTTCTCTCTCATTTGTTGCATGACCCCCTGTTTTCAGATCAGAAAAAAGTTGTCTGAAGGGCTATACTTGACAGAGATATTTGAATGCCAAAATTAAAGTGATGCGATCATATTTTATTTCCGCCTGAACGTTATAATGGTCGCCTCTGGGAAAATATTTAGTTCTGTGATACCAAATGTTCTCTATGTGGACTGCCATTGGGAGTGGGAGTCCACACAGAGAACATTTCAATATACCAGCATTCCATGCAACCAGATCCACTTCGTCTTTTGGGCGTTTTCACAAAATTTCAGGCACAGCAGGTGTTGGGCTGCATAAATTTTTTGGGGCCCCAATAGGTGGCCTAATGGGAACTTCCCGATGGACAATACGGCCAGTTCACATTTGTTAACTCTTAGAAGCCGGAGTCGAGTTCTCTTGCCTGTGATGTAATACGGCAGAATAATCTGGCTCTGACGGTTCGGCTATCTTTGGGCTGGGGGAGAATTAAACACTGACCAGGTGCCTCTAGTCAAGTGTTGTCTGCCTGAATAGGCAGACGACACTTGACTAGAAGCACCTGCTTTACTGTAAGTGTTTTCGCGGTATGTCATGTTCAATAAATTCATTCTGATTCCCAGGCTTCTAAGAGTTAAGCGCATGTTGGGTCTCCAAGGGCAATTCCTGTCAAGGAAAGTCTGGATGAAAAGAACATACACGCCGTCAAATGTATACTTAATGTTAATTTATAATGTGAAAAATAACAAACTTACTGATCAGCAAACAGTTGTCTTTTACTCCTAATGTTCTGTGCTGTATAAGGAATTAATATAATAAGAACGAAAGAAATAAGTGTTAAACCTGAGATGATGTGACCAGCCATCCTCCTGGTCCAAAATGAAATGAGAAGTCAGTATGCAACGACAAATATATATTGTGGGATATCCATTTCATGATATGGGAAAATAGGTTATTTGATGTTTGGCTCAGTTACCAGTTATTTCTTTGATGGCGGACCTCCATGATAATCGTAAGATTAAGGCTCATTATTCTGAGCGTTTCTATTTATTATTAAATAACAACATGCTTGAAGTGCGGAGTATTAAAAATTACAAACCATCTTAACCTACAGGCACTTCACAAAATACAGAGATTTCATTTCTTGTGGTTTAATCTCTTCAGAAATAAAATGTGAACAAAGTGTAATCATTGTCTTTGTCCACTACCAGGCTGGTCGGGGCGGACTGGGCCAAGAAAAGTTACCGGGGAATAGCACCAAGGGCGACCCCGGACCTGGAGGAAATTTAGATTTTTCGAACTAGAAGATAACGCTGCTTCCCTGTATTTGAGCTACGATTGCAGGCCACATAGAGGACATTTCAATGAAATTTTGATATCATTTTCGTCGCTCATTCGGAAAAAAAATGTTGTACGGGGGGGGGGGGGGGGGGGGGGGGGGCTTGGACCCACCTCGACCAAACTGACAGGACGCTGTTTCGTTGTTTCTGAGCGATAAAATGCAGAATAGACTGCTGGTATATCGAAATGTCTCTTTGGACTGCCATCAACCTTGGGGCCTCGGGGGGGGGGGGGGGGGGAGACCCCCAATAGGGGCTCACCGGGAATTTTCCCGGTGGACCATATAGCCAGTCCACGTCTGAGAGCTAAGTTGGTAAATGTCTGTGGCCAGACGCGTAAATTCTAAGAGTGGATGGGGTGGGGTTGTCACACCTTACACAATTCTTTGCTCGTTGGGTAGAGAAGGGGTGTTTTGGTTAGAGTAACTCCCTTTCACCAATAACTTTTCCCGTCGGGACATTTTTGTTGTTTGGATTGGGGTCTAAGATATCGAATCACTCTTGATAGTAATTATGTTATTTCTCATGAACGAGACTAGATTTAATACATGTCACACACACACACAACCGGCCATATAAATGAACAGCTATTCTACCCTATTTAGTCAGTGGGGGACAGACACGACCAGTTTGGAGAATGATATGTATCTGCCCAACGTAACGGCCAAAACCGGTCAGCACTATTCACAAAACATGCCATTAAATTGTCATTATATTTTCATTTTTTTTTAGTCAAAAACATAGCTTATGACCCTTCATTGGAACGAGCTCGTTGAGCTCGTTCCAATGAGGGATCATAAGCTATTTTTTTGACGCACTAATGGAAAAAATTAGATATTAAATTTTTTTGTTTCCAAGTAAAGAGTTAGAAAATTGCGTCACGACTACGATATGTATATTAGATATATCCACAAATTATTTATTTATTTATTTAAGGTCACATATTTTTGCACAATGGCTAATCATGACCACAACATGAGTATCAACTCAAGACTAGGGGTGAGCGTTAATAAGCCACGTTGCCCATTTTAGAGAGGGTTTGCACCTCCCAAGTATTGGTGACTGGGTCCTATTTTACCAGTAAAACAGAGCTTGTTTACCGCAGTGAACAGGCACTGCTTCACTTCCCGGGGTTCCCGCGGGGAATATATCCACAAATAAATTATAATGAAGTCTCGGGTCTCTAACTATACTCTGGATTGACTAATACACCAACTATATCAGCATGGCATGCCTTCTACGATGGTCACACATTTCTGCACAATGGCTAATTGTGGCCACACCATGGACATAAAGTCAAGTCCAGAGAGTCGTGTATATCCATGTTGCCCGTTTTAGAGGACTCCCACCGCAGGCATTGGTTACCGGGTCCTGTTTTACCCCTGAAACATAGCTCGTTTACCGCAGTAAACAAGCACTGCTTCACTTTCCAGGGTTGCCACGGAGGTGTAGTTGGAATATTTTATCACAGTTTACCCCAACCCCCAATAATCTTCTCGACGCCCCTGATTGTTGAAAATACTCTGCCCAAAGCGGATCTTAATTGGGACAGAAGGACAGAAAGCTTCACTTTTGGGAAATTTGCTCGGAGAAATTAAAAATTTAGCAGATTTGAATAAAGAATTTTATTTTGATGAATGATAGACTCATAGTCACATATATACTCCGTATCTACAGGTTTGGAGTTATACCACACGGCCCTAGATAACGACAAGAGAGCCCAGCTCCCCAGGAACTGGGGATATTCAGCATTGCCAACAACAGCTTGACTATTTGTGTTGTCAGCATAGGCACAGAACAGAAATCTGCACTGGTGACGTTTTCTAGCTTGATGATATATGGGCGCTTAAAATTAGCTACAACAATCGGCTGTTTGCCTTGACTTTTACCACGTCGTTATCAACTATACTAGCACCGAATGTGTGAGATAAAGGGGGTAACTGCCTCGGGGTACGGATTGTGTTTTAAAAAGCGGAAAGCCGTAGGGAGGCTTTTGGTACGGGTATCAGACGCTAGAGGAGGTGGCAAGAGTACGTAGTTGCATTACTGACCAGGTTTTCATTCATATAAAAAACCCAACTGTTTCAGTTTGTTGGTTTTCCATGCACCGAACTTCCCTGCATCGCGGTGACCACGATTATCTTTGGACGAAAATACACCAAACACCTGCATACACACAGAAATACGGGAAATTAATTGTCCATATTGTAAGGAAACAATTGAGTGGATATGGTCAAGAAAACGCTGGAGAATGCTTCTCCTAGCATTAATTAATTTTTTTTGGGGGGGGGGGGGACCCTCAACACTCCCCCCCCCCCCCCGCTTATCGTTCGAATCCCACCTGCGGCAACCGCGTTGTGTACTTGGGCAAGATATTTCATCCCGATTGCCCATGTGGGGTCACGGTGGTGTTGTGTACTAAGGCGTACTGCGTACGGGAGGGGGGGGGGGGCAGGATCACAGAAGGGCATCCGTGCACTGCAGTACGGTCGCCTTGGACTGGTCACTTTCCATTGGTGGGCGATATTTCCACGGATGAAATGATATTAGAGTCCAAACACTAATTATAGAAATAATCATCAAAAATTTAATTATTGAAGTACCGGGTACAACTCGGTGCTTCATTAATTAAAATTTTGTTGATGATGATTTTTATTACCTGCAAAACGCATGCATGGGCATCACTGTCCACGCGTGGATTACGACCACCCTACGGTGGCTGTACTGTATTGTATATCAGTCATCCTGTTCTTTACGTCCCAAGTCATCGACTGTACAAACCCATTTAAAACAACGAAAAAGGCGTTTTCAAGTTTTTAGACTTGTTCGATTATCCGTATGTTTCGTTCTCTTGATTTTATCTACAAAGTGTGCATAGTTGGATAAATCATTGGCAAACCGCCCTTTTAAGTAATATGAAAACAGTTTAGCAGACTAAAAGCCAAAAACAGGTTCATTGTTGCAAAAATAATTTCCATGGACCACACCCAATTTAAATCGTTTAGTGTTTTCTTTCGACAAAACTCTAAGATGTTCCAGTATTATTTCGGAATTATCTCTCAAACTAAAGAACTTTCCTTCAAATTGTCATAAAATGTCAAACCCCGTCCTTTGTCCAGTTCATTACAAAGTGATAAAACTATTTTGATCAGACTGTCAATTCTATCTGCAGATCAGATGATTAAAAGAGAAGCGGACCTTCTAGAAAGTCATTTCATATGAATAAAGCAATTTGGGATACGTACACCTCACCTGCGACATGATTAAAAGGAGTCTACATATAGGTAATTTTGGGCTGAACAATGGCAGCAAAGTTAGTATGAACTCACGTTCAGCTAAGCACCATTACATTTCTCACTTCAGAGGACAGACACTCACCAGTCATTGATGGACCCAACGTCCTACTCCCAGTCAAAAATCGCAAATACTAGGAGATGCGGAGATCGTGCCTGTTTGGATGGATCTCACGGTGCATCTCATATGTGACGTCATAGTCACTTGACCTAGTTACGTCGCGTTTAGTGGACATGATAGCCCGCGTGGGCGGCCATTTTGTGACGCCATCTCCATAGTGATACCTGGTCCTAGTGCGCATGCGCAGCGCGGGTTGTTAGCTTGATACGTGTTTCCATCGGCCATTTGTATACTGGAGGCCGCCATCTTGGTTTCTATGATAGCACGTGGTTGCTGTGTAACCCAATGACCTATAATAGGATGGGGTATGTTCAAAGGGTGTGCTCGATTGAATAGGAGTAGTTTCCGATTAGTTTACTTTGTAGAATTACCCAAATAGACCCGACAATCTCTTCAAATCACCTAAACGGACTATATTTGGTACGGATTTCCCCATTTTTTGGCTTATAAGAGTAGCACGTAGTGTTATAAGGTGCGTCTTTTGTATAAGAGTAGTTTCTCGGTTCGGCCTTCTTACAGAATCCTCGGAGAGAATTACCGAAATAGACCTGATACATTGTACTTGTTCGAATTCATTCAAAATCCTCTGTTTCTACATATAAACTATTCTTTAGTTTTAGTCTATTTAACCATGTTCGTTTGTTCTGGAGCATACTCCAGTAGAGTAGAAGGGCCTACCAGTTGGAACAGTCGTGTTACTATATTTAGCTTTTCTGGTCTGTTCAGGTTAGTTCTAACCCCTTTCCATGTACTCTTGTTTTGCTTCATTTATCCAGATCGTCCAATCGGTTCACTTTATTGCAGCTAACGAACCAATCAGATTAATTGATTTCCAATAAGCTGTGCCCAATTATACATAGTTATCTCCCTTGTGTACAGCGAAGGCCTATATGATTTTCAAACCCAAAAGACAATCGAGCAGTTACTGAAAAGTCATTGTTCGAACGATTCGAATCTTATCTACAAGCTATGGAACAGTTGCTCCGTGAGCAAATGTTCGAACGACTCGAATCCCATCGAGCAAATGAGCTTTTGAGCATTTGCTCAAAAGAGTGACTCCAAATACTGCTCTACGACTCATCTGGCTATTTAATGATACCTATGATATGGCAATGCATCATTTGATGATACTGTTTAAGGATACTTTTATAGGATACTTGTCTGCGGATATCTATTTGAAGATAGTTATGGCTCCTAGTATAGGATACTTGTCTGCGGATATCTATTTGAAGATAGTTATGGCTCCTAGTGTCTGCTTGGTCCTGCCTTCTAGACCACCCCAAGATCTTCATAGCTTCAAGACCACTACTTGTCCATTGTCACAATTATCTGTCCTGTGATTAATGGTTATTGTATTCACCTTTAATATGGTGTTCTAGTACCAACCGTGCAGTCTTGTACCATCATCTGTCCTGTGATTAATGGTTATTGTTTTCACCTTTAATATAATGTTCTAATACCAACCGTACAGTCTTGTCCCATTAAGGCCTTGTACTTTTACTATTGGCTACCACTATTCTGTCATGTGTCTCAGCCATTACTAACTTGTAGTACTACTACTGTCCTCAGTACACTAATACCACTTAGGGACCCAATTCATATTACTATCATTCCACTACTGCTTACTCGAACAGCTTTTTCATTCCTATTCCAAGTTCCCCTAATAAGCTGTCGAGCAGTTACTGAAAAGTCATTGCTCGAACTAGTACTGAAATGGTTAACCGGATAATCGATTTGAAACCAGTTAGCTACCTAACCGATTAGAAAGACCGTCAACTGGTTATCCGAAATATCGATAGTGATCGCCATTCCACCTTTAAAAGGTAGTAAATCTGCCGCTTCTCCTTTGTGATATATTACACATCGAAGCCGCGTCGTATATGATGAGAAATAATAGACTTTGGCGTTTAAGAATTCGTTAATGATTGGCCGTTTCCGTGAGTAATGAGAAATGCAGAAACTATTCCGTAGTGTGTATCCAAACGAACGTTGTCGAGTACTTGACAACGTTCGTTTGTATACACACTACGGAATAGTTTGAGAATACTGCTTTCCAATTTCTATAGTCTTGATCCCACATTCGGTGAAATAATGGCCACGGATAACTGGATATTATCCGATTATAGTTCTCGGTTAGTCGGTTACGAAAATGAGTCAACCGTTTCAGAACTAGCTCGGACGACTCGAATCCCAACGAGCAAATAAGTTACCGAATAATTGCTCCATGAGCAAATAAATGCTCATACGACTCGAATCCCATAGAGCAAATGAGCTATAGAGCAATTGCACGAAATAGTGACTCCAAATACTGCTCCGCGACTCATCTCGAAAAAGGGGTGCCAAAGGCCAGACGTTTTTCAAAAAGGGGTTCCGTGAGTGGGATTCCTAGAAACAGGGTTTTGAGAGTGGTGTCCGAGTGGATAAGTGCGCTGGTCTCTCATGCCAGAGGTCCCGGGGATCGACCCGGGCCTGGTCGGGGAAAGTTCTCGAGGTGTCGAACACAGTCTGCCAGCATCAGATTTGGGGTTGATGCTCTCCCAGCCTACCGTCCTATTGGGTGGGGACGTAAAATGGCTGTTCTCTCTGCGGAGAGAGATACACTCCGTGCAGACTAAAGTTCTCCTTGTAGTATTCGAGAAGAGCAAGGCCACGTAGTTGCCGCTACGAAGGTCATCCCACACACCTGTGCCATTGGGACAAGGAGAGGCGTTAATATAAGTTGCATATCTTGTTTGCCAATCCTTGTAAAACAAATAAGATTAAGCCTTTGAACTCTAGTGGTAACTTCCATGCCAGTTCAATGGCAGCAATTAGAAGGGTTCATATTCATTATTTGGGGTAGACCAATTAATATTTTTAACGTGCAGCCTCAGGGCTCCACGTTGAAAATATTGATTGGTCTACCCCACACATTTACTGAACAGCCATCCTATTTAATGACGTAATGGTGTATCAACTTTCTGGCAGTAAAACCGGCCGCGCTCTTTCAAAGGGTTAAATAAACAGGGTTGATGATTTCATGGAATGAGCTGGGACAGATGGAAGTAATTGCTCCATGAGCAAATGCTATTGCGACTCAGCTGAGCTGTAGAGCAATTGCGCGAAAGAGTGACTCCAAATACGACTCGACGACTCATCTCGGTACAAAGGGGATTCTGTGACCGCAGACATATCCGTAATTGGGATTCCTAGCCGATTCCATAAAACGAGATTCCGCGATCTGTAGCTACTCTCAAACAACTCCACGACTCTACGACTCTTATATATACCTCTTATATATACTGTCGTACTTAAACTAAAATATAGGTACTAAAGACAAGCGAGACCTTGACACCTTTGTCCCTCTGAAGCGACCCCCCCCCCCCCCCCCCGAAATTCGACAACTATTTTTTTTTTCGATAATAATAATAATAATTAAAGTGTCAATGACACTGTAGCTCAACTTTTCAAGACATGTACATGTATAATATGTGACACAGCAATGACAAACATCCAGGTAATGACCTGATAACAAAGGTACATATAAAGTATTGTAACGGCCTGTACATAAATACTGACCGTAGCCTGTAACAAATGTATAGGAAAAGTATTGTAAAGGTGGGTGACAGTCACATGCTAAACTAGAAAAGAAATCTTTGAGTCCCAGAGTGGGTCTGACTGAACCCCAAAATATTTGTTCTCATAGCACAGTGATAACAAAGGCACCCCAAAACAAACTCATCCCTGTCCCAAGGTGAAAACAAAGGTACCCAAGAAGTTTCGTGAAGATCAGTTCATAAATACGAGCTGCATAGAAGTTGTGACAAAAAACTGACTGGACCCAATTTCGGTACAAAATGGCCACTGGCAGCCATCTTGAATTTTGGACCGCACTCAGAAACACTCGTTCTCGTCCCCAGGTGATAACAAAGGTACCCAAGAAGTTTCGTGAAGATCGGTTGATAAATACAGCCTCTAGCCCGAGCCGTAGTATTGACATGTGCACTTACAGTGTATAAGTAGCACAAAATAAATCAAAATTCATCTAATTTGCATAATTTCTGCACGAGAAAAAAACCCGTACTGTATGTGATGTATTCCAATTTACTAAACATTCATACAAAAATTTATTCAAATCAGAACTTTCATACAGAAGTTCTGTACAAAAGACTGATTGCACTAATTTTGGTACAAAATGGCTGCTGGTGGCCATCTTGAATTTTGGACCACACCCAAAAACACGCGTTCTCATCCCACGGTGATAACAAAGGTACCCAAGACGTTTCGTAAAGATCGGTTCATAAATGCGGCCTCTAGCCTGAGACGTATAGAAGTTGTGTACAAGAAACTGACTAGACCTAATTTCGGTACAAAATGGCCACTGGCAGCCATCTTGAATTTCGGACCGCACTCAGAAATACTCGTTCTCGTCCCAAGGTGATAGCAGAGGTACCCAAGAAGTTTCGTGAAGATCGGTTGATAAATACAGCCTCCAGCCCGAGCCGTATTGACATGTGTACTTACTGTGTGTAAGTAGCACTGAAAAATTCAAAGTTCATCTAATTTGCATAATTTCTGCACGAGAAAAAAAACCGTATTATATGTGATGTATCCCATGTTACTAAACATTCACACAAAAAAATATTCAAATCAGAGCTTTCATGTGGAAGTTCTGCGCAAAAATCTGATTGCCCCTAATTTTGAACAAAAATGGCTGCCAGCAGCCATCTTGAATTTCGGACCGCACCCCAAAACACTCGTTCTCGTCCCACGGTGATAACAAAGGTACCCAAGGAGTTTCCTAAAGATCAGTTTATAAATGCGGTCTCTAGCCCGAGCCGTATTGGCATTTGCACTGACAGTGCTGAAAGTAACACTAAATACATCAAAGTTAGTCTAATTTGCATAATTTACGTACGAGAAAAAAACCCCGTATTATATGTGATGTATCCCAGGGTACTAAACATTCATACAAAAAAATATTAAAATCAGCGCTTTCATATGGAAGTTCTGTGCTAAAAACAAATTTCTGCATCGTCGGTACAAATTGGCGGCCGGCAGCCATCTTGAATTTCGGACCGGACCCCAAAACACTCGTTCTCGTCCCACGGTCATAACAAAGGTACCCAAGAAGTTTCGTAAAGATCGGTTCATAAATACGGCCTCTAGCCCGAGACGTATTGAATTGCTGACGGACAGACGGACAGACGGACAGACAGACGACTGGCCATGGCATAAGCTCAAATTTGGCTTCGCCAAAGTTGAGCTAATAATAATAATAATAATACTTTGAGCTTCCGCTGATTTGCCGCGGTCAGATATGAAAGACTTGTGAAAAAAGGTAAAATGTACATTCGTTAGACTCCTTCCACTGGGGCGGGTGGGGGGGGGGGGGGGTCAGTACTGTGCCCACCACACTTCTAGGTCCTTCACACACTTTTACATCCCTCAGTTTATTTACATGGCTGTGTCGGTTGTATGGTTATAAATAGAAACTTGGTGCAAAGTTGCCTCACATGCTGTGCGTAAATAAACTTCATTATACTTCAATCAATATTCAAATCAGGTATGGAAAATAAAAACTTATAAACACTTCAAAGAACGCGACATAATAACTTTCATTACATGCGAGAATAAAATGTTATCAAGAAACGGTCACTTAGATTCGTTATAACATTGTATGGAATGTTTGAGTTGAAATTAATATGACGATCCTCCCCCTACTTATCCACCATGTGAAAGGTGTAAACAATCCCCGCGAACGATCCAGCTGATAAAAACCTTCATGTATTTAGAGATAATCGAAAGACCAATCTCAGGTTTCCATTTATGAATAATTATTTTGGAGGTCCAGTGACAGACAGTACAAGACCAGGAATGTCACCGGACATTATTGACATATGTACCGAGTGCATGTGGACGTGAATGTTACCGGTTTTTCCATGTAATACACATGTGCCGATTACCTTTCTCAACAATTCACATACTGCAATGACGCTGCGATTCAACGTGAAGGCATGCGATTCAACGTGATGGCATTTTCACACAAACTGCGATGCGAGCCGGGAGTGGGGTCGTGGTTACTCCCTCCCCCAATAATTTTTTCACTCGGGACGGCTTTGTATGGATTGGAGCCTTGGCTGTAGATTGGTTCTTGCACAGAGGCGGACTGGCCGTATGGTTCACCGGGAAAATTCCCGGTGGGTCCCCTATTGCCCCCCCCCCCCCCCCCCGGGGGGGGGGGGGGCAAAATTGATGCAGCCCAACACCTGTTGGTACGTGCAATTTCGTGAAAATGACCAAAAGGCAAAATGAATCTGATTGCATAGACTGTCGGTATATCGAATATTACTCAAACGATTAGTCGACTAGTCGATGTCGACTCTGGGCAAACCAGTAATCGACTCTCAATTGCGCAGTCGACTAGTCGAAGGAGTTCAAGCTTTTAGGTAAATAGTCCCTTCTGTGCCACTGTCAGACAGTTTGAACAGCAATATTGGGCAATGTATACATCTATTGCCATCTGATAGTAGTGACAGTAGTTTGTTTTAACTGGTACTAGTAGAGTGCTGAATTATTTTGGGCTATCAGGGTATGTTATTAATTTACCTTGTTGCAATTTATGGGAGAGTGCCTATAGGCACTCTCCCATAAATCGCAACAAGGCAAATTAAATAAGACTATATAATTTCACTCTTAGCATAATTAGAAGCACATTAACAGAATAATGTTCCAGTAAGTTGCTGTGTATGAATGCCGAAGTGAAGCCAAATTTGCACCTTCAGCACTCTACCGGAACACCAACACTGTTATACGGAGACAAGTTTTCACCAATGACTAGTCGAAGTCGACTTGACATTTGGGTATTGACTAGTCGACTTTGGAATTCACTAGTCGTTTGAGCACTAATAACGAAACCAGCAGCCTAGTTTGCCATTGATCGCTCAGATGAAAGGAAACAGCGTTCCTTAAATTTCAAAACTCCAAATTTTCTCCGATTGGGCCGAACTATGGTCTTTCCGATGGTTCCTTCGGGCTAAACTATGGTCTTCCCGATGGGTCCTCCGGGCCAAACTATGGTCTTCCCGATGGGTCCCCCCAGGCCGAACTATGGTTTTGCCGATGCCTCCGCCCCGGTAAAACCATTTTTGCCGAATGATCGATGAAGATGATACAGAAATGCCATCGAAATGTCCTCTTTGTGGACTTCCATATTGCTCGCCCAGAGGCAAGGAAGCGGTTCGTTCAGTTCGAAAAATCTAAATTTTCTCAGGGGCTGGGTCCCCCTTGGTGCATCTCCCGGTAACTTTTCCTGGCCCAGTCCGCCCCTGCTCTTGCTTGCCAGTATGTACTTGGAAGACTGACTTTAACTCTGCATGCTGTTGGCAGCTGTTCCTGTCCCGCACAGAGATTCTCTTGTCATTGAAATAAGTAGAATTCGGGCACATTTAATCAGATTTTCCGGCGTAAATTTCAACTCAGCAATGATTTATTGTGTTATATTTGCATTAATTTTTCATCAAATCTAGTCATGGCTGCTTCACTGCAGCCATGACTAGATTTGATGAAAAACATCTTGAAAATACTCAGCGGGTTCAGAGTTAAACCGAAGATAAGATAAGATAAGATAAGATAAGATTTATTTAGCAAATACACCAGAACAGAGGCAGGTTGCTATGTGCACACACAAACAACATAAACAGTATCATAAAACACACTAATTCCAAATGACATGCATACATAAATCATATTACAGGTAAGTTCCTCTTGTAAAGGAAGAGCTGGACCATGTTACAAATAACATTGCATAGCACTGGATTATCATTAGTCATTATTACTTTAAGTCCATTGTATCCATTAGAGGGAAGTCAATTTTTTCGTCTGAAATAGCGCGAAATAATTTTTTTCTCAATGGTGCATAAAGCGGATATTCCATTACGAAATGCCATTCCGATTCAGTCTCCCCCATTGTACAAGCTTCGCATATTCTGTGTTCCATCGGACGAGGAGGTTGTAAATGCCTTCCACGTTCGGTCCACAGTTTTTGGTTGCTGATGCGTGATCGCATGAAATTGTTTCTAGCTTCAGAGGAAGAGGTGTGAATGAGATACTTTGAATAGTCGATAAGTCCTAAGTTTGTTTTTTCCTATTCTCTTATCATTTTGTATATCTTCTTTAACCCTTTACCTAACATGAAAAGCAGATGACACTTGCCAAAAAAAAAAAAAAATCTTGAATAACTAATTTTTTACATTTTTGTCTCAAAAACATAGGTTATGACCCCCTCATTGCAACGAGCTCGATGAGATCGTTCCAACAAAGGGTCATAACCTATGTTTTTGAGACAGAAAAAAAACGAAAAAAATTAAGAAAATTAATTTGTCAATTTTTTGTGAGAATAGCGCTGGCCGGTTTTGGCCGTTACGTTAGGTAAAGGGTTAACTAATTTAATATGGTCCGATTCAAGTTTGGACTTTAGAAGATTAATGAGCGATGATTCGACAGTGGCCACTGATACGTAATCACGATTGCCCACGCGTGGCGCTGTGTACTAAGGCGTACTGCACGTTGAAGGTAAACTTGCCTTCGACCGATGCAAACTATACTTGTGCAGAGTTTGAAAGTTGGGGTGCCTGACTGTTGCTCGTCACTACTCGGTGGTTCTCCGCGGGTACTCCGGCTTCTTCCATTCCCAAAACTGTCTGACACGATGTCACCCTGCCTGTCGAAAGTATCGTTATACCCAAATAAACGAACAAGACTAGATTGATAATTGAACTTATGCCATACACTCTCGTTGTAATTGAAATGGAGGTCTGCAATACCCAATTCGAGGTGTTGGGGCGTCCAGCATTACTGATTTGAAGTAACGGTACGTGTACAATAAAATAAGTTGCGTCACTGCTGCTATTGTATTTATTAACTAAGAAAATTCCAAGGAGTCTTGATTTTTTTTAAACCTCGACTGTCTGATGTTCCAACTACATTCGACAAAGCCATATCTTATGATGTAGTTTTCTTGGGCAAGACACTTCACCCCCATTGCCCACGTGGGGGCACGGTGGCGCTGTGTACTAAGGCGTACTGCACGTCGATGGTGCACTTGTTGTCAACCACTGCTAACCCTGCTTGTGTGGAGTTAGTATGTTGGGGAGCTGACAGTTGCTCGCCGTTGCTCGGTGGTTCTCTCCGGGTACTCCGGCTTCCTCCACCCGTAAAACTGTCATGGTCATGATTAGCCATTGTGCAGAAGTATGTGACATTAAACACCAATAAATAAATAAATAAATAAATAAATAAATAAATAAATAAATAAATAAATAAATAAATAAATAAATAAACAAATATGATGTAGTTGACTATTACTTAGTCGGATAACTTTTACACACACCCCTCCCCAGGGACGTGGCTAGAGGTTTCCGATTGGGGGTGTAGGGTAGTGAATTTCCAACTGGGGGGGGGGGGGGGGAGGGACCGGGAGGGGGAAAACCCCCTGTCCGGTCCCTCCCCCTAGTTAGAAATTCAATACCGAGAAAGATTTTTAAAACGAAGCCATGAAAGGAGGCATCAAATTGATTCTAGTAACTGAAATGCCAACACATTTATGATAGAATTATCAGGTTGTTATTATTATTTGGTATTATTTTGGGAATTGAATATGTGCTAAACAAATGCTCAAGCTAAGAACTTTGAGCAATTCACACTGTCCAAACATTAAATCAAAACTTATGCAGGAATGATGAATTTTCGATGTTTCATCATTTTGTAACCGTGAATGATGGAATTAACCCAGAATAACGATTTTACACGATGTGATTTTCTTGAAGTGCATTTCAAGGATTTTTTTATGACGATAAGTAAAAGTATTATAGAAGTCTCGTACCGATTGACATCAGATCAAATAACAAATTTTCATTAAATTTTACGTTTTCTACGTGGTGTGTGATGCCTCTATGAGCATCGTACAACAAACACGAATACAATGTGAGCAATGTCTTGGCTGAAATATAAAATCACCGAATATAATTTGCGTCAAAATGAAATTCAGTGATTTTTTGTTATATTAAGGGTCGGGTAACGATACTTCCGACAGCCAGAGTGACTTCGTTTCGGCCATTTTATGGGTAGAGGCATCCGTAGTGCCCGGACAGAACCGATGAACAATTGTTAAGACTCCCAATGTACTAACTCCGCACAAGCAGGGTTAGCCTTGTCTGAAAACAAGTGCACTATCGCTACGTGCAGTACGCCTTAATACACAGCGCCATCGTGCCCCACGTGGGCAATCGGGTTTAATTGCCCAATTAGGTGCTCTCAGTGGAGTCTCATGACAATATGTCGTGTTATTTACAGTCACTACAAAAGAAACCTTCAAAGATCATCAATTACAGAGATACTCGGACTGCTGAGATGGATATAGGAGATAGTGTCCCCATCCAATAGAAGGGGGATTCATGGTTTTCCCTTGAGAAAATGTTTAAAATTAGTGTAAAATGTGGCCTTATGGTATCATTTCGTGATAGTTATCGTCACATTAGCCCCGAGAAAGGGCGCTCGCCCAAAAGGGGCGTTCGCTCCAACATCCCCGTCATCCGCATGGGAATGAACTTACCGAACAAAGGCCGTAACAGTAACTATAGCTCGAGGTTATATATAGAGATGTGACTCTATGTTGCCCCCGCATGCTGCATGGAAGCACTTTTATTAACTGGTTGCGTGCTAGTTAAATTTAGGTAGTCCAAATGTTCTCATTTTTTATCAAAAAGCCTCATATAGAGCCCAATCAGCGGCCTCAAGTAATCAAGCAATGCATGTATCTACATTGTGTTCCAACACATTAATTCCCCCAAAATGACTGGCGTTGTCACTGACTGGGCTTTTTGAAATAGTCTTCATGTCTCGATGACCGAAGGCCCGAGATGGGGGCGTTTGGGAGGAGGTGTCCCATTCCATCGGGGGGGGGGGGGGGGGGGGACACCTCCTCCAAACTCCCCATTTAATTTTGAAAGCCATCAGAAGGGATTTGGGGTGTATTTTTGCTTTACGTCGAGAATAAATCATTGGGGAAAATTGAGTGACGAACCTGGGAAGGACATTATAATCCCCCCACCCCCTCACCCAGGTGCTTCCTGCGTCCCTGATGAGAAACCAGTGTGTAAACATGTTTGATAGAGTTTTTCAGTTTCTGCCACAGGATCTGCTTCATCGGATTTTGTTTCACAACATTGTAACTCTCAGTGATGTTGTGGGGTTAGGTTGAGCGAGTCACTGTCTGAATGTGTAAATATTACGCATGTTTCATGAAGAATCGGCAAAATCATCCTGGTTCTTAGACACAATCAGCCAATTCTTCCAAAATGTTGCTTTTGGCATCGCGACGTGCTGTATGAATGGTGAAATAATACAACTTCAGTATGTACCTGATCTGATACTAACTTCCATGAAAAATTGTGCACGAATTATTATTAAAGAGAAATCAACCCTCCCGGTGACGATAAGTATGGCTATGTTTGCTCTCGTGAAACAAATATTGGTGAGACCCTGATTAACCCTTTACCTAAAGTAATGGATATATGCGGACAGCGCTATCAACAATTCTTTTATTTTGTTCCATTTTCGTCTCCAAAACATAGCCTCTGGCCCTTCATTAGGGCGAAATCGTCTATGATTTGAGGCACCTCACCAACAAAAAACGCTCCAGCTTTCAGTAATTTGATATTTTTGGTGCAAATGTCGAACCACGTCTCGGCATATTTTCGCTTTTATGTGCGCTGTCGTGGTAGCGCGCGTTTTGTGACGTCATTGTCATGGTAATATGCAATGTTAGTGTGCTTGCGTGGACAGCGCCTATTGTTCGGATAGTACGTGTTTTCGCCATCCATTTTGTATGGTGGGGACGCTCATGAATCTTTTTCAGCGATTTTATGGTGGCACGTGGCTAGTATAAGACTGAATGACTTCTAACGTAGTGGGTGTGTTCAACACAACTGCCAAAAGTTTCCCAGACTTTTCTTAGATCGCCATTTTTAATGATACCCCGTTTGCATGGGTAGCACATAGTGTTCAAGAGCCGATGTACTTCCAAAAGCTATATTATATTGTATGAAAAGAAACAATTGCATGAAGGTAGCAACCCGACAACTAACAAAAAATACCCGAATGGGCCATAAAATTTCCTGTTTATCTGGCTCGGTTTCTCAGACAATCCTAGTTTCCAACTACCCATGACTTTCTACCGGTCTACTTATACACTGGAATCGCCAGTAAATACCAGAATCACCCTAAAAAGTTATGATATCAATGAATGTATACCTTTATTTATCGCCGTTTCTTTTTAAATTACCTTTATATTCCATGATTGTGGGTTTTGTGGTGTTTGAAGGTTACAAGATTTAATATAAATGGGAATTTTTTGAGGTGATTCAGGTAGTTATGGTTGATTCTGTTTGAAGAAATGACCTGGAAATTCCATTAAAACTTGTAAAAATTATATTAATAACAAAGATAAAATGTTTATTTATTTTCTTTAACCCTTTACGTAACGTAACGGCCAAGACCGGTCAGCGCTATTCTCAAAATCGCCAACTAATTTCATTATTTTTTCATTTTTTGTCTCTGTCTCTAAAACATAGGTTATGACCCCTCATTGGAACGAGCTCGTCGATCTCGTTCCAATGGGGGGTCATAACCATGTTTTTGAGACAAAAAATGAAAATAATAGTTATTCAAGAAGTTTTTTTTGCAAGTGTCGTCTGCTTTTCAGGGTAGGCAAAGGGTTAAAGCCATATTATATAATAAAGGCCTTATACTTTAACTCTGCAAGGCAAAAATAAAATCACCTGATGATACGAAACTCCCTCACTTTATTATTGAATTATCTAAATTATGTAACAGGTTTGCTAATTCCCACACTTTATTTAACAAATTATCATGGTATTGAATTAATCTTAAAAATAAGGGTGATTCCGGTATTTACTGGTGATTCTTGTATATATAGGTAGACCCCTTTCTACAACCCGTTGGTGAAATATTCTACCTACCCCAGACCCTCAGTTTTGGCGATAACCAGGTATTCTACCATTCTATCTAGTCTTGGCAATATTTGTCCTGGATCAAACAGATCGTTTATTTGCCCACTATCACTATACGGTACGCATTAACCGAGGCGTGACAGTTTTCATCACAGGAGGCAATGTGGGTTAACCTGAAGTCCCCCATACCCTGGTTTCATTGCGGTATTTGAAAATACGAGGGCAATGAGAACACCCCAATGACGTCTAACCCCTTATCGCCATCTGGGTAGTTGTCGACGGAAGATAGACCGCCTTTTGTGAACTGATGGTGACTAATACAGTAAATTCTTGTTAACAGGGCGGCTGCTAGAAGCCAAGATCATGGCTCTCTTGAAAAGTGCCGAAACCCACTAGAGTGGCTTTACACTGCAAGATAAGATAAGTTTTATTGCACAACCACAACATTAATGGGTATGGCACATACTACAGATACATATAAGTTGCAATATGCTAGAAATAAATCAAAGGAGACATTTCCCGTAGACACCTTTCTTCACACGCACGCACGCACGCGTGGCACGCACACACGCATGCACGCACGCACGCACGCACACACACACACACACACACAAAATTGGAACCTATTTTGTTTTGGGGCATATATGAACTCTGGCACTCGCCTGTGTGTGTTTAAGGTTAAAAAATCGCACTTTCACAGACATTTCCTACTGAGACGTTTTTTTCTTTTAATATGCCGCCGAAAAATTGTTTTCATTTACTGAACCCTGATTGGTTTCAAACATAACAAAAAAGTACGTAAAATTGATTTAAACTTAGTGATGAGCTTAGGAACTGGTTAAACTGACTGGCCAAAATTGATGTTATTCATTGATGGGCTCTAATTTAGTCCTTACAAGGATGTTACGCAAGCTTTTGTTTTTCTTATAGGCGATGACAGGTCGAAGATTCAAAGGTTCATTTAATTTAGCATTGGTAAAATTGAATTAATCTTTTAACATTTTTGCTATTTCGATATTCATTCTGTTGTACGTTAAAGTGAAAGGAATGATGGACCACCTTTCGCATTCACCATCTGATATGTTCATACCAAATGGCCAGAGGGTTTGAAGCGTATTGATCCAAAAAGCTTCACGTTTTTTTTTCTAAATTCATCCGTTTCTTCTAATGTGTCTTTAATTGGTGGTTGTTCAATAGGATCGATTTCGAAATCGTCCAAAGAATGGCCAGGAAGGTTAAAATGTTGTGCTACTGGGGCATCAGCATTATGTTTTATATCCTGTTTGTGTCTAGTAGCACGTTCTCGGAAAGGATTTTGACTTTGACCAACATACTGTTTCCGATAGCGCTTACACGTGTTAAGGTAAATAATGTTTTGTGAATCACATTGGAGGGGGTTACGGATCTGATAATGATTTTTCGTTTGTTCGGAGGAAAATTCCTCTTTCTGATCAGGCATAAAAGTATGCAATCTACAACGAGGCTTGTTGCAATTAAATTCCGCGCCACTACCATTCTGCAACGGGCTGTTGTGTTCAATCTTCAGTGGTTCGAAATCAGTAGTTTCAGCTGGACTTTCGAGCTTTTTCAGAGTTTGAGAGTTTAAGGTACGCAAAAAGCGAAGTGAGTATCCTCTCGATCTGATGGCGTCAAATAGAGTAGAACAAGCCTCATTGAAATTTACCTTATCACTTGAATTGCGGTGGAAACGAATGAGTTGTGATTTGATGATACCTTTAAATGTATGTTGAGACAATTGATGTGAATCAGTTGGTTTAAAATAGACTTTATAATCTAAATGACCGGACGCCTGAAATTGCTTGCCTTTATACACGGTCACATCGAGAAAATCAACAGAATTTTCACTGATAGTAGCTTTCAATTTAATATTTGGATCGTGATTGTTCAAAATTTCTAAAAATTCATCAAAATCTTCTTTTGAATGTTCCCAAATAATAAAAATGTCATCTAAATACCTGAGATATACGAGAGGATGCTTTGCACATTTGCTTAAGGAATTTTTCTCCCATTCCGAAACATAAATGCTTGCAAAATTAGGACTGAATCTTTTACCCATAGGACAACCCATTATTTGTAGAAAATACTCTCCATTGAATTGAAAGTCATTACCGTTTAAGCTCAGCTCTAAAAGATCCAAAATTTGTTCATCCGGGCTTTTCGCATTCGGATATTTTTCAAATGCATTTTTAACTGATTTAACACCTTTATCAATATCAATGTTCGTATACATACTGTCGATATCCAAAGTAGCCAGAATTGCATTTTTCGATATTTTCGATTTCGAAATTTTTGACAGGAAATCCTGTGTATTTTTTAGATAGCTCGGATGTCTATTTGCTATAGGTTTCAGATGATAATCAATTAATTCCGAGATCGCATAAGATTCCGAATTACAATATGATACAATTGGCCTCCCGGGTGGAGTTAAGTCATCCGTCCATGAAGAACGGTCCTTGTGGATCTTTGGTAGGATATAAAATTGTCTTGTTTGAGCACTGAGCTTAGCTGTTAAATATTTCAATTGTTTTTTGGTAATGTGACTTTCGTCGAGGACAAATTTTAAGATCTTATTGAATTTTTCGATATTACCAGGCCAAATAAGTGAGTCTATTTTCTTATAATGTTTAGTATTGCCTCATGGCTTCCTTTATATAATTATCCCGAGATAGAACAACTACCGACCCACCTTTGTCGGCTGGTTTAATTACTAATTTCTTATTTTTTCGAAGTTTCGTGAGGGCTCTCCGTTTACCAGCTGTTAAATTGTCTTTATCGGAGAGTATGTTCATGCTGAACATCTTTTGGATGATTCGTTTGCTAGCTTCAATAATTTCGGGATCTACTTCACTATCTGGAGGTAACCAACCAGATGATTCTGTGAAAGGAAGTTTCCGACTGCTGGAGTTTCTAAAGCGGTCTGCTAATTTCATTTGCCAAAGAAAATTTCAGTTGTATGATGGTAAATTTGTTTGGTTACCAGTTTTTGGCTTTGGTGCTGGTACAAAAGTTAAACCGCGATATAAAAGAGATTTCTCTTGGGTTGTTAGGTCATTGGTGCCAGACAGGTTAACCACATTAGTTCCTAATCCCACATCTGTTAGGCGGCTGTTACCTTTGCCTTTACTTAGTTTAAATTTAGGCTATTCAACCAGTGATCGTACATAATATTGGCGGTTCTCGTGGTCCAATGGATTAAATCCTGAGCAACATCAAACTTCGCGTCATCAATTTTTGGTATAACGTTAACGTCCTTCACTTTCCGAATGGTTTCGTTGATGATGCTCAGGGTTCTCCTCTCAGCCTGAGGGAGTTTTTGCGAAAAGTTTAGTTCAGCGAAATAAATTTTTGCTGATCTAAACTTGACCCTGATATCGCTAAGCATATTCCGCTTACGGTTAGCTACGAGATCAGAATTATCGTTTCGAGAATTCACGCCAATATTTAATAATATTTTTGGGGGACTGGACTGGCCCCTGTGCCCTTTAAACATAGAGCGCAGATGATTGAATTTGGCGCCGGGGTAACACTCGACCTGGATGTCCGGATGGGGATTTCGATCAATGCGTCCTAAATTTGAACTTCCAATCATAAGGATGTTTTTACAAACATCGGGGAAGCGCCAATTCCTTTTGTCAAAATTAACTCCGCTTTTATGCCGAAACTGGGAGAATTTAGATTCAAATGAGCGGCCCGAGTTGCGACTCGGTGATTTGACTTTCTCTGAGTACGATATACCTGGTTGAACCACACTAGAGACAGGAGAAGGGGGAGAAGAAACAGAAGCAGGAGAGGAAACAGAAGCAGGAGAAGAAACACAAGGAGGAGAAGAAACAGGAGAAGGAGGAGTTCTAGTGAGAGCACTTGGAGAACCAGAGAAGAAAGGCTGAGGAGGAGTAGGAGGTAGAGGAACAAGACGAGGCGAGATAGCGTTACTCAATTTGCGAGCATCTTCAGTCACAAGATGGACCGGAGATGTTTGCAAATTGAGGCGCTTACTCCGAGAGAAAAAAGAAGTAGAAGGAAAAGAAGAAGGAGAAGTGCTTTGCCTTGATCTTTTCTTATTTTGCTTTTCGCGTTGGGGTAGAGGGACAACACGGGCCGGAGTTTACTTGCTCCCTCCCGTATTGTTTCTTACTCCAGACGCTGGGTGAAGTTCCGAAATGTAAGACTCATAGGCCGAAATCGTCTTATCTGTCAACTTATTTTTAAAGTTCTTTTTAGCCCAGATCAAGGCACGCGCCGAAGCGCTGTTGAAGTATATTTTTTCGAGTCCAGGAGGTGGTCGCATCGCCAAAGTTATCTTAGACTTCAACTGGTTTAAATTTATCTTATAATGCTCAACTAAAGCATTTAACGTTTGGTTGGCCCATCCCACACTAATCTGTCGAAAAACAGAAAAAAAATGTGTGGGGTGGGAAGAGCTGGCTTTAGCACTGGCACAGACATTTCCTACTGATGAATGAAAGGTTTTAGCGCGCCGAAGGCAAGCAGGGACGATGTTGGATTTACAAATCCCTTGCGACCCGGTTAACATTATTTTATTTCACTTGGCTCACACAGGCCTAGCTTTCCTATTGCCTCAAATGGGGTCTGCGGGGGTATGCACGCGGTTAGAATTCCCGGCAGTTTACGTTGGCGTGATAGATTGTCAATAATCAATCCCTCACCGCCATTAAGACTGTTAGAGAGTGGGCTCTATCCGGTTCTAGCTTGGCGATGGTAGAGGTTTGAGTCCCACCATGGTGGCGAGCCAGAATATAATGTTGTGCGATGGCAAATTTGAGGGAAGAAGAGAAAAGAAAACCAAACAGCAACGCCGGTTTGGTAGCGGCCCGGTATATGACCATAGCGGTTAAAAAAGGAATGGAGAAAGCTCCAACAGTTTAGTTTGAAAAACCGGGAGTCATCCATCAAGCCTTTTGGGAGATAGGATGCCGTATGTGATTATGAGGTATCTAGTTATCCTTCGGGAATTCCAAATGCCCCCCCCCCCCCCCAAAAAAAAAAAAAAAAACCCTCTCACAGACACACACCCTCAAGCCCTTAAAGGGGCTGTTAAATCTTTATTCAAATGCTTATTTATATAAAATTTACACTCGTCCCCAGCCAGACAAACTTGTTTCAATCCTTGCCTGGTGTTTGGTGTTTTTTGTGTATGTTAACAGAAAGGTAGGTTGCACCAATTCCTCCTACGCTTTGTCTACCATTTCCATGCGTCTTCTTGATAGAGTGTTGCAAGAAAATTTGAGAATGTTATTAGAAAAGTTATAGGTAGAGAGAAAGATAGGTATCCGCTATTGTATATTGTGACTATTGTGTGATTCTTGCTATGAATGGGGTAAGGGGTGTGTTTCTTCGGAGCCCACTCCCCACACGCAGAGTTGCGAGGCAATCCTCACAGACTAATCCTAAAGATCTCAATGAGTAGCGAGGCAATCCTCACTGACTCCACGCAGTTTAATTCTATTGAGTAATTTTAATTTACTGTGGATTATTTTGTTTTTCTGTTAAGGGTTCGGTGTTCGTTCAGCTTCACCCTTGATTCACTATCCTGGAGTATGTGGAGGGTTTTGTTATACAGATCTTATTAAACGCATTTCAGTCGCGCTTCAGCAGAGTTGCGAGGCAGTCCTCACAGACTCTATCCTATAGGATAAAGTTCTCAATGAGTAGCGAGGCAATCCTCACTGACTCCACGCGATTTTTTTTTTCTGGAAACTTATTTTGTTTTTCTGTCAAGGGATCGGTGTTCGTTCAGTTCAACCATTAATTCACTATCTTGGAGTCTGTTGAGGGTTTTGATTTGTAGGTCTTTTAATCAATAGTTTCTATTTTTGCTAGCTCGTGAAGTTCCTTTATCGGTGTCCATTTGGGTTTGCATAGTGCCACACGCAGGGCATAATTTTGAACCCGTTGTAGTTTTTCAATGTTGGTTTTATTCAGGTCACTCGTTATTATGACCCCATACTCTAGTACTGGGCGTATGTATGATTTGTAAAGCTTGAGAACTTCTTTATTGGCTCCCCAATTTTTACCTCTAATCATTTTCAGGAAATTGATGCGTTTAGTGGCTTTGACAGTGACTGAGTTTACGTGATTGTTTAGATTGAAACTGCTATCCAGTGTGAATCCCAGAAACTTTGCCTCATTACTAGCTTCAAGTTTATGGTCGTAAAGCTCAAGCTCAATATTAGGGACAGGTTTTTTCCCTTGCTTTTTATAGAATGTGATTCTTTGTGTTTTCGTGGCATTTAGCCTGATGCGCCACAGAGCGCACCAGTCTTGCAGGTCGCGGATGGTATCCTGCAGGCGGTTTTGTATTATGTTTCGAGACTTACTGGCCGTCCACATTCCTTTGTCGTCTGAGAATTGAGATAGTTCAACATGGTTCTTCCCTACTTTGTCAATGTCATTCACATATATTACAAATAGAAGCGGGCTGAGGACCGAACCTTGTGGAGTTCCCGCTTCGAGTTTTACCTCGTCTGACACTTCGCGGTTGAACCTCACTTTGATTTTTCGATCAGATAAAAATGATATGATCCTTAGAATTTTGGTAGGTAGCCCCATTTTAGCTAGTTAGTATCTCATGCCATTGTGCCAGACGAAGTATCGTTTGTAGAGGACCTCCCATAGACTATCTTTGCCAGGTTTGGTTCAGGTCAGCTCAGAAGTTCCAGAGATGATGAAAACGTGATTTCTCATAGGGTATCTACAGTAACTATAAGCCGCAATTGCGGCCATGTTTGTGACCCAGACAACATTAAATGAGGATCGTTGGTAGAGGGGATCCCAGTCATCATTTATGTGAAGTTTCAAAACATTTAGCCTGGCAGTTTCAGAGGAGAAAATGTTTGAAAATCCAGCAACCTGAATCAAAGAATGCCCCTGGAAGCCATGTTTTTCATCCGATGGGAACAAAATGAGGATCGTTTGTAGAGGACCTCCCATAGACCATTCTTGCCAAGTTTGGTCCACACCGGCTCAGCAGTTACAGAGAAGATGAAAATGTGAAAAGTTTATGGATGCCGGACCGCAAGTGATGAGAAAAGCTCACATGGTCTTTTAGGCGAGATGAGCTAAAATAGTATTTGGAAACTTAAGTGTTCTTTTTAATAAAAGTTACCTTGACTTTGATCAAACAAACCTTTTAATCAGTGGGATTCTTCTCCGTCTATGATGGTACCTTACTACTCAGTCCTGTGGACTTGCCATGACTTGTTTAAGGAATATCTAATTTTCACTCACTTTCAAGGGCTTTGCGTTTTATTTATTTATTGGTGTTTAAGGTCACATATTTCAGCACAGGCTAATCTTGGCTACAACATGGAAATAAAGTCTAGTTTAGCCAATCATTTATACCCATGTTGCCCATTTTAGAGGACTTCCACCCCAAGCATTGGTGAATAGGTTCTATTTTACCAGTAAAACAGAGACCGATTACCACAGTAAACAAGCAATGCTTCACTTCACAAGGTTCCCACGGGGAACCCGGAGTTTTAATTTTAAAATTCCAACACTTTTAAGTACAATGGAACCCTGTTAATTGAATAGACACATTTTCATTGAAAATGATTCAATTAACAGAAATAAATTTACAGGGATTTGGTCACTGTACTGTATTCTGGTAATAAACTGAACATTTATTCTGTGTTATTTGACGGAGCTCTGTGAAATAAAATATAATAGATTAAATGCCTGTACTGGATGTTCTCAGGCCGAATAGGTCTATAAACAAGCGGAATTTGATTACTCGTCATCTGAGTTCAAATGTGTTCTATGTGCCATTAGGCACATAGAACACATTGGAACTCAGGGGACGTACTGTTAGGGTAACGTTTCAACATAGTACAAGATTTTTTATTCAATTAACATTCGTTTATTTATTTATTTAGTGGTGTTTTAAGGTCACATGTTTCTGCACAATGGCTAACCATGACCGTGACAGTTTTACGGGTGGAGGAAGCCGGAGTACCCGGAGAGAACCACCGAGCAACGGCAAGCAACTGTCAGCTCCCCAACATACCAACTCCACACAAGCAGGGTTAGCATTGGTTGAAGACAGGTGCACCACTGACGTGCAGTATGGGATATGGGGGTGAAGTGTCTTGCCCAAGAACACAACGCGGTTGCCGCAGGTGGGATTCGAACCGAGGACCTCTCGGCTTGCAGCCTGCACCTCTACCAACTGAGCCACCGCGCCCCCTAACATTCGTTTACTTAATAACCTGCATGCAATTAACAAATAAAATTCGTACTGAGGGTATGGTAAATTATTTTGTGTTAAAGGTTATATTCAGTTAACATGTGTTCATAAGATGTATACAATTAAGAGAGTTGCTCAATTAATAAATATTCAATTTAGGTGGGCTCCATTCTACTTCCAAAGAGCCGTAGAAGTGTGTATGGGAAGAGTTTACATTTTATTTACAGGTTTCATCAATCAATATTTTAACCCTTTACCCAACGAATCGCCCGCATCCGCCCGCGTAATATACAAATTCAGCAGTTGAAAAAATATTATTTTTCAAAAAATTTCAACAAAACCATATCATGTGACCCCTCGTTGGAACGAGCTCGTACCAACGTGGTTTCACATGATATGTTTTTTTTTTTAAATTTTTGAAATATTAAAAAAAATGATATTTAAAATAACAAATTTTTTTATCGTCTGGTTTGGGTAAAGGGTTATACCACTAAAACTGAGAATGATTCATGATTATAAAACTTAAAATCACTTTAATGCTGGGCTGTATTTATTAGTGCTTAAGGTCACTTTCAACACACATGGCTATATCATAACCGCAACACAGTACACTTTCAAGTCAAACAAATTTATTATAACACTACTGTCAACTTCAGATACTGCCACCACAAGCATTAAAAAATTACTGGGTATCATTTTACCACTAAAACAGAACTTGTTTACCACAATAACAAGCACTGCATCAATTCTGAGAAACTCACAGGGATAATTCATTTATTTATTGGTGTTTAAGGTCACATATTTCTACACAATGGCTAATCCTGACTGCAACATGGATATAAAGTCAAGTCCTGCCAACCGATTATACCCTTGTTGCCCATTTTAGAGAAGTTCCACCCTAAACATCGGTTACTGAGCCCTATTTTCCCAATAAAACAAAGCTTGTTTACCACAGTAAACAAGCACTGCCCCACTTCCAAGGTAAATAAATGAGGACTCTAGTGTTGTGAGAGCTGAACTTGGAAAGTTCGCAATTTAAACATGTTCAAGAACTTTTAAAAAATTTTCTCTTTTAGAAAAATTCCTAAATTCAAGTACTTTGCTGGCCTTATACAGTACACGGAGAGTGTATTATCACTAACTCACCCACACAGTGGAGATTCCACCTCAGCAATAATTGCAAATTTGTTGCAAAGCAAAACAAGTACAAGTAAAGTTCCAGACAATGGACCTCCGGGTCATACCCGGAGGTCCATTGGTTGGAACCTTGCTTGTGTTCTTTGTCCACATATTCAGAATTTGAAAGTGATGCTTTGGGTGATAACTCCACGCCCCGGGTGATTTCGTTACAATCTACTCTCCACGTACTGTATTTACATCTCTTGGGTCACCATGGTAATTTGTGGCATCGATTATGTGCACTGTCACTACAACACAAGTTGTTTATATGTTTGTTTATAGGTGTTCCAAGATTTGCAACACCATTGCTGTTATTACCCATGTACAGTCCAACAGATTTTCATATAATCCATACTCCATTTTCATCAACAGAAGTAATAGTTCCCTTTGTATTATTGAGGAATCCTCCACAACCTTGTAGCAACCCTTCAAATTTAAATGAAAAAAAAAACACAGCTACATATTTAACTCATAGAAGCCGGGAGTCAAGTTTTCTAGCCTGTGATGTAATATGGCAGGTAATCTGGCTGTAACGGTTCAGCTAGCTTTCGGCTGGGGGAGAATTAAACACTGAGCAGGTGCTTCTAGTCAAGTGTCATCTGCCTGAATAGGCAGATGATACTTGACTAGAAGCACCTGCTTTACTGTAAGTTTTTTCGCGGTATGTAATGTTCAATAAATTCATTCTGATTCCCGGTTTCTATAAGTTAAACAACAGCAACATGAAGTGTGGCATATGACCCCGACAGTGTCATAAAATGATAGATAAGTCTTAGACTAGACACCAACAATGCATAATCAAAAAATAAAATTGCTTAAAGTCAGCATTCATTTGTTATTGCATGGAAACCAAATTCAATATGGCTGCCGTGGTGGCCATATTGAATTGGTTATCAGATCCAAAATGAAAAGGAATCTTCCTCTAGACACCAATAATGCATAACCAAACAAGAGCACCTATTGTGTACACTGTCACTGCAACACAAGTTGTTTATGTGTTTGTTTATAGGTGTTCCAAGATTTGCAACACCATTGCTGTCATTACCAAAACACAAGTATGAAGTAAACTTCATTGGGTTCATCCACTGGCACTGTTTACAGCATCCTGTTGCATGAGGCTGAATAAAAACAAGAGAACCGTGAGGCATGGCTAAATGTGCCCATTAGCCATTTTGAATTGTTCCAACTTTGGTTGAGAGCAAATTATCCAAACTGGAGGTATCGGTCAGAAATCAAAAATGTTAATAGACAGACAAATTCTAAGTAAAACGGGTCATAACTCATGTAAAAATAATTGGACAGAACCCATATTCGAACTTGGCCTGTATTATTAGCTGGGTAATAAATGTACCAACTTTGGTTGTGATCAAATAATCCAACCTGGAGGTATAGGTCGGAAACAAAAAATGTTAATAGATGGTCAGATTCTAAGTACAAAAAAGGCCATAACTCATGTAAAATACTTGGACGGAACGGATATTAGAACTTGGTCGAGATCAAAGAATCCAAACTGGAGTTATCAGTCGGAAACCAAAAATGTTAATAGACAATCGAATTCTAAGTCGAAAAAAGGCTGTAACTCATGTACAAATAATTGGACGAAACCTACATTCAAACTTGGCTTGTATTACTAGCTGGGTAATACACATATCAACTTTGGTTGGACAGACTGATTACATAATACAACCATTTTTCAATGGTTGTATTAATACTTCATATCAAATTTGGTTCAAATCGGCTTCTCGGTTTTGGAAAATAGAAATTCTGGGTGGGGCAAAAATTCTTGCCCCTCCTGTAACGACGACAAATATTGCCCCTCAAACTTCTCTTGAACAAACTTGGATCTACACCTCAAAAGGAGCTGTATACCAAATATCAAGTCTGCTACAGCTGGTTCATGAGAAGATTTTTAAAAAAATTGGGGCATTTTGGCCCCACACCCTCCTCAATATGAGCAGAAATCGAATTTGAAAAACCCAAATGCCCCTATATAACCACTACTCATGTGATATTTAATTGAAATGTGGCCAGTGGTGTGAAAGAAAAAGACCCAAACACCACCTTCACAACGGATGATGGATGAAAAGTGATCAGAATAGATCACCATGACTTTCAGTCAGGTGAGCTAATAACTGAAAATACTTGCGGGTTTGGTATGATGTAGGCAATACATTTTAACCCTTCTAATCTCAAAAGCAGAGAACACTTGATAAATAAATTCTTGAATAAGTATAATTTTTGGCCTCAAAAACAAAGCTTTTTACACCTCATTGGAACAAGTTCAATGAGCTTGTTCCAATGAATGGTCATAAGCTATATTTTTGAGACAAAAATTAATAAAATTTGAATGGCAATTTATGAAGACAGCACAGGTCAGTTTTGGCCATTAATTTTGGAAAAAGGATTAAACGACTGTATGAGAGAATAATATATTAAAATAAATTTTAAAAAATCCCAGTTAAATTACCCTATTTTTCTACTGTATGTAATCTGAGCCAAACTACTTATTTTTTTTGGCCTAAGAGAAACAACTTGTTTACCACAGTAGACCAGTACTGTCTCGCTTCTCAGGAGTTCAATATTAACACTTTACCCAACACTCACGGTATCAAAATTATTATTGTTATTTTTAAAAGGAAAAAAGTAATTTGAACATTTAACTGGTAAAGTGCTAAATTATTTTGGACATCAAAATTTGCTCACACATCTTTGCGTTGTCACAATATATAGTAGAGTGCTTACAGGCACTCTCCCATAAATTGTGACAAGGCAACTCCAACAAATAAATAGACTTGCAGCACCTTCACTTCAAAATAAAGCCCAAACAAGCCTGTAAATAAGCAATCTGTCATTTGCAGAATGAGGTCCCCAGAGGGTGAATTTGCTGATGCTATCCTATAAAGTGGGCTGGAATCTCCCAATTTATCCTCTGGGTACCTTTTTCTGTTTCGGCCTGAGATTTTGATTCAGATTGAGGTTCACAGAGGGTGAATCTGGTGATGCTACCCTGCTGTGCAGGGTAGCTTCACCAAATTCACCCTCTGGGGACCTGATTCTACAGATGACAGTCTGCTTATTTCCAGGCTTGAGCCCAAATATGGGCTTCCAGCACTCTACCAGTTAACAAAACTACAATGTCTGTTATGCAAAAGTACCCACATGTTTTATATATCTTTCACATGAAAGCGTCTGATCCGATTAAATAAATTAACTTGAAGGTGAGAATTTATTGAACATTTGAATGAAAGTGTCAATGACACTGTAGCTCAACTTGACAAACTTGAACTTGGTAAGTTATAAATGAAATGGCAAAATTGAAGATCATTGGTACCAATGTTATTTTTTTTGCCAGTGGCAACATTTTTTGACAGAAACCGAAGAAAATCGATAGCTCCCATCTAGAGGCCTCCCCAAACAAGCATGCCAGGTTTCAAAGCAATCCGATCATAAATGTGCCCTGTAGGGTGTACAAAAGGGAAATATTGTGGTTTGACTAGACTAAATTCTAAGAATGTTGGCCGTGGCAACATTTTTTGACGGAAATGGATGAAAATCGATAGCTCCCATCTAGAAGTCACCGTAAATAAGCATACCAGGTTTCAAAGCAATCTAATCTTAAATGTGCTCTGTAGGGTGAGCCAAAGGGAAATATTGTAGTCTGACTAAACTAAGTTCTAAGAATGTTGGCTGCGGCAACATTTTTTGATGGAAATTGAAAAAAATCGATAGCTCCCATCTAGAGGTCACCCCAAACAAGCATGCCAGGTTTCAAAGCAATCCGATCATAAATGTGCTCTGTAGGGTGTGCCAAAGGGAAGTATTGAGTCTTCTGACTAAACTAAGTTCTAAGAACGTTGGCCGCGGCAACATTTTTTGACGGAAATTGAAGAAAATCGATAGCTCCCATCTAGAGGTCACCCTAAATAAGCACACCAGGTTTCAAAGCAATCAAATCATAAATGTGCCCTGTAGGGTGTGCCAAAGGGAAATATTGTGGTTTGACTAAACTAAGTTCTAAGAACGTTGGCCGCGGCAACATTTTTTGACGGAAATTGAGGAAAATCGATAGCTCCCATCTAGAGGTCACCCCAAACAAGCATGCCAGGTTTCAAAGCAATCCGATCATAAATGTACCCTGTAGGGTGTGCCAAAGGGAAATATTGAGTCTTCTGACTAAACTAAGTTTTAAGAACGTTGGCCGCGGCAACATTTTTCCACAGAAATTGAAGAAAATCGATAGCTCCCATCTAGAGGTCTCCCCAAACAAGCATACCAGGTTTCAAAGCAATCAAATCATAAATGTGCCCTGTAGGGTGTGCCAAAGGGAAATATTGTGGTTTGACTAAACTAAGTACTAAGAACGTTGGCCGCGGCAACATTTTTTGACGGAAATTGAAGAAAATCGATAGCTTCCATCTAGAGGTCACCCCAAACAAGCATACCAAGTTTCAAAGTAATCTGATCATAAATGCGACCTGTGAGGTGTGCCAAAGGAAATTGTGGACGTACGTACGTGTGCCGATGGACGAGAAGTGATGGCAATAGCTCAGCTTGACTTTGTCAAGTTGAGCTAATAAAAATGACAGCCTGTAGTTTCTCAACCTGAACTGGTAAAACAATTACTCATGGATAATTCTGAGCAAAGTCATTTTCCATATTCGTCAAATTACCCTTCTTAGAAGGACAAAGGTGAAGGTTGTGGTCATGCAAGTCTTTTCATGGCGTAAGAATCAATGGAATCTATTTCAGTTTGCTGTTGTCTATAAAGGTGGTGAGGGTTTTATTGGATACATAACTGTATTTTTAATTGAATATTACAAAGTTTCTTATCCAATAATGCCCAATTATTGCTAAAATAATGCACAGTTGTTCTTAGTGGCAGTCATTTATTTGAACAGAAAGTTAAAAGTAGAAACTGCATGTATTCAGAAATGATGTCACAGGGATTTGTTTACTTCTTTTACAACTTTCGGGTAACTTCATTTATATCTTCACAATATAATGTTTTCTGAACTTTTGTCTGCATCAAAACTTTTTAATTACATCTTTATGTAATTTAGCTTTGCTTCTGATGTCTTACACTTTGTGTAGTGTTTTTTCACATGCTCTTTCACATCCTTGCAAAATCTGAGTCAATATTTTTTCAAATTAGTGGCTTTATTTTAAAAAAAAATTTCAACAAAACCATATCATGTGACAAGCTTGTTCCAATACGGGGTCACAAGATATGGTTTTGTTGAAATTATTTGAAACAATATTTTGGCAACTGTTCAATTTGTAAATTGTATGGATGGATTGTCCGATTTGGAACGTAATATTTATTTATTTATTTATTGGTGTTTAAGGTCACATAGTTCTGCACAATGGCTAATCATGCCCATTGCAGTTTTACAGGTGGAGGAAGCCACAGTACCCAGAGAGAAACACTGAGCAACAGTGAGCAACTGTCAGCTCCCTAACATACCAACTCCACACAAGCAGGGTTACCATTGGTTGAAGACAGGTGCACCATTGACGTGCAGTACACCTTAGTACATAATGCCACCGTTCCACCACATATGCAATGGGGTGGGGTGGGGGGCGAAGTGTCTTACCCAAGGACACAACGCGGTTGTCACAGGTAGGATTTGAATTGAGGGTCTCTCGGCTTGCAGCCTGCACCTCTACCTTCTGAGCAACCACTCCCCCATTCAGTAGGTAAAGGTTTAATTCGAGGCTAACTCTTTACATGCAGCAGGAATGATGTCTTTGCGCCATTTCTTTGAATTTATCATCAAATTCTGTCATGGGTGCTGTAAAGCAGCCATGACTGGATTTTATGAAAAAATTCAAGAAAATATTCCGCTTGTTAGGTTAATAGGTAAAGACCTTCAAGGAACTGAAAGGACATGGTGAAATGCCATTTATACAAGAATTATATATTCAATTTCTAAACCTTTTTTTTTAATTAAATATTTAATTTATTTCAATCTAATTTGGTGAAACTCAAGTCTTTTTCCCTTTTTCCAAAGAAAATTCCATCACCAACAGAACGAAATACAGAAAGAAACCACTATTAGTAGGTCAGTACTTATTTTATTATTTACACGTCTTTTAAGTACAATTTGCCACCTGCGTATAACAAACTACAATATTCATTGAAAGCAATCATTAGGTTGTACTAACTACTAAAGGCTAATATATTGAGATGATGTGGGAGATCATAATAATTCAGAACAATTATTCTTCAATAGGAAGATCAAATCTATGAGAAAATATTTACCAATCAAAATAGTTTGGTGCCAATTTTTGTACTTACCATTTTACCAATAACAGTTTATGTGAGTTCAGTTGTAACTGATAGCCTATTTTGGTTAGGGTCAAGTTTCAAACACCTCTACATAGCCTTAATGTCGACAGGAACAGAACCAGGGCCATGGCCTGAAGTGTCTTCAACCAAGGGGCAAAGAAGTGTCCTTTGTGTGATTATGAGAAAAGATACAGTCAGATTTGTGGAGCTGGGACAATTTCTGTCAATTTATTTATTGGTGTTTCAGCACCTTTTGACTGTCTCAGACTCATGATGACCACAACATAGATATGAAGTCAAGTTTAGCCAATCGTTTATACCTATGCTGCCAACTTTAGAGGACTTCTGCCCCAGGCACTGGATTCGGGTCCTATTTTACAAGTAAAGGAGAACTTGTTTACCACAGTAAACAAGCACTATTCCACTTCCTGGGGTTCCCACAGGGAACATTTTTGTCAAGAAGGCTGCTGGTGTCCTGGTAAAAGACATCTACAAGCATGTCATGATTATTCTGGAAGATTCACTAGAAAGAGGTCTGATGTATCTTTTTATAATTTATGCTTCACTTGATGTAACGGCAATATCCTTCCAGGACTATTCACAAATGAAAGTGTCAATGACACTGTAGCTCAACTTGACAAACTTGAACTTGGTAAGTTATAAATGAAATGGCAAAATTGAAGATCATTGGGACCAATGTCAGTTTTTTTGCCAGTGGCAACATTTTTTGACAGAAACCGAAGAAAATCGATAGCTCCCATCTAGAGGCCTCCCCAAACAAGCATGCCAGGTTTCAAAGCAATCCAATCATAAATGTGCCCTGTAGGCTGTACAAAAGGGAAATATTGTGGTCTGACTAGACTAAATTCTAAGAAAGTTGGCCGTGGCAACATTTTTTGACGGAAATGGAAGAAAATCGATAGCTCCCATCTAGAGGTCACCGTAAATAAGCATACCAGGTTTCAAAGCAATCTAATCATAAATGAGCCCTGTAGGGTGAGCCAAAGGGAAATATTGTGGTCTGACTAAACTAAGTCCTAAGAATGTTGGCTGCGGCAACATTTTTTGATGGAAATTGAAGAAAATCGATAGCTCCCATCTAGAGGTCACCCCAAACAAGCATGAAAGGTTTCAAAGCAATCCGATCATAAATGTGCCCTGTAGGGTGTGCCAAAGGGAAATATCGAGTCTTCTGACTAAACCAAGTTCCAAGAACGTTGGCCGCGGCAACACTTTTTGATGGAAATTGAAGAAAATCGATAGCTCCCATCTAGAGGTCTCCCCAAACAAGCATACCAGGTTTCAAAGCAATCAAATCATAAATGTGCCCTGTAGGGTGTGCCAAAGGGAAATATTGTGGTCTGACTAAACTGAGTTCTAAAAACGTTGGCCGCGGCAACATTTTTTGACGGAAATTGAAGAAAATTTATAGCTCCCATCTAGATGTCACCCCAAACAAGCATGCCAGGTTTCAAAGCAATCTGATCATAAATGTACCCTGTAGGGTGTGCCAAAGGGAAATATTGAGTCTTCAGACTAAACTAAGTTCTAAGAACGTTGGCCGCGGCAACATTTTTTGCCGGAAATTGAAGAAAATCGATAGCTCCCATCTAGAGGTCACCCTAAATAAGCGTATCAGGTTTCAAAGCAATCAAATCATAAATGTGCCCTGTAGGATGTGCCAAAGGGAAATATTCTGGTTTGACTAAACTAAGTTCTAAGAACGTGGCCGCGGCAAATTTTTTGACGGAAATTGAAGAAAATCGATAGCTCCCATCTAGAGGTCACCCCAAACAAGCATAAGAAGTTTCAAAGTAATCTGATCATAAATGTGACCTGTGAGGTGTGCCAAAGGAAATTGTGGACGTACGTACTAACGTACTAACGTATAACGTACGTACGTACGCCGACGGACGAGAAGTGATGGCAATAGCTCAGCTTGACTTTGTCAAGTTGAGCTAAAAATGGCACTCACATTTTATTATCTTTTTCAATTTTGCCTGCAGAACAGAGCTTATGACCCCTCACTCTCATGGCTAAATGTGACCACATAGAGATAAGGTCAAGTTTAGTCAATTGTTTATACACCTGTACCCATTTTAGAGGACACCACCCCCCACTCCCCCTCACCTCCCCAAGCATTGGTTACTGGGGCTTATTTTACCAGTAAAACAGGGTTGTTTACCACAGTGAACAAGCACTGCTTCACTTCCTGAGGTTCTCATGGGAGAACAGAAGGGTTGAAAACAAGCCTGAATATAAGCAACCTGTCATTTGCAAAATGAGGTCCCCAGAGGGTGAATTTGCTGATGCTGTCCCATAAGTGGGCCAATTTATCCTCTAGGTACAACTTTCTGTTTTGGCTTGAGGCCTTGATTCAGACTGAGATCAACAGAGGGTAAATTTTGTGATGCTACCATGCTGTGCAGGGTAGCATCACCAAATTCACCCTTTAGGGACCTCATTTTGCAGATGATAGTCTGCTTATTTTCAGGCTTGGTTGAAAAAATTACAAGATCTGTAAATACCGTTTACAATACAGAATAAGTAACAACTAAAACACTTATACAATTATACAGGTAATCAATGAAAAACTTAATAATTAAATATTAGTAAAGAAATATACATCTCAAGAGATTATCAAACATCAAGGAAGAGCCTTGTATTGTAAATCACAGTAAACCATTAGTAAATGGCAAGGTTATCTTAATCATATTCCATCCAAAATCATCACCAAATCAATCCAATATTTCACATTTACAATGAAATACTATCAGGTAAAAATCAGTCAAATGTATTCTTTAACTAGTTTTTCAACCTACAGACTAATTTCTTTATTTATTTATTTATTGGGGTTTAATGACACTTTCAACATCCAGGTCACCTTGTGTCAGACAGTTTTATGGGTGGAGGAAGTCAGAGTACTTGGGGAGAACCACTGAGCAATGGTAAGCAACTGTCAGGCTCCTCAACATACTAACTCCACACAAGCAGGGTGTTAGCACTGGTTGAAGACAAGTGCACCATCGACGTGCTGTACACCTTTGTACACAATGCCACATATGGGCAATGGGGGTGAAGTGTCTTGCCCAAGGACACAATGCAGTTGTCGCAGGTGGAATTCGAACCAAGGACCCCTCAGCTTACAGCCTGCACCTCTACCTACTGAGCCACCGTGCGCCAGACTTATTTCTTTAATTTGTCCATAAAATCTAGTCATGGCTGCATGGAAGCTGTCATGACTGGATTTAATGAAAGTTTCAACAAATAAAGCCCAGAAATCATTTTGAAAATGCCTGATCCTATTTTTACAGGGATGCAATATTAAATCGTCTATGATAATCTACGTTTGTCACATGTTTCATATTATTTTAACTGGTTGAGTGCTAATTTATTTTAAAGGTGATTTCAGACATCGTATTTTTTTTAAAGATACCACGCCCTCTAAAGAGTATCCTGAGTTTAACAAAGATTTCATTAAAAAAGAATTTTGTTACAATTTACTGGAGAGTGCCAATAGGCACTCTACAATAATTTGCATCCAAACAATTTGATATAAGGCCTAAAAAAATAAAAAATCTGTTTCTCAGGCCCTCCCGCATGGTCCTTTTGGCTGCCGCATGCTCTCTTTTTATAACCAATTTAAACTTACAAAAAATTAAAATTAAATGGTTTCTGTCTGATATTTTACCCAAGTTAAAAAAATTGATGAATTTGTCCCTTGAGTGCAAGAAGGCTTTGCAATGCTTTAGCATTGCAAAGCCTTTTTGCACTCAAGGGATGAAATACACCACCACCCATGCATGTCTGTCGATTATGAGGCCTAAAACTTGAACCAAGAACATGAACTTTTGATAGCAAAGAAGTAATTACTGAAATAAAAAATAAAATAAAAAAACGCTCGCCCGCATGCAATTTCACAAATAATGGCCTGAGAAACAGAAGATCTACTTTGTGTGGCCTAAAATTTGTTTATTCTATTGCTGAACAAACATCAAGCTAATGCATACAGTGTAAAGCCACTAAAGTGGCTTCCAGAACTTTTCAGTAGAGCCATGATAGTGGCTTCTAGCACTCAACCAGTTAAAGAGATCCTTCAATTTCAAGTGTTGTATGAGTCGATAAATTGGACACCCAACTAATTTAATTCAGAGTTCCTGCAGCTAACCAGTAAGTGGATTCTAGGCTTTTCAAGGCCATTTTTATGCCACATGCAAGGTTTCTCAAGGTTTCACAGAAGTTAAATTCAAGATTTTTCAAGTTTATCAATGCGATTCCTGGATGTTTTTTGCCTCCACATTTTATGAAACCAATCACAAAAAAGGTTTTTTACATTTTGAAAGATTGTTTTCAAGGATTTTCCAGGCCACTTTTGGAGTTCTGAGGAAATTCAATGATTTTCCAGGCCTTGAAAATTGATTTTCAAATTCAAGGCTTTTCAATGTTTTTCAAGGCCTGCGGGAACCCTGTTATTGCCAGATTGAGTAACTAAACCTACGACCGTACTGTGATCTCAAAAGCTGTCTCTTTTTTAACACTTAAGGACCTGTACAATTGTCCTGAATTCACACCTGACCACAGACTGTACATATCTAGTGACTAAACAGTGATTTCTAGTCATGTCTTGGCTAGAAACCACTGCCTATGTAATTTGTTTATTGTCAGAAATACCTACTCATGATGGCATGTTAAGGGCACCTGTTCTGACGTTGTAAAAGTCAGAAATAGTCCTTCAAGGGTTAATTTACATTGCGATCTGGTCGGGCCACACTTACACCAGTGGGTGAAAAATTCCTAAATTAAAAAATTGCAAAATAAAGACTAAATCAAGAGAAAGAAATGGAAGTAGTATCTGAGATTTAGTGTTTTCCTTTTTTTATATTTCTTTTTTAGCAGGTGAGGTTAAACAGTGTATTGTGGAGGAAAGCAGATAGAGAATTTCTGCCAGAACATGACAGTCCAGTTATGTGGTTGAAAATTATTTAGCCTCTTTTCTATTTATTTATTTATTTATTGGGTGTTTAAGGTCACATACTTATGCACAATGGCTAATCGTGACCGTGATAGTTTTACGGGTGGAGGAAGCTTGAGAACCCGGAGAGAACCACCGAGCATCGACGAGCAACTGTCCTCTTTTCTATTCTAATCACAGTACTGTATATAACTTATCTATAGCTTTTCAGTATGGTTGCAGTGGACTGGTCACTTTCCACAGGTGTGGAATATTTCCATGGATGCAAATAATATTAGATGCCAAACACTAATTATAGAAATAATAATCAAAAAATTAATAAATGAAGCACTGGGTGCAACCCGGTGCTTCATTAATTAAAATTTTGCTGATTTTTATTCTAGTAGAATCCTCTTAATTGAATATCCATTTTGCCAGTGAAGATTATTCAATTAACAGGAGTATACAATTAACAGGGATTTGGTCAGTTTCCTGTGTTCTGGAGGTAAACTGAGCATTTATTCTATTATATCTTGTTTTACAGAGCTCACAGAGCTCTGTCAAACAAGATATAATAGAATAAATGCCTGTATTGGATGTAGTGAGACCAAAAAGGTTGATAAATAAGGGGAATTTGGTGTGTGTCACAGTAATGTTTCCGACATATTATAAAAATTTATATACAATTAACAGGAGTTTACTCTACAACCCATATGCAATTAACACATCAAATTTGTACTGAAGGTATGGTAAATGGTTTTGTGTTTGAAAATTATATTCAATTAACAGGGATATACAATTAAGAAATATCCAATTAAGTGGGCTTCACTGTACCAGGTAAACCAATGCATGGACATCATTGCTCATATGCGGATTACAACCAGTCTACGGCGGCTTTACTGTACGTGTAGAACTGGAAATTTATTCATTTATTTAATGGGGTTTAACAACACTTTCAACAGCCACGGTCACCTTGTGTCGGACAGTTTTAGGGGTAGAGGAAGCCTGAGTACCCGGAGAGAATAACTGAGCAATGGTGAGCAACTGTCAGACTCCCCCATGTACTAACTCCACACAAGCAGGGCTAGCATTGGCTGAAGACAAGTGCACCACTGATGTGCAGTACGCCTTAATACACAGCCAGCGCCACCATGACCCAACAACTAGAACCGGAAAAGGTGTGGAAAAGTTACATAATCATATAGAGTAATTAGTACTTCAGGTAAGTAATTTTCTGTTGGGGGCAGGGCACATTATTTATTTATTGGTGTTTAAGATAACTTTCGTCGTCTTTGGTTGGTTGTACTGCATCTGCAACATGGGTATGAAGTCAAGCTTAGCCAATCGTTTATACCCATGCTGCCCACTTTTAAGGACTTCCAGACCACAGTCATTGGTTCTGGGTCCTATTTTACCTGTAAAGCAGAACTTGTTTACCACAGTGAACAAGTACTAGTCCACTTCACAAGGTTCCCACATGGGAGAGGAGTGCTGGCATTAGCAACACTTTCAACAGCCAGGGTCATGTCAGAAAGTTTTATGAGTAGAGGAAGTCAGAGTACCTGCAGAGAAACACGGAGCCCAAGGACACAATGTAAATAACACAGGTGAGGACTGAACGATCGATCTTCCGATGTGAAGTCCAGTTCTCTTACCAATGAGGCAGTGTGCCACCCTGGCACAATGTACATTACACAGCTTCGTTTGTTAACCCTTAAGCTCCCATATAGCCCCAAACCGCCACTTTTATATTGCATTGAAGCAGGTGCTCCCTTGTGTAATCTTTTTTATTACTCTTGTGTGTAGACTGAATTTTCCCTGGCAGTGGTTCTACATCACTGCTGGCTGCCTGTATAGGCAGCCAGCAGTGATGTAGAACCACTGCCAAGTCATCAATAACTATGACAGCAGAAAAAGGCCATAAATACTTTAAAATTAATCTGAGGACTTAAGGGTTAATGAGGACAGAGAATCCAACAAAGTAACAGTATGTAACTGCCAGACTTTCTCACCTGAAAACCGATCACAACTGCAAAAAACAAATATCCATGACTTTCAAGAACATATGTCAGTAATTTTCAAACTTTTTCGAGGACTTTAAGTTTACTTAAAGTTATTTTGATCAACATTATTTACCAGTTAATAGTTCTCAACCTATTTCAAACCAGCAATACCGTGACCGTCTGAGCGATTGATTCGGACTCCCGTGTTGTGTCCTTGGGCAAGGCACTTAACCCCGATTGTCCACATGGGGGCACGATGACGCGGTGTACTAAGGCGTAGTGCTCGTCGATGGTGCTCATGTCTTCAACCAATCTTACCCTGCCTGTGCTGCAGTGTGGAGTTACGATGTTGGGGAGCTGGCAGCTGCTCGTCATTGCTTGGTGGTTCTCTTCGACTTCCTGCAACCATAAAGTTGATCTTCTGTTTCTCAGGCCATTTTTGTAAAATTGCATGTGGGTGGGCATTTTTTTTTATTTTATTTTTTTTATTTTTGTAATTATTTCTTTGTCATTAAAAAGTTCATGTTGATTTGTTTTATGTTTTAGGCCCCATAACCTTCTTGCACTCAAGGGACAATTTTATTAACTTGGGTAAAATATCGGACATAAACCATTTTATTTTAATTTTTTTAAGTTTGAATTGGTTATAAAAAGAGAGCATGCGGCAGCCAAAAGGACCATGTGGAGGGCCTGAGAAACAGATTTTTAATTTTTTTAGGCCTAATCATTTGTATCCATGCTGCCCACATCAAAGGACGTCCAATAGTTATTGCATCCTATTTTATCTGTAAAACTAAAGTAGTTGACCACAGTTTACAAGCACTGCTCCACTTCTGAGGATTTGCCTCAGCATAAGTGTGCACTGGTTGACTGCCAGCCTAACCTTCTGTACAAGACTTGAACTACAGGGCTGAACTCTATCAATTATGGGCTAATCTATTGCAGAAGAAAAACACCATCATTTTTCCCAGTATTTCCACAAAATTTATGTCCAATAGAGGAAGGATTTCGCATTGTGTTGAATGAAAGGCCAATCAAGCTTTTATACTTCAAGCAACAATCATCAAACATATAACATTACCAATATACAAATAACAGGTACAGGTACAACTTGGTGATGCCACAGAAAAATAGTGCTATTAGCTTTTAATCATCAAAATTTATTATTAGATTGCTCATTTTTGGGCGGATGTCAGAATTGGTTCACATATCTTTGTCTTGTAACATTTTATGGGAGAGTGCCTTTTGGCACTCCCCCATAAATTGTAACAAGGCAAATACATACTGACTGAACAATTTAACTTCAAAGATAATATGACGCTCATCAACAGAATATGCAGTCTTTAAGTTGCGGTACCTCCATTTTGAATCAAGTCTGAATATGGGCTTCCAGCACTCAACCAGTTAAGTGGTGAAGTGTTAGTTAGTACCTCCACTACCAAATAAGGCCCCAATATGGACATTCCAAACTCAACCAATTGAGTGGTGAAGTGTTAGTTAGTGCATCCACTTCCAAATAAGGCTCCCAATATGGGCTTCCACACTCAACCAATCAAGTGGTGAAGTGTTAGTTAGTGCCTCCACTTCCGAATAAGGCTCCCAATATGGGCTTCCCACACTCAACCAATTAAGAGGTGAAGTGTTAGTACCTCCTCTTCCAAATAAGGCTCCCAATATGGGCTTCCCACACTCACCCAATTAAGTGAAGTGTTAGTTAGTACCTCCACTTCCAAATAAGGCCCCCATATGGACTTCCCACACTCAACCAATTAAGTGGTGAAGTGTTAGTTAGTACCTCCACTTCCGAATAAGGCTCCCAATATGGGCTTCCACACTCAACCAATTAAGTGGTGAAGCGTTAGTTAGTGCCTCCACTTCCGAATAAGGCTCCCAATATGGGCTTCCCACACTCAACCAATTAAGAGGTGAAGTGTTAGTTAGTACCTCCACTTCCGAATAAGGCTCCCAATATGGGCTTCCCACACTCAACCAATTAAGTTGTGAAGTGTTAGTTAGTACCTCAACTTCCGAATAAGGCTCCCAATATGGACTTCCCACACTCAACCAATTAAGTGGTGAACTGTTAGTTAGTACCTCCACTTCCGAATAAGGCTCCCAATATGGGCTTCCCACACTCAACCAATTAAGTTGTGAAGTGTTAGTTAGTACCTCAACTTCCGAATAAGGCTCCCAATATGGACTTCCCACACTCAACCAATTAGAGGCACTCTCCCATAAATTGTAATGAGGCAAAGACAAGTGAACAAATTTTGACAACCAAAAATAATTTAGCACTCTACCAGTTAAAATCATTTTCATACAAAATTTAATTTATTGATGTTTAAGGTCACCTGTTCGTGCACAATGGATAATCGTGACCGCAACATGGAGATAAAGTCAAGTCCAGCCAATCCTTTATACTCATGTTATTCATTTTAGAGGACTTGCACCTCAGGTACTGATTACCAGGTTCTATTTTACCAGTAAACATTTTTTACCACACTGCTTCACTTCACAGGGATTGTTGTTTTTTTTATTTTTCAAAACATTTCAACAAACAAATATCATGTGACCCCTCATTGGAATGAGTTTGTTCCAAAGAGGGGTCACATATGGTTTTGTTAAAATATTTCTCAAAAATAATTTTTTGTCCATCTGCTCAATTTGTAAATTACGCAGACGTTTTTCCCGATTCATTAGATAAAGGGTTAATTAGGATATACAGTAGAATCCTCTTAATTGAATATCCATTTTGCCAGTGAAAATTATTCAATTAACAGGAGTATACAATTAAAAGGGATTTGGCCAGTTTCCTGTGTTCTGGAGGTAAACTGAGCATTTATTCTATTATCTCTTGTTTGACAGAGCTCATAGAGCTCTGTCAAACAAGATATAATAGAATAAATGCCTGTATTGGATGTAGTGAGGCCAAAAAGGTTGATAAATGAGGGGTATTTGGTGTGTGTCACAGTAATGTTTTCGACATATTACAAAAATTTATATACAATTAACAGGAGTTTACTCTACAACCAATATGCAATTAACAGATCAAATTTGTACTGAAGGTATGGTAAATGGTTTTGTGTTTGAAAATTATATTCAATTAACAGGGATATACAATTAAGAGATATCCAATTAAGTGGGCTCCACTGTATTTTGTAAACACCAACCAATACCTCTGCTTGCCAAAGGATTTGAAAATATCAAGACTTTCAAGAAATTCAATGATACATGGGAACCTAGTTGTTGCATTCTTCAAAATGTATGTGAGGAAAAAATGGTGAGAATCTAGCCTTTTCTCCAGTGTATACCGTATTTATCACATTAGAGGTACTAAACATTTTTATAAATGCAGGCCTGTGCATGGTGTGAATAATTGTTTTGTTTGCCTATTGATTGCCCCAACTCATTTTTTGTTTGCCTACATAACTAAAGCCAAGAAAACAGCATGAAAGCACAAAATTCTTGAATAACAAATTTTTTTTCAATTTTTGTCTCATACACATAGGGTATAACCCCTCGATGGAACGAGCTCATTCCAATGAGGGTCATAACCTATGTTTTTGAGACAAATAATGAAAAAATAATGAAAATTAATTGGCGATTTTTTAGAATAGCGCTGGCCGGTTTTGGCCATTACGTTGGGTAAAGGGTTAACTCTTCAAAAGTCATGACTTACTTTATACAATGATAAAACTTTTTCTGATTTTGGAAAACGCATGCTTTGCTGAAAGGGCATGGTGAGTACTCTTTCCAACAGTGTACAGCATTAAGGAACATCACTGACATAATGAAGGAATTTAAGGATATGATTTTGCAGTATTCTTGCTAAACTCCTTATAGCTATTGCACTAAAACCAGTGTGTCACTAGGATTTCTTCTCCAAAAAGGGTAGCACCAGGATTTCCCAGACAGGGGTCCTTATGCTCCCAACATGGGAGCTATGGTATTCCTCCAACACGCCGCAATACAGGAGGCAGTTTCCCAAAGAGAAGGCTAGATCTGTCCAAGGGGAGGGGTCTGTAGACCCCCTCTTCTCCACTCTCAAACCTGGCTGACACTTTCTATTCCTTAGAGAAATAATCATCCATCAATTCAAAAGATGATGAGAAATTCTTTTTAGCACTTTTACGCTATTTTCGTTGGTAGCAATTAATAATCATAGCAAACTGCAGGTGGCATCATCGCCAAGTGAAAATAAAATACTGCTACATGTATCTTGTTTAGCAAAGCATTTTAACGTGTTGTACAATATGGAAGATTTTGTTCATGAGAACTAATTATCAATTAATACAATAATTCTTCTCCACTTTAAAGCATTCTCTAAATAAACTAAAAACTAACCTAAAACTCATAAATAAAACTATCCCGTAACCAAACTCGACAAGTTCCTATCAATAAAAACAAAAAAATCAATAAAATGCATCTCTGCACTCCAAGAACAATCTATCAACTCCAGTGCCATCTTCCATTCAGCTGAGTATGTTAAATTCATACACAGAATCACACACATGCGTGAATGGGTTAACCCTTTACCCAACGCAGATGATATCGGAATTTATTATTTTAAATACCATTTTTAAAATTTAAAAAAAAAATTTCAACAAAACCCTATCATGTGACCCCTCGTTGGAACGAGCTCAACGAGCTCGTTCCAACGAGGGGTCACATGATATGGTTTTGTTGAAATTTTTTGAAAAATAATATTTTTTCAACTGCAGAATTTGCATATTACGCGGGCGGATGCGGGAGATTCGTTGGGTAAAGGGTTAATCTATATGGTATGAGTGCCAGGTGCAGAAGGATAGAATGAGAGGCCGCAGATCTCGAGTTTTATCCTTCCGCAATGGCACAAGTGCCACATCGATTAACCCATTCATACATGCGTGTCATTCTGTGTTTATTACATGTATCACTTCTATAAAAAAAGTATTGGAAGGACAATTGGCAATTCATTTGACAACTATCAACAAAAAGAACCCATTTTATTGCCAACTAAATCTGCGAGGGGAACTGTTGTTATTATTTCGACGCCTGAGTTCCAATGTGTTCTATGTGCCTAATGGCACATAGAACACATTGGAATTCAGGGGATATTTTTTAGTTTTCACTAGCGATTCAAATTGTAATTGCGGTGCATGATTTGTAGTAACTTCCAATGAAATTTCGCTTCTTTATAAAAATAGTCAGTCAATGATTTCCGTTCCACACGTGTGTGAAATAGATTTTTATTTCCCGCATGGTTTAGTGTTGCTGTAGATGGGATTTCATAGAACAGGCGTGAAATAAAATCTTTTATATATAGACTGCCAGTCTATTTACAAGAATTGCCAGACATATTTTATTTTTTTTCCAATTTATGCATTATGTCTTAAAATAGAACTTATAACCCTTAACTGATGGAGTGCCGAATTATTTTTCAAAGGTGATTTGTGATGTATTTTTTTTACAGATACCATGTTACCAGAATGGGAGCCTAAGTTAAGGAAGATATTCTTCATAAATAATTGTTTTATTACCATTTATTGGAGAGTGCCAATAAATTGTCATGCAAGATAAAAATTTTCTACTGCTGTATATATGACAAACTAATACATACAGTGCAAAGCTAAAATGGCTATAAGCACTTCTTTGTAGAGCCATGATAGTGGCTTCTAGCACTCAATCAGTTTATTGGTACAAGTTTGACAAGCATATACCAAAGAGGGTGCATAAGGCATGTTTTCGAGACAAAATAAAAATGAAAATTTTCAGTGATTTTAGAAACTTTTCTTAGCAAGTAATGTCCACTAGTTATGTCAGGGAAAGGGTTAATCTAGTGTGATTAGGAGACAGCATTCACAATATTCCCCCCTCACCCTTAACTATATAGTTTTACCCCAATTTCCTACATGGGGGCACGATGACGCTGTGTATTAAGGCGTACTGCATGTCGATGGTGCACATGTCTTCAACCAATCTAACCCTGCCTGTGCCACAGTGCAGAGTTCAGAGTTACGATGTTGGAGAGCTGACAGCGGCTCATCGTTGCTTGGTGGTTCTCTCCGGGTACACCGGCTTCCTCCACCCGTAAAATTGTCAAGGTCACGATTAGCCATTGTGCATAAGTATGTGACCTTAAACACCAATAAATAAATAAAACAATTAAGTTAGTTTTATTCTTTTGCTTAAAAAACCAATGGCTTGTACTCCTCATTGGAACCCTCCCCCTCCCTCCTCAAGTTCAAACCAATGAAGGGTTCATAAGCTATGTTTAGGAAAAAAAAAATTAAAGAAGAATCTGAAAATTTGATTAGCAAATTTCGGTGACTTGCAATGGCGAGATTTACCATTTTGTTAGGTAAAAAAGTTAACACCTTTACCTCACATTATTTGGGGATGACACTGGAAAAACTTTTAATAATTGAAATTTTTAATTTACTGCCACAAAAAAAACAGCATATGACACTTCATTGAAATAGGCTCATCCATTGGGGGTCATATACTAGGTTTTTATGCCAATAAATTAAAATTTCCAATGAGAGGTCATGACTCATATCATTTGTGAAAGAAAATGAAAAGTATAATGAACGTTGAATGGCATTTTTGTGATCAGCAGTGGCTGGTTATGACAAGTATGTAGGGTGAAATTAACTGGCAGAGTGCTCAATTATTTTTGGTTTTCACAATTTGTTCACATGTCTTTGCCCTGTTACAATTTATGGAAGAGTGTCTTTTGGCACTCTTCCATAAATTGTAACAAGGTAAATACATACTGACTGAACAATTTAACTTCAAAGATAATATGACGGTCATCAACAGAATATGCAGTCTTTAAGTTGCGGTACCTCCATTTTGAATCAAGTCTGAATATGGGCTTCCAGCACTCAACCAGTTCAGTGGTGAAGTGTTAGTAAGTACCTCCACTTCCAAATAAGGCCCAAATATGGACATTCCAAACTCAACCAATTAAGTGGTGAAGTGTTAGTTAGTACATCTACTTCTAAATAAGGCCTCAATATGGACTTTCAACACTCAACCAATTAAGTGGTGAAGCATTAGTTAGTACCTCCACTTCCAAATAAGGCCCCCAATATGGGCTTCCCAAACTCAACCAATTAAGTGAAGTGTTTGTTAGTGATGGGCACTCTCCCATAAATTGTAAAAAGATAAATCTGTACAGACAAAATAATTCCACTTTGAAGATAATATGAAGCACGACCACAGTGTATGGATCCTTTAAACTGTGGTACATGAATTTCATCGTAAAGCCCAAATATGGGCTTCCGACACTCTACCAGTTGAAGAACATAACTAGATACACTATTTCAATTTATACAAGGAAAACAATATCACTGCATGCTGTATTTAATAAAGTGAAATGAATGTTATATCTACTAATGAACATATTTTAATGACTTTATAATCTCCTGTTAATAATGAGAGTTTGATGAAATTTTGCAAACAACTGATCCGCAGTGAATTGAATTATTTTTTTTTGTTTATTGTGTTTTTAACGTAAGCTTAACATAAGTATAAAGTCAAATTTAGTCAACCGTTTGTAATTGCATTATTTATTATACGCAAAACGATAGATTATCAAAGAAACTGGGGAAAGATGGAAATTGTATCCCCACTGTGAAAAAATAGAAATTTTCACTTTCACAGTATCAATCAAAATGGCGGCTTTCAAAGCATTACTTCAAGGTGAATACGAGTCAAATTATCACTGGAAATGATCACTTTGTTCTAAAAACGTATAATGAAAAGAAAATCTATTGTTTTTGAGTGGATACCGGTCATTTCCAGCAATATTCATGATGCATGAAACCCGCTAGTCCAAACATGGCCTAAAAGTCTGTAATATAAGTTTTTGGTTTGGTACGTCCTTTCAAAGGACGTACCAAACCAAAAACTTATATTACGGACTTTCAGGCCATGTTTGGACTAGAAACCCGCCAACTGAATCAGATCGCAAGATGCTATCTGTCCCGAGTATCAATCAAATCACTTCTGCGTTTCAATGATTCAATGCGCTGTTCACTGACATGCAACAATTCATGGGTGAAACGAGTGAAATTATCAGATTCTTATAAAAAGAGTATAATGAAAAGAAAATCTAGTGTTTTGAGTGGATACCTAAAATTATCTCACTTGTGACTGAGATAAATGGTTATTTTCGTTGGCGCAAGCACTCGCAAAAAAAAACCCATTTGTCTCGGTCACTCATGAGATAATTTTCGGTATCCACTCAAAACGCTAGATCTCCTCTATATGGATGGTTTTACGGATGCTCAGATTCAAAGGGTTAAAAATGCACAAATGCAGTAGCTTAAGAGGATACATTTTGACTAAAATGAGTCAGTAAGGCCTAATAAAGTCAAAAATCTGTTTCTCAGGCCCTCCCGCACGGTCCTTTTGGCTGTCGCATGCTCTCTTTTTAACCAATGCAAACATAAAAAAAATAAAAATTAAATGATTTATGTCTGATATTTTACCCAAGTTAATAAAATTGATAAATTTGTCCCTTGAGTGCAACAGGGCTTTGGAATGCTTTGGCACTGAAAAGCCTTCTTGCACTCAAGGGACGAAAAACACCACTACCCATGCTATTCTGTAGATTATGAGGCCTAAAACAAACCAAGAACACAAACTTCTTGTGGCAAAGAAATAGTAACAAAAATTTAAGAAAAAAACCCCAAAAAACCCATCTGCCCACATGCAATTTTACAAAAAATGGCCTGAGAAACAGATCTATTTTTTGGGGCCTAATTATCTAAATGTATTTTCTCAAAGGACTTTCCATTACTTTTTCAAACAATTAACATTGTGAACATTCAAAGGCCTGAAATTTCAATTTAAAATTCAAACCACTTTCAAAGACCTGTACAAACCCTAGTAAAAGCCCTGAAGAAATTTGACAATTGGGCTCCATGACTTGAAAAATAGATGAAGTAAACTAGTAATGATTTCAAGGTCCTGACATACTTATTTTATGATTTTACTTTCAGAAGACTGGAGATTTTTATACATTTTTACCACACTCTGACAGTCAACATGCAGTGATTTTGTAGTTGTCTCTAGGCATGCCTTGGCTGCATATACATGCAGCCAAAACTTACCCAGAAACAACTGCCAATGTACTTAGAATGTAACCTGCAAGTTTATCCCCAAACTGCATGGTGGGGCACCTGTTTTGTTATAGTAAGAAGTCGAAATTAAGCCTTTAAAGGTTAAGAATCTGTTCTAACAAACTTCACAATTTAGACCTTGAGACCATGAAAAGTGAATCAAGGTGTGAAATTAATATCCACAGTTAAAACTAGAAGTCCTGACATGAAATGCGGACAAATAGCATGTCAATCTGCGCGTTAATCTATGCATTATGACCATAGTAAGGCTATCATATTCTGTACATATGGCCTGTGCACAAGCAAATCATTCAGCCAATGGACTTCCGGGTAACCCGGAGGTCCATTGGCCGAAACATTGCCTGTGTTTGATATGAGTAACCAGGAAAACCTACCGTGCTTTGGATGCCATTCGATATGGCAACTGTGCGCAATTCCTATGCGCTATTAAACCTGGTTAAGCACACAGTTCATGACAGAACTTCTAGTTTTAACTGTAATTACAGATGGCACACCATAACCATTAACATTCATGCATTGGAAAATTTACCCAAATTGTCAACAAGTTTTTCACTTTCCACAAGAAGATCGCATGTGTACATTCACAAACTACATATTATCTTATACCAACAGCTCAAACAAGCAGTGCTCAAGCAGTTCAAAATGAAACCTTCAATATAGGGCTGCACGGTATTTCGATAAACCGATATATACCGGTATTCAAACCAATATCGATTGAATACCGGTGTAATTACAAAAATATTGGTTTATCGTCATTATTTATTTACCGACAGTTTAATTTTCAAGATGTATTAAGTTTTTTTTTATCTGTAGCCCCGAATGAATAATAATAATCCCCTTATCAAAGGAATCGCTGCTTGCGCCCTCGTAATATACAAAATCAGCAGTTGAAAAAATAAATTTACAAAACTTCAACAAAACTATATCATGTGATTCCTCACTGGAACGAGCTTGCTGAGCTCGTTCCAATGAGGGGTCACATGATATAGTTTTGTTGAAATCTTTGGAGAAAATCTGATAAACTAATTTTGAAAATAATAAATTTTGATATCGTCTGCGTTGGGTAAAGGTTTTTCGAACCGCTTCATCAAAGCATGCTAATTCGTTCCGACTGTGATGCCTCGAGACTCGATTGTGGTACTTGTTTTCATATATCTGAACAGTTTTTTATATACCGGTATACCGCGGTATTTTTTTGAATACTGATACCGGTATTCAGTTTTGAATATCGTGCAGCCCTACTTCAATACAATTATCAAAACAATGTAAACGTATAACTCATCACAATCATACTTATCAACCAATGACAGACATTATTTTTATCCTTACGTAAACTACCAGTGTTCAACTAAAATAGCAATTCTAATAACATAAATCAAAAGAATTTCTATAGTATGTTTACAAATAACTTTATCAAATGTGATAAAAAAAAGCTCAAAAGAGCCAGCGCTGAAAATATATGAAAGGCAAATTTAATGATATATGCTATAAAAAAAGTGATTATAAAAATGAATTATACAACAAGGCCTTTATTTGGTTACTTATTAAACCTAAACCTTATATGAGCTATGCACTTGTTTTCCCACTGACTATTATTTTTATGACGTTAATATACCTCTGACTATTTCCTTAAGTCCCCACAAAGTAAATCTTACGTTTCTCTGGCCATTTTTTATAAGATTGCATGTGGGTGGGCGGTTTTTTATTTTATTTTTTATTTTTGTAATTATTTCTTTGCCATCAAAAATTCATGTTCCTGGTTTGTTTTATGTTTTAAGCCTAACAGAATAGCATGGGTGGTGGTGTATTTCAACCCTTGAGTGCAAGAAGGCTTTGCAATGCTAACGCATTGTAAAGTCTTGCTGCACACAAGGAACAAGTTTACCATATTTATTTATTGGTGTTTAAGGTCACACATTTCTGCACAATGGATAAACATGACCAGACAAGTTTATAAATTTTATTAACTCGGGTAAAATATCAGACATAAACCATTTAATTTTTATTTTTTTAAGTTTGCAATGGTTATAAAAAGAGAGCATGTGGCAGCCAAATGGACCATATATTAGATTTTTATCTTTTTTAGGCCTAATTTCTTATCATTCTGATATCAAAATACTGAAATTTTAAGAACTAAATTTTTCCCATAATGCAACTAGAAACTTAACCAATTCAATCTTGTTTTGACAAAGCTCAACAGGTTTTGTCAAAACAAGATTGAATTGGTTAAATTCCCAGTTGCATTATGGCAACATTTGCAGGTTAAAATTTTGACCTGAGTGCATAGTTGGTTAAACACCACAGCTTGTAAGTCCAATGATTTAACAGTTATTTCTATCAAAGTCATGGCTGCCTATGGGGGCAGCCAAGACTTAATTACAAATCACACTACCGAGATAGTTTAACCCTTTAAACACTGGTGGTATCTTCCATGCCATTTAAATGGCAGAAATTGGAAAAGTCCATATCCATTATTTGGAGGTAGAGCAATTAATATTTTCAACGTGCAGCCTGAAGGCTGCACGTTGAAAATATTAATTATTCAACCACACACGTTCACATAGTAGCCATCCTACTTAATGAAATTATGACGTATCGTGTTCCTGGACCGGAAAAGTGGCCTCTCGTGTTGAAAGAGTTAACTATTGTAAACAGGATTCCACAAGTACTTCAATTTTGGAGCACCTGTTCGGAGACTATCATCACCTTTGAAACATTTGGGATCAGAACTCTAGGCTAACAGGAGAACTGCTGAATAAATTGAGAATGAACATTCTAAAGCTACACATATTATTTATTTATTTATTTATTGGTGTTTAAGCTCACATACTTCTGCACAATGACTAATTGTGACCGCAAATGGATATAAGTCTAGCCAATCATTTATGCCCATTTTAGGAGACTTCCACCCCAGGCATTGGTTACCAGGTTCTATTTTACCAGTAAAACAGAGCTTGTTTACACAGTAAACGAGCAGTGCTTCACTTCCCAGGGTTCCCAATGGGAATACATTTAATGTGTCACCTGGCTACAAGTTCTCCTCAATAAGTTGAAATTTTTTTTTTTCTGTAAGTAGGTTCTCAAGTTCAGTCATCTAAATACTGAGCAAATGCTATGTAGTAAAGCCCAAATCTGGGCTTTCAGCAGTTTTTGGCAGTGCTTACATATGGGTGTCAGTGATTGGACAAGTAACCTGGGTTAATGGACAAAACAGGCCAGCACTGCTCAGAAAAAAATGATCTTCAATTAATTTTTATCTTAATGTTTGTCTCAAAAACATAGTTTATGATCCCTCATTAAAATGAGCTCATTCCAATAAAGGGTCATACAGTTAAAACTAGAAGTCCTGTCATGAAATGCGCACAAATAGCACGTTGATCTGCGCGTTAATGTACGCGTTATGGCCATAGTACAGCTATCAAATTCTGTTCATATGGCCTGTGCACAAGCAATGTTTCAGCCAATGGACCTCCGGGTAACCTGGAGGTCCATTGGCAGAAACATTGCATGTGTTTGCTATGAGTAACCAGGAGAACCTGCCGTGCTTTGGATGCCATTCGATATGGCAATTGTGTGCAATTCCAACGCGCAATTAAGCCTACATGAGCGCACTATTTGTGACAGGACTTCTAGTTTTAACTGTAGGCTGTGTTTTTGAGACAATAATTGAAAAGTTCTGGTTTTTCAATAATTTTTTTTTTGCAAGTTCATTTATTACATCTGCTGAATAATAGTGATGGTAGGATATCAATTTTGGTGAAAAAGTTTGGCTCTCAGCAACGAGACTAGGAGTGCAAATGCCATCACTATTTTTAATTTACATTGAAACTGCAGGACATCACTATTATTCAGCCTTCATTATTATTTTGTTGCTAAGAGTATTTGAGTTGGGTAAAGGGTTAACGTTTAACTGGCAATGCAGGACATCACTATTTTTCAACCTTCACTATTATTTGGTTGCTAAGAGTATTTGAGTTGGGTAAAGGGTTAACATTTTACCTAAAGAATTGGCAGCATGCCCCGCATTATTTCTAAATTGAGCAGTTGAAAAAAAATTATTTTAAAAAAAGCTTGAACAAAACCATGTCATGTGCCCATCATTGATACAAGCTTGTTATGTTTATTCTAATGAGGGCATCACATTATGTTTTTTGTTGAAACTTTTTGAAATTTAAAAAAAAAAATTAAATAATCAAGGCCTAAAAAAGTTAAAAATCTGTTTCTCAGGCCCTCCATGTGGTCCTTTTAGCTGCTGCATGCTCTCTTTTAACAACCAATGCAAACTTAAAAAAAATAATAATTAAATGTTTCAAAAGTGATATTTTACCAAAGTTAATAAAATTGATAAATTTGTTCCTTGAGTTCAAGAAGGCTTTGCAATGCTAAAGCATTGCAAAGCCTTCTTGCAATCAAGGGATGAAAAATACACCACTACCCATGCTATACTGTAGATTATGAGGCCTAAAAACATAAAACCAAGAACATGCACTGTTGATGGCAAAGAAATAATTACAAAAATAAAAAATAAAATAAAAAACAGCCCGCCCACGTGCAATTTTACAAAAAAATGGCCTGAGAAACAGATCTATTTAATAACAAATTTTGCTACAATATATGTTGGGTCAAGGATTGACAGCTGAATAATAAATACTATCTCCGACGACTTTAACTGGTTAAGTGCTAAATTATTTTTAACGGTGATTTGAAACATGGGTATTTTTTTCCAAAGATACCACACTATCACAGCAAGAGTAGCCCTAGTTTAGCAAGATTTTGTTTATAAATAATTTTGTTACAATTTATTGGAGTACCAATAGGCACACTCCAATACGTTGCAACCAAACAATGTTATATATTTTCTTCTACTGCTGCGCAAACATCAGACTAATGCATACAGTGTAAAGCCACTAAAGTGGCTTCTTGCACCATTCAATAGAGCCATGATAGTGGCTTCTAGCACTCAGCCAGTTAATCCTTCACATAATGCAATAACCATACCCAGACAGATGGCATTCACAAAAATCGCCATTCAAGTTTTATTATTTGTGCAATTTTCACCTTCAAGACAAAGCTCATGTCTCCATGTCAAGGTTCTTCCAATGATGGTCGAAGGCTGTTTTTGTGGTGACAGGTTAACATCATGACCTGACCTGATTAGTGTGTCAAAATGTGATCAAGTTATTCTTATTGTTAACTACTTACTATAGCATACCAACACAATGTGACCCTGGATGCTTAAAATGTTGTTAATCCCCAAAAAACAAACAATCAAACACTATAGCATTAATGTCCGAGCAAGTTCTGGCTGTCCCTTGAAGCAACCCATGCGTGAGAAGAAACAATATTTAAACCTACTAGTTTATTCATAAACAACAGTTCACTCATTGTGAGATGCTTTTCAAACTTCCGCCCAATTTTACAGCAACATGTTTTGTCAGGTGTGTACACTGAAAAGGTCAAAACAAAACACCTGTACTTTTTAACTCAACCAGGCCTGGCACTTTCAGGAGAGCAATTTATTCGCTCGCCTTAAAAAAAATTAAGGAGGGCAAAAATTTGCCCTCCTGGCCTTAGAAAAATAATGATTACCATAACAGCTTGTTCCTAAAACCCACATCTTTTCAGAACTCTGCTTTGTTAATGGTCTTTGTAAGATGGCCACACAGCCCCTCCCACACCTCCGGGCCTTGCCAAGGCCCAGAGGTGTGGGAGGGGCAGTGTCGCCATCTCACAGAGACTACCCTGTTAGCAGCACCAAATAAAATGTACAAAGACCACTCGGCAGAATTCATTAATAGTAAAACTTCATTTTGCCACTTTTAGCTTTTGTAAGTTTGAGGAGACTAATTGTTCCCCCAGGCCATGCGAGGGAAGCGATTTTTAACCCTCCTGCACTTTTAAGAATTCCAGGCCTGCTCAACCCACAATTTTGAGTTCATCTCTTTTCAAGAATGATATGAAACATAACAGGCAGAATATATAGTAGGTCAGTCACAACAAAATGTCATATATACTTTTTGATGATTAAACTCCAATGACGTTCGTAAATCAGGGTTCCTGAAGGCAAGAACAGAAAAAATTCAAAGCTATTCGAAGGCCGTTTCTCGATTTTTTTTTTTTTATTAGGGTTTAACAACACATTAACAGCCAGGGTTATATCATGTCGGAGACAGTTTTACGGGTGGTGGAAGCCGGAGTAACCAGAGAGAACCAGCGAGCAATGACGAGCAGCTGTCAGCTCTCCAACATCGTAACTCTGAACTCTGCACCACGGCACAGGCAGGGTTAGATTGGTTGAAGACATGCACACCATCGACGTGCAGTACGCCTTAGTACACAGCATCATCATGCCCCCATGTAGGCAATCAGGGTTAAGTGCCTTGCCCAAGGACACAACATGGGAGCACGAATCAGTCACTGAAATAGTCACCCATCCAACTACTAACCACGCTCGACGTTGCTTAACTTTGGTGATCTGACAAGAACTGGTTACCGCGATGCCACCACGCCCCGGCCGTTTCTCGATATATTTCAGCTTTTTTTCAAGGCCCTACAATATCCAAGTTCGAGGATTTTCAATAGTCCTAAAACCATCGGTCATTTCCCCCTCCTCCCACTTCCCTACAAGGGAAGTTGGAGGAGGGGTAATGACTGAAGGTCTTAGGACTATTGAAAATCAGCAATAAAATGCAAAAAATGCTCCTTGAGTGCAACAAGGTACCATCTGCACTGCTGAAGCACTCAACAGTCATGATTACCTTCTTCATCAGCATTATTATATTGTGCATATTCAAGGCTTTTTAAGGTCTCCTGGCACATTTTCCAGGATATCAAGGCCTTAGATGACCCTTAGTAATAATCAAGGCCATTCTTTGAATCCAAGACCCCAATGTTCTCAGAAATATTATTGTGTAATGGCACACTTTTACGCTCCTTGAGTGCAACAAGGTGCCATCTGCACTGTTAAAGCACTCAATAAACCAAAAGATCAATATATTTTTGTTATTATCCCACAATGTACTTTGCATGGTACTGTATGGGCTACCCAGACTTTTCAACATACCCCAAAAAAGGCTTCCAGCTTCATTTGGCAGACCAGACATTGGCATCCAGTTATAAACCAGTCAAAGTGAGAAAATACATATTCATGTATTTCTTTATTTATTGGTGTTTAAGGGTTACATATTTCTGCACAATGGTTAATCATGACTAATCATGACCATAACATGGAGATAAAGTCAAGTTGAGTCAATCGTGTATACCCATGTTGCCCATTTTTAGAGGAATTCCAACGTCAGCATTGGTGACTGGGTGATATTTTACCTGTAAAACAAAGCTTGTTTCCAACATTTGGGTTCCTGGGGAAGAAATAAATCTAGTATACAAATGAAACAGTACAGGAAAATCCATGAAACATATCTTCGGCATAAAATGAGTTCAATCAGTTTGTGTGGAAGAAAATCTGAGCACATATTGATTATACTGAGTGTTAATGGTTAATTTTAACTTATATTGCTGCCATTCAGTTGCCAGCCTATAAAACAGCCCTTAATCCTTAGGAGGGTATAATTCCAACTTTGTGGATCACTTTACAGCAACAGAACAGGTGCCCCAACATGGTGTCTCAGGGTTAACTCACAAGTTAAATTCTAAATTTTTTGGCAGTTGATTTTCGGTAAGTCTTGGCTGCCTATATAGGCAGCCAAGACCTGCCTAAAACAACTGCAAAGCCATACAGGCAGCCAAGACCTGCCTAAAACAACTGCAAAGCCATAGGATATTTATAAAAATCTCCAGGCCCTCAAGGGTTAACCAATTTCAAATAATTACCTTCAAACATCCATTTTATGAAAACAATTCTTTATTCAATGCTAAAATCTGTCAATGACTACAGCCCTCGCAATTAGCTATGGTAATCGGCAAATGCTGTGGGGTTCGCCCTGGGAAATGAAGTTCTCCAAGGCAATTAAATGCTGAGGACTTTCTCCTTAAATTTGAAGTAGGCAATTTATAACTAGCATTAACAATCTGCCGCAGCTAAAAAAAACCCCCAAAACTGAGCACATAAACTACCATTAACTTTGTAAAAATGTCAGCGATATTACGGTATCGCGAAGATACACAAAGCTTGGTAAATGATGTTGATTTGCAGCAAACTCGCAACACCCATAGTTCAACACTCCATAATAGTATGGAAGAGGAATTACTTTATACTTAGGAATTACTTTGACACAAAACAGTGTCAAGCAAGAAAGTTACCAGAAAACTGAAGGTGATATTTTTCTTTACAAATATCAGCTTCATTCATTTAATTCAAGTGTAATTGTGATATAAATACAGAACACAACTCATATAGACATGAACCAACAACCATTGGTGGAGTTTTCTTGTAATTCACACATGCCTTTGGCACTTGTGAAATACAGGAAAAACTCCACCTCGGGTCATTGATTCCAGTTCCCCTGAACTCCACCCTCGTTGTGTTCTGTCTTATTATTCAAAAACATGTTTACAGGCCTTTCATTTAAAAAATCTCAGGAGAGCGACAAACGGCCTCCTTGAAAAAGGTTCAGGAGGGCGACTACCCCCATAATATAATAGCCATTTTCACAGAGGGGAAACCATGTACCACTGGCTATTCATTAACTAGTAGAGTGCTAGAAGCCACTATCATGGCTCTACTATTTATTTATTTATTTATTGGTGTTTAAGGTCACATATTTCTGCACAATGGCTAATCATTACCATGACAGTTTTACGGGTGGAGGAACCCAGAGTGCCCGGAAAGAACCACGGAGCAACTGTCAGCTCCCCAACATACTAACTCCACACAAGCAGGGTTAGCACTGGTTGAAGACAAGTGCACCATTGATGTGCAGTACACCTTAGTACACAATGCCACCGTGCCCCCATATGGGCAATGGGGGTTAAGTGCCTTGCCCAAGGACACAATGCAGTTGCCGCAGGTGGGATTCAAACCATCGACCTCTCGGCTTGTAGCTTGCACCTCTACCTACTGAGCTACCACACCCCCTCATGGCTCTACTGAAAAGTGCTGAAGGCACCTTTAGTGGCTTTACACTGTGTGCATTAGCTTGTCGTTTATGCAGGAGTAGATAACACTGTATTGTTACAATTTATTGGAGAGTGCCAACAGGCACTCTCTCCAATAAATAGCAACAAAGCAATTACTGAAGAACAAAATTTGGTAAACTAAGACTCCCCTTGCTGGCCGTATTGTGTCTTTAAAAAAAAAATTCTCATGTTACAAATCACCTTTGAAATATAATTTAGCTCTCTACCAGTTGATACCATCCAAAGGTCTTTATCCCATCTTGACAAACTGCTTAAACATACAATCAAGAATAGGCCCTGAGAACAATACTCAAATTATCTTGACAGTGGTTTCTTGTAAAGTCTTGACTGCCTTTAGAGGGAGCTAAGTCTTGACTAGGAATCACTACTATGCCACGAGACTCTTAAAGAGTGCAGTAGTTTTTATTTATTTATTGGTGTTTACAGTAACATGTTTCTGCATAATGGCTAATAGTGACCACAATATGAAGATAAAGTCAAGTTTAGTCAATTGTTTATACCCATGTTGCCCATCTTAGACTGGGTCCAATTTTACCAGTAAAACAGTGTTCGTTTAACACAATAAACAAACACCCATTCACTTCCCGAGGTTCCCAAAGAGGGTGGTGTAGTAAAAGTCTGGAAAATTGCCCAAACCCTTGCTCCCAAAGGGCCTGGAGATATTTTTTAATACATTTTTGCTTTACTTTTGTAATCCACATTCTATGACTTGGCAGTTGTTTCTTGGTAAGTGTTGATTGCCTCTGCTAGCAGATAAGACTTGCTTAGAAACAACTGTCATGGTACTTCGAATGAAACTTAGCTAGCTAATCACAAAACTGCATGTTGGGGCACCTGTTTTGTTGTAGAAAAATGTGATTAAAGTCAGAATTAGGCCCTTGAGGGTTAAAAGAGACCTGGTATGTTTCTATTATATTTATTGTGCTAACACAAATTTTACAATCTCTTCATTAACCCCTAGCACACTGGTAGTGCAACAGAATTTTCTCCAATCTCTCTGTTTTCCTCTTATTTAACTATGAATTTAACCAATAATATCTTGTTTGACAGAGCTCAGAGCTCTGTCAAACAAGATATATTTGCTTTAATATCAAACAGTATTATGGGAAACATTTGCTGCTGAAAACTTTGCCATTTTTGACATCAGAGTGCAGAGAGTTAATCATGATATTCTAAGTGGGTGTTTGCTGCTCTCCATATTGTCACATCAGGCAGTCGATAAGTGGGGCAAGAGTCATTACTCGCCTCAGAAAGATAGGCCTGATAGGTCTACATGGGGTTACAGGGCTATTTTTAGAACAACTGCAATTATAAAACTGGGTGGAAACTCTGAGGATTTGGAAGTTAAATTTAATCATCATCCAAAGCACGATTGGCAAGGGATTTGATAATAGTTTTCATCATGGCAGCAGCAGCCAGTGCTGAATAAGGCTGCCATTCTGTGTTTTTTGAGCCATCAACGTAATCAGCAACACCTCGAATAATTAAGAAACTATCTTTTCTATTACCATCAACAGATTCAAGAACTTGATCAAATTCTGTATCAAAGGCAGAGATTCCATATCTACTTGAAAAATCTAACCTAGTGGCATCTGTTTTTGTTACACACCGCCCTGCACCAAATGAGCCAAAATGTATTTTAGGCAAATCTAAGGAATGGAGATCCTCAGCATCAGGGGGTGCCTCAGGGTGCTGAACTTCTATTACATTATCATCGCCAATACTCATATAAAGTCTGTCAGATGTTACAGGCGGTCGAAAGAAGTTCACCTCTTGGCTTCGCAGATATTCTTGTCCCTCTCTGATATACTCTTCCCATGGAGCATAGGTGTAATTCTGCCAATGTGCATTAACAATCTTCTCTGCTATTTTCAGTAACTGGAGATCTCTGGGTGCCCATGCTTTCATTTTATAATGAATATCACCCTCTTTATCTTGTAGTATTTTTGTACAGTAGTTGTAAACATTACCCTTGGGATTTCCTTTGGATATCACCACATCTCCACTGCGAACATGCTTGTAATAATCAGTGTAATGTGGAACGCCTCCTGCAACACCTACGATAAAAACATGTTCGATATTTTGGAATGTACCTGTAATAAAAACAAAATCATGATGCCATTGGTTGCAATGTTGAGTGAAATTCACCAATACAGTGGAGCCCACTTAATTGGATATCTCTTAATTGAATAATCCTGTTAACTGAATATAATTTCCCAACACACAAAACCATTTACCATACCTCCAGTACAAATTTGACCTCTTAAATGAATATAGGTTATGGAGTAAACTCCTGTTAATTGAATAAAAAATCCTGTAACCTGTCGAGAAATTACTCTGACTTTCCCCAGTCTTCCGTTGTTTATAGACCTGTTTGGCCTCAGTACATCCAATACAGGCATTTAATCTATTATATTTTGTTTGACAGAGCTCATGGAGCTCTGTCAAACAAGATATAATAGAATAAATGCTAAGTTTATCTCTAGAATGCAGGAAAGTGACACAATCCCTGTTAATTGTATACTCCTGTTAATTGAATAATTTTCATTGGCAATGTGGCTATTCAATTAACAGGGTTCCACTGTATTACAGCAGACGCTTACATGTATGCAGGGGGGAGATTACGGTAATATAAAATGAACTGAAATCACATCTGCATGAAAAATGTCTCAAAATATAGCCTTTTGTCCCAGTATAATTGATATACTGTACAAAGAATGTTATGGTGTCATATTATTTCTCTGAACTTACATGAAAATGGTCAGAAAGGCCATTGTCATGTAAATTTAAATACATGAAAAAATAATTGCCAAGTGAAATTTGCCAATATTGCAGCAGGTGCTTACCAGACCTGTTAACTCTCCCGGTTTCACCGTGAGTCTCCCGGTTTGAGGCACCAACTCACGCTCACATCCTATTTTCTCCTGATTTGACACTTTTCAAAATAGTTGTCCTGAAATCCATCACGTTTTACTGTTTACAAATTTCTGAAATCTCGGACACGTGAGATTACAAACATTTGTGTGAATGTGTTCAATGACGTCAGATTCGGCTGTGATCAACTCCAGTCCTCCTAAACACTGGAATTACCCAGAATACCCGGAATTACCTGTTTTAGGTCGTATTTTTCACTCTTTGCTTATTATTTTAAATATTTAATCACAGAGTTGTTAAAACTGTTCTCATAAAGTATCCAGAGATGTTCTAGGTTGCCATTCCCCTTATCATTCACCCAACTACAAACTGATTTGTGGTGTCAGAATTCACTGGTTCACAGCAACAACACGCCGTTGGCCATAAGCATCACCCAACTGGCTTATTGTCACTGTCTTTGTTGGCAAACCTTCCAAAATATGGTATAAGTTTATTTTATATGTATGCAACGCCAGCTATGAGAGGAGTGTGATAAACACAATGGTCATCGATTTTTTTTTCGATTCCGATGTTTAGGGAGACCCATTGGTTTCTGCAAAATTCTGCATCTTTCAATGGCGAGTCTTGTGTTCTATTTTGAAAATTAAACAAGTTGTCAAGTTGGTCACGATATATAAATTTATGACGCAGAATACAATATAAATAAATTGTGTTTGATGGTAAAACAGAATGCCAGTTATGCGCGATTGAAGTGTAAAGTAAATACCGCAAACATTTGATTTTCAGTCGGTTTTAAAATTTTTAAAATATCATTTGCCGATAAAATATTGACTGAAATGTATCGTGGTAATTGTGAATAAATTGGAAAAAAATATAGATTTACGATTTTATAAGGTAAGTTGAGTTTGGAATCGTATTCTTTGTGAAATAAATCTCTGAAGTTGTAATTTACATGAATAAATAGCATGAACGAAGAAGGAATGCTTGTGTTGGTTCTTGAACGTTTTGGTCCTGGGACGTTTCGGCCCAAGATGTTTCAGCTTCCATGTATTGAAGCACCGGGATGGGCTTGCATGAGCAAGGAAAAATGACCAGACTGAGGGGGGAAATGGGGTTGGTACAGACAAAGTCTAGATAGGCATCCACTCACATTTGTGTGTGTCACCCCCCCCACTCCCCCCAACACACACACAAATGTGAGTGGATGCCTATCCAGACTTTGTCTGTACCCTGGGGGAGGGGGAGGGGCCCTTGGACCAGTGATCTCCATATTTGTATGCTTTTACTGACAAATACCATTAAAAGTGTTTAAATAAATTATTAAAATGAAATATAATGCATTTGGGTTGGGGGGGGGTGCATGGGTGGGACCGTGGGAGGCACAACAAGGAAAATATTGATGTATTGGTTGCACGTAAAAATCTCGCTGACAAGCATCCAAATCTCACTGAGAGCTCATCAAAATCTCTCTGACAGTCACCTTCAGAGGTTAACAGGTCAGGTGCTTACCTGTAAGCAGGGTGGAGATTGCCACACAAAAATCACTTGTGCTTGACTGAAAGGTCTCAAAATCAAGCCTATTGTCCCCATATAATTGATATACTGTACACACAATACTATGGTGATATGTTATTTCTTGGAATTTAATGCAGTATACACCAAGCACCATCAACAGAACAGGGTAAATATCACTTCAAATAAACACATTCACAGCGAACTGAATTGCACTGAACAGCAACAAAATTCTCAACATAAAAAACAGATGTACTCGAGAAGAGATTATCTGTTCACGTTCAAATTTGACACATTCAGTACATTACTGCTGGAATAGTATGATTTAATTCCCATTTTTCCAGCTAATATTTTTTCAATTTTTTATTTAAACCTGAGAAACCTGCTTAACTTTTCAAACAGTTTTTCTTTCCCAGTTGACAGTTGCTTAAGTAATCACCAAAATTCTGGATAATTCAGCGTTCATGTTTTTTCAACTTCTCTGATGATTCACAACAGATTCTGTGAATTGCTGTTTTTTTTGGCTATTTAAAAGAAAATATAGGCTGTTTCAAAAAGCTTTTATTATGTTCAAGGACTATCTACCAATTTTCAATAAGCTTACCTAACAATCTAGTTGTTGTGTTACCAGCAATAATCTGCGCTCGCCTGGCATGTCCAACAGCTGGCAGTTTGGTGGACACACATTTATGTTCTCCTATGAACCCCACAGTGTATACGTTAGATTCTCCTGAAAATAAATTATCACAACAGAGATACAGTGGAACCCACTTAATTGGATATCTCTTAATTGTATATCCCTGTTAACTGAATATTATTTTCCAACACAAAACCATTTACCATACCTCCAGTACAAATTTGATCTGTTAATTGAATTTTGGTGATAGAGTAAACTCCTGCTAATTGAATAAAAAATCTTGTAACCTGTCGAGAAATTACCCTGACTCGCCCCAGTTTTCATTTATTCATAGGCCTATTTGGCCTCAGTACACCCAATACAGGCATTTAATCTATTATATCTTGTTTGACAGAGCTCATGGAGCTCTGTCAAACAAGATATGATAGAATAAATGCCAAGTTTATCTCTAGAATACAGGAAAGCGACAATCCCTGTTAATTGAATACTCCTGTTAATTGAATAATTTTAATTGGCAAAGTGACTGTTCAATTAACATGGTTTCACTGTATAATAATGCATCATCCAACACAGTCAGAAAACATTTTTTTCATTTTAACCCTTATAAAAGGAAAGGAAATTTTTAAACATTTTTAAAACATTTTTGCTAAACTTTCAGTTAACATCCTGTGGCTTGGCGGTTATTTCTAGGCAAGTATTGACTGTCTACAGTACAGCCGTCATGGACTGGCCGTAATCCATGCATGGGCAGTGATGCCCTGGCTTGTGTTTATGAGGTAATACAAATTATCATCAGCAAAAGTTTAATTAATGAAGCACAGGTTGTACCCGGTGCTTCATTAATTAAATTTTTGATGATTATTCCTACAATTTGTGTTTGGAATCTAATATTACTGCATCTGTGGAAATATTGCCCACCAATGGAAAGTGACCAGTCCACTGCTGTACTGTATATAGGCAACCAACACTTGCCTAGACAAGATCTTTCAAGTTACTAAGAATAAAACTTTCAAATTTACCTATAGACTGCATGTTGGGGCACCCGTTCAGCTGTAGTATAAGAGATCAAAGATAGAATTAAGCTGTTAAGGATTAAACCATTCCCATGGTACCAAGGACTTGATTAAATAGTCAATTACAGGAGTAACGATTCTTCGGAATTTTTCCAGTATATCTTCAATGGGGTGGTGATGGGAACTTCAAGGAAATCCTCTTGAAGAGCTACATAGGGTTACATGTACAAGTAAGCTGAGGGAGTTTGTACTCACTATTACCAATTTAATGTCAAATTATGATCATATCCACAACCTAATGTAAGATTCTCACTCTATTAGGCAGACATTTTTTATGGGCTGACAAAATTCATTCTCGAAATATTCAACTTGATGTGAAGTGAGGTGAATATTGCTGAAATGAGTCTCAACTCACCTCCAAGATCCCACTGAATCTAAGTTTAATTCTAATGGTCACTCCAAGTGTTCTAAGGATGACTTAACCCTTTATCCAATGAATTGCTCGCATCCGCCCGCGTGATATGCAAATTCAGCAGATGAAAAAATATTATTTTTCAAAAAATTTCAACAGAACCATATCATGTGACCCCTCGTTGGAACGAGCTCGTCGAGCTCGTTCCAACGAGGGGTCACATGATATGGTTTTGTTGAAATTTTTTATAAAAAATTAAAAAATTATATTTAAAATAATAAATTTTGATAACGTCTGCGTTGGGTAAAGGGTTAATAATGAATGCTAGGTTTTGTTGTATATTGCATGAGTGGCCAAAACACACTGACAAAATTGTGTCGGGAGCTCCATCCTACACATCTACTCAAGTTAGTGAATATAATTGTTAGATGAATAACTCAGGCTAAAATAATATAAGATAAAATTTGGAACAATTAATTACATATACAGTCAAAACTAGAAGTCCTGTCACGAATGTGCGCTTATCTAAGCTTAATTGTGCATAGGAATTGTGCACAATTGCCATATCGAATGGCATCCAAAGCACGGCAGGTTCTCCTGGTTACTCACAGAGCAAACACCGGCAATGTTTCTGCCAATGGACCTCCAGGTTACCCAGAGGTCCATTGGCTGAAACATTGCTTGTGCGCAGGCCATATGTACAGAATTTGATAGCCTTACTATGGTCATAACGCGTAGATTAACGTGCAGATCGACGTGTTATTTGTGTACATTTCATGACAAGACTTCCAGTTTTAACTGTACCATTAAATTACTGCAGACATGAAGTATTTTATCATATTTATCTCTGGTTAATCTGCTCTCATCTTTTTTAAATTTTTGGTGAATTATCTCCCTTTTTGTGTCGTTAGAAAAATTGGTATTGCAGAAACGGATCAGTAATAAGAAAAAATTTATAGTAATTTATATATTTTTTATACTTACCAATGACCCAGACTTAGGTGGTGCTAACTTTTAAAATTCAGGGCCAAACACAAATTTTGCCCCCCCAATCCCCAAAATTTGCATCCAAATCAAAAAATCTAATGTCCTATATGGTCCCCCATACTTTTACCTACTGTGCATGCGCAGTGGCCAGGAAGTACCGAAATTGGGGCCAAAGCCTCATTCTTACAACCAGTGCCTACTAAATGTTATATAATCAGCGGGGAGGTATGAGTTCCCAACTCATGGGAGGGCCATCCCCGTCTGGGTCATTGGTAAGTATAAAAAACTTAAAATAAAAAAAAAATATAAATTACTATAAATGACCCAGACTTAGTAGAATAGAAAAAAAAGGCTGGAGGGCCTAGGACATAAAGGAAAATCAAATAGGCTCAATTACATAAAAAGAATTATCCCCTTAAGGAGAAAAGGAGAAAAAGGATTTACATATATCTTTCTTGTTTATTAAAAATAAGAAAGACACATTACCAGTCAGTAATTGAGAACAATAACATCAATGATCTCTATTAACATCCAGTATAACCCATTATACTAATTTCTTAAAGGAAAGTCAATAAATATAGTCCAGAGAATGAGACTCTTTATACTCATTTAAAAGTGTCTAAGGATTGTATAGTAACGCTCGAATGACATGTGACATATACAAATGCTTCACACCGAGCTACACTTTAAAAATATTACATAAATGAGATAGACATTAGCTTTACACTTTAAAACCATCCCAGCACCGACTCAGAATTACTGACTCAGGAGGAGGTATTCCCTTGCTTTTCACTATAAAGCTGGTGATATAAGGGAACACAACCCCCCTCCTTCCCCTTGATATGGGTCAATCACCACAGAACGAAGAGGGCAGCAGGACAGAGTCACTGCTGGAACAGAAAGCCTGCCTGCATGACTACAGTCGCAACTGTTTCGTGGACGACAATCTGAGCAACAGATAACGGGCCTAAACACCTAAGGTCATCAGAAATAGACTCAATATTTCTAAGGTAAAAATTAGTGAAAGTAGAAGGCTGAGACCAGAATGCAGCCTTCATCAGATCTGTAATAGCAATACTGTTAGAATAAGCCCAAGATGTATACAGCGCTCTAACTTTGTGCGCTGAAATCTTAAGCACAGTCTGCTGAGATGAAGATAAACTTTCATAAGTAGTAAAAATAGCCAACTGAATCCACAGAGAAATAGAATGGACCATAATGTCCTTTCTATTAGGAAGCAGACACAGAAAGAAATGTTTACGCCCCTTTCTGATAAAATCAGATCTGCGTTTGTAAATACACATAGCTCTAACTGGACACAGCAAAGGCCTATGGCCATCTGAGGACGGACGAGCCCTAATAATAATAGGCTCAGGGTACTTATTAGCAGCCTGATTCTTAGCCAAAAAACCCACATTGGTAGTTAAAGTAATTGTATTACCAACACTACGATAGTGAGAATCCTCATCAGATACAGCATGAAGCTCGCTAACTCTTCTAGCGGAAGCGAAGGCTAAGAGAAAAGCTGTTTTATAAGATAAGTATTTGAAGTCTACAGTGTTAAGAGGTTCAAAAGGAGCTTCTTTGAGCTTCAGAAGAACCCAAGCTAAATTCGTAATTCAGATAAAGGGACATTAGATCCAATTTGTAAGCTATCATGATGAGTATATGTATCCGATAGCATAGACCTATAACCCTTAATAGTTATTGGCTGCAGTTTGATCTCGTCAAACAAGTAGACCAAAAAATTAGCAATGTCTGGAATGGAGGGATCATAAACATCAATCGAGTGATCCCTACACCAATGAGAGAAAACTGTCCACTTTGCTGCATCATTTAGAGAAGAGGAGGCCCTCCTGCAGTTAGAAATTGCGTCCACTGCTCGTCCTGTAAATTGCTTACCGTGCAAGAAGGACCGCACAACAGAAATACGTGAAGGTTGAGACCTTGCGGGTTGTGATGCAGTGTGCATGATTTCACCTGCAAGAGAAGGTCCTCCCGTGGAGGAAGCTTCCGCGGAATGTCCCACAACAGACACCTGAGTAGATTTATCCATGGTCTCTGGGGGGACAGAGATGCTACCAACAGAATCTTGCAGTGAGACTGCTTGATTTTTAGCAAGATCTGTTGAATCAACGGAGCTGGAGGATACGCGTATCCTATCATTCCGTCCCAAGAGATAGAGAGAGAGTCTACTGCAAACGCTCGAGGATCTGGGCACGGCGACACATACGTCTGCAACTGATTGTTGAGATGTGTCGCAAACAAGTCTATCATTGGGCGATCCCATTGGTAGCAAATCTGATTGAATACTCGCTTGTCGAGAGTCCATTCTGACGGCAACATGCGACCTTTCCGAGAGAGCGAGTTCGATAGAACGTTCAGACGACCCGGAATATGATGGACTGACAGAAGAACCTGATGCTCTAGAACAAACAGAAGGATTCTTTCCGTTAAGTTGAGTAACGGAATGAAATGAGTGCCTCCCTGGTTCCGAATGTACGCTACTACCGTCGAATTGTCGGACAGTATTTGAACATGTGAATTCTGAACTATGTTCATCCAATGACGTAGCGGAAGCCAAATTGACATCATCTCTTTGATGTTTATGTGCTTGTTCAGGAACTCCAGATCCCAAAGACCTTGGCACTTCGAATCTGTTGGGCTCAATGTCGCGCCCCAACCTGTTTGATTCGCATCCGTCATAATCGTAAAAAACGGATCCGGCAGTTGCAGCGGAACTCCCCGAGTCAACCACTGAATATCTGCCCAAGTCTGAATCTCTTGTTTTACTTGGTTCGATAAGACGATACGTGTTTCGAGCGAATGAGTCTTCACACTCCAAGTCTGAGTGAATAATATCTGGAGTGGATTTGTGTGTAAGCGCCCCATCGGAATAAGGTCCACCACGGCTCCACACAAACCCATCAGTCTCATGAATTCTCTCGCTGTTACTACGTCTGAGTGTAGACAAAAACGAGCATAACAACTGACTAATTTCGCTCTGGATTCTCTCGCTGTTACTACGTCTGAGTGTAGACAAAAGTGAGCATAACAGCTGACTAATTTCGCTCTGGGTAACGAAAGGCGAACCAGATTGTTGTGTGTCTCGAAGCTCATTCCGAAGTGAATGAACGACTTGGGTGGAACTAGATCCGACTTCTTTTCGTTTACGATGAAACCGAGACGTGGGAGCAATTGAAGCAGACTCTGAACATCGTTCTGAAGAGTTAATCTGTCGACGTATCTCTGAAGAATGTATGTCGTCCAAGTAGGCCGACGTTACCGCAGACGAATGAGCTCGGAAATAAGTCATTACCGAGTTCATTATTCGAGTAAAAGCCCAGGGCACTAGATTGAGTCTGAAACACATTGCTTGGAACTGATAAATGACTCCTAGGACAGCGAAGCGGAGGTTCTTTCTGAACGTCGGATGTACCATGACATGAAAGTGTGCATCCTTGAGATCTATGCTCGAAGCATAATCGTTCACTTGAATGCTCGCTCTCACCAATCGAATGGTCTCCATATAAAACTTCTGAGCCACGATCAGCTTGTTTATCCAGCTGAGATCTATAACTGGACGGAACGAGCCGCCTGGTTTCGGTACCAGGAACAGGTGACTGTAAAAACCCAGGGATTCCTGGTTTTCTACGACCTCTATTGCATTCTTCTCCAGAAGAGATTGCACCTCTGATAGAAGCGAATCTCTCTTCTGAAGGTTGGACGGAAGCTGAGTCCATCGTGGCCTTCGTGTTGACAGAGGTTTTTCTCAGAAGGACAATTTTAGGCCTTCCGAGATAACTTCCTTTACCCATCGGTCGTACGTAATTGACAACCAATTGGTCAAAAACATTGACAGCCTTCCGCCCACTGGACCGCAATAGAGGTCCTGACCATCACCTCCTGGACCTGCAAACCTTGCAGGAAGAGAAACTACGTCCTCCCCATCCAGCGCCTCGACCAGTCGACCTAGGGGCATCTGACCGGTTGTCTTGGCCAGAATTACGTCCCCTACCTGAGTCGCTACTCTGACGGTCTCTGGAGTAAGCGCTGGAGGATTTTTTATATCCTTTATAGGAGCCTCCCTTGGACGTATTTGCTCCAGAAGCTCCTGACTTACTCCTCTCTGCTGAGTCCGGTTTCTTAGAGACCGACTTAAAGAGCAGAGAATCTGAAGCTTTCTTGGTAATCTGATCATAGATTAATGAAAGCTTACCATCAAAGAGAAATTCTCCAGAAACCGGAGCGACTCGAAGAGAGTTTTTCACCTTAGAATCCACCCTAGTGGATGAAGCCAGGGCAGCATCACGTCTGACTAACTCCAAATTTGCCACTGATAGGGCGGAGTCATACGTGGAATATGCGATTGCCCTAGAAAGAACTCTCAAGGAAGTTTAAACATCCTGGAATTCTTTACCATCAAGATGTTGAGCTAACGCTCTGGTAAGGTGATCTGCGTATGATAATGCATCTAAACTGGCTTTATTAGGCGAGATCGTCGTTTCCAAAGTACTAGGGAGAATCGACATAGACGCCGGAAATGACAATTCAAAGTCTTCGGCCTGGTCGTCTAAATGCAGGGGAACTCTCGGCACACCCTTTCCTGCCGTAACAAATCTATTCTTATTGTTGATGAACGGCAGATGTAGAGCTTGTTGCGATAAGAAACTGGTTTTGCCTGTCTGAGAGGCTAATTTAAAAATAGCATCATTCAGCAATTCAAACGGCTGTGAGACATTGCTGGACTGGACTGGATACTCAGGAACATCTTCCTTAATCTGGCCATAAAAGTCAGTATCCAATGACGCTATCAGTCTCTTATCCGGTATCGCAGCATTCTGGTCCGATGGAACAACTTCTGGAAGGTGTTGACGGATAAGTCCATCGCCAACTTATGTTGTTCCAGAAGGGAAAAATCCAGCTCCGTAGTTTCCCTTTCACCATCCAACTGGACCAGATGCGAATCTCGGTCATCCCTGTCTGACAATGCATAGGACCGGACCGACCCAGCTTCATCCGACAGTTCCTGATCTGAAACTGATGAAGGATGTTCCGAAGGTTGCTGGGATGCTGCTATGAGTTGAGCTATCTGTGCTAGCCTGTGGAGCTGCGGTCTTACGTTGTTTAGCCGCTGGAAGCTCCTGGGATGTTATGTCCTGCATAATCCTTTTATGCGAACGTCCCGACTGGCAAGGCCTCGTGTCCTTGACTACTGGATGGAGTGACCTATAGTGCTCGCAACACCCTTTTTCCTCTCCTGGACCGCAACGGACATACCTGGTGTCACACCACTCACTTGACGAGTGATAGATTGACCGGTCGACCTAGCTGGCAATAAGACCGTAAATCCCTTTTGGGACCTAGGCACCTGTCTGATTTCATTGAGCACTTTTGCCGCTAGCCCTTCATTGATTTGCGACGACGGCAGCACACTTCCGGAAGACATCACGGAAACATCACCCTGTTCTTGTTCATCTGAAAAAGAGACTGAAAAACTAGAGTGACCCTGTGGTGAGAGGACCGGCATTGACCTCTCACCACCAACAATGCAACGTGACACACGTCTCCAACGTTTGTCATCCCAATTGGCACAAACTGTACAAGAGTTAGTGCAAGTACAGTGACTACAGCAAATACAATGATCATGAGAATCTGAGGAAGACTTCCTCGATTTACAATTTGAACAATATTCATTCATAATTGAAAAAAAAATATTACACAGCCGTAGTACTCGCACTAACCCTAAAAAATACAAAGATACATAATAATAATACAATCCATAACAAAAATTTCGAAAAATAATTCAAAAAGAAAATTTCCGAAAAAATTATGACATGAGCCCAAGTTCCCAAAGGGAACGATGAGCCCAAATGGATCCCAAAAAAGCCCAAGTGCAGACAAAAATTTTAAAACAATTCTAAAAATTAATGTTACACTTACGGATAATATTAATGCATCTGACTACATAATAAACCAAACAGAAGACAAAGAATCACTAACAGAAAGTAACCGTTGTCAACGTAAACAAAAGTCAATAAAAACCGGAAACAAGACTCCAGGCACTGAAAAACACGGCCCGAAGTCAGTAACCAATTTTTAAAACTATCCGATGTAAAACAGAATGACCAAAACGCCTGAACACCCCAAGGATGAGGACGTAACCATGGGGATAACAGAATAAACATTCTGTAACTAAGCTAAACTCCCAAGAAATTTCAATAAAAAAAAATTTCCAAAATTATTCCAAAAGCATTGGAGATTAACTAGGGGAGGGTTCAAGGAAAGGGAGAGAGGAAACGAGAGAGGAAGCACTTAACAAACAGTGGAGATTTCATAGCAAGAATGAAAACATCAGGCCCATGCCGCGAAGTTAGGGAACATGAAATAATTTTATATAAAAATTATACGTTGCAGCCCTGAACACATCCAACCACTGTTTCTTCCTCTCATCCTCTTATTTCATCCTTGGATCCACCATTTCCATCATGATTTTGTGTCTGGCATCATTTTAACTGAGATTATAAGCACAGAAGTCAGTGAGATGTTACTGACAGAAGGGCCAAACAAAGAATGAGGTTTTTGCGCCAATTTCGGTACTTCCTGGCCACTGCGCATGTGCAGTAGGTAAAAGTATGGAGGACCATATAGGACATTAGATTTTTTGATTTGGATGCAAATTTTGGGATTGGGGGGCAAAATTTGTGCTCGGCCCTGAATTTTAAGAGTTAGCACCAGTTAAGTCTGGGTCATTGGTTACAGTATAAAAATATGACTAAAATCCAGACAGTTTTGTGTTGATGATTCATTTTAGGGAGATGAACTGGGTTGAAGGGGGGGGGGGGGGGGTCTCCCACATGAAAGAGGAAAAAAAAATGTTTTCTCCCAAAAAAGGGTTGATTGGTGCTCTCAAGGCGTTAAAAAAAATTTTTCAGCCCTTGTGTAGTGGAATTGCTTGAAGACCTCCCCTGATTGAGTGGTAATTCATGACTGAGATAACATAATTCTTGTCCGATTACTAACCTTCATTCTTGAATCGTACAAATGAAGTTTTATTTTCCATCATTGCATCTACAGCCAATTTTTCATTATACATAGCAGTTATTATGGCTATAGTTGGTTGTTGGTTTGATTCTATGGTAGGCATCTGTTTTACCATTTGTACCTCTGTAAGAACAAAAAACTCAATCATAACATGGGCCTGAGTGAATTAACCCTTTACCCAACGTAACGGCCAACACCGGTCAGCGCTATTCTAAAAAATCGCCAATTAATTTTCAAAATATTTTCATTTTTTGTCTCAGAAACATAGGTTATGACCCCTCGTTCCAACGAGGGGTCATAACCTATGTTTTTGAGACAAAAAATGAAAAAAATTAATTATTCAAGAATTTTTTTTGCAAGTGTCGTCTGCTTTTCATGTTAGGTAAAGGGTTAAAACAGAAAATATTCATCAAATAAAAAGTTTCTTTCCACATCTATATTTCATACTTATATTTCACACCAAATTTTGTGCAAATTCAATGGAAAATATGGAGAGCAATGAGTGCAAACTTTTGTGATATAAATCTAGCCATTAGCAATGTCTTAGCTTCGGAACATTTGCCAAATAAATAAATCTCTTTCAGTGAATTGGACAGGTACTTTGCCAGTAAAAAATATTCCATTAATAGGAATATTTGAATAACAAGTATTCAATTTACAGGAATTTGGTCATTTTCCAGTATTCTAAACTGAGGATTTATTCTGTTATATCCTTTCTGACATGTTGTCAGACATGATAAAATAGATTAAAATGCCTATATTAAATGCCTATTGGATATACTGAGGTAAAATACAGTAGAACCTGTCTTGAGAGACTGCCCTTTGGGCCACACAAAAGTGGTCTCTCAAGACAGGTGGTCTCTCATAACAGGTTTCAGGTTTTCTCAAGTCACTGAATAACCAAACACAAAATTCAGAAATGGAGAAGAATGGATTTTTGTAATTATTTTGTAGTTGCTCCTTTTTATGAAGTTTTTGTAACAAATTGAAATGGACTGTTATAAAAATTATAAAAATAAATTAGTGTTGAAAATCTTCATTGAAGATTTTCAACACTAATTTATTTTTATAATTTTTATAACAGTCCATTTCAATTTGTTACAAAAAGATTTTCAACACAAATTTATTTTTATTCCTATCTGTCACATTTCAGGTATGTATGAAATTGTTTATTCAGCAATAATCCTAATCTTTTCACACAGCTTTTAATACTTTTAATATGTTAGTATAACCACAATGGATTATCCAATTCCAGAACAAGTAGAAAGTTTTTGTCATGGTTTCAGTCTTCAAAGGGGCAGTCTCTCAAGACAGGTCTCTTATGGCATAAAAATACAAGTTGGTACCAGGTCACAGTCGTCTCTCAAAACAGGTGGTCTCCCATAGCAGGTCTATTATAGAGTAAAACCAATCGGTGTCTGGTAAATGTGGTCTCTCAAGACAGGTGGTCTCTCAAGACAGGTGGTCTCCCATAGCAGGTCCATTATAGAGTAAAACCAATCGGTGCCTGGTAAATGTGGTCTCTCAAAACAGGTGGTCTCTCAAGACAGTGGTCTCTCAAGGCAGGTTTTACTGTAGGTCTATAAACATTGGGAATTCAGTTGCTGTTTGAGTAAATCTTTGAGAGATCACATGAGGCTTTATTCAATTATCAGCAGGCCTCGCCTTGAGTAAAATGGTCGGGGCCTAAAAAAAGTGCCCCACATATTGAGGTCGGGGCTGATTTTCCATTTTGTCCATTATTGTTAGTGCTTTTTTGTGGAAAATGTCGGGGCTTGAAAAAAAGCCCCCAGCAAGTGCTCTTCGGGGCTGATCTCGGGGCCTGGGCTGATCAGCCCCGACTCAAGGCAAGCCCTGTATCAGGATTATCAATTACGAGGATATTACTCTACACCTATAATTAAGTAATTAACAAGTCAAATCTGTAGTGTAGGTATGGTAAATGGTTCGGTGTATGGAGATTATAATCATTTAACAGGATTATTCAATGAAGCGATATCCAATTATGTGGGATCATCTTTACACATTTACCATTCACATACACATCACACCATGTTTTGTAAAAATCCTATGAAAAAAATAGGAGCTGAGCAAACTTTAGAGATGGACAAAATGACTGACAGACTGATAAATGAACACCATTTCAATATCTCCTCTTCAACTTTTTTGATGGGGAGAAAGAAAACTAACGTGATGTCACACAAACTCCGAATCTTGGGCAAGGCACTTCATCCCGATTGCCCGCGTGGGGGCATGGTGGAGCTGTGTACTAAGGTGTACTGCATGTCGATGATGCACTAATCTTCAACCTATGCTTATACTGCTTATGTGGAGTTAGTACGTTGGGGAGACTGACAATTGCTCACCATTGCTCAGCGGTTCTCTCTGGGTAATTTGATTTGTACCAAGTTTAGTGTGGATCATGAATATCACTGGCCATGAAAAGTTTGTGCAGGTTTTCGCACGAGCGCCGCGTTAATGTCTGTGGGGTACATTTTTAAATTTTCATTTGTACTGGATGGGCTTTTTTGGAGGTCTCTTCATTCTTTTCTTGGTATAAACTCGTTCATCAACAGTTTCTGGTTGAATTGTAAATTTTGAGGTACGCAAAGACTGACACGTGACAAACGTTTACGTGCTACTGGCCTGTTGGAAGCTGGCAACAGACAGACTACAGTGGCTCAAATTCTCAACATTACTCAATCGGTGATTAGCAGGTTGTGGTCATGCTACCATCAGACAGGCAATGCTGATGACAGATGTCAGTCAGGTCATCCAAGAGCAACAACTGCTAACCAGGATCGTTTCATCTGAACCACAGCATTATGTAACCGCCATCAAAGTGCCTCAGAAATTGGACAGCAGTTGCACCGAGCAAGTTAGTGGTCAGACTATCCAAAATCGCCTACACAGCTGGAATTTGTACGCTTGATGACCTCGAATAATTCCACGTTTCACTGAACGTCACATCGCAGCAAGGAGTAATTGGTGTGGAGCATGACAGCACTGGGACAATCGTTGAGGGAGCAACGTCATGTTTTCCAATGAATCAAGGTTCACTCTCGACTGCCACAACAGGCAAAGCAGAGTGTAGCAGTAGCGGCGGAACGAACAATACCATGACGTAAGTTAGGCAGCACAAATGTTTTGGTGGTGGATCGGTATGGTATTGGGCGGCATAACCATGACAAGCAAAACAGCATTACATGTCATCCAAGGGCGTGTCACAGGGCATTACTACCATGACAACATGTTAGGAACTCATGTGGTGCCATTTGGGCGATGTCACAGCCATCGATTCGTTTTTCAAGATGACAATGCAAGAGCACACAGGACCTGTGTCGCTGCAGAGTTCCTCCAGGAGCAGAACATCACTACACTGCCTTGGCCAGCACTAAGTCCACATCTTTCACCAATCGAGCACATCAGGGATATTCTCGGCAGGCACCTACGGCAATGCAGGACAGCCATTTTACAGTACCCTACCAATGTCCAGAAACTCGCCGCTGCACTGCAGGAAGAATGGAATGACATCAGTCAAGCTGATATTGGATGTTTGGTGAGGAGTATGCCATGTCGGATCTGTGCTTGTCTCGCGAACTGATAAGGATTTACAAGGTATTGAGGTCTTGGACTGAATGTGGTAAATTCTCTGACTGACCGTCCATGTCTTCTACAGCTCAGTGCTTGTCAGACACCCAACTATCACTGAAATCATTCACCAGATGTCACAGTGCAATGTGTGCTTGTCAGACACCCAACTGTCTCTGAAATCATTCACCAGATGTCATAGTGCAATGCCTCAACTGTCTTTTTGATGAAAATATTAATATATTTCTTCACATATCTCACTTTTATCAAATATCCCTTACTTTTTTTGGAATAGTATATTTTCAGAAGAGTACATGCCAACACTCTCCCATAAATTGTAACAATGCAACTCCACAGATGAAACGAAAGTGTCAATGACACTGTAGCTCAACTTGTTAAGACATGTACATGTATAGTATATGACACAGCAATGACAAACATCTAGGTAATGACCTGATAACAAAGGTACATATAAAGTATTGTAATGGTCTGTACATAAATACTGACCGTAGCCTGTTAACAAATGTATAGGTAAAGTATTGTAAAGGTGGGTGACAGTCTGATGCTAAACTAGAAAAGAAATCTTTGAGTCCCAGAGTGGGTCTGACTAAACAATATTTGTTCTCATGGCACAGTGATAACAAAGGCACCCCAAAACACATTCGTTCCTGTCCCAAGGTGAAAACAAAGGTAACCAAGAAGTTTTGTGAAGATCAGTTCATAAATACGAGCTGTATAGAAGTTGTGACAAAAAACTGATTGGACCTAATTTCGGTACAAAATGGCCACTGGCAGCCATCTTGAATTTTGGACCGCACCCAGAAACACTCGTTCTCATCCCAAGGTGATAACAAAGGTACCCAAGAAGTTTCGTGAAGATCGGTTGATAAATACAGCCTCTAGCCCGAGCCGTATTGACATGTGCACTTACAGTGTATAAGTAGCACTGAATAAATCAAAGTTCATCTAATTTGCATAATTTCTGTGCGAGAAAAAAACTCGTACTATATGTGATGTATTCCATGTTACTAAACATTCATACAAAAATTTATTCAAATCAGAACTTTCAAACAGAAGTTCTGTACAAAAGACTGATTGCACTAATTTTGGTACAAAATGGCTGCTGGTGGCCATCTTGAATTTCGGACCACACCCAAAAGCACTCGTTCTCATCCCACGGTGAAAACAAAGGTACCCAAGAAGTTTCATAAAGATCGGTTCATAAATACAGCCTGCAGCCTGAGCCGTATAGAAGTTGTGTACAAAAAACTGATTAGACCTAATTTCGGTACAATATGGCCACTGGCAGCCATCTTGAATTTTGGACTGCACCCAGAAACACTCATTCTCATCCCAAGGTGATAACAAAGGTACCCAAGATGTTTCGTGAAGATCGGTTCATAAATACAGACTCCAGCCCGAGCAGTATTGACATGTGTACTTACTGTGTGTAAGTAGTGCTCAAAAAATCAAAGTTCATCTAATTTGCATAATTTCTGCATGAGAAAAAACCCTGTATTATATGTGATGTATCCTATGGTACTAAACATTCACACAAAAAATATTCAAATCAGCACTTTCATATGGAAGTTCTGTGCAAAAATCTGATTGCACCTAATTTTGTACAAAATGGCTGCCATCGGCCATCTTAAATTTCGGACCGGACCCCAAAACACTTGTTCTCGTCCCACGGTGATACCAAAGGTACCCAAGAAGTTTTGTAAAGATCGGTTCATAAATATGGCCTGTAGCCCGAGCCGTATTGAATTGTTGATGGACAGACGGACGACTGGCCATGGCATAAGCTCAAATTTGGCTTCGCCAAAGTTGAGCCAAAAATCACTTTAAATATGAGGCATATCCACAGAGTATAAGGCCTTCGAGTTACTGTACCCACACTCCAGAACGGCGCCCAAGTATGGGTTTTCAGCACTCAACCAGTTAAGACAATGAATGTGAAGAAATATATTTTAGCATTTTCGTAATATTAACTGGTTGGGTGCAAGAAGCACTCTCATGGATCCATTAAAAAGTGCTGAAAGCTGTTTTAGTGTCTTTAAAATGTATGCATTAGCTTGATGTTTGCTCAGTTACATAACTAGAGGTACTGTGACGCAAGCTCACAAAGTGATACCCCCGCACCTGTCAGAACGGAATTATATTGCTTCATGCACATCTTCATGTGGAGTTCTTCCATTGTGTAAAGTTTCATGAAAATTCTTCAAATGGTTTAGGAGGAGTTGTGCTTATAAGGATGGACAGACGGACAGATGTTCTAACAAATGGCTACTTATGTGGCTATTTTATGGACATATTAGGTGGCTAACCTAAAACATATGTCCAACATAATAAAACAAGTTTTTGGGTGGAAAAATTTTGGGGGGGTCAGCTAACCCTAACCTTTACTGGCCCTAACCCTAACCACCCCTAATCCTAACCCTAAGCCTAAACAAACACTAACCCTAGCCACATAACTCTAACACCCCTTCAATGACCCCCACCCCACCTCCACTCAAAAAACCTCCACCCTGGAAACCTCTAACCCTACTCTACATTTATCCAAACCCCTACCCCAACCACCCCCACAAAAAGAGATTCTGTTACATGGCTAGCCACGTAACAGACTTTAACCACATAAGTATCCTGTTTCACTAACTCGTAGCCACATAAGTAGTCATTTGTTAGTGCGGACAGACGGATGGATGGACAAGGTGATTCCTATATACCCCCCGCAAACTTTGTTTGCGGGGGGTATAACAATTACTTGTGTAAAATTGTTTTGTTTCAATTTATTGAAGAGTGTCAAAAGGCACTCTCAAATAAATTGTAACAAATCAATTATTTATGAACAAAAGTTTGATAAATCAATGCTCCCCTTGTACGTAGGAATGGAATCTCATGTTACAAATCACCTTTGAAAAATAATTCAGCACTCTATCAGTTATGACTTAACCTTTTGTAAAGGCCATATCAGGCAACACAATTTTGTTATTTTTTGCCTCCAAACTATAGCTTATCACCCACCACTGAAATAAGCTCATCAAGCTCAAATCCATGAGTGCTGATAAAGCAAGTTTTGAGACAAAACAAGAAATTTTTTAATTCAATCGAGAAAACTGTTTTGCAAGTGTTGTCTGCTACAGTACTATTATCACAAAAGTAGACAGAGAACTTTGAATGGACTGTGACTGTGTCAAGATCTGGCCAAAATTAACTTTGTGGCCTTACTCTTCTCGAATACTACGAAAGGTTTACATCCCCCCCACCTGATAAGATGGTACGCTGTGATAGCATCAATCCCACAATTGATGCTGACAGAGAGTGTTCTTACACCTCAAGAACTTTCTCATCTGAGGGTCGATCTCAGAACCTCTGGCATGAGAGACCAGCTCACTGATCCATTTGGCCAACACTTTCTGTTTTTTGTCCCACAGCACTAAGAATCTCACCCATCAGAAAAGAAATGTGAGAACTTTCATTATCAGACGTTATTTATGGTAATTTTCCTTGATTCGGTCTTTTGATTTCTCAATATTTTATTTTTGAAATCTCTACCCATGGTGTGCAACAAGCCAGAAAATAAGAAGACTGACATCTGCAAAATGAGGTCCTCAGAGGGTGAATTTAGTGATGCTACCCTGCTATAGCAGGGTAGCATCACTAAATTTACCCTCTGTGAACCTCAATCTGAATCAGGGTCTCAAGAATAAATAGAAAGAGGTACCCAGAGGATAAATTGGCCCACTGTGTGGGATAGCATCATCAAATTCACCCTCTGGGCACCTCATTCTGCAAATGTCAGACTGCTTATTTTCAGGCCTGGTGTGCAAGTATGTCGCAATCTGATCATGATCTGACAAAGCAACACTGTAGGTATAGAGTTTAGGAAGTGTAAAAAAGGCTTTTAGTATTAAACAAGTTGAATAAGAATCTCAACATTAAAACCCATTTGGTAGCCCTACCATCATAACAATATCAACAGGCAAATGTGAGATAATAGGTCAATACATACCAGTTTTGTCATCCAGAACTCGACGAACAAAACCTCCCGACTCCATTTCCGAAATAAGTTCTTTTCGTCGAAGTTCCTGTAACTGCTCAGTAATCATTGCCTCATCAGCTGCTGTTATTCTGAAAAAAGAAAGTATATGTTATGACAGGGTTCACAGATTTGCATGGATGATTCCTAGTTTTATAAAGCTCTATATTGCCCCAGTGATAACACTTTGGTTGTATGTGAATTGATTTGTGACCATCGTGATGGCAAACTGAAAATGTGGGGATACACCATAAGGGTTCACAGATTTACATGGAGAATTCCTAACTTTATAAAGCTCTATATTGCCCCAGTGATAACACTTTGGTTGCATGTGAATTGATTTGTGACCATCGTGATGGCAAACTGAAAATGTGGGGATACACCATAAGGGTTCACAGATTTACATGGAGAATTCCTAACTTTATAAAGCTCTATATTGCCCCAGGGATAACACTTTGGTTGCATGTGAATTGATTTGTGACCATCGTGATGGCAAACTGAAAATGTGGGGATACACCATAAGGGTTCACAGATTTACATGGAGAATTCCTAACTTTATAAAGCTCTATATTGCCCCAGTGATAACACTTTGGTTGTATGTGAATTGATTTGTGATCATCGTGATGGCAAACTGAAAATGTGGGGATGCACCATAGTATGCTTTGCACACAATTGACACTGTTGAAGTTCTGCTTGTAGTTGTTTAACCCTTTACCCAATGTAATGACCAAAACCAGCCAGCACTGTTCACAAATATCACCCATTAATTTTCAGTATTTTTTAAAATTTTTGTCTCAAAAACATGGGTTATGACCCCTCTTTGGAACAAGCTCGTTGAGTCATAATCTATGTTTTTGAGACAAAAGATGAAAAAAGTTAGTTATTAACTGGTAGAGTGCTGAATTATTTTTGGTCATCAAAATTTGTTCACATATGTTTGCCTTGTTACAATTTATGGGAGAGTGCCGATAGGCACTCTCCCATAAATTGTAACAAGACAAATCCTATCAGACTAAATAATTTCACTTCAAAGGTGGTATGAACAACATCCACAAAATATGAAGCCTTTAAGTGCTGGTACTGACACTTCAGAGTAAAGCCCAAATATGGGCTTCCAGCACTCTACCAGTTGAAAATTAAAAAAAAAAAATTGATATTTTATTGTATAATTCAATGAAGGATTCATTGATAGTTTACATGGATGTTGGACATCCCCATCACATGTCCCTCAGCTGATCTTTAGATCAGTCTGAATTTGGGCACAACAGCAATATAGATCTACTGTAGTGTGGACTGGTGGGGGAGAAAAGTGCCAGTATTTTCACCCTTTTGGCATCTTGTTCCAATACTTTTTAAGTTTCCTCCTTAGAATCATAGCTGTTTTTGGTCTACACCGTTATTAGTGGTTCTCCCTTGTGAGCTAATTTTACTCAAGAAGGTTTCTTAGGTTTCTGGTGTCAAGCCAAAATCCTATTTAAATGTACAGTACGTGGAGAGTGGATTGTAACTAAATCACCCGCGGGGTGGAGTTATCACCCAAGCTATAATTTTCAAATTTTGTATACATCGGCAAAAAAACACAAGCAATGTTTCAGCCAATGGACCTCCGGGTTTAACCCGGAGGTCCATTGGCTGAAACTTTGCTGGTGCTGGTTATGCTTTGCAACAAATCTGCAATTATTGCTCGGGTGGAATCTCCACTCTGCGGGTGATTTAGTGATAATACACTCTCCACGTACTGTAAATTATGCATGGTGTTTAATAGGAAATGCCACAAATATGAATATATTAGATCTCAAGCTCTGAGTACATGTTCATACAGAGTTTGCCAGTGAAAAGCAATGTGTGTTGACAGTGTCGCATACGATACTGTCAATACAGGCTGCTTTCCACTAGAATACTCTTTGTTTTTTCAAACTTATTTATCTGTTGAACAGTTTGATTTGAAAGGAGACGTTCAACTATATTGCATGCATTGGGGAGACTTGATCAGCTATGTATGAATGAAACACTGGCAAACTTTGAAACAAAATTTAAACACCGCACTATTTAGGCACAATTACATTTTTGGGGCAGTGTCAACCGTTGCTATTTGGGATAGTTTAAAAGCCTTCCCCAGAAAACTTTTCATAATGAGCCTTCACCATTGATGTATTTTTTACATATCTATATTATGTTAAATTTAAAAATTTACAATCCTTTGAATTAATCTTTGATAGTCTAGAGTCAAGATTTCCATGAATTTGTTTCAGGATGAGATCAGTTAATATTTTCAACTTGCAGTCTTAGGGCTGCGGGTTAAATATTCCGAACGATCAATGGTACAGTGGAACCTGTTAACTGGATGCCAAATCTAAGCTTGCAGCTGGTGTCTATGTTTTTCAATAAAATTTGGAAAAATTTGATAGCTCCCATCTTGACACTGCCCTAAAGCCACATATCAAATTTTGGACTGATCAGGTGAGAGCCGCGGCCTGTTCGGTGTGCTAATTGAATTTGTTGGACAGTTTACAACCAATCCAATTGTGGCCATATTTGCAACCCAATCAACATTAAATGACGACCGTTGGTAGAGAGTGCCCCTGTCATCAAGCATATGAAGTTTCAAAACATTTAGCCCTGTAGTTTCAGAGAAGATTTTTGAAAATCCATCTATTAGAAATCAAAGAATGCCTCTGGTGGCCATGTTTTTCATCTGACGGGAACAAAATGAGGGCGTTTGTAGAGGACCTCCCATAGACCATTCCTGCCAAGTTTAGTTCATTTCGGCCCAGCAGTTCCAGAGAAGAAGATAAAAATGTGAAAAGTTTACGGATGGCAGATGGACGGCGGCGGACACCAAGTGATAGCAGTAGCTCACATGGCCCCTCGGGCCAGGTGAGCTGAAAAAAATAGCTGCAAATGTCCTATGAATGTCTATGGGAGTTTGACAAGGTGAAGGGGAGGGGGTCCAAGCCTGGTTATCTTCCCCACTCTGATGTCAAAATACACAGAAAACATGGCAGAATTTTTTTTTTTCTTCAATGTTAAACCATCAAATTTATGACAGGTTACCCTTTTGGACACTTTGAGGGGAGGGAAATGTCCAGGCCTGGATATCTTCCCACTAACCCACTCAAAAAATAAAGGAGAAGCATAACACACTCCATTGACATTTATGTAGTTTCGCAACTTCATGCAAAGGAGGGGGGGGGGGGGGGGCACTCTTAAGTTTGACTTAAATTGAGATATACAAAATATGCATTATCTCCGAGAAAATAATAATACTGATAAGGCCACACAAAGTAGATCTTCTGTTTCACAGGACATTATTCGTAAAATTGCATGCGGGAGAGCAGTTTTTTATTTTATTTTTTATTTCTGCAGTTATCAGTTCATGAACAGTTCATGTTCTTGGTTTATGTTTAAGGCCTCATAATCTGCGGAAAAGTGGGTGGTGGTGTATTTCGTCTCTTGAATGCAAGAAGGCTTTGCAATGCAAAAGCATTGCAAAGCCTTATTGCACTCAAGGGTAAAATTTATAAATTTTTTTAACTTGGGTAATATATCCAACATAAACCATTTAATTTTAATTTTTTTAAGTTTACATTGGATCTAAAGAGATAGCATGCGGCAGCCAAAAGGACCATGCGGGAGGGACTGAAAAACAGATTTTTAATTTTTGTAGGCCTAATAGAGGTATTTGACAGAGTAGTGGTGAACAATGTGTTATATGAGTCTGTATTTCGCCCATATTATTTGACACACATTCTGTTTTGTTAGTAAAATTGATTCAGCATATTGCCACACAGCTGATGGCATCTGCTTTCTAATGAATAGTTTCCGACCAATTCAGAACATTACATTGTCAACATTTAAGTAATGCAGTCCAAGGACTGAAAGCCTTTGACTGTCAACATTTGGAGTCATCCGAGTACCCCTGAGATAGCAGAGTATAAGTTTTGAGCTTCATGCTGAATCCACTTCCTTAACCCTCCACACTCTGAGTTTTAGCTGCGACTAGCAGCTCTATAAGTGGCAATGTCGGTCTGTCGGTCGGTCTGTCTGTTGGCCGGTCTCTCTGTGACCAACGAGTTTCAAAACTCAATAACTTTTGACATACTTGATGGAATGACTTTATATTTGGCATGTAAGTGTATCTTACTGATGTCTAGCCACTGTTCAATGCATGTGTTGTTCCAAATATTTTTCTTGGAGTTATGGCCCTTGATGAACTTAGAATTTTGTGAGATTGCACTACCCGTCGCAGCTACGGCGTCGATGTCGGGATTTTTAATTACATAAATTTCAAGCAGCAATTTTTTCCCATAATACAACTTGAAATTTAACCAATTTAATCTTGTTTGACAGAGCACCTTGAGCTCTGTCAAACAAGATTTAATTGGTCAAGTTTCAAGTTGTATTATGGAAAAAGTTCGTTGCTTGAAATTTTGATATTTTGACATCAGCATGCAGAGGGTTCATAGTTCTATGCTCTTTTATATTGCTTGATTTGTACACTATACTTTGGAAACAAGAGGGGCAATGCAAAGCGTGTGCCAATGCCCTGACCTGCCAATAATTTTCTAAGTCGAAAGAGTGAAAAAGGGGCATAACTCAGGAAAAAATGTGTGGAAGAAACTCATGCTATACAGATATTGTTCGCCATGATGCACTATCACAACACCAAATATTATTTAAATCGGAGTAGTAGTGGCTAAGATACAAGGGAAAATGTTGGTACAGATGGACAGATGGATGGACAAATGGATGGATGGATGGATGGACAGGCAGAGGTCTCCACTAGATACCCCTTCGACTTTTCAAATCGGGGGCATAATAAATACAGTTTAAACAAACATTTGATAAAACTTTACCTAATTAAATCTTCAACAACTAAAACATTTGGATAAGCAGACTCCAAAATCAGTAGAAGTTTTTCTCTTACTATTTCTTCCTGGGGTCTTGTATCTTCTTTAACTAGACCTACAAAAAAGTTCATTATTTTTTAAAACTGGCAAATGTGACAAATACTCCATTTCTCACAGACAGATTTTGTTTGATAAGGCCTGAAAAAATCTGTTTCTCAGGCTCTCCCGCATAACCAATGCAAACTTGAAATAAAAATTGAATGGTTTATGTCTGATATTTTACCGAAGTTAACATTTTTTTTATAAATTTATCCCTTGAGTACAAGAAGGCAAAATACACCACCACCCATGCTTCTCCGTAGATTATGAGGCCTAAAACAAACCAAGGACATGAACTTTTGGTGGAAAAGAAATAATTACATAAATAAAAAATAAAATAAAAACCAGCTCGCCCGCATGAATTTTTACAAATAATGGCCTGAGAAACAGAAGATCTACTTTGTGTGGCCTAACTGTCTCATAATTAATCCATAAAAATTGTCCACTCTACCCAATAATGTCTGTCAAGAGGACTAAGACCCCACAAAGTAGATATTCTGTATCTCAGGCCATTTTTTGTAAAACTGCATATGGGCGGATGGGGAGTGTTTTTATTTTTGTAATTATTTCTTTGTCATCAAAAGTTCAGGTCTGAGTATTTTATTCAAGATTTGAATTATTGACGCACTCGTTCTAATAAGGGGTCACCTGATGTGGTTTAGTTGAAACTTTCTGAATTTTTTTTTATCCAACTGCTGAATTTGTATATTCTGTGCTTGATTCATTAGGTAATGAGTTAAAAAGCATTCTCAGGTAAACATATAGGTGGCAAAAATGGTAGTGATGAAAATGGAGGCGACAAAAAAGGCAATTATTAAAAAAATATTACAAAATTAAATATACTACTCAAAGTTTGCTACCCACCAAATATTTGACACATCATTGTGAAATTTGCTTGACATATTTGTGATATTTTTGGTGGATATGATTGAGGAATGTATTGAGATGGTCCCTAATGTTTACATTAGCTCTCTTGACAGGCAGACTTTTCGTGACAGTCATGGAAAGCATGTACCCCTTGATTTTCTGGATGTTTTCGTGTACTGTCTACATGTACATGACATGTGTAGGGTATTCAATCTTCATTTCAACACAAACCCTTGTGATTTAATGACTGAATATGGCAAATGCAAATGTAAGAAGACATTTATCTGAAACAGAAATGTGGCAGGCTGTAGGGATGGTGGAGCAAGGGGTTACCCATTGTCAGGTTGGTGAAGCCCTTGGTATGCACCATACGGTGATCACCAGAGCCTGGGCAAGATTTCAGTAGTATGGCACACCAGTAAAACGGCATGGTGGTGGCAGAGACAGGGCAACATCTGCAGCTGAAAACTGGTTTTTGATCATTTAGGCCCGTAGGAACCGCTTTGCCACAGCAACCCAGCTTCACAGTGACCTTCAGAATGCGTCCGGGGTAAACGTTTCGACACAGACTATCCGGGCAAGGTTGCACGAAGGTGGTCTCTGATCGAGAACACCATATATTCGCATTCCACTGTCCCAGAACCACTGCCAGGCACGATATGAATGGGCCATGGACCACGTTGGATAGAGCAGATAAGATTGGCGACCTGTCCTTTTTACAGATGAGTCAAGGTACTGCCTAGACCACACAGATAGGCGTTCTAGGGTATGGAGAAGACCAGGAGAGCGATTCCATGCTGCCAACATTGCTGAGCATGACCACTATGGTGGAGGGTCAATCATGGTCTGCGGCGGCATCAGCTGGGATGGACGTACAAAACTCTTGTGTCCTTGAACGTGGTACATTGACTGCAAAACGGTACATTGATGAAATCCTGGATGTCCACGTCAGATTGAATGCAGGTGCAGTGGGTGATAGATTCATTCTGATGGACGATAATGCCCATCCTCATGTTGCTCATGCTGTCGGGGAGTACCAACAGAGGGAGGGGATTGAGCGTATGGACTGGCCAGCAAAATCCCCTGACCTCAATCCAATCGAACATGTCTGGAATGAGTTACAGCTTGCAATTTCAGCCCATCCAGCCCAGCCAAGAAGTGTCCGGGAGCTTGGTGCCATGCTAGTCCAAGAATGAAACAACATCCCACAAAAGACCACCGGGAAACTGATTGGGAGCATGAGAAGGCGTTGTCAAGCTGTAATAATTAACAGTGATGGGTCTCATACTCGATATTGAACCCATACCAGTTCGTTCCGTCAACTTTATGGCAAATTGAAAAATTTCCTCTTTTACCAATAATATCCATTTTCCATGGTTATCGTATTCAAAAGCTAAATGAAAGTGTCAATGACACTGTAGCTCAACTTGTCAAGACAAAGACATGCACGTGTAGTATGTGACACAGCAATGACAAACATCTAGGTAATGACCTGATAACAAAGGTACATATAAAGTATTGTAACGGTCTGTACATAAATACTGACCGTTGCCTGTAACAAATGGAAAAGGTAAAGTATTGTAAAGGTGGGTAACAGACAGATGCTAAACTAGAAAAGAAAACTTTGAGTCCCAGAGTGGGTCTGACTGAACCCCAAAATATTTGTTCTCATAACACAGTGATAACAAAGGCATCCCAAAACACACTTGTTCCTGTCCCAAGGTGAAAACAAAGGTACCCAAGAAGTTTTGTGAAGATCAATTCATAAATACGAGCTGTATAGAACTTGTGACAAAAAACTGATTGGACCTAATTTTGGTACAAAATGGCCACTGGTAGCCATCTTGAATTTTGGACAGTACCCAGAAACACTCATTCTCGTCCCAAGGTGATAACAAAGGTACCCAAGAAGTTTTGTGAAGATCGGTTCATAAATACAGCCTCTACCCTGAGCCGTATTGACATGTGTGCTCACATTGTGTAAGTAGCACTGAATAAATCAAAGTTCATCTAATTTGCATAATTTCTGCATGAAAAAGAAAACCCTTACAATATGTGATGTATTCCATGTTACTAAACATTCATACAAAAATTTATTCAAATCAGAACTTTCATACAGAAGTTCTGTACAAAAGACTGATTGCACTAATTTTGGTACAAAATGGCTGCTGGTGGCCATCTTGAATTTCGGACCACACCCAAAAACACTCGCTCTCATCCCACGGTGATAACAAAGGTACCCAAGAAGTTTCGTAAAGATTGGTTCATAAATATGGCCTCTAGTCTGAGCTGTATAGAAGTTGTGTACAAAAAACTGATTAGACCTAATTTTGGTACAAAATGGCCACTGGCAGCCATCTTGAATTTTAGACCGTAACCAGAAACACTCGTTCTCGTCCCAAGGTGATAACAAAGGTACCCAAGACATTTCGTGAAGATGAGTTCATAAATACAGACTCTTGTCTGAGCCATATTGACATGTGGACTAACTGTGTGTAAGTCGCACTGAAAAAATCAAAGTTCATCTAATTTGCATAATTTCTGCACAAGAAAAAAACCCGTATTATATGTGATGTATCCCATGGTACTAAACATTCACACAAAAAATTATTCAAATCAGCACTTTCATATGGAAGTTCTGTGCAAAAATCTGATTGCACCTAATTTTGTACAAAATGGCTGTCATCGGCCATCTTGAATTTCGGACCGGACCCAAAAACACTCGTTCTCGTCCCACGGAGATACCAAAGGTACCCAAGAAGTTTCGTAAAGATCGGTTCATAAATACGGCCTCTAGCCCGAGCCGTATTGGCATTTGCACTTACAGTGCTGAAAGTAACACCAAAAACATCAAAATTAGTCTAATTTGCACAATTTACGCACGAGAAAAAAAACCGTATTATATGTGATGTATTCCATGGTACTAAACATTCATACAAAAAATTATTCGAATCAGAGCTTTCATATGGAAGTTCTGTACAAAAAACAGATTTCTGCATCATCGGTACAAAATGGCTGCTGGCAGCCATCTTGAATTTCTGACCGCACCCAAAAACACTCATTCTCGTCCCACGGTCATAACAAAGGTACCCAAGAAGTTTCGTAAAGATCGGTTCATAAATACGGCCTCTAGCCCGAGCCATAGCAGCTTGGCACTTACAGCTCTGAAAGTAACACTAAATAAATCAAAGTCAGTCTAATTTGCATAATTTACGCACGAGAAAAAAACCCGTATTATATGTGATGTATCCCATGGTACTAAACATTTATACAAAACTTTATTCAAATCAGAACTTTCATACAGAAGTTCTGTACAAAAAACTGATTTTGGCATCATCGGTACAAAATGGCTGCTGGCAGCCATCTTGAATTTCGGACCACACCTAAAAACACTCGTTCCCGTTCCAGGGTCATAACAAAGGTACACAAGAAGTTTCGTAAAGATCGGTTCATAAATACGACCTCTAGCCCGAGCCATAGCCAATTGTTGACAGACGGACAGACGGCCAGACGGACGACGGGCCATGACAATAGCTCAAATTTGACTTCGTCAAAGTTGAGCTAAAAATAATGTCAAACACAAATAAAATCTTAATTTCTGTACTTAAATCATTAAAGATATAATTAAATGAAAAATATTTACACTTTTCATTACAATATTTCAACAAAACGTAAAACAGGTAGTTGGATATACTTGGTGCTTAGCAAACTTTGAGTAGTATATTTAAGAAGAGCAGCTGTACCCTTAAACTATTTTTGTTACAAGAAAGTTACCTGGCAAAATTAAATTTAAACAGATGGACAGACGGATGGGCAATGACTCTGGCATTAAAATCTCGAACGACACCTGCATTTCACTATAGGAATACAGCAATAGGATACACTTGCATAACAAATATCAAGTCAGTCAACCAAGTACTTTACAAGTTTTTCATGATTGAATTTCGGGATGGACGATAAAGGCGATTCCTATATACCCCCGCTGGGGGTATAAAAAATGGAAGTACTGTCTTTAACCCTTTAGAATCTTCCATCAAGGTGTCAGAATTTAAGTTTTGGAAAAAAGTGAAAAAGTAACAAAATCTGGCCAATTTTGTATCTGTGGATTACTATTATTGCCTCTCTCCTAGTTAACAGCAATCTAGAAACAATTCATCAGAATAAAGTTTGTCAATATTTCATTGTTTGCAACATGTCTTAATATCCCACAGCATCTACTGTAATTAATAACAACACAGTGTTCCAGCAGGCAGGGCCAGATAAAATTCAAGGCTATTCACGACATTTTTCAACATTTTTTAGCATTTCAAGACACTTCAAAAGCCAAATTCTAGAGCTTTCTAGGCCATGTCTTTATCAGTCCTAACTAAGACCCTCTAGTCATTACCCCCTGCTCCCACTTCCCTTGAAGAGGGAGGAGGGGATAATGACCAGAGGGACCTAATTAGCACTATGCCTTCATAAACTCTGGCATAATATGAAAAAATGAAAGTGTCAATGACACTGTAGCTCAACTTGTCAAGACAAAGACATGCACGTGTATAGTATGTGACACAGCAATGACAAACATCTAGGTAATGACCTGATAACAAAGGTACATATAAAGTATTGTAATGGTCTGTACATAAATACTGACCGTTGCCTGTAACAAATGTATAGGTAAAGTATTGTAAAGGTGGGTGACAGTCAGATGCTAAACTAGAAAAGAAAACTTTGAGTCCCAGAGTGGGTCTGACTGAACCCCAAAATATTTGTTCTCATAGCACAGTGATAACAAAGGCACCCCAAAACACACTCGTTCCTGTCCCAAGGTGAAAACAAAGGTACCCAAGAAGTTTTGTGAAGATCAATTCATAAATACGAGCTGTATAGAACTTGTGACAAAAAACTGATTGGACCTAATTTTGGTACAAAATGGCCACTGGCAGCCATCTTGAATTTTGGACCGTACCCAGAAACACTCATTCTCGTCCCAAGGTGATAACAAAGGGACCCAAGAAGTTTTGTGAAGATCGGTTCATAAATACAGCCTCTACCCTGAGCCGTATTGACATGTGTGCTCACATTGTGCAAGTAGCACTGAATAAGTCAAAGTTCATCTAATTTGCATAATTTCTGCACGAAAAAAAACCCCTTAGAATATGTGATGTATTCCATGTTACTAAACATTCATACAAAAATTTATTCAAATCAGAACTTTCATACAGAAGTTCTGTACAAAAGGCTGATTGCACTAATTTTGGTACAAAATGGCTGCTGGTGGCCATCTTGAATTTCGGACCACACCCAAAAACCCCAAAACACTCGCTCTCATCCCACGGTGATAACAAAGGTACCCAACAAGGTTCGTAAAGATTGGTTCATAAATATGGCCTCTAGTCTGAGCTGTATAGAAGTTGTGTACAAAAAACTGATTAGACCTAATTTCGGTACAAAATGGCCACTGGCAGTCATCTTGAATTTTAGACCGCACCCAGAAACACTTGTTCTCGTCCCAAGGTGATAACAAAGGTACCCAAGACATTTCGTGAAGATCAGTTCATAAATACAGAATCAAGTCTGAGCCGTATTGACATGTGTACTTAATGTGTGTAAGTCGCACTGAAATATCAAAGTTCATCTAATTTGCATAATTTCTGCACGAGAAAAAAACCCGTATTATATGTGATGTATCCCATGGTACTAAACATTCACACAAAAAATTATTCAAATCAGCGCTTTCATATGGAAGTTCTGTGCAAAAATCTGATTGCACCTAATTTTGTACAAAATGGCTGCCATCGGCCATCTTGAATTTCGGACCGGACCCAAAAACACTCGTTCTCGTCCCACGGTGATACCAAAGGTACCCAAGAAGTTTCGTAAAGATCGGTTCATAAATACGGCCTCTAGCCCGAGCCGTATTGGCATTTGCACTTACAGTGCTGAAATTAACACCAAAAAACATCAAAATTAGTCTAATTTGCACAATTTACGCACGAGAAAAAAACCCGTATTATATGTGATGTACCCCATGGTACTAAACATTCATACAAAAAATTATTCAAATCAGAGCTTTCATATGGAAGTTCTACAAAAAACAAAAAACAGATTTCTGCATCATCGGTACAAAATGGCGGCTGGCAGCCATCTTGAATTTCGGACCGCACCCAAAAACACTCGTTCTCGTCCCACGGTCATAACAAAGGTACCCAAGAAGTTTCGTAAAGATCGGTTCATAAATACGACCTCTAGCCCGAGCCAAAGCCAATTGTTGACGTATGGACAGACGGACAGACAGACGGACGGACAGACGGGCCATGACAATAGCTCAAATTTGACTTCGTCAAAGTTGAGCTAACTATATAGTTATGATAATGCGCTTCATCAGCATTTATATTTTGTGAATATCCAAGGCTTTACAAGACCTCTGGGCCCTTTTCCTGGATTTCAAGGCCTTGAATAACAGTTAGTCAAATTCAAAAACACTCCGTAAATCCAAATCCCTGCAGAACCCTTGCAATAAAATTCAAAAGAAATGCTGACACTAGTTCACAGGCACCAAAGCAGGGCCAGTTCCAATGACATCCATATTTTTAAGTTTTTACTGGTAAGGCCACACAAAGTAGATCTTCTGTTTCTCGGGCCATTATTTGTGAAATTGCATGCGGGCGAGCGGTTTTTTATTTTATTTTTTATTTCAGTAATTACTTCTTTGCCATCAAAAGTTCATGTTCTTGGTTCAAGTTTTAGGCCTCATAATCTCATAATTGCATGGGTGGTAGTGTATTTCAGTCCTTGAGTGCAAGAAGGCTTTGCAATGCTAAAGCATTGCAAAGCCTTCTTGTACTCAAGGGACAAATTCATCACTTTTTTTTAACTTGGGTAAAATATCAGACATAAACCATTTAATTTTAATTTTTTTAAAGTTTAAATTGGTTATAAAAAGAGAGCATGCGGCTGCCAAACGGACCATGCAGGAGGGCCTCAGAAACAGATTTTTTATTTTTGTAGGCCTAAATATTAATTTTTTAAAAAATTATCAAATTCAGTTTATGTTTTAAAAATTAAAAAACTATGTCGGATAAAGGGTTAACACATGTTATCAGTATACAACAGGGGTTCAACCATGGTGGCCTCATTGGATACTGGGGCACTCATTGCAGGTATGGATTCTCGAAACCATTTCTGCGAGAATATAAATGGATTCTCCCACATTTAGATGAAATATAAGCCCTGCAGAGTCTGATGTCCCCACACTTTCTTCATAAGGATTCAGGTTTTGAAAGTAATACAATTTCATAACAATGTCAGTTCATGGCGATAACAGGTGAATGTCCTGTTCAAACTTCCAATCATACATAAACTGTGATATTCTGTTTACATGCAGCTACTCATGACTTCCGTTCTGCGCTTCGTCTCACACTGGGTGAAATTGGCAAACTGAATTAACATGTAAGTAGAAAGTTTAACTGGTAGATTACTAAATTATTTTGTGATGGGTATTTGTAACATGAGTATTTTTTTTTAAAGATATCACACTACTAGCAAAAGGAGCCGAAGTCTAGCAAGATATTGCTCATAATTATTTTGTTGCAATTTACTGAAGAGTGCCAAGTAACAAAACAATTTTATATTAATATTTTTCTTCTACTGCTGAGACAACAACAAATTAGTGCAAACAGTGTAAAGCCACTATGGTAGATTTCAGCTCTTTTCATTATTATTATTTATTTATTGGTGTTTAAGGTCACATACCTATGCACAATGGCTAACCGAGACCATGACAGTTTTACAGGTGGAGGAAGCCGGAGTACCTGGAGAGAACCACCGAGCATCGACGAACAACTGTCAGCTCTTCAACATTCTAACTCTGTTCAAGCTCTGCACAAGCAGGGTTACAGCGGTTGAAGACATGTGCACCATTGTCGTGCAGTATGTCTTAGTACATGGCGTCATCCTGCCCCCATGCAGGCAACTGGGATAAAGTGTCTTGCCCAAGGACACAACGTGGGTCGTTTCAGACGGGGATCGAACTCGGGACCTCTAGCATAGAAGTCCAACAGTCTACCACTGGGCCACCGCATCCCTGCTCTTTTCAATAGAGCCCTAATAGTGGCTTCTAGCACTCAACCAGTTTACCCTTTACCTAACACAAAAAGCAGACGACACTTGCAAAAAAAATTCTTGAATTAATTTTTTTCATTTTTTGTTTCAAAAACAGGTTATGACCCCTCTTTGGAACGAGCTCGATGAGCTTGTTCCAATGAGGGGTCATAACCCCTGTTTTTGAGACAAACAATGAAAAAATAATAAAAATTAATGGGCGATTTTTGTGAATAGCGCTGGCCGGTTTTGGCTGTTATGTTGGGCAAAGGGTTAAAACAACACTGTACTACCATTGCTAAGAAAGTAGTAATGGTAGTACACAGTTGTTTTAAACATTTCTCTTACACAAAAATTAATGTGAGAGATTTAAACAAAAAATCCCGCTGAAGCATACCCATACTTATCCACTCCCCTACAACACACACATACAAAAAAATAAAACGTCAGATTCAGACCTTCCACTTTCAAAATCGTTCCACAGTCCCTGTTACACCATTCAAGGATCTTCAAGGGCCTGGAAGTAGTTTATACAAATTCAAGGAGTTTCCTGGAATTCCCAACAGAGTATTTTATTCATTTGAACAAACTGCAATTTCTGTCAGAGCTGACAAAAGCATAACTTTCATGAAAAAAATGATGTAAGTTACCTTTTTCAGACTTGCATTTAAGACTAGACAGTTGCTTTAAACATTTCTCTTACATGTTAATTCAAGTGAGCGATTATTTAAAATCACACTGAAGCATATCCACTCCCACAATACACACACACAAAAATTCAAACCTCACATTCAGCATACATTCAACTCTTCTAAGTCCCTGGTACACTATCCAAGGAGCTTCAAGGGCACGGAAATTAGTTTTAAACAAATTCATGGAGTTTCCTAGAATTACAGGTGGAGTGGTTTCTTCATCTGAACAAACTGCATTTTCTGTCAGAACTGACAAAATCATAACTTTCATGAAACGAAGGATGCAAGCTGACATTTTGTAAAATGCATTCAAGATAAGAGTGAAGGAAATAACATAATGAAATAAACAATTTTGAAACTTGAATCAGATCCACCCTACAATGTTGCATACCAAATATCAAAAGACTCTGCCCGCTGGATCTGGAGAAGAAGATTTTTTAATGTTTTTCCCATTGCCTACAGTGTTAAAAAGGGCTGAAAAAAGTACCTTGTGATCAAACCGATAGGGATTTTTTTTAACCATTCTATTCTACTGGATAAAAGTAAGCTTTATACAAAATGAGAATTCTCTGTACCGTGTAGTTTTGGAGATATGGCAGTTTTAAGGTTTTTCTATTTTTAGCTCCCGAGGTTCCCACAGGGCAATGAAAAAAAATTTTTTGGCATCAATCAACTACTCTATGACCCATTATCATCTCATATCAAATTTGGTTCAAATCGACCTCACGGTTCGGAAAATAGAAATTTTAGGCGTGGCCAAAATTTTTGCCCCTCCCATAACGAAGGCAAATAATGCCCGACAAACTTTTCTTGAACAAACTTGATTTTAAACCTCAAAAGGACTCTGTATACCATATACCAAGTCTCTGCTACTGGTGGTTCATTAGAAGATTTTCAAAAAATTTAGCCATTTTTTCCACACCCCTCTGCTCAATATGAGCCGAAACCTAATTTGCATAAAAATCAAAATGCCCCTATATAACCACTACTTACATGAAATTTAATTAAAATGTGGCCAGTGGTTTGGGAGAAAGAGGCTCAAACACCACCTTCGCGCAGGACGACGGACGACAGACGACGGACGGACGATGGACGAAGAGTGATAAGAAAAGCTCACTCTGACTTTCAGTCAGGTGAGCTAATAAACAATTTTGAAATCTGATAATTACAATTCTTGTAATCATACAACCCTGTTAATTAGCATCAGCTTTTGGCTTAGACGAGGCAATTTCCGACACAAAAAAAAAAAATTTTGTTGGCTATTTTTTAGCTAACAAGAAATTGCATTGTACTGAGTTTTTTTCTGAACAAATTGTCGAGTTTTGTATAAAAATATATCTACTGACAGGAGACCTGACACTGATTAAAACACACAAATGAGGTGTGAACAGAATACCTGCAAACTGTTGTGTCAAATACATCTACAAAAGTTCATCATGCTTTTTCAACACGTTCTTGTTTTGGGTAAATGTTGCAGTAATAAGATTGCTCAGAAAACAAAACATCACATAATGATATTTACTACTGAATGAAGTTTTACAACTCGCATTATGTAGTGCACATACTGACCAAACAAATCGCACCGTTTGGTCATGTGATTCATTTAATATTCAATGAGGCTATTGTTTATAGATTGTCTAGCTTTTCATTGGAGGGTTGATAAGTTATGCAGGTCATGGAACAATCACGTCATCAGAGTACACTTCTTTGGTCACCTGTTTCCTGTTTTCAAAGTTTTTCGTTATAATTACGCGGTGTGTTGCCGATCAGTCGACTTTGACTCGATTTTCAGCCAACGACTTGTCGACTCAAAAATTCAGGAGTCGTTTCTGTATATTCCTCTTCTCAGAAAATGAATCAACTACTCAATCTAGTGCTGAAAGTTTCAACACTGGACTGAGTTGTTGATTCATTTTCTGACATGGAAATACTGGACTACTACTGCTGGTCATATAATCACCGAAAAATTCCAATAAAACAAAAAACACTATCAATTTTCAACAAATCGCCATGGTTTTCCACAACAATATTAATACTAAAGGTGCTGTGAGCAAGCTCACAAAGTGATACCCCCCGCGCCTGAAATGTATAAGTTAGATTATCTCCCCTTGGAAATGTCAGAACGGAATTATATTGCTTCATGCACATCTGCATATGGAGTTCTTCCATTGTGTAAAGTTTCATGAAAATTCTTCAAATGGTTTAGGAGGAGTTGCGCTGACAAGGATGGACAGACGGACGGACAGACAGATGGACAGGGCAATTCCTATATATCCCCCCCCCCCCCCCCCCAAACATTGTTTGCGGGTGGTATAATAAGGCAACATGCCCAAATTTATGAAATCTGATGACTACTTTTCAGGTCAGCACATGAGTGTCAAAAATTAAAGAAAAATTAAAACATAAGGCCCAACAAAAATAGATCTGTTTCTCAGGCCATTTTTTGTAAAATTACATGTGGGTGGGTAGATTTTTATTTTATTTTTTATTTTTGTAATTATTTCTTTGCCACCAAAAGTTCATGTTCTTGGTTTGTTTTATGTTTTAGGCCCAATAATCTACAGAATAGCATGGGTGGTGGTGTATTTCGTTTCTTGAGTGCAAGAAGGCTTTGCAATGCTAAAGCATTGCAAAGCCTTCAAACACTCAAGGGACAAATTTATCAATTTTATTAACTTGGGTAAAATATCAGACATAAACCATTTCATTTTTATTTTTTTAAAGTTTGCATTGGTTATAAAAAAAGAGCATGCGGCAGTCAAAAGGACCATGCTGGAGGACCTGAGAAATAAATTATTAACCTTTTTAGGCCGAAGGGTAAAACTTTCTCAATTTTCGACAAACCACAGCGATTTTATATTTAATCCAAGACAATACTGATATAAAACAGAATATCAAAATTTATTGAAATTTGATGTTTACTTTTCAAGTAATCACATAAACATAAAAAATTCCAAGTAAAATGTATCAAACAAAGGGCAATAACTCCCCCAATGTTGAAAAAGTCATTGTAATTTTCTAACATGTCCAAGACATTAATACAAAACAGGAGGAGATCAAAATTTATTAAAATCTGATGTTTACTGTTCAAATTATTGCATAAACAAGGAAATTTTGAGCAAAATTTGGCAAACAAGGAGCAATAACTCTATTAATTTTTGAGTAATCTCTGTGATTTTCGAACTTGTCCAAGACAATGTTAGTATAGTGCAGTCCATCAAATTTTATTGAAAGGTGTCGTCTCGTGCTCAAGTTATTGCATAAAAAATGAAATTTTTAGCAAAATTCAACAAAGAGCAATAACTCCCTTAATTAAAATCAAACAAATAATGGTGGTTATCGAACTTGTCCCAGATATTGTTATTATAAAGAAGCAAACCAAAATTAACTAAGATCTGATAATAATGTCAAGTTATTGCACAAACAAACTTCAGATGGATGGACAGACAGATGGATGTAAGATGGACAGATGAGGCTCTTTGCTTTATCCCTTTCCTGAGGGGGAAGGATGACAATTATCAGTAATAAATCTATCCTTTACCACAAGGCACTTCACAGGATAAATTAGAAATATAAATTTTATAGTAAATTTCCTTTCTTATTATACCTACCGCAATTGTTTACTACAGGCTTACACTACAGTGAAAGACCCTAACTTGGATAAAATTCTCTCTATTTTAATCTTTCTCAAGAGATGTGGGGAAGAAAAGTGGTGTAAAAAACACTACGAAAAAAAAGCCAAAACTGGGCCGAGCGCCATCGGCGCACACCCAGTATGGGATGCTCTTCCCTTAGTACAAATCCATGACTTCTGTTAACCAATGTGCAGTGCGTCATCAATTCATCATTCTTTTGAATCCGCCAACATAGGAGTTATGTGATCAGCGGGGAGGAAAGATTCTTACCCGAAAAAGAAGACGGGTGGGCCTCCATGTAAACAATTGCGGTAGGTATAATAAGAAAGGAAATTTACTATAAAATTTAGATTTCTTATCAACCTACCTTACAATTGTTTACTACAGGCTGAATAGACAATAAGATGGAGGGAATCACATAACCAACCCACACATAACTCAATTGCACTGGAACCGTGGACAGAGGAAGAGATCCCTAGGCCTATCAAACCATAGCATCACAGACATTAGTAAAAGACAATGAAAGATGAGGCGTATGGTGAAGTGTGATGCACAGACAGAAAGGGCAATAACAGAACGGAGCTGGAACTGACCCTGTAAAAAAAGCTGAATGGCTGGGATAGACAACTGCCTGACCCGAAGAAAGAGGGCCTGTAGGACAAAGGTCCTCTGTCGGGTCCTGTAACTGTCGCAGATAAAAGGAGAAGGTAGCATTTCTCCAGTAGGCTGCCAGTATAACATCCGACAACATGACGGAGTTAGTAAAAGAAGGAAGACAATGCACACACCTCGTGGCAGAAAAAAAATGATTGGTAATACAATCACCAGTAGCTAGACGAGCGGAAGCTGCACGAATAGCAAGACAAATCCACTGAGAAATGGATGCATGAGAGATCTGGCATGTGAGAAAACGCATATCCATCCAGTATAAAGGCGGGAATGCCCCCCCCCCCCCAAAGCAGAGCAGCGCCCAAGAAAGAGTCCATCTTGGAATAAACTGCAAAGTCCTAGGTCTTTTCAAGGAAAAGAGCTGAACAAGCTTGGAGAGGCAAGGATGAGAGTCGAAACAATGCGGTACCACATATGAAAAAGGTCTCCGAAGCATGGACTTGTACCCATTGCTGAAGACCCCCAGAAACAAACATATACCAGAAACTCCGCAAGCAGTGTGATCGAAGGAATGACAGAAGCAACAGCGATCGCACACCATCGACAGAAGAACCTTCTACTTTGCCAGTGGAGTGAGTGCCTCCTTGAAGAAGAAAAGCAACTCCACTGCTTGTCTCTAAAAAACACTACTGAGGAGACAGGACCCGATAAAAGACATGCACGAAGGCACAATGAAGTTGGTTCAACTTGAAACCTCCTCGGGCGACTTTGGCAAAGAAAGTCGCGACGTAGAGGGAGACATGCCGGAACTGCCGCTAACAGAGAGCGGAGAAGATTGATCCACACCCACCGAGGAGACAGGGGTGTGATTGAAAGGATTCGACGACTGCAGGTTCATATCTGGGCTAGAACCTGAGGCAGAATTGGCAGGAAGGCGTAGCCGACAGAACCGTCCCAAAGGAGGGCCAGAGTGTCCACAACGATGGTTCCAACAAGTCGCAAAGAGATCGATGGAACACCGCCATGTGGAGCATCCACTCGGTGGAAAAGACCCTGCCCTATCGGGACAGGGAGTAGGCTAGGACGTTCAGACGACCGGAAATGTGACGAACAACCACCCGGCGTCGACATCCTGAGCGAGTAGTAGAAGATCCCGAGCCAAATCGAGCAGTAGAAGATCCCGAGCCAAATCGAACATTGGAACCGAGTGTGCTGCCCTGGTTCCGAATGAAGCAACTCTGTCAAATTGTCGAACAACAGAAGGACCTGACGATTCGACAGGTGTGGGATCCACTGCCTGAAACTCAGAAGAAGAGCAAGAAGCTCCTTCTGGTTGATGTGTAGAGATGCCCGATCCTGGTCCCACATCCCAGGATGCAACGTCGCACCCCATCCGAGATCGCCGGCATCTGCCGTCAGAACACGATCGGACGTGGGTAAGTCCAATGGCACACCCTGCGTGATGCACTGAACATTTGTCCAGTGGAGAAGGTGAGGATGAAGAGATTCTGGTAACTGAAGCATCAGATCCAGAGAATCGACATTCGGCCTCCAACGACTGAGCAGAAAGTGTTGTTGAGGTCTGACATGCAGCCGACCTAGAGGAATGAGATCCGTCACCAAACCGCAGAGACCGAGTAGCCGGAGAATACCCTGTGCTGTCGCGGATGTGGAATGGGACAGAAAAGCAAAAGCTGAAAGAATCACAGCCCTGGCCTGGGGAACTGCCACCGTATAGAACTGAGTGTGGAAGGCCATCCCCAGATGACAAAATGACGGAGAAGGGACCAGATCCGACTTCTCCTCGTTGACTCTGAATCCTAGCGACGTGAGCAAGCTCAACAGAGTGTCGATATCCAAATCCAGTAAGGCAGCATTGGAATGCCTCTGGAGAATATCGTCTAGATATGCCGAAGTAGTCACCCTGGACTGTGTGCGATGGAAGGCTATCACATGCGACATCAGTCGGGTGAAGGTCCAAGGGTCCAGGTTGAGGCTGTAAGGCATGGCCTTCAACTGGTAAACTCGCCCCAGAAAAGTGAACCTGAGATACTTCTGCGATACCTGATGAATCGGAACGTGAAAGTAAGCGACTCGCAGGTCGATGCTGGAAGCGAAATCTCCCTGGTGAATGGAACGGCGGACCGACCTGAAAGTCTCCATACTGAACTTAGGAGCAATGACAGACTGGTTCAGGATACTCAGATCGATAACCGGTCAGAGTCGGCCATCCTTCTTCGGCACCAAGAACAGGCGAGAATAAAAGCCCACTGACTGAATGTTCTTGACGACCTCGAACACCCCCTTGGCCAGGAGATTGTCATCTCCATGGACAAAAGCTCCCGACGTAAAACGTCCGAAGGAACTGTGGTTGGAAGAGGCACTCTGCACAGAGTGGGGTGCCTTTGGAAGGATATTCGCAGCCCGGACCGAACAACATCTAACACCCAAGGATCGGATGTGATGGTGGCCCAACGGTCTGCGAACTCTGCTATCCTTTCTCCCACCTGGGACGAATCAAGGTGAGGACGTTCAGTTCGAGCCCCGATGAGGCCCACGAGAGGAAAAACCACCTCCTCTACTGAATGAAGAATCCTGAGACTTCCCTCTAGCCTGCTGACTCTTACCCTTACCCCGTGGGTAATCAGTAGAAGCGGTGGCAGAAGGATCAGTCCTTTGCTTCGTAGAGGAAGCAGAAGGGCACTTGTTTAAGCTTTGAATGGTCCCTGCCTCCACTAGAAGGATGATCATGCTGACGAAGCAGCAGCTGATCTTTGGAGTGACGTAGGACGTCATCCCGGACCGTCTACATGAACCCATGGAACAGTAGCGGACCTGCCAAAGAAGCAGATCGAAGAGCAGTGCGCTGCCCCCAGGAAGGGATCGGCCTGTGTCCAGCACAGAGTCCCTTCGAACTAGTTCCAAAATTGCCGTGTCACAGGCATGCGTGTGAGTAAGATGCATGATCACCTTGGACAGCACACGCAAAGGAGCCTGAAGATCGTTAAACCTATCTGGACGCAGATAGGCAGCTAAGGCAGAGACGATGTGATCGGAGAGAGAAAGCATACCCAGCATTCCTCTTGATAAACCCAACATGGACTCCAGAGTCGTCATAGGAATGACGGCAGACTTGAGCTTGGAAAGCCCGAGGGAATTGAAGTCCTGATCCAAAACCATCAAAGTCTGGCCGACTGACGGATTGGCGAAATCGTAGTAATGATAATGCACCGGAGGCAAAAAGGTGTCAACCCTGGTGAAGAATGGAGCCTTCATGGCTTGGAACTCAGCTTAGAGTCCAAGGCTGAAAATGCTTCAACCACCTGGCACGGTCGAAGACGCCCAGAAGCAGGTTGCTCCACAGGCTGAAGGTGCGCGACCGATGATCGTGGCCTGGCTGACACTGACGGCTGGTTTGATGGTTGGAGATCCAGAAGGAACCCAAACACAAAGTCAAGAGCTGCCCCCAAGTCAGAAGACTGCAGGCTCTCGACATCAAAGATATCTGACTCCTCCCTGGAGTCGGAAGACACATAGCCCATCGTGGACAAACCAGCCGACGCCTCCCATGGTGTAGGGACCAGGGGGATCAGAAAGCGGCCTGTTTCCAATCCCGGGAGGCAGTGCCATAGGGGGCACCTGGAACCACTCGCTGCCTCGCTGGAAGCAACGGGAAGGCTCTTGGACAGAACCTGAGTGAGTAAGGAGAGGGCCTCCCTAAGCTCACTGCCCGTACCAACTGGTTCGACTTGGGGATGAACCAGCAAAGTGGCTTCACCTCTGACCCTCTTAACCAGCAAAGGGTCACGATCCTCCAATACACCCGAAGCGGGGCGACGGGTGGCAGCCGAAACATCTGAGGGCAGACGTTATAGGGGTACGACACACCCTGAGGATCAACATAGCGGGAACTCAGGAGAGTTGCCGCGGACATCTGCGGGGCAGAAGGTCCAGGCTGCACAGAAGGCGTTGGCCCCACAAAACTGGCCATGTGACCAGAATGAGTGGACGGAAAACGCCAATGACAAAACTGTGGTACTCGATGGCGCAGAGACCACAGTAGTGGGTCCGGCAGCCACTTCCAACTTCGCCGAGTTGAAGTCAGGGAAGGCTGAGGCCAATACCCCCACGTCTACACTACCAGACACCGCTGCAGACCACTGCAGGTATAAAACTGCTGTGCTCAATGGCTGAGAGGACACAGCAGGGGGTTCAGTCGGCAGCCACGTCTGACTTCGCTGAGTTGAAGTCGGGGAAGGCTGAGGCCGATACCCCACAACCACACTACAGACATCCCTGCAGACCCTTGCAGGGATAATCCGAGGCCGGCTAAAAACAGTGCCCGATGACGTTGTAGACGGAACAGCAGTAGCAGCAGATACGACGGGAGCTGTTGGAACTGGCCGAAAAGGGGAGAGAGCCATCCAGCTCGGCCTCCAAAGGAGGAGTCACAACCCTAGTGACAGCCTCAGATGTCGACTGGAGAGGGCGCATAGTCCCGGAACCAGGCATCTCTTCACCAGAAATCCAACAGCTCCCGCAGTATCCACCACGGTAAAAAAAAATGCACTCTCACCAGACGTGGTCAAGTAGGGAGGCCCCGAAACGACAGCATTCCCCACCCCTTGTGGGTGTGGGGGGAGCTGCACATCCCCCATGGAGGGGGTATAACTCACACCAGACGTGGTCGAGTCGGGAGGCCCTGAAATGACAGCGTTCTCCCCCTTGCGGGTGCGGGAGGAGCTGAACAACATCTCCCACGGAGGGAGTATAACTCACACAAGATGTGGTCGAATCGGGAGGCCCCAAAACGACAGCGTTCCACACCACCCGTGAGAATGCACCAAGACGAGGGAAAAAGGAATTGCCCTAAAGGAACCGAACTGGAAATAACAGAGGTGAGAGCAGTAGAAGAAAAAGGTGAACTCAACAGATACAGAAAGTAGAACACCCTCAACTCCGAGAGAAGGTGGCAGAAAAAAAAACAGTGGGTACACGACAGAACCCAGACGGCCGACAGGGACCGAAAAAACAGAAATTCAGCCCTCAACAGAGTGAAGAAATCCTGTCCAGACAGTCCCTCACTGACACCTAACTCCAATAACAATTTAAATTTATCAACCAAAAAATTTCATTGTCGAACCGCGTTGACACGATGTCGAAAAAACATTCGCGAAAATGGAATAATAAATAATATACAATGAGAATGTGGTTGAAAATATTAACGAGAATATATAAAACACAGTTCTGTTTTTATACGATCTTCAGATCCATAATCCAGTCACAGGAAAACCATTATCGACGAGTTGAATTATCACTGATTCGTAGAGCAAAATGGCCACACATCCTCGTGTGCGGATAAAAAAAGAATGATGAATTGATGACGCACTGCGCATTGGTTAATGGAAGTTGTGGATTTGTACTGAGGGAAGAGCATCCCATACTGGGTCTGCGGCCATGGCGCTCGGCCCAGTTTTTGCTTATTTTTTCGTGGTGTTTTTTACACCACTTTTTTTTCCCACATCTCTTGGGAAAGATTAAAATAGAGAGTATGTTATCCGAGTCAGGGTCTTCCACTGTAGTGCAAGCCTGTAGTAAACAATTGTAAGGTAGGTTGATAAGATATGAGTGAATGGCTGGCTCAAACAACCCAACTAACAAATGGTACAGTGCCAAGTACGTAATGAAGATCCAGTGTTTTAGTTTGTTGATTTTAAAGGGGTCACAATCAGCATCTATGGTTATATCATGACTGCAACATTGGTACATGTATGAAGATAAGTTTAGTCAATTGTTTATACTATTGCAGCACACTTGAGAGGACTTGGTTACTATTTTACAAGTAAAGTAGAACTTGTTTACCTCAGTAGGCAAACACTACTCCTTTCTCAGGATCCAGTGTCACAACAAGTTTCCAATGATAAATGTTTGCTGTAGAAAGCTATTGATTTGACATCAAAACATCCAGCAGAATATGAAAATTGTGTAAAGAAGACTTAAGTTTTAAAAAATAAGAAAAGCAATTGAAACTGTTAAAAACTGTGAAAGAAGTGGCCTGCATTTTCGAGGAAAAATAACTTTTAGAACTCTTCCCTAGAAACCATAGATAGGAGAAACCAATTTCATGTATTTGAAACACAAGGTTCTGCAGGCAAGGATGGATAAAATTCAAGGCTATTCAAGGCCATTTCTTGACATATTTCAGCATTTTTCAAGGCTCTACAATAGCCAAATTCAAAGCCCTGCCTTCATCAATCCTAACTAGGTCCCTGGTCATTACCCCATCCTACCACTTCCATTAACTGGTAGAGTGCTGGAAGCCCATATTTGGGCTTTATTCTTAAGTGTCGTTACCACAACTTGAAGGCTTCATATTCACTGAATGTTCTTCATATCACCTTTGAAGTGAAATTATTTGGTCTGTGAGGATTTGTCTTGTGACAATTTATGGGAGAGTGCCTATTGGCACTCTCCCATAAATTGTAACAAGGCAAAGATATGTGAACAAATTTTGATGACCAAAAATTATTCAGCACTCTACCAGTTAAAGGTAATTACCAGAGATCCCATTTAGGACTATGTCTTCATAAACTCTGTCATATAAAACTGTATAGTTATGATTATGTGCTTCGTTGGCTTTTTTATTTAATGAATATTCAAGGCATTTCAAGGCCTCCGGCATATTTTCCAGAATTTAAAGGCTTTGAATGACCCTTAGTAAAATTCAAGGCCATTCTTTGAATCCAAGGCCCCTGTGGGAACCCTGAAACATCTATTGGATCTGAAAACTATGGAGAGTTCTTTCATGTCAGAGGATTTACTTGACATTACAGTAATTTGCGTTGGTCAAACTGTTGTCAATCTACAATATATGTATATATACAAAGAACACGCGTAATTATTTATGCTATCTAATAATGCAATCAATCTTTACAGGGATTCTTCTGGCCTCTTTGAGAAAAGGTCTGAGGCCCATGCAATTGGGAAAATTCCTGTCATGAAGGCTCCAATTGAGAATTTGTTTTTGGAAGAAACACACAAAGAGTAAGAAATGTTACCTTCGTATTGAATTTATTTGTTTATTTATTTATTGGGATTTAACAACACTTTCAACAGCCAGGGTCACCTTGTGTCGGGACAGTTTTATGGGAGGAGGAAGCTGGAGGACACGGAGAGAACAACCAAGCAATGGTGAGCAACAGCCAGACTCCCCAATGTACTAACTCCACACAAGCAGAGTTAGCATTGGTTGAAGACAAGTGCACCATCGACGTGCAGTATGCCTAGGTACACAATACCACCATGCCCCATCATGGGCAATTAGGATTAAGTGCCATGCCCAAGGACACAATGCGGATACCACAGGTGGAATTCAAACCAAGGATCTCTTGGCTTGCTGCCTACTGAACTGCCGTGCTCCCTCGTATTGAATGGATAACATTAATACAAAAGCTGCTACATGTACAGAACATGTAGAAAGTTTTTTATACCACGATTACCTATTCTACTATATGTGAAAAGCCAATGACATAAATTTTAGCTTTATACACCAACCGTGGTGCCAGCAATGGGATTTCAATAGTTAAAATTTACACCTACAGTGGAACTACATCCAAGTAGACCTTTGGTGACATCGACCTGAATGCGAACTTGTCTATATTTATCACACGTTGCCTCGCGAGGGGTGAAATGAAAGTGGCATATATTTATTTCATTTTTAAATGAGTTTACCCCATAAAACATCAAAAGTTGACAAACATGCATTGCCTCATGTTAATAAAGCATCCATAACTCGAAACAGTATGTTATTATGTTATTAAAATGAAAAAGGCGGTTCCTTTTTCTATTTCGTTTCGGTGATAAAATTGACAGCAGAAGTACCGTCCGCCAATGCTCATTTAAACAAAAACAAATTCGCACGTATGTACGGCTGCTGCTCAGAAAAATCGAGAAAAAATAATAGTGACTCTTAATAATTTGACGATCATGGTATAAATAAAATACACCCAAAGTAGTCCGGTGTACCAAATGTTCACCACTCGTGGTGAAGTGGTGTTAACATTGCACCGAAGGCACGCGGTTAACACTTCTCCACTCGTGGTGAACATTTGGTAAACCAAGCTACTATGGGTATTTTCTATATATAACAAACAGTCACATGAAGAATCAGTTTCTATAATCTCTAATATTCTCTATTAAATAAACTGATCTTCTATTATTAAATAATGAAGATATTTATGCATTTTGCTACCCTTCAACAGTCTACAATAGGCCTGGCAGTCTAGAAAATCAAGGAGTGCAAAACAATTACCCTCCTCAGATTGCTTGGGAGTCAACTGCACCTGGAATTTTCAATAGATATACTTGTATGCTATTTTGGTTACAGTGCGTGGAGGGTGGATTGTCACCCAATCATCCATGGAGTGGAGTAATCACCCAATGTACTACTCTCAAATTTCGTACAGAAACACAACAAGCACAATCCAAGTTTCAACCAATGAACCTCCAGGTTACCCGGAGGTCCATTTGCTGAAACTATGCTTATGCTAATTACGCTTTGCATCAAATTAGCATTTATTGCTTGAGAGAAATCATCATTCCACAGGTGATTTATTGACAATACACTCTCCATGTAATGTATATTTACTTTAAGGTATTACTATTGTGACTGAAAAATTGTACTACATTCAGCTACATAGCAGAAAAAACTGGCACATACATATTCTCATTATTCGAAATGTTGCATTCAATTCTTATGTGACTGTTTTTTACACTCAAAATATATTGAAATGCGACACATAATAGCTCATGAATTATTGCGAATCAATGTACCAGTGACAAATGATAATAGATTTTAAAGGCAGTCCCAAACAGGTCTGGCATTTCAGAAAATCAAGGGGTGCAAAAAATTGCCCTCCTCAATTTTTTCTAGGCGTGCAACACTCCTGCACTCCTAAAGAATTCCAGGCCTGCTACATTCTGTGGCTTTGCAATTGTGTCTTAGTAAGTCTATATAGGCAGTCAAGACTTGCTTAGAAACAGCTGACAAAGTTCTTGAGATGTAACTTGCAAATGCATCTAAACACTGCCTGCTTAGGCACCCATTTTGTTGAAGTAGAACATGATGTAAGTCAAAATTAGGGCTTTAAGAGTTAAAGAATTAAATTTTTATTTGAATGAGGTCCGAGGTTGGGAAATTTTGGGTTTAAATTTGGAAAAATCATGCCAAAATGCCATTGGAAAAAGGTCCCATATCTGGCCACAGTAGACACCCAAAAGAATCCCTGCTTTACCATGCAAAAGTTAAAAATAAATTTCTGTATTTTGCCATGAGTTAAGATAAAAAGTAACTTGTTGACTTACACAGAATACAGCAATTATTTATAATCTATACTACACACAGACATGCTTGTAAAACTGATTCTTCTTCTAAGGGGATGTAATATATTTTTATTCAGTGGTCAATCAGGATTTGCACACTGAAAGTTTGTTTATTTTCCACAACTGGACAATTTCCAATATTTCATAAATTACGTCTGGTATTTGGACAGTGGTTTCTCGTAAACCCTGTGATTGTTTTATACATTTTGAATCCTGCCTCTGAAATAAATGATGAACGCAGGTTGAAAAAACAAATGCAATGCTGCCTGAGAATCAAAACATTAATTTTATTCAGCCTGAACCATTAAATTTTTATTTTTTTAAGTTTGCATTGTTTATAAAAAAGAGAGCATGAGGCCGCCAAAGGGATCATGTGGGAGGGCCTGAGAAACAGATTTTTAATTTTTGTTTTACGTCTCAAGATCCCTTCATTGAACTGAGCTCACTGTCCAAAAATGACAATTTCGCTACTTAAAGGGCCACCCAAGAATCAATACTCATCCTCTGACTTAACCCTTTACCCAACGCAGACGATATCAAAGTTTATTATTTTAAATATAATTTTTTTAAATTCATATTACGAGGGCGGATGCGGGCGATTCGTTGAGTAAAGGGTTAAGAGGGTAGCAAGGATATCCACTCAACTACTACTCTCATAAGAATTGAAAGAATTTTAAAAACTGAGACATCCCCCCCCCCACCCCTCCAGAAACAGAAAAACAATATCTACATGCATGCACAACATTCTAACAACTGTGTAATGACAATTTTTTTGCTGTTGGAAAAAATAAGTTATAAAATGTGCATTACATAAAAAAAACAACAGTAAAAACTCTTTGAACGCATTTTAAATTTTGTTTTAAAAACACAATCAACCATTTACTCACCATAACAATAAAAAAAGCCAAATGATATAAAATGTTCATGGGACTGAGCTTCAAGAGTTAATTTCATTGTAGTGGGTTTCAAAAGACGAATCTAAGCTCAAGTAGTTTGGGAATGAAGATCTGGTTACAACACACTTATACGAGTGGTCAGGACTGAACCATCGACTGTTCGGTTAAGTTCAATGCTCTAACCCATGAGCCACCACACTCCTTGTAAGAACAGTATTGTCGCTTAACCCTTCACCCAATACAGACGATATCAGAATTTATTATTTTAAATATTTTTAAATTTTAAAAAATTTCAACAAAACCATATCATGTGACCCCTCTTTGGAATGAGCTCATTCCAATGAGGGGTCACGTATGATTTTGACGAAAACGTTTTGAAAAATAATATTTTTTCAAATGCTGGATTTGTCTATTACGTGGGTGTGGCTGATTCGTTAAGACACTTCACTGGGACACGCTCATAAAATTCTTTACAATGTACAACCTTATAGTATGAACACCGTTGACTGGTCACTTTCCATGGACGCAAATAATATTAGATTCCAAACACAAATTATAGGAGTAATCTTTAAAAAATTAATTAATGAAGCACCAGGTACAACCTGGTGCTTCATTAATTAAAATTTTGCTGAGGATTACAATATTATTACCTGGTAAAAGCATGCATGAACCTCACTGCCCATGCATGGATTATGACCAGTTCACAACGACTGTACTGTAGGCTATACAATATGTACAGTGATTTGGTACTTGGCCACCTAGCAGAGAGGACATCTACATAATTACTTCCAAGTCCAGCAGAAACCTTAGGACCAGATGTGAACATTTCTGTTAATGGACCACAAGATCATCCACTATGGGACAATAAACTGAAAATGCTTCTTGGGTCTTCAAGTTATCTTTGAACTAGCATGTATGGACATGTACTGAAGCCCACACAATACATGGTCGAGTATGAAACTACCTTGCACATACTATATAGTTTGACTGAAGAAATTAGCAATTTCAGCTTTTCATGAATAGATAAGATATTGATAGCATTGACAATTCGGTCAAGGGGTTAACCCATTACACACTAACAAGCCAGAAAATAAGCAGGCTGTCATCTGAAAACTGAGGTCCCCAGAGGGTGAATTTAGTGATGCTACCCTGCACAGCAGGGTAGCATCACTAAATTTACCCTTTGTGAACCTCATTCTGAATCAGGGTCTCAAACTAAACAGAAAGAGGTACCCAGAGGATAAATTGACCCACTATATGGAGTAGCATCATCAAATTCACCCTCTGGGGACCTCATTTTGCAAATGTCAGACTGCTTATTTTCAGGCCTGCACACTGAGGTCAAAATATCAACATACAAGTTTTCCAATGGAAAAAATTTACTGCTTGAAATCTTATATTTATTTATTTATTTATTTATTTAGGTTTAATGGCACATTTGATAGCCAAAGTCACCCCGTGTCAGATAGTTTTATTGGTGGAGGAAACCAGAGCCCCTGAAGAGAATCACAGGGCTGTAGTGGACAAATGCCAGAATCCTCAATCTGAACAGGCAGGGTTTGCATTGATCGAGGATAAGTACAGCATCGAGGTGCAGTATGCCTTAGTGCACAGCATCACCATATGCCCCCCCCCCCAACCAAGTACGCATTGCAATTACTGCTGAACAAGACCAAACTGTGGACCTTTTGGTCTGAAGTTCAATCTGCCTCACCACTGAACCACCATGTTCCCAAAATCTCTGTTATTTTGACATCAGTGTGCAAAGGGTTAAATGATGTGATCCCTGTGTGTATTTTTCTAATCTACAAAAAAAAAAACAACACAACAAAACTAACCTTACCAGAGGCAGAACTGATTATAGCAACTGCAAAATACCCTCCTCTGACACACCCATGTATATCCCGGAAACAGATGATAAAACACCAAAAACCAAACACTTTTGTTTGAAAATGGTATTTTGATTATGGCAAATGATCCTTGCATTGGGTTGACAAAATGTTTGTTCAGCCAATGAGTAGTAGAGCAAATATTTTTGGTATTTTTTTTTAGATGTACTGCCGGAATATTGATAGAAATCCAGAGCTCTTAAGAGGACTAGTCATAGTAACTTATTGAATGATTGCAAGAAAAACCGTCTTTTGAATGAGTTATCATTAAAAAACCCGAAGCGTATTTGAACAGGACTTGTACCACAATGGAAGATGACCAAATTTCAGGACTTTTAAGGATATTTCTGGGAAATTTCCGAACACCTTTCCAGGACCTTCATCTAAAATAATATTAAGTATCTTTGACGTTTGTGTACTGCAACCCTACTAATGACACCAAACACGTATCCTCTAAGAGAGCTTCCCAAGGATAGTACAGTTAAAACTAGAAGTCCTGTCATGAACTGTGCGCTTATCTTGGCTTAACTGTGCATAGGAATTACGTGCAATTGCCATATCGAATGGCATCCAAGGCACGGTGTTTAAGGTTATATAGTTCTACACAACTTCTAACCGTGACCGTAACATGGAGATAAAATCAAGTTTATCAATTGCTATTTGAGAGGATTTCCACCCCAAACAATCGTGAATGGGTCCTATTTTACGAGTAAAATCGACCTTGTTTACCACAGTAAACAAGCACTGCTTCACTTCCTGGGGTTTCCATGAGCAGCAGCCAGTAAAATTGACAGACTGCATCATGAATGGAGAGTGGAGCACCTGTTCTGAGATCCAAAATTTTGTTGAAATTGGAAAAGGGCTTTTAAGGGTTTGAGAACAGTTCAACGATATCATCAGTTCCGACTCTGAAAGGGTGAAACACCATGCATCAAAACAACTTCAAATGAAACAAAAAATAAATCATGCTAACAATAAACCTTTTTCACAATGTTTACTTGGTCTCTTCACTTACCAAACATGTCCCTCAGGTCTAGACCTAATGAGGAAAATGTACATATTATTAAATTTATAAATATGTGATCATTATTTTCACAATTAGATACTTCTTGTGGGGTGTGGGGGTAGAGCTGCATGATATTCAAAACAGAATACTGTTATCGGTATTCAAAAAAATACCGCGGTATACCGGTATATCAAAAACTGTTCAGATATCTGAACATAAGTACCACAATCGAGACTTCAGACATCACAGTGGGAACGAATCAACATGCCTTGATGATGCGGTTCGAAAAACCTTTACACAACGCAGACGATATCAAAATTTACTATTTTAAATCAAATTTTTCCAAAAATTTCTACAAAACAATATCATGTGGTCCCTTATTGGAACGAGCTTGTTGAGCTCGTTCTAATGAGGAATCACATGATATTGTTTTGTATATTACGTGGGCACATGCGGACGATTCCATGGGTAAAGCGATTATATTATTCATTCTGAGCTACAATTAAAAAACTCAAGACATCTTGAAAATTAAATTGTGGGTAAATAAATAATGACGATAAACCGATATTTTTGTAATTACACCGGTACTCAATCGATATTGGTTTGAAAACCGGTATGTATCGGTTTATTGAAATACCGTGCAGCCCTATGTGGGGGTATCACTAAAACAACTACTAAGTGGAAGTTCCACCCAATCAACAACTCACACTCTCTTAAGAAGCATAAGAAAAGCCAACAAAGTTTTAGTTGATGGGTTCAACCTGGGAATCCATTAACTGAAATTTTCATGTGCTTCTTATGTTTTTTTTCACTTTTTTACAACTTATTTTCTGGATGGAAACTCCACTGTTTTACCTGATTCAGGCAGGTTCTCCACTACACACATATTCTGTCACACAATGGGTATATTCTAAGTTCTTTTTAACAAAATATAATCTTTTAACTGGAGTAATCCCAATAAATAAAATAAATAACTGAATTTTTTCGATAGGTAATGGGTTAAAGCACTATCATACAAGTTCGAACATTTGCAGAAACTGCCAGGTCATTATGACGTAAGTGATTAAACATTTATTGTGCCCAGTAGCTTGACTCAAACTGAATGTATTAACTGGTGGAGTGCTAAATTATTTTTGGTCCTTAAAATTTCTTTGTGCATCTTTGCCTTGTTACAATTTATGGGAGAGTGCCAATAGGCACTCTCCCATAAATTGTAACAGGGCATGTCTTAACTGGTAGAGTGCTGGAAGCCCATATTTGGGCTTTACTGTAAAGTGCAGGTATAGCAACCCAAAGGCATCAGACTATGTGGATGTCCTTCATATTATCTTTGAATCTAAATTATTTGGCTTATATGGATTTTCCTTGGTACAATTTATAGGAGAGAGCCTATTGATGACTAAAATAATTCAGCACTCTACCAGTTAACAGATAAAATAATATCACTTCAAATGTAATATTAAGCACATCCACAGAGTATGAAGCCTTTAAATTGCAGTACTGTCATTTCAGAATAAAGCCCAAATATGGGCTTCCAGCACTCTACCAGTTAATCAAGAGCATGATTCTTCTACCCTTTTTGGGTCCATGCAAGTGGGAGAATTCCTATCATGAAGGCTCCAATGGGAATTTGTTTGGAAGAAGAAACACACAAAGAATAAGAATTGATACCTTCATATTGAGCTGCGAACATTCATACAGAAGCTCCTACATGTATTGCACATATATAGAGATTATTACCATTATGTGGATGTACAAAATATGTATCCGAGTCGAGCTCCGGGTTCTAAGGGCAGATCACGACGAGAACCCAAAGCGAGACTTGGATACATATTTTGTACATCCACATAATGGTAATAATCATTTTATCTTACAATATATTGGGGATAAGTCAAGAATGTAGATGAATATATAACGAACTATTTATTCGTACGGATGAAAAAAAAGAAAAATGAAAGTGTCAATGACACTGTAGCTCAACTTGTCAAGACATGTACATGTATAGTATGTGACACAGCAATGACAAACATCTAGGTAATGATCTGATAACAAAGGTACATATAAAGTATTATAACGGTCTGTACATAAATACTGACCGTTGTCTGTAACAAATGTATAGGTAAAGTATTGTAAAGGTGGGTAACAGTCAGATGCTAAACTAGAAAAGAAATCTTTTGGAGTCCCAGAGTGGGTCTGACTGAACCCCAAAATATTTGTTCTCATAGCACAGTGATAACAAAGGCACCCCAAAACACACTCATTCCTGTCCCAAGGTGAAAACAAAGGTACCCAAGAAGTTTCATGAAGATCAGTTCATAAATACGAGCTGTATAGAAGTTGTGACAAAAAACTGATTGGACCTAATTTCGGTACAAAATGGCCACTGGCAGCCATCTTGAATGTTGGACCGCACTCAGAAACACTCGTTCTCGTCCCAAGGTGATAACAAAGGTACCCAAGAGGTTTCGTGAAGATCGGTTGATAAATACAGCCTCTAGCCCGAGCCGTATTGACATGTGCACTTACAGTGTATAAGTAGCACAAAATAAATCAAAATTCATCCAATTTGCATAATTTCTGCACGAAAAAAAACCCCGTACTGCATGTGATGTATTCCATTTTACTAAACATTCATACAAAAATTTATTCAAATCAGAACTTTCATACAGAAGTTCTGTACAAAAGACTGATTGCACTAATTTTGGTACAAAATGGCTGCTGGTGGCCATCTTGAATTTTGGACCACACCCAAAAACACTCGTTCTCATCCCACGGTAATAACAAAGGTACCCAAGAAGTTTTGTAAAGATCGGTTCATAAATAAGGCCTCTAGCCTAAGTCGTATAGAAGTTGTGTACAAAAAACTGATTAGACCTAATTTTGGTACAAAATGGCCACTGGCAGCCATCTTGAATTTTGGACCACACTCTGAAACACTCGTTCTCGTCACAAGTTGATAACAGAGGTACCCAAGAAGTTTCGTGAAGATCGGTTGATAAATACAGCCTCTAGCCCAAGCCGTATTGACATGTGTACTTACTGTGTGTAAGTAGCACTGAAAAAATGAAAGTTCATCTTATTTGCATAATTTCTGCACGAGAAAAAAAACTTGTATTTTATGTGATGTATCCCATGGTACTAAACATTCACACACAAAATTTTTCAAATCAGCGCTTTCATATGGAAGTTCTGTGCAAAAATCTGATTGTACCTAATTTTGTACAAAATGGCTGTCATCGGCCATCTTGAATTTCGGACCGGACCCAAAAACACTCGTTCTCGTTCCACGGTGATACCAAAGGTACCCAAGAAGTTTTGTAAAGATCGGTTTATAAATACAGCCTCTAGCCTGAGCCATATTGGCATTTGCACTTACAGTGCTGAAAGTAACACTAAATACATCAAAGTTAGTCTAATTTGCATAATTTACTTACGAGAAAAAAACCCTGTATTATATATGATGTATCCCATGGTACTAAACATTCATACAAAAAATTATTCAAATCAGCGCTTTCATATGAAAGTTCTGCGCAAAAATCTGATTGCACCTAAGTCTGTCCAAAATGGCCGTCAGCGGCCAACTTGAATTTCGGATCGGACCCAAAAACACTCGTTCTTGTCCCACGGTCAAAACAAAGGTATCCAAGAAGTTTCGTAAAGATCGGTTCATAAATACGGCCTCTAGCCCGAGCCGTATTGAATTGTTGATGGACAGACGGCCGACTGGCCATGGCATAAGCTCAAATTTGGCTTCGCCAAAGTTGAGCTAAACATGTACAGTTAAAACTAGAAGTCCTGTCACGAATAGTGCGCTTATCTAGGCTTAATTGCGCGTTGGAATTGCGCGCAATTGCCATATCGAATGGCAGCCAAAGCACGGCAGGTTCTCCTGGTTACTCATAGCAAACACAGGCAATGTTTCTGCCAATGGACCTCCGGGTTACCCGGAGGTCCATTGGCAGAAACATTTCTTGTGCACAGGCCATATGTGCAGAATTTGATAGCTTTACTGGGGCCATAACGCGTACATTAACGCGCATATCAACGTGTTATTTGTGCGCATTTCATGACAGGACTTCTAGTTTTAACTGTAACTCACGCGGAAGGAAAGTGCTTGTATCCGACCCCGTGATACAAACATCTGTATCAGGGAGTCGGATACATGACAGTTGCGGATTTAATACAGACAAAATACATGTTAATTGTAAGATAAAAGTTTTATAACAAACAGTCACAATGAAATAATGATCAGTCTTTGTAAACTCTATAATAAATTGTTGTTTTCACTACACTTGGAAAGTACAGTTAAAACTAGAAGTCCTGACATGAAATGCGCACAAATAGCACGTTAATCTGCATGTTAATCTACGCGCTATGCCCATACTAAGCCTATCAAATTCTGTACATATGGCCTGTGCACAAGCAATGTTTCAGCCAATGGACCTCCGGGTAACCCGGAGGTCCATTGGCAGAAACATTGCCTGTGTTTGCTCTGAGTAACCAGGAGAACCTGCTGTGCTTTGGATGCTATTCGATATGGCAATTGCGTGCAATTCCTACGCGCAATTAAGTCTAGATTAGCACACAGTTCGTGACAGGACTTCTAGTTTTAACTGTACATTCTGTGTCTAGGCAAGACTTGACTGCCAAAGTTAAAGAAAACTAAATTTTTATTTGAATGAGGAATGAGATTGGGAAATTTTTGGTTTGAATTGGGAAAAATCATGCCAAAATGCCATTGGGAAAGGATCCCATATTCGGACCCTGTCGACACAAAAAATGATCCCTGGATAATGAATGAATGTACTCAAAAATATCACAGAAGCATTTTCACATTAAAGAGCGAACAAATGTAATTTCTTCTGGAAAACTTGAAGAAACAAAATTCTTGGAAATATATGCACCTCTATTGACTCTTGAGGATAATATGTGAAGTTCTGAACAGGCTGAAAATATGTACATGCAAAGTATTGAAATAGTTATGCAAAAAAATTTCCAAAATTACACAACTGTGACAAAGATGACAAAAATGACAGGAATATAATCTTTGTCATCTACTGTTGTAATAAATTTCATAACAATATGCTCACCCACTTAACTCTTAACCTGCCGAGTATTTTCAAGATATCTTTAATCAAATCTAGTCATGGCTGCTGTAAAGCAGCCATGACTAGATTTGATAAAAACATAATCAAAATATAACACAAGAAATCGGTGGTTAAAAACTCCATTCAATGTACAGGTGGAAAATATGATTAAATGTGCCCAAATTATACTTATTTCAGTGATAAGAGAAACCCTATGCTGGTTAGGAATATCCACCAGCAGCATGCAAGGAGTTAATGGTTAGACATATACTGAATTTGAATTATTGTTGTTTTAGGTCACTTTTAATATCTATATATGACTCCATCACGACCATAATGAAGTATGATGTCAATAATAACCAACTGTTTATATCTATACAGCCCACTTTAGACGACTCCCACCTCAGGCATTGATTATATTTATTTATTGGTGTTTAAGGTTACATACTTATGCACAATGGCTAATCATGACCGTGACAGTTTCACAGGTGGAGGAAGCCGGAGTACCCAGAAAGAACCACCGAGCAACGACGAGCAGCTGCCAGCTCCCCAACATCGTAACTCCACACTGCAGCACAGGCAGGGTTAGATTGGTCGAAGACATGCGCACCATCGACGTGCAGTACGCCTTAGTACACGGCGTCATCGTTCTCCCATGTGGACAATCAGGGTTAAGTGTCTTGCCCAAGGACACAACACGGGAGTCCAAATCGATCGCTCAGACATTCTCCCATCCGAGGACTAATCGGGCTCGATGTTGCTTAACTTCGGTGATCTGACGAGAACCGGTTACCGCAATGCCACTGCACCCCCCAGGCATTGATTACCAGGACCTATTATATCAGTATATCTGAACTTGTTTACCACAGTAAACAAGCACTATTCCATCACACGTGATTCCCAAGGAGAATGCACAGTCTGACAGAAAAAAAAGTAAAAATGTAAAAGGAATGATCGCAAGTGAAACCCTTTAATGAACATAAACAATATTAAAATTTATTGTTTTAAATTTAATTTTTTCAAAAAATTTCAACAAAACCATATCATGTTACTCCTCATTGGAACGAGCATGTTCCAACGAGGGTGGAGGATGACACATGATATCATGTTGTTAAAATATTTTGAAAAATAATTTTTTTGAACTGGTCAATTTGTTTATTACATGGGTGAATGCGGCATATTCGTTAGGTAACGGGTCAAATTAATGTGGCATAAAAGTAAATTTCAACTTCTGGGTAAAGAAAAGAAAAATATCCAGAAGGTCAGACCAAAACGATGTTGAAAGCTTCTTCTTGCTGGAATGACAATTTTTTCAAAAGCAATGAATAGTGTTCAACTGATTACCACAAATGGCAGCTGACTGATTACTGGTTACTTGAGCTCACAAACAGCCGATTCCGATTGTAATACTACTAGACAAGACGAGGATCGCAAAGAACTACATTAAATTGAACATATTTTACAGTGTTTACCTGAAAAACATACCTTATGAACACTCACTGAAACAGACTCAATGAACTTGTTCCAATGAGGGGTCATAAGTAGGCCCCCCACAAAGCTTCCCAATTCAATTCAATTTCAATTCTTAAGTTGATATTCAATTCGATTAGAAATCAGCTGCCTGATTCGTTTTTCAAATCTTTACACAGGAATATAGCTTGGCATTAGACATGTCGTCATCTCACAAAACTTATACTTCACATGGAATTTGTACATAAATAATGCTGAAAATAAAGACAGAGTGTAATTTCATCTATATTAACAAAAATAGCAGCTGACATGCTAATTTCAGTCTTTACCAATGCTGAAAACAAATATTGTTGATGATGAACTGTTGCTGACGACTAGTCTTGCAAAATGCTTAGTGCTGTAAAAGTCTCGCACCGATTCCTGGGTAATATTCCAACTACATCATCAAGGCATGCCTTCCAGGAAGGCATGCCTTGATGATGTAGCTGGAATATTTTATCAGTTGGGACTTCTTCTTTTTTTTTTTTTTTATTAGGGTTTAACAAAACACTAACAGCCAGGGTCATATCATGTCGGTGACAGTTTTACGGGTGGAGGAAGCTGGAGTACCCGGAGAGAACCACCGAGCAACGACGAGCAGCTGTCAGCTCTCCAACATCGTAACTCTGAACTCTGCACCATGGCAGAGGCAGGGTTAGATTGGTTGAAGACATGCGCACCATCGATGTGCAGTACGCCTTAGTACACAGCATCATCGTGCCCCCATACAGACAATCAGGATTAAGTACCTTGCCCAAGGATCAGTTGGAACTTGGGCAGCCACAGTCAGAGCAATCATATTTACAATCCCCCGCCCCTTATCAGTCATATTCAAGACGCCGAGAAAAAAAAACTGACATACAGTAGAATCCTCTTAATTGAATATCCATTTTGCCAGTGAAAATTATTCAATTAACAGGAGTATACAATTAACAGGGATTTGGTCAGTTTCCTGTGTTCGGGAGGTAAACTGAGCATTTATTCTATTATATCTTGTTTGACAGAGCTCATAGAGCTCTGTCAAACAAGATATAATGGAATAAATGCCTGTATTGGATCCATGTATTGGATGTAGTGAGGCCAAAAAGGGTCATAAAAAAGGGGAATATGGTGCTGTCACAGTAATTTTTTAGACATATTACAAAAATTTATATACAATTAACAGGAGTTTACTCTACAACCCATATGCAATTAACAGATCAAATTTGTACTGAAGATATGGTAAATGGTTCTGTGTTTGGAAATTATATTCAATTAACAGGGATATACAATTAGGAGATAAGTGGGCTCAACTGTACCCAGTTATTAAAAAATAGTGGGCCCAACCATCCCAGGATGGGAATCTTCACCATGTGCAAAAATCAAGTTGCAATACAAATCAAGGGAGGTAATTAAAGCTCAATTTCTAGTTGAACCAAATCATAGACTCACCAATTCACAGAATTTCCATTTATACAATAGATGGAAATAAACTGGAAATGAAAATTTGTGTTGATTTAAAAGTTATTTCATCCAGTTCTATGTATAGATGGTAGTTTCATGAGATATGACTTGTGCTGGAAAAAACTGAATAACTCACTATTTCTTAGTAAAAGCAACAGAATTAATTTTTGTTACAATAAAATATTCGCAGCATGCAAGCAAAAATTTCACACATAACTAGGTTTACAAATAATTCATATCAGTTGAAAGATAAAAAGCATCAATAAAATTTTCTTCATCATCCTTGCTGATCTTTGAGAACAATTTTTTCAAAATAATAACATAATTTATCACAAGAGGCCCCATGGGGCCTCAAGTGCTTACCTGGCAAAGTTGTTTAAAGGATTTAATTAGCATCTATGGCTGGTTAACACAACAGAGGAATGAAGAAATGTAATTATTCATAACCCTGTTGCCCAAGTAAGATGATTTTTGTTGTCCAAGTAAGATGACCACACAAATAATGCCCTGATTTTAGTAATACAAAACTAGGGAGCCCAAATATCAAACTATGGACTTAACTTGAACAAACTTTAACTGCCCCTTCTCCATCCAACTGCCCACCCCCACCCACCCCCTCCATCAGGATTCTGACTATTGGCACTGAAGAAGCAAATATTAAAACTTCAGAACCCAGGGATTTGAATCGAACAAATTGAGTCTGACACTCATAAGGATGTTGTATACCAAATATTAAAAGATTCTGACCGGCGGTTCTGGAGAACCAAGTCAAAGAATTGGGAAAATGTGTTCAAGAAAAACATCAACGAACCTGACCTCATTTCCCTGCATCTTAGAAACTCCCAGTATTTGTGCTGTGCACATAACGTTAAAAGAAAATTGATACCAGCCATTTGCTAAAAAGTAACTTGCAGAGATTGATGCAACTAACTGTTTTCTTCTGAGCTGAATTACAAAACAATTCAGCGTCATTCATTTCCAAAAGTAAGAATCTATGCACCATTCACTCTTTACCGGGGAGCAGTAAATAGAGATTGAATAGAAAGTAATCACTTGACTGGACTGGTTACGTGAAATAATTCATGAGAGATGAGGGATGTTGTACAAACACGAGTGCGCGAATGCGCACAAGTGTTTGACAATATAGTCCCTCGCCTTGAATGAATTATTTCACGTAACCAGTCCAGTCCAGTCAAGTGATTACTCTGTTTATTACTTTTCATTATTAACGATAATTATATTATTTAACCCTTTACCTAACGTAATGGCCAGCGCTATTCTGAAAAATTGCCAATTAATTTTCATTATTTTTTCATTTTTTGTCTCAAAAACATTGGTTATGACCCCTCATTGGAACATGCTCATCGAGCTTGTTCCAATGAGGGGTCATAACCTATGTTTTTGAGACAAAAAATTAAAATAATAGCTATTCAAGAAATTTTTTTGCAAGTGTCGTCTGCTTTTCATATTTGGCAGAGGGTTAAAAAAAACCCCAAAAAACAATGAAGTCCCCATTACACCCACGGCAAAGCATCTTCGCTTGTGTGCACAGATACATGACACAATTGCTGACTGCATAATTCACGTTTATAATCAAACCTGGAAATCCCAGTAAATCATACTTTATTATATTTATTTATTGGGGTTTAAGGTCATATATTTCTGCACAATGGCTAACCATGACCGTGACAGTTTTACGGGTGGAGGAAGCCGGAGTACCCGGAGAGAACCACTGAGCAATGGTGAGCAACTGTCAGCTCCCCAACATACTAACTCCACACAAGCAGGGTTAGCACTGGTTGAAGACAAGTGCACCATCGACATGCAGTATGCCTTAGAGGCGCCGCAGGTGGGATTCGAACCGAGGACCTCTCGGTTTGCAGCCTGCACCTTTACCTACTGAGCCATCGCGCCCCAAATCATACAAAATATTAACTGTTTTTTTTTAATAAGCTTGTTGCAGCTGTAATCAAATTTATTTGAGATGGGTACAATATATGAAATGCAACCGCAATGGATCATTTGCCTTTAAAGCTTGGGCATTTCATTTCCTGATGCACCTTGCCAACGTTGTAACCACAATTCACAGCAAATTCTTTAACTCTCATGCTGTTCAAAGAGGATACTCGAGAGTTGTTTCACAAGATGAAGAAAACTACTGGGGATTGTTTCAGAGTTATTAATTGTGTTTTGTAAACAGGTACCATTACACACTGGTGAAGGCAAGGGTGGGGGGGGGGGGGGGGGAGCTAGGAGACCATGGCTCACCCCCTAAAAATTACAGTGCAACACCACCCTCCCTCCCCCCTTCTCAAAATGGGAAAAGTAGGGAAATTTACTAGATGTCTTACCCAGAGTGGGTCAGACTGGGTAGTCATCTTGAATCAAACAATGCAGACTTGTATTTAATTTGGTGGGCAGTGGAAGTTAATTTTAAAAACTGACTAAATGACTAAATTGCCACTCTTAATTTATAAAAGAAAAAACTAACCCTGAGTCACCTGATATTATGGTGATTATAATTTTCACTTTGCGTTTATGTTTCACGATCACTGTTCTGCAACGTGGTACCTGCAAGTCTGCATGTCTCTCTGCCATCCCAGCTATCTGTGATATGGAGACCGGTATTCATTTCCATGAATTTCATGATTTGTGAGTAAATAATTGTCAACCTGACCTCCTGAAATATTTCAAATTAAAGCACCAAAGGGACCCAGATTCATTCTCAGGGCATTGAATTTTCACAATATTCTTGGGGGAGCTCCCCCCCCCCCCCATAACCACCACCAAAGGGAGGGGGATACCACTTCCCATACCCACCCCAACTCTGGCCTATGGTATGTCCTTTGAATATGCCTGAGGCACATATCGACCTGGCACCCCCCCCCCCCAAAAAAAAAATATTCCCCCACCCCCAAAAAGAAATCCTAGCACCCCCCCACCCCCCCTGCCATTACAGCATACCAAAAATGTATTACCCTGGTAGAATAATGACTGCACTATTCAGAATGCATACAACTTAATAATTAATGATAAATCTCTTAACTACTCACTTGGTAAAGCTGAGACATGCTGTTGTCTGCTCGCAGAAAATAAATATTGCAGACATTCTGATGTGTCGACAGCTCATCTCAAAATCTACCGACTGTTCTATCTTCCAAAGCATTTTTTAATTTTCTTCATAAATCTACTCCTTTGTTCATTCAATGATAAATTAATTTTCTATACCGATGATTTATTTGTAACATGCTTAGTTTTATGAAGAAAACTTGGATATGAGCTGAATTAGTCAACAATGGCATGTGGTGTTTTGGATGAATTCAATTCTTTAAAACAATGCCATTAATAACTGATAGAAGGGAACTTGTAGCTACTCTCCTCCAATGAGTCATTTACCTGAACAATTGTTTATTTCAAGCTCAATATTATAAACAAGTATGGTGCATAAAGGTACAAAGTGGCTACCTTACAGTACGTGGAGAGTGGATTGTAACTAAATCACCTGCGGAGTGGAGTTATCACCCAAGCTATAACTTTCAAATTTTGTACATATGGACAAAAAACACAAGCAATGTTTCAGCCAATGGACCTCCGGGTTTAACCCAGAGGTCCATTGGCTGAAACTTTGCTGGTGCTGGTCATGCTTTGCAACAAATTTGCAATTATTGCTTGGGTGGAATCTCCACTCTGTGGGTGATTTAGTGATAATACACTCTCCACGTACTGTATATGAGCTATGAAGTTGTGGTTTTATTGCAATTAAAAATCAAATACAAGATATGATTTGAAATCCTCTGTTTCCACAAGTATAGGCAGAATAAGGACCCATTATCAGAGACTGATATTTATTATAGATACAGTTAAAACTAGAAGTCCTGTCATGAATAGTGCGCTTATCTAGGCTTAATTGCGCGTTGGAATTGCGCGCAATTGCCATATCGAATGGCATCCAAAGCACGGCCGGTTCTCCTTGTTACTCATAGCAAACACATGCAATGTTTCTGCCAATGGACCTCCGGGTTACCCAAGGTCCTTTGGCTGAAACATTGCCTGTGCACAGGCCATATGTACAGAATATGATAGCTTTAATTGGGTCATAATGCGCACATTAACGCGCATATCAACAGGCTATTTGTGAGCATTTCATGACAGGACTTCTAGTTTTAACTGTATACACTAAACAATAGATTATCGAAAAAAATGTGGAAAGATAGAAATCGTATCCACCACTGTGAAGATACAGAAATTTTCACTTTCAAGGTATCAATAAAAATGGCGGCTTTCAAAGCATCACTTCAAGATGAACACAAGTCAAATTATCACTGGAAATGATCAATTTGTTCTAAAAACGTACAATGAAAAGAAAATCTAGTGTTTCTGAGTGGATACTGATCATTTCCAGCAATAATTCAACATGTATTCACCTTGAATTGATGCTGCCAGCTGAATCAGATTGCAAGATGCTACCTGTTCCGTATCGATCAAATCACTGCTGCATATCAATGTGCGCTGTTTACTTTCATGCATCAATTCAAAGTTGAAACGAGTAGAATTATCGATAGGAATGATCAGATTGTTATAAAAAGCGTATAACAAAAAGAAAATCTAGTGTTTTTGAGTGGAAACCGAAAATTATCTCACTCGTGACCGAGATAAATGGTAATTTTCGCTCGCGCAAGTGCTCGCAAAAAATAACAATTTGTCTCGGTCACTCAAAAACACTAGATATCCTCTATGTCATCTAACAAATGAATACTTATGAAATAAGGTTCACACTCAAAAACTGTATTTCCGAAATTCTCATAAGATTATGGTACCCCCCCCCCCCCCCCCCCCCCCCCAAAAACAAAAAACGAACATGAATAATTAGAAATTACCAGTACTTTAACTACTTGTGTGTGGACAGCAAATACCAAATTGTTATACAACGCCAATCAAAAGTTATGAATTTTCTATCCAGAAACAGATGGATACTATGCTCACTGTCTTATTCCTCAAACTTTTCATCCAAGAGATAAAAGCTGTGAGATCGGACCTAAGCTGAAAGGTGGTAAAAATGAAACAGATTCCAAGCCCATAGAGGGCAATAACTCTGAAAAACACCCCATAAAACACTTGCATTGAACATGTGGCTAGATATCAATAGGATACACCTGAATACCAAATATGATGTCATTCCACCAAGTATGGAATTTTTAAACTTGTGCATCACAAATCGATTGACTGACATTGCCAGATATAGAGCTGCTTGTCACAGCTAAACATTATCCAAGAATACAATGGTTGACCAAACAGAACTAAATCATGCAATGGGAAGCTTTTGCATAATTGAATCATGCTGTGCTAGTGTTAGATGACAATAAATAAATAAACTTCAGTATCAATAAGGATAAGCGTTCCAACATAATATCCGGGGAGAGTACTCAAGTAATTTACAAGGATCTCTTAGCCCTTAAGGGCCTGGACAAGTGTCCTGAATTCCCACCAGCCCACAGCCTCTAAACATCCAGTGTCTTAAGTGATTTCTAGTCAAGTCTTGGCTGCCTGTTAAGGCAGCCAAGACTTGACTAGAAACCACTACCTACCTAATTTGTCTGTTTAAGAGAGTGGTGGCCGAGTGGATAAGTGCACTGGTCTCTCATGCCAGAGGTCCCGGGATCGATCCCCGGTCGGGGAAAGTTCTCGAGGTATCCAAACACTCTCTGTCAGCATCAATTGTGGGGTTGATGCTGTCACAGCGTACCGTCCTATCGTGTGGGGACGTAAAATGGCTGTCCTCTGTGCAGAGAGAGACACACTCCGTGCAGGCTAAAGATCCCTTCATAGTATTTGAGAAGAGCTAGGCCACGAAGCTGCCGCTATGAAGGTCATCCCACACACCTCGCCATTGGGGCCAAGGAGAGGCGTTATATAAGTTGCATAACTTGTTCGCCAATCCTTGTAAAACAAATAAGATTAACTGGTAGAGTGCTAAGTTATTTTTGTCATCAAAATTTGTTTACGTGTCTTTGCCGTGTTACAATTTATGGGAGAGTGCCAAGAGGCACTCTCCCATAAATTGTAACAAGGCAAACCCATATAGACTAAGTAATTTCCCTTATACGATAATATGAAGCACATCCACAGAATATGACAACTTTAGGCTGGGGTATCTGCTCTTCATATTAAAGCCCTGATAGTGGCTTCTAGCACTCTACCAGTTAAATAAATTAAATAATTTGTCTTGTCAATAGGACCTCCTCGTGATGACATGATAAGGGCATATGTTCTGAGGTCTTAACCCTTTGAACACCAGAGGCCGTTTTCCGGCCCAGTAACATGATACTTCATAATTTCATTTAGTAGGTTGACTTTTGAGTGAAGGTGTGGTGTAGACCAATCAATATTTTCAACATGCAGCCCCAAGGCTGCAAGTTGCAAATATTAATTGGTCTACCCCCAAATAAAGAATATGGACTCTTCCCATTGCTGCCAGTGAACAGATATGGAAGATACCACTAGGGTTCAAAGGGTTACAAGTCTAAAATAGACCATTAAGGGTTAAAACCTTTAGGATCTGGAGATTTTTTTCTATTTTTGCTATACTTTGACAGTCTACATCCTGTGGCTCGACACTTTTTTCTCGGCATTCTTGGCTACCCATGTAGGCAGCAAAGGCATGCCTAGAAACAACTTCCATGGTACTTGGAATGTAACCTGTACGTTTACACATTCACTGCATGTTGGGGCACCTGTTCTGTTGCAGAAAACGAGATGAAAGTTGGAATTAGTTTTTAGGGATCAATATACTCAGTGTTCAGTTTTTGTTGTTTATCAGTGTTTAAAGTCACTTTTAGCACCTATAACTACTTTACTATGATCTTTTAGAACTTGCATATTTTCTGTCATGGACTCAGTATCCACAGTTTTTGTTGTTTATTGTTTATTGGTATTTTAAAGTCACTTTCAGCACCTATGGCTATAGCATGACCCACAACGTAAGTGCAAGTAAAATGTAATCAATATTTTATATCCAGGCTGTTCACTGGAGAGGACTCTTTCCCAGGCTTGAGATTACAGTCTTATAAAATGAACAGATATTGATTGTACATGTACTTCCAAACAGGAAACAATTTCATTGTCTAGCCTTTTGTTCCCAAACTAAATAAAATACTGCTCAAATAATGTGATGCCCTCTTTTTCTCTTTGAACTGACAAAAAATGGGCTGAAAACAATTTCATTTTAGTTCAAAGAAATAAAAAGTGTGATTTGGTTGACGAAAAAATTGAAATCTGATAAAAATGAAATGAAAACCCCCAAGGCATTTGTTACATGGTCATATATTATGCCAGTAAAACAGCAATGCTCACAGTATGAGTTACCTCAGTTTTTTATTAATAAACATGTTTCTTACTACTTATTGAAGAGTGACCACTGCATGCTCCAATAAATTGTAAAACAAGAGGCCTGTCACGCCTAGAGAGCTTCGCTGAGGGCCACTGATCGCATGGGCATGTTTTCTAATACTAATATTGTTACAAACTTTAGCAGAAAAATTTTCAGTTGTCACGAAAGTTAAAAAATTTATAGTAATTTATATATTTTTTATACTTACCAATGACCCAGACTTAGCTGGTGCTAACTCCACAAAAACCAGGGCCAAACACAAATTTTGCCCCCCAATCCCCAAAATTTGCATCCAAAACAAAAAGAAATAATGTCCTAAAGGACCTCCATAATACGACTCTACTGCGCATGCGCAGTGACGCAGTCGTCCCGAAATTGGCGCCAAATATCATTCTTACTGGCAGTGCCTGGTCAGCGCTATGTACTCAGCGGGGAGGCAAGAGTTCCCAACTCAGGGAGGGCCATCCCCGTCTGGGTCATTGGTAAGTATAAAAAATATATAAATTACTATAAATTTTTTAACATTTTTATACTGTACCAATGACCCAGACTTAGCTGAATAGTAAACAGGCTGGAGGGCCTAGGACATAGAGGAAAATCCAATAAGCTCAATTATAAAATAAAGAGATAACCCCTTAAGGAGAAAAGGAGTATTAGGCTTTACATGTATCTTTCTTATTTAATATTTAAATTAGAAAGATACACTACCCTTAATAATTGAGCACAATAACATTCATGTTCTCTATTAATATCCAGTATAACCTTTATACTAATTATTATTAAAACAAGCCAATAAATAAAGTAGTCCAGAGAATTGAGACTCTTTATAATCATTTAAAAGTGTCCGAGTATTGTATATTAAAGCCCGTTTGACACTTGACATATACAAATGCTTCACACCGAGCTACACTTTAAAAATAAGACATGAATGAAATTAAACATTAATATTACACTTTAAAACCATCCCGGAAGCGACTCAGAAATACTGTCTTGGAGGAGGCATTCCCTTGCTTTTCACTATAAAGCAGGTGACCTAAGGGAACACCCGCCCCCCCCCTTCCCCTTGCCCTGGGTCAAATAGCCCAGAGCGAAGAGGGCAGCCGGACGGAGTCACTGCCGGAACAGAAAGCCTGCATAACTATAGTTGCAACTGTTTAGTGGACGACATTCTGAGCAACAGATAACGGACCTAAACAATGCAGGTCTCCAGAAATGGACTCAATATTTCTGAGATAAAAATTAGTAAATGTGGATGGCTGAGACCAATAAGCAGCCTTCATTAAATCTGTAATAGCAACACTATTAGCATAAGCCCAGGAAGTAGAAAGAGCTCTTACTTCATGAGCAGAAATCTTAAGCACAGACTGCTGAGAAGAAGATAAATCTTCATACGCAGTACGGATAGTTAACTGAATCCATCTAGCAATAGAATGGACTGAAATGTCCTTTCTATTAGGCATCAAAGACAGAAAGAAACGTTTCCGTCCCTTTCTGATGAACTGAGATCTCTGTTTATAGATACGTAGTGCTCTAACAGGACAGAGTAAAGGCCTACGCCCGTCTGAAGACGGAAGAGCCTTAATAACAATAGGTTCCGGATATTTATTAGGAGCCTGATTCTTAGCTAAAAAACCGACGTTAGTAGTGAAGGTGATAGTGTTCCCAACACTACGATAATGAGAATCATCCACCGATAGTGCATGAAGCTCACTGACTCTTCTGGCAGAAGAGAAAGCTAAGAGAAAAGCTGTCTTATAAGATAAGAATTTGAAATCTACTGTCCCAAGAGGTTCAAATGGCTTTTCCTTCAATTTAAGGAGAACCCAAGCTAAATTCCACTTAGGAATTAATCTAAGAGTTCTGGGTCTATTTATCGAAAAGTTTCTAACCAATTTCGATAAAGAGACATTAGATCCAATTTGTAAACTATCATGATGTGCATAGGTATCAGATAACATAGATCTATAACCCTTTATAGTAACCGGTTGCAGTTTGATTTCGTCAAACAAGTATACTAGAAAGTTAGCAATGTCTGGTATAGAGGGATCAAATATATCAACAGAATGATCCCTACACCAACGACGGAAAACCTTCCACTTAGCCGCATAGTTTAGCGAAGAGGAGGTCCTCCTACAGTTAGAAATCGCGTCCACTGCTCGTCCTGTAAAGTGCTTGCCATGCAAGAAGGACCGCACAACGGAAAAACGTGAAGGTTGAGACCTTGCGGGTTGTGATGCAGTTGGCGCGACTTCCCCTGCCAAAGAAGATCCTCTCGTGGAGGGAGCTTCCGCGGTAGGTCCCACAACAGACACCTGAGTAGATTTATCCACGGTCTCTGTGGCGACAGAGATGCTACCAACAGAATCTTGCATTGAGATTGTTTTATCTTTAGCAATACTTGTTGAATTAACGGCGCTGGAGGATACGCATATCCTATCATTCCGTCCCAAGGAATCGATAGAGCGTCTACAGCAAAAGCTCTTGGATCCGGACACGGGGACACATACGTTTGCAACTGATTGTTGAGATGTGTCGCAAATAAGTCTATCATTGGCCGTTCCCATTGGTAGCAAATCTGATTGAATACTTGTTTGTTGAGAGTCCACTCCGACGGCAACAAGCGACCCTTTCGAGAAAGGGAGTCTGCTAGCACATTCAGACGACCCGGTATGTGACGGACCGAAAGAAGAACGTGATGTTCCAACGCAAACAGAAGGATTCTTTCCGTTAGATTGAACAACGGAACTGAATGAGTGCCTCCCTGATTCCGTATATACGCCACTACTGTCGTATTGTCGGATAGGATTTGGACATGAGCATCGTGAATAATGTCCATCCAGTGACGTAACGCAAGCCAAATTGACATCATTTCCTTGATGTTTATGTGCTTGCCCAGGAATTGCGAATCCCAAAGACCCTGGCATCTCGAATCCGTTGGGATTAATGATGCACCCCAACCTGTTTGACTGGCATCCGTCATAATGGTAAAACTCGGATCCGGCAACTGCAGCGGAACTCCTTGAGTTAACCACTGAATGTTTGCCCAAGTCTAAATCTCTTGTTTCACTTGATCTGACAAGAGAACGTCTACATCGAGCGAATGAATTTTCACACTCCAATTCTGAGTCAAGAAAATTTGAAGAGGCCGTGTGCGTAGCCGTCCCATCGGAATGAGATCCGCAGCGGCTCCGCACAGACCTATCAGTCTCATAAATTCTCTCGCTGTGACTTTGTCTGTATTTAGACAATAGCGAGCGTAACAACTGACTAATTTCGCTCTGGTTAACGGCAGACGAACGAGATTGTTGTGCGTCTCGAAGCTCATTCCCAGATGAGTGAATGACTTGGACGGCACCAGATCCGACTTCTCCTCGTTTACTATGAAACCGAGACGTCGGAGCAATAGAAGAAGATTCTGAACATCGTTCTGAAGCGTTAACTCGTTGCCGTACCTCTGAAGAATGTCGTCCAGGTAGGCCGACGTTACCGCAGACGAATGAGCTCGGAAGTAAATCATTACCGAGTTCATTACTCGAGTGAAAGCCCAGGGTGCTAGATTCAATCCGAAGCACATGGCCCGGAACTGATACACCACTCCTAGGACTGCGAAGCGTAGATACTTTCGGAATGTCGGATGTACCATGACGTGAAAGTACGCATCTTTGAGATCTATGCTCGTTGCATAATCGTTCACCCGAATACTCGCTCTGACCGATCGAATCGTCTCCATATAAAACTTCGGAGCGATGATCAGCTTGTTTATCCAGCTCAAATCTATTACTGGACGGAACGAGCCGTCTGGTTTCGGAACCAGAAACAGATGGCTGTAGAATCCCAGCGATTCCTGGTTTTCTACGACCTCTACCGCGTTCTTCATTAAAAGAGACTGCACCTCTGATAGCAGAGCGTCTCTTTTCTGAGGGTTTGACGGAAGATGAGTCCACTTTGGACTTCGAGTTAATGGAGGCTTTCGTTTGAAGGATATCTTTAGACCTTCCGAAGTCACTCCTCTCACCCAAGGGTCGTCCGTAATCGACGCCCACTCTTGAGAAAAACTCGACAACCTTCCGCCAACCGGAACGCGATAGAGGTTTGAGCCATCACCTCCTGGATCTGCGAGGCCTGCGGTAGGAGAAACCACGTCTTCCACGACCCGCACCTCGCCTCGTCGACCTCGGGGCGTCCGACCGATTGTCCCGGCCTGAAGGACGTCCCGAACGAGAGTCGCTATCCTGACGGTCTCTCGAATAAGAGCTAGAGGACGCACCGGAACCTCTATAGGAACCTCTCTTGGGCGGATAAGACCCAGAAGTGCCCGCCTTATTCGTGTCTGCTGAATCCGACCTTTTAGGAGCGGATCTAAACAACAGAGAATCACTAGCTTTCTTTTTAATATTATCATAAATAGCGGAAAGCTTGCCGTCAAAGAGAAGATCTCCTGAGACCGAAGCGACTCTAAGAGAGTTCTTCACCTTAGAATCCACTAGTGTGGATGTAGACAGGGCTGCGTCACGTCTAACCAACTCCAGATTAGCCACTGAAAGGGCGGAGTTACACGTGGAATAAGCTACTGCCCTTGAAAGAAGTCTTAAGGAGGATTGTATATCCTGAAACTCTTCCCCTTGAAGACGCAGTGATAACGCCTTCGTAAGGTGATCTGCGTAAGATAAGGCATCTAAATTGGCTCTGTTAGACGCAATAGCTGTTTCCAACACTGCGGTTGGAATAGAAGCTGACGACGGTAATGATAGCTCTAAGTCTTCCGCCTCGTCGTCCATACGCAGAGGAACTCTCGGTATACCCTGACCTGCCGTGTCGAATTTATTCCTTGCATTAATGAAAGGCAGGTTGAGAGTATTTGCGGACAAGAAGCCTGCTTTCCCTGTCCTGGAAGCAAGTTTAAAAATAGCGTCGTTCAATAATTCAAATGTTCTTGCAACATTATTGGACTGCGACGGAAACTCGGGAGCGATGTCCCTGAACCGCTCGAAAAAATCAGAGTCCAATGACGCTATAATTCTCCTGTCCGGAAGCGCAGCAGTCTGGCCCGACGGAACAACTTGAGGAAGAAAGTGCCGGATGAAGTCTACGGCAGCTTTGTGTTGTTCCGAAAGGGATAGCTCCAATTCATCCGTATCCCTTTCACCATCCGGTCGGACCTCCCGATGTTCCCGGTCGTCCGCCCCCGATGCTTCGGCGGAGCGTACCGACCCAGCGCCGTCGGATAATTCTCGATCCGACACCGTTTCTGTCGGCTGCTGGGATGCTGCGATAAGCTGTGCTATCTGCACTAGAATGTCCGACGTCGAGACCTGCGGAGGAGCGGTCTTTCGCTGCTTTGCCGAGGGCAGCTCCGCATCGGATGGCTCCCGCATACTTTTCCTATGCGAACGTCCGGAGTCCATCGGTCTCGAGTCCCTGGCTGCCGGATGGTGTGACCTGGTCGCCGAATAATCCTTCCTCGGCGAAGCTGGCAAGATATCGGAGGTCACGCAGCCAAGGTGCGGTCGTGTGCGCCGGCGAGAAGAGGAAGCCTTAACAGTCTCTGCGGACTGCTTATACAACGGAGCGTCCCGAGCGACGGACGTATGCTCCGCTAAAGACACATTTTGTACAACAACATCTGGTCCCAGATGTTGTTGTACGAGAGAGGGGCCTCTCTCGCTCGCGGCCCGGCTGGACCTGGACGAGCTAGGAACCGGACTAAAAGGCTTCCTCCGTTCTCGTTCACTATCCGCCGTCACTGGGTGTGCATCTATTATTTTTATAGTGCTCGCATCACCCAAAATTTCCTCTTGGACCGCATCGGACGAACCCGGCTGCCGAACCATTCGGTGAATGGACGCTACACCGGGCGAGCTAGCGGACGACATTTGTCTAATCTCCATGAGCACTTTTGCCGCTAGCTCTGTATTTAATTGTGACGACGGACGCACACTTGAAGAGGATAACATGGAAACATCACCCTGTTCTGGTTCCTCTGAAATAGAAACTGAGAGAGTAGAGTGACCTTGTGGAGAAAGAGCCGGCATCGCTCTTTCTCCAGAAACAACATATCGTGACACACGTTTCCAATGTTTCTCATCCCAATGTTCACATACAGGACAGGGATTAATGCGAGAACACTGACTACAATTTATGCAATAATCATGAAAGTCAGAGGAAGATTTCTTCCTATTACAATTTGAACAAGTTCCTTTCATTGTGAAGGAACAACAATAAGTCCTAGTTACTCGCAAAAACCCCTGACACAAAGATACATAATAACATGATCCATTAATAAATGAAAAAACAATTGCAAAACAAAATAATTTTGAAAAAATATTTTTTCAGAGAAGCCCAAGTTGCTGAAAAGTAACGTTGAGCCCCGATGGATCCGATGGCAAAGTGTGGTCAAAAATTTTAAAATTATATAAAATAATTAATGAGACACTTTCGGATAATATAAATGTATCTTATAATGAGATAAACTACCTCAAAGACAAACAGCCCCCCTCAAAAAAGGCTGTTGCCAATGAAAACAAACAGTGTAAACACAGAAGAAAACATGACTCCAGGCACTGAAAAAACTGGCCCGGAATCAGTCCTCAATTACACTCTATCTGATGCAAAACAGAGACTCCCAGGGGAGAATCTGCAGAACATCAGATGGAAGATGCAGAACACAAACGTTATACACCCATGGGTGAAAACGTAACTATGGGGAAAATAACAGAAAACATTCTGTAACCAAGCAACTCTCCCAGGGAAATTTTAGAAATGAAACTTCTCAAAAATATGCCAAAAGCATGGGAGAATTGCAAGGGGGGACTTTAGAAGGTTAGGGGAGAGGAAACACTGAATAAGCAGTGCAACAATTAGCAAGAATGACAACAAGAGGCGTTTGCCTCGAAAATAGGCAACTTAACATAATTTTAACAAAAAATTTTAAGTACAGCCCTGATTATTTTTTGCCACTTCTTTTTTCCTCTCCTCCTTCTATCCTCCTTAGAATCACATTTTCTCCAAGAATTACGTGTCTGGCATCCTTTAAACTGAGATTTACAAGCACAAAGATCAGTGAGATGTTGACTGATGAAGGGCCAAACAGAGAATGATATTTGGCGCCAATTTCGGGACGACTGCGTCACTGCGCATGCGCAGTAGAGTCGTATTATGGAGGTCCTTTAGGACATTATTTCTTTTTGTTTTGGATGCAAATTTTGGGGATTGGGGGGCAAAATTTGTGTTTGGCCCTGGTTTTTGTGGAGTTAGCACCAGCTAAGTCTGGGTCATTGGTACAGTATAAAAATATTATGGCTTGGATCGATTACACACCGCCTATTGACATTACATGACGTTATAAAGTTTGGTCCAAAAATATTCAGTAGTTTAGAAATTATGGCTCGGACAAACAAAATATTTTTTTCTTGCTCATGTGGCCTGTGACCTTGACCCTGTGGGGTTACAGACTTTATAATGGTTGATGACACACCATCCATTGATAATACATATTGTTATAACGTTTAGTTGAAAAATATTCAGCTGTTCAGAAATTATGGCCCGGACAAGGAAAATGTTGACGACGGACGGACGGACAGACAGACGGTCGAATCAGTATAAGAAAAGCTCTGCTGACTTTGTCAGCGGAGCTAAAAATGTTTTTCAGCAATATAAAATCAAGTTCAACATAATGAATACCAAGTAATGTCTGGGAGAGCAGTTTACAATTATTACAGGGTGGGGGTGGGGGTGGAGGTGGTTTACACCCAAAACTTTGTATGATTTCTTAACACTTAAGGGCCTGGAGATTTTTTTTTTTTGATACATTTTTGCTTTACTTTGACTTTTGCAGTTGCTTCTTGGCAAGTCTTGGCTGACTACAAAGGCAGCCAAGACTTGCTTAGAAACAATTGCCATGGCACTTCAAATGTAACTTGCAAACTTATCCCAAAACTGCATGTTGGGGCACCTGTTTTGATGTAGAAAAATGTGATTAATATACATTATCATGACTTGTAATTTGTATCAGATTCAGGTCATGTTTACAATCAGATCGCAACGAGCCCATCAGGGGCGAGTTGTGATCCGATTGTAAGCACGACCGAGAATCTGATACAAATTACAGGACATGCATTTGGTCATGATAATACATTTATCTAACAATCCTGTTACATAAAGCCCGTTTTTCCGTCTTTCAGTTTAAATTGGGTTGGAATTGGTCAAAATTGTGAATTTCATATTTTAGTGCGTAATAACAATGCATATAATGATATTATTTGTCATAGTGCGGTGTTTACCGGAAGTTGAGTCTATATGATACGGAATCAGAATGAGTCGTCTATATGATACGGAATCAGAATGAGTCGTCTATATGATACGGAATCAGAATGAGTCGTCTATATGATACGGAATCAGAATGAGTCGTCTATATGATACGGAATCAGAATGAGTCGTCCATATGATACGGAATCGGAACACATTATGTGATATGTACCGTTTCTCGTGGTTTTCAGGCCAAAATCTCTATGATTATTAGATAAAAGTCAGAATTAGACCCTTAAGGGTTACAGGAGAAAAAGTGTGAGTGTGTCTTTTCCTCATGAACCTGATGCAAATTACGAATCAGATTTGAACTTGGAACATTTTGATCTTATGTGTGATATGTTAGCCAATGTTTTAATCAAACCTACTTCAATATAGGAGGTAATGCAAAATTTTTCAAAACAGTTCAGTAATTTTTGATGAAGAGTTAATAAAAACCTGTCAACCCTTTACCTAATGTTTCAGCCATAACTGCCCAGAGCAAGAAACAAAATTGTGATTCAAATTCTATTATTTTTGTATCAGTTTTTATTTTCAGAACATAGATTACAGTACAGATGTTGTGGACTGGTCACTTTCCATGGTTGGGCAATATTTCAACAGACACAAAAATTTTACATTCCAAACATTAATTATAAGAATAATCTATTTATTTATTTATTATTTATTTATTGGTGTTTAAGGTCACATTCTTCTGCACAATGGCTAACCATGACCATGACAGTTTTACGGGTGGAGAGAACCACCGAGCAACGGCGAGCTACTGTCAGCTCCCCCAACATACTAACTCCACACAAGCAAGGTTAGCATTGGTTGAAGACAAGTGCACCATCGACGTGCAGTACGCCTTAGTACACAGCGCCACCGTGCCCCCACGTGGGCAATGGGGGTGAAGTGTCTTGCCTAAGGACACAACGCGGTTGCCGCAGGTGGGATTCGAACCGAGGACCTCTCGGCTTGCAGTCTGCACCTCTACCTACTGAGCCACCGTGAACCCCTATAGGAATAATCATCAAAAATTTAATTAATGAAGCACCGGGTACAACCCGGTGCTTCATTAATTAAAATTTTGATGATGATTATTTTATTACCTGGTAAAAGCATGCGTGGAGATCTCTGCACATGTGTGGATTACGATCAGTTTATGTGACTATACGGAATAACTCCTAAGAGAACTAGCTTTTTGAGAAGGTTGTAATTAGGGGGTCATAAGCAACATTTTTGAAAAAAAAAGGACAATTTTTTATGTTCGAAAAAAGAATGAGTCATCTGGTCTTCCTGTTCAGTAAAGGGTTCAAAGGCAAAAAATTGCATTTATAAATAAAATGCTGAAAATCAAACAAATCAATTATATACAACTGGACAACAAATTGGGTGTTAGTGAAACACCATTACTTTACAAGACATTCTCCTAAAAAGGCCATCAATGTATTAATGGAGAGAAATCACACTTACAAGGCAATGCCTCTTTAGGCAAATCTAGCATTCCAAAATTATGTCGACATACCTAGATTATACAAATCGGTCTCTAGATCACCTGATAATCACAAATAACAACATCAACAAAAATGTGCAAAAACAATTAAAATATATCAATAATAAAATATCTGAAAGCCATTAACAATTAACTAGAATTTAAACCTCCTGTCTAATTCAGTTTATTGGAATTCAACCCTTTACCTAACATGAAAAGCAGACGACACTTACAAACAAAATTATAGAATTTTTTTTTTTTTTTCATTTTTGCTTTAAAAACATAGCTTATGACCCCTCATTGGAACCATCTCAATCAGCTCATTCCAATGAGGGGTCATAAGCTATGTTTTTTACGCAAAAAATGAAAAAAATAATGAAAATTGAATGGTAATTTTTGTGAATAGCAATGGCCGGTTTTGGCAATTACGTTTGGTAAAGGGTTAAAACCATTTTCAGCACCTATGGCAATATATAGAGGATACGGAATGAGTGTTTTGGTCATAGTCTATTTATGAAATGAGTCTAAGAATTTTCTGTTTTGCCGAGCCTCTGGCGTGGCAAAACTGGAAATTCAAAGACGAGTTTCATAAATAGAGTTTGACCAAAACATGAATTTCATATTCTGTTTATCATATGACACCAGCCACCAAAAACACATCTTTTAGATAGAAAAGAAGGGTTAAGAATGGAATTTCACCCTGAATGTGATGCATTTGACTGTGACACATCACAGCTGCATGCTGTCATACATCATAACCATGACAAATATAGTTCCACAATTCGGTGTTATAAATACTAATTTTCAAGTATTTATACATTTCTTATCATTGGGATTTTAGTGAATGTTTATAACAAATAAAATCAGATATCATGGCTTTGTTGATGTTTTGAAATAGTTCTAATTACATGTGTATTAAATTTGACACAGATCTTTTTGGTGAAAGCCAATCAGCATTTGTTTTTAAATTGATCAATCAAATCCACTGAAGGTGTTATGAAGCACTAATTAATATTTATTGAAAATATGAAACGGTAATAGGCCGAGAAAACGGAGAAGTCATATGATAAATATATATATATATATATATCTCCACAACACAAATCAAATTTAGCCATTCATTTATAAGCATGTTGCCAACTGTATAGGGCTCACCTCACACTCTAAGCATATATGACAAGGCCCTACTATACCAGTAAAGCACAATTTGTCTACCACTGCAAACAAGCATTACTCAATGATGCCATGTAGGGGCCTGTGAATCACACATTTTATTTCAATTGAATCTCAAATTGAACTGGGTCTATTATTCGAAACTCGAATTGAATCAGGGGTACCTTGAGGATGACCGAGAGGCCCGGCTATGAACCAGACTTGTTCCGACTGTAATGGCTGAAGTCATGACTGAAAAAATATTCCAACTGCATCATCAAGGCATGTCTTCATCGATAGCATGCCTTGATGATGTTGTAGGAACAGTAGTGCTGCACAATATTCAAAACAGAATACCGGTATCGGTATTCAAAAAAATACTGTGGTATACCGGTATATCGAAAATTATTCAGATATCTCAACATAAGTACTACAATCGAGACTTGAGGCATCACAGTCGGAACGAATCAGCATGCATTGATGATGCGTTTCGAAAAACCTTTACTCAACGCAGACGATATCAAAATTTATTATTTTAAATATTAGTTTATCAAATTTTTCCAAAAATTTCTACAAAACAATATCATGTTATCCCTCATTGGAATGAGCTGAACGAGCTCGTTCCAATGAGAGGTCACATGATATAGTTTCGTTGAAATTTTTGAAAATTATTTTTTCAACTGCTGAAATTGCATATTACATGGGTGTATTCCTTGGGTAAAGCGATAATATTATTCATTCGGAGCTACAGTTAAAAACTCGAGACATCTTGAAAATTAAATTGTGGGTAAATAAACAATGACGATAAACCGATATTTTTGTAATTTCACCGGTATTCAATCGATATTGGTTTGAATACCGGCATAGTTTATCGGTATACCGTGCAGGCCTAAGGAATAGTACCAAACGATTTGACAAGAAATGAATTGGGCAGCCACAACAAATAGCAACTTGAGATTTGAAATCAAATTGAATCTCGAAGCTTCGCAGCACCCAACCTCCATGTTCTCTAGAATATCATAACTCTTTAAATCATGAAACTTTCAAATAGCATTTGCATTTATATTTTTAACCCTTTACCCAAGGCACAAACAAAATTTATTTATTTAAATATCCTTTTTTTAAATTTTTCAAAAAATTTCAACAAAATCATATCATGTGACCCCTCATTGGAACGAGCTCAATGAGCTCGTTCCAACGAGGGGTCACATGATATGGTTTTGTTAAAATTTTTTGAAAAATAATATTTTTTCAAATGCTGAATTTGCATATTACGCAGGTGGATGCGGGCGATTCGTTGGGTAAAGGGTTAAACAAGGTCATTCCAACTGAGAGGTAAGAAGATAGTTTTGGAAGCAAGTTTATACAGCTTGTCATAGCAAAGTAACAAGCTCCTGAGCTCTTTCAAATTAATTTATTTTTCATTGAAGTACCTTGCTATAATTTGAGTTAATCTGTTTGCCGTGCTGATTATTTTGATAAGCTCCTGAGCTTCTATGGGCCCAACCAACTTCAAACTCGGCAGGTGTGCATTTCTCTCCAATATAACTAAATGGAATGTTTGTTGGCAATATTTTGCATTTTTTACCGGTAATTGTGTCTTAAGATAGGGGTAGGGGTTGGTATGGCATAGTGTTCTATGGCAGCATTCTATGGTAAAAGGGAGATAATTGGAAATGCCATCTATCGAAAAACCACGTGTAGATTGGGTCTCTTCCATTGGTATCACATAATTCAGCACTGTCATGCAAGTCTACCATTCTAGAAAATTCAGGGGTACAAAAACTGGCCCTCACCCAAATGGCATGGGAGTGTGATTGCCCTCTTAAATCTCAATCTCTAATAATAATATACATTTTTTTTTTTTTTCTTTTTCTTTTTTTTATTTTGGGAATCCAGAGAAAAAATGGAATATTTTATTGCAAGAATTAAACAAGACAGGCAAGATGAATAATCTTTTATATCAAGCATCTGGACTTCCAAACAAAAAATTAGAACCTGACAGTCTCGCGACTCACTCGGACTTTACATTAGACCTAACAAGGACTCACTAGGAGGTTTAACAACTGGAGAGCACTTTTTCGGATTAAAACTGCATGTGACAGTCTCTGTGAAGTGGGAAGTCCAACTGCCTGGTGATGGCTAGACTCTGAGTGCCTGTGTACAAATCAAGTGACGGATTTGGGACACATGTTCAAAATTAAACTTTTTTGGTGTTCATGTGTTAAGACAAAATAACTGGTTACAATTTTCTTTTTTTTTCATACCACAATAAACTGAAAAAAATATAATTACGTCTGCCCTAAGCCATGCCCCTAATGTCAATCTTCAGAATTGCCACACAACAAAAAGAACACCAGATAATTTTAATTCTGAACTCAAAAAATAATTTAAATACGATCGATTACCATGAAAAATACTCCTAAAATAAATTTAAATGACATTACAGGCTCAATGTTTATTTTTCTTAATACTGTCATTATTCTGACATTTCATTCCCTATCACGCAAACTAGATGATAGTCTGCATTCATCAATTTACCCAAATCAAATGTAAACAATGGCCAGTCATGTCAATCATGATACATGCAATTATAGAAATATTTGGAAATGGAAACGATTTTACATTTGAAGAAGAGTATTTTGAAAATTTCTCTTTTCTTGAAGAGTTTGATGACTATAGGAATAGGAAATGAAACTGCTTCAATCCAAGAAACAGCAAAGAATGCAAATTTAGAAATGAAGAGCTATGGCTGTGGAAGAAGATGTTAATGCCCCAGCTCAGTTTAACAATCAATTCATACAAGCTCAAAATCTACAAAACATGGGGAAAATCTTCTTTGGATGATTAACAAGCCTCTTTCTATGGCCTACAATCAATCCATTATCTTTAGTTAACAAACCTGGATTTGATGGTCTGTCATCTTGAGTGTGTTGCTCTATTTCCAAGTCAACTTTAACAGCTAAATTATATACTGTACTTTGCATCTGTTTCATGCATTTCTTTATAAAGCCAACATAATCTGTAATAAAAGCCAAAAAAATAACATTCTAAAACTTGTTTATCAGCGACTGAGGGGGATGTTGAGCAATCACACCAATGCACCACAGCTCTCAAATTAATTTACAATGTAAAACAATACAATATTACATCTGCATTATTCATGGTGTCACAATAAATAACTAGATCACATAACAATAGACTGGCTGTTTGACAGCTCACAAACGTTGCCATACAATCAAACACTGGTAACAAATGATGCACCCTTTGCTGTTTTTCATCAATTTAACTTGGCTCTATTGAAAAGTGCTGAAAGTAACTTCAGTGGCTTTACCGTATATACATTAGTCTGTTGTTTTATCAGCAGTAGAAAAAAAAATGTTTCCATAAAACTGCTTTATTACAATTTATTGGAGAGAGTTCCAATTGGCACGCTCCAATAAATTGTAAAAACTAGAAGCACTGTCACGGTGCTGGAAGCGGCGACGATTCATGCAACGCCAATGATGTTTTAAAACTTGTTGGTGACAAAAAAAACTCGTTGGTGACAAAAAACTTGGTGACAAGTCCATAAATGTGACAGAAATTATCCGAATGACATGCACTATTTAGAGGGTGTAGACATCATGAAGATACACTTGCATACCAAGTATGGTGTCATTCCATCAAGTATTTTAGGCGTTATGGTGTTTTTTAAACACGTTGGTGACAGACCGACGGTCAGATCGACACTTGCCATATATAGAGCTGTTCGTCGCAGCTAAAAATATTAATAAAATCTTGCTTAATAGAGTCTGATTGTTGGTAGCCAGTTTTTCTGCTCCCACAGCTGAGGGTCTATCAACCAGACCCATTCCCCATGTTGATCATTTACTGATGAAGCATAAAATCCAGTCGAAAAAACAAACAACATGATGCCGTAAAATTCTAGTCAAGACGCGGTCATTCTCCTAACAAAGTTGACACATTTTAGGAGCACCGTTTCCGGAATTGGCATTTTGCAACTTAAGATTGTCAAGTGTCATTCGGAAACTATTGCTATTTTCCACCATTTGTCGATTAGGCAAGATGTCACAATCTGATTGCAGTGAAGAAACGGCGATAGCTTTGAGTGTTTCCCTGAAGATTCGACATAATAATTCTCACAAAATCGTTCACATTAAAACATGAATCACTGTCTCAGATGCAAGGAAATGGCCTTCCTGCAGTGTTCAATTCTAAAATTACTTTGTCCGGTGCCAACCCTGGTCGGACCCGGCGATCTGTGATTTTCCCTTTCTACTGGACCCACTAATTTAGCCTAGCGGAAACCTTGTGGTAGCATAGTGTCTGAAAAAATTCTCATGTTACAAATCATCTTTGATAAAAAATTTAGCACTCTACCAGTTAACAAACATAAGATCTGCTTACTGTTGCCATCAAGAGTCATTCCATACAATACTATGGAATGTCTGATGAACTTATTTTGATGAGGAATTCTTTCTTCAAGGCAAAACTTAACCCTTAAGGGACTGTACAATTGTCTTGAATTCACACCTGACCAAAGTCCATACACATCCACTGGCTAAGCTAAAGTTTTTGTGTCATGCAGAATATGTAAAATGTGTTCTTGTATTATCAATTCATTATGGACTTTCATGAAACAACAATGAAATAGTTTAAACTGCAGTCTTTTTATTTATTTTAATTTAAAATTAGCATTGCACAAATAACATAAAAACTATCACCTTTCTGCAGGCGTGAAGTCAAGACTTGACTAGAAACCACTGCTTAGGTCATTTGTCTATTGTTAGCAGGATTTCCTCATGATGGCTTGTTGAGGGCGTCTGTTCTGAGGTCGTTAAAGTTGGAAATTGGCCTTTAAAGGTTAAATGGCATGCCTTTTATTATCTCTTTTTATCAATTCAAAGAATAGAAAGTTTCACTATTGGTTTGCTCTTGCCATTAATCCAAGCATTGTAAAGCATGTTTACCAGAACTTATTATGATTTGGAGTATTTTTTGTTTTTGTATCATGCTGAACATGTAAAATGTATTCTCGTGAATAATATCAATTTGTTTTCTTGGTAATCATGGACTCAGATGAAACAACAATGAAATATTTTAAACTGCAGTGTTTTTATTTATTTTAATTTAACATTAGCATTTCTGAAATAACATAAAAACTATCACTTTGGTGCAGGCATATTGCCAGGATTCTATAATGGGTGCCCTAGACAGTTTTATGGGAGGGGGGGAGGGGGGGGGCAAATATGATATTTGGAAGGCCATTGTGATTGTGGGGGGTGGGGGCTCTCCCAATCTTAACTAGGACCCTCTGGTCATTATCTGTGATAACGTGTCAACATCAGTCTATAACTTTTTGGTAATTCATTTTCAGTGGTGTACATAGTTATGAAAAGTGTTGTGAAAACTAGCCTCTCCATGCCAATCACTGCATTGTAGCGTAAATATAAAATAAAATGCCACTGTTGTGATATTTTCCAACAATCCTACAGTGGTAACAATATGTTCCCCAAAATATTGCTCAATAAAAGGCTGCCTGTCCACACGTTCCCCGAAAAAAAGTGTGAAATTCGAAGTATTTGCAAATTTTTTAATTTTTCGAAGTCAAAAAAGGCACATAACTCTGGCAAACCCCGATTTGAACTTGACCTGTATTTTATGTTGATACACCTACATGCCAAATTTTATTTGATTTGGTCAACAAGAACTAAAGTTATCATTGGGAAACATAAAAAAAATTAAAAAAAGAATTTTCAGTCGAAAAAGGGGCATAACTCTGACAGAAATTGTCAGACCACACCCTGATTCAAACTTGACCTGTATTTAATATTGATACACCTAAATACCAAATTTCATTTAATTTGGCTAACAATAACTGAAGTTATCATCAGGAAACCAAAAAAATGAATTTTCGAAGTCGAAAAAGGGTCATGACTCTGGCAAAAATTGTCGCACAGCCCACCGGTTTGAATTTAACCTGCATTTTATGTTGATACACATACATACCAAATTTGATTAGATTTGGCCAACTATAACTAAAGTTATCATCGGGAAACCAAAGTGGGACAGATGCACGGATGCATGCATGGACACCGGCAATTTTAATGGTCCCCCGAAAATTATCAGATGGAAGAATGTGTCCATTGACTTTGCCAAGTAGAATTTTTAATAAAGAGCAGCAACAAATTCTGAGTATAAATGGCTCATTAAGCACTGGCAAATATGATGAAGTTGGTTTAATTCCGAGTTGCATGTGGAAAATATTTGCTGCAGAAAATGATGTTTTAAGTCATCAGAGGGAAGAGAGATAAATTACTGAGACTCTTCCAACTATTTTTAGAACTGTTCTGTCGATTAATAATGAGTGTGAATGGCACTACAGCTCAACTTGTCCAAGAAGGTACGAACTAGATAGAAAGCTCCAGTAATGCCAAGTCATTCAATCAAGTTTCTACAGAAAAGACATGACACCAAAGCTACATATGAATTTGAACAAGATCGGGTAAGAGATGCGGCCTGTAGGATGTGCTAATGAAATTGCTGACAATTTATATGCCAAATTTAAGATGGTCACTGGCCACCATGTTTTTCAACAAAATTCAGAAAAATTTGATAGCACCCATATAGATATGACACCAAAGCTACATATGAAATCTGAAAATGGTCGGGTGAGAAATGTGGCCTGTAGGGTGTGCTAATGGAATTGTTGATAATTTATGTTCCAAATCAAAGATGGGTGTTGGCGGCCATGTTTTTCAACGAAATTCAGAAGAATTTGATAGCTCCCATCTAGATATGACTCCAAAGCTACATATGAAATCTGAAAATGGTCGGGTGAGAAGTGTAGCCTGTAGGGGGTGCTAATGGAATTGTTGATAATTTATGTGCCAAATCAAAGATGGCTGCTGGCGGCCATGTTTTTGAATGAAATTCAGAAAAATTTGATGGCTTCCATCTAGACATCACAACAAAGCTATATATATAAAATTTGAACAAGATCGGGTAAGAGATGTGGCCTGTAGGGTGTGCCAATGGAATTGTTGACAATATATATGCCAAATCTAAGATGGCCACCGGCAACCATGTTTTTCAACAAATGAGAGCAGCAGCCTCTAGGGTATGCTGAAGGAATTGTTGATGGATGGAAGAACATATGGATGGACGTTGTCAAGCTGAGTTAACAAAAAGCCTCATCATAAAAATTTAAGAACAATTACCAGAAATTTAAGAACAATTACCAGAGAAACAACCACTTTTTAAATACCTAATCTGCGCTTTCCAGGGTGTCTCATCTCTTTTAACCTCAGAGGTCCAAGAAAGTTTTATACATATTTTTTTTCTACAATCTGATAGTCTAAATCCTGAAGCCGTTGTTGTATCAAGGCACGTCTTAGCTACCTATACAAGCAGCCAAGATTTGCCTCAAAACAACTCCCAAGTTACTTAGAGTGTAACCTGCTTCTTTCCTCAGAGACAGAATGTTGGGGCACCTACTTGTTCAGTAGCAGTAAAAAGTGATCAGTGTTGGAATTTGGTCCTTACTCTCACAGCCTAATAAATGTGATGGCAAAATAACAGGGATGTTCTGCATCTTCAGTTAAAATTTATAATAGTGATGGCATTTTCACTCTTTGTTGCATTTCCTTTTGACCGTGATGGCCAACATTTTTCTTAAAAATTAATAATAGCGCCACCACTATTATTTCACAGGTGAGAGTAAGGGTTACCTATTTTTAGATCTGTTTTATAGATCAATAACTATAAGGACACCTCATAAAATTGTGGGAAAGTTGCCAGGGATAGTTGCTTGAGAAGCCATGTTTTAAATGCCTAAGCTTCGGTTTCTTCAGTGTCTCACCCTCTTTTAACTCTTGACTGGTAGAGTGCCAGTGCTGGAAATGAACAAAATTGACGGGTGCAGTATTAAGCTCCTGCAAAATTAGAGACGGGAGTAAATTGCACCTGTAAAATGTTAGTATATGAATTTTCAAGGTAATACTGTCACAAAACACCAGAAACTTCAACCCTTTAAATACGAGCAGCTGCTTTTCCAGCCAGGAACATGGTATGTCAAAACATCATTAAATAGGATGGCTGTTCAGTAAATGTGTGGGGTAGACCAATTAGTATTTTCAACGTGCAGCCCCAAGGCTGCACACTGAAAATATTGATTGGTCTAACCCAAATAATGAATATGACTCTTCCAATTGCTGCCATTGAACTGGCAAGGCAGATACCACCAGTGTTCAAAGGGATAAATGTATAAGGAATTGCTGAATTATGCCACTAACTTGTCACTGGCCACCGAGTGCTGCTTTCACAAAGCAACACACATTTATATGCCCTCACAGTATATTTGTGCTCAACAATATTTTTCCAACGAGTGCATTTTTTAGCTCTCGTAAAATAGAAAACACGGGTGCTGTTGGGAGCAATTGCACTCGCACTCGTCTCATTTCCAAGACTGGAGTGCTACATTATTTTTCCAAGATGATTTGTAACATTAGTATTTTTTTTTAAAGATACCATGATACCATCACGAGGAGCCCTTGTTTAGCAAGTTATTGTTCACCAATATTTGTTTTATTACCATTCATTGGAGAGTACCTGTTGGCGTGGTGCCTGTTGGTGTGGTGCCTGTTGGCTTGGTGCCTGCTGGCACTCTCCAATAAATGGTAACAAAACAATTTTATATAAACACTTTTCTTTCTACTGCTGAGCAAACTACAAGCTGACATGTACAGTGTAAAGCCACTATAGTGGCTTCCGGCACTTTACAATACAGCTTTGATAGTGGCTTCTAGCACTCAACCAGTTAAGGGTGTCAAAAGTTTTATTCACGTTTTTCTACATTTTGACAGTCTACATGCTGTCAGGTCTGAAAATAAGCAATCTAACATTTGCAGAATGAGGTCCCCAGAGCGTGAATTTGATGACGCTATCCCATACAGTGAGCCAATTTATCTTCTGGGTACCTCTTTCTGTTTAGTTTTGAGACCCTGATTCAGAATGAGGTTCACAGAGGCTAAATTTAGTGATGCTACCCATCACTAAATTCACCCTCTGGGGACCTCATTTTGCAGAAGACACTTTGCTTATTTTCCGGCTTGCATGCTGTAGCCTTGTAGTTATTTCTAAGCAAGTCTTGGCTGTGTACATAGGCAGCCAAGACTTGCCTAGAAAGAACTGCTAGGGTACTTAGAATGTAACTCACTAGTTTTCTCCGAGACAGCATGTTCGGGTACTTGTTCTGTTTTGGTAAAAAGTGGTCAAAGTTAGATTTAAGCTCATAAGGGCTAACATCAGCCTTTAACAAAGGTAAAGATATATGTCTTACTTAGCTTTTTCTCTTACTTAACTGATTGAGCGCTACAATTCCTACACTGTGCAGTTGAAACGCGTATATTTTTTTTCAGAAGTTTTACAAATGATGTATGATTTATATATCTTGACTTTTTTACCCTTTCTTTTGATGAAACCCATCAACATGTATACATATTTTTTAAGGTAATTAAATTTTCTTCAAGGATTCATTTTTTATTTTACCGTATATTGTATTAATTACAGGTAACACAGGTAAAAAGGTAACTAATTAAGAAAAATGGTAAAAATTGAAAACATAAGGGAAAATAAAGATTTTTGACTTTGTTGTTGTTTACTTTCCACTCCCAAAACATACCCTTTTATCAAAGGTAACCCTATTGGTTGATTGTGGTGCATAGTAGGTGTATAACAGGAATATTATCATTAATGAGCAAACAGGTAAGAACCATCATAAAAGTCAATTTTTAAAGAAAATTTGTTTTGAAGTTTTTCACAAGCCTCTTACAAAACGTATCCATTGACATATGATACTATGACAGCTAACAACAATGTTTGCTGTGCATTGTTTCAGAGGTATGCCACAACAGGTATTACCTGTACTAAATGAGCAAACAGGTAAATGGAAAAAATAATCACAAATTATTGTAACCATTATGGAAAAGTTCTACCAGGATATATGTTAACACAAACAGTTGAAACTTCATTACCAAAGGCAGAGGCCACATTTTATTGTTTGAAGATGGTCGCATTACAGGTGTGTTACAGGTGTTCCAGATAGCTAATTAGCAACCAGGTAAAAAATGAAGAAAAAAAATTATAATTTTTTTTTTTTTATTGGAGTCCCACAAGATACCGCCCTAGCACACATATCCTGTACAAATAACACTAGCATAATAACTTGTCATATTATGACAGGTAAATTACAGGTAAAATATGTGAATGAATCAAATAAGTTGTAGGATAACAGGTTATGACCCTGTCTGCACACTGCATGTGCTAACCTGCAGATACACACACAGTTCCTCCTCAAATATATAGGATAACCACAAAAAATTTGGGTTATCAACTTATCTCTTATTTTTGCCAACAGTTCCGACACAATTTTATTGTGGTTATCCTACAACTTATATGAGGAGGTACTGTACAAGAACGGCACACGGTATGTGACCCAAAACGTCTCGAGTAGAGGCCGAAACGTCCCACTCCCAGGGGCGAAATGTCCAAGTGCCTTGAGAACAAGTATAAGTATTCACAGGGCCTTCGTTGGGTTATTCACTCTTTCAAAATACACAAGACCCAGGAAAGTATGAGGGGTGGGGGTGGGGGACGAGCATCTCGACATATTTTTAAATGATATATCTGAACGGCAGTGTAAAAGAACTGTTGACAATTTACCTTGGATTCTGATGCCGGTACACGTGTGTGACTCAATTTGTATTGTATTTGTAAACAAGACGGCTGGCTCGCTTCAATTAAATAAAAATATATCCTACATAATGTTCCTGGCATTGGGGGAGGGGGTCCTTTCTTTTATTGTGTTCTCCGTTGGACATGTCAATTCTACATTTTTAATGCATGAATAAATATGCGTGAATGAACGCCAAACAGGCACAACAGACGTGAACAATGCCATGACGCCATTGCAAATTTCCTGCATAAATTAACTCAGATTTCGACCTTCACTTCTGTCTGGATAATTCTCGAATTCTGTATTGTTTTTGATGAAATAATCCACCCTCTATCATATTTATTCGGGTAACAATAAAATTTGCTAAAATTATTGATTTTAACAACTTTTATGGACAAAACTTGTCTTGTTATTTACTGTTAAAAATAGTCCAAAATATCCGGGACAGACATTCGCACGTGCATTTCAACATTCATTCTCCAAGTTTACAATAAAAAAAATGACAACTAAATCATCAAAACGGGATATTCACACAAGAATGCATTGTTTTATTTAACTACGGATGTATTAAAACTGACAAGTTGGTAAAATTATTTCTATCTCTTACAGAACACCCCATTCGAAAATTTTTGACAACAGCAAACAAACTTGGATCAAATTGGGGATTTCCCATTTCGTTTTTATGAAAAATTACGTGAAAATTAATCATTTAATTTAGCTTAACACAGACCATTGGTCATTTCCGCATGTGCAATTTGGTGAACTTACCAGTGGTCAATCTTATAAACACCAACCGTTTCAAACCGGGCACTATTAATTGTGATTTATATGTAAAAGAAAAGACAACTGCACAACTTGTCTGTTGTTTTGTCTTATCTAAACTTGATTATTGCAACTGTTTGTTAGCTGGCTTGACACTGAAGCAGCTCAACCGACTTTAACCCTTTACCCAACGCAGACGATATCAAAATTTATCTTTTTAAATATCATTTTTTCAAATTTTTCCAAAAATTTCAACAAAACCATATCATGTGACCCCTCGTTGGAACGAGCTCGACGAGCTCGTTCCAACGAGGGGTCACATGATATGGTTTTGTTGAAATTTTTGGAAAAATAATATTTTTTTCAACTACTGAATTTGCATATTACGCGGGCGGATGCGGGCGATTCGTTGGGTAAAGGGTTAAAAGATTCAAAACCACGTTGGTAAACTAATATTCCGTAAGGCCAAAAGGGGCCATGTAACACCTTTGCTGAAAAAGCTTCACTGGCTCCCAGTCAAGGCTAGAATTGAATACAAAATTGCCCTTTTAGTATTTATACACTTCAATGATAACCTCCCTGTCTACCTCTCTACACACCTTAAAGCATACACACCAACACGTTCGCTGCACTCTAGTACTGATAACAGAATTCTTACCGGTCCAAAAATGAGCTTAAAACACTGGGGACAACGGGCCTTCGGTTTTCAGGCACTGGAAATCTGGAACAGTCTACCGTTCCATATTCGACACAGTACATCCGTTCAGGGTTTTAAAAAGTGCCTGAAAACATCCCTATTTATAGATTCATTTGGCACTTAAAAACTTAATTTGTTTCTTTTCATTTTTCAGTCTGCAGCTCGTCACTTATTTTATGAAGCGCTTTGAGCCTACCTTTTCAGTGGGGATAGAGCGCTATAGAAGTGCTATTATTATTATTATTATTATAAATGCAAGGGTCAATAAAATCACATTACCGAAAGCCACGATCGTGGCTCCCCGCACTTTACAGGAGAGCCACGATCGTTGTTTCCTGCACCCAACCAGTTGAATGCCTGATAAAGGGTTATCTATCGGAAAAATGAGTTGCCTGCAAAGAGTTCTGAAAAACTGTTTCAGGTAGCCTTAATTTCTAATGTGTTGAAGCCCAAAGATGATTTACTTTCTCTTTACAGCCGAAATGGCTATTTAATTTACATGATTCAACGGTACATTTACTGATAAATGCAGACACACAAACCTTTTGGAAAATTTTCTGGCTTCATTAATTCTTTAAAAAACTCATAAGCTGTAGTGACTTGTTCCAAATAAGCAGTGCCATCTCTGAACCAGAATTTCAATTTTCTGCTTTCCTGTAATGAAATCAAGGTTTAACTTTGCCTGCTGTAGACAGATTTTGCTGCCCAATACAAAAATACTCTTATTAGCAATCAGATACAACACTGGCTCTTATTAACAGTACAGCCGCCGTGGATTGGTCATAATCCACATGTGGGAAGTGATGTCTATGCATGCATTTACCATATAAAAAAATGATAATCAGCAAAATTTTAATTCATGAAGCACTGGGTTTTAACCAGTGATCGTTAATTACATTTTTGATTATTATTTCTATAATGAGGGTTTGGAATTAAATATTATTGCGGCCGTACAAATATTGCCCACCCGTGGAAAGTGACTAGTTCACAGCGGCCATACTGTATTCCTCTACAAAAGGTTTAGTACTCTCATTAATGATCTCTTGATTCCAGACCCTACTGAATTTTCCAACAAATCAAGTCATGGCTGCATTACAGCAGCCATGACTTGATTTGTGTTGGAAACTTGAATAAATGAAAGTGTCAGTGACACTGTAGCTCAACTTGCGTAAAACATGTACATGTATAGTATGTGACACAGCAATGATACACATCTAGGTAATGACCTGATAAGAAAGGTACATGTAAAGTATTGTAAAAGTCTGTGCATAAATACTGACCTTAGCCTGTAACAAATGTACAGGCAAAGTATTGTAAAGGTGGGTGACAGTTAGATGCTAAACTAGAAAAGAAATCTCCATGGGGTTAATGTTACAAAGGGGATCCTTGTATGGTGCACCATAAGCCAAATGTTAGCAATTGTTTTGGCCTGTTTAATTAAAAACCTTCTAAGGCTGATTCACACTAATTAATAAATATTTGTCCAGTCCTTCTTAAAATATAGGTATTTGAATTTTTTATCTTTAGCTCATAGTGTTCCAATGGGTGAGGAGGTTTTATTTTTCTCATTGGAAATAGAAAATCGGGTTGTGTGCTAATAATGTTTACCCTTCCCAAACAACACCAAATATTAACACAGGAACTTGGCTTCAACGCATTTGAATATACACATCATACAAAAATTTATTCAAATCAGATCTTTCATATAGAAGTTCTGTACAAAAAACTGATTACACCTAATTTCAGTACAAAATTGCCACTAGTCGTCATCCTGAATTTTGGACTGCACCAAAAAACACCCATTCTCGTCCCATGGTCATAACAAAGGGGTACCCAAGAAGTTTCATAAAGATCGGTTTATAAATACGGCCTGTAGCCAGAGCTGTGTTGATGGAAGGACAGACATCCAGATGGACAGACAGATGACGGGCCATAACAAAACCTCAAATTTGACTATGTGAAAGTTGAGTTAAAAATAAACTTATCAACTCCTTCCAAAGGAAAAGTCATCAATAACTATAGAAGTTCTGTACAAAACAAGAGGTCCCAGGGGGCCTGAGGGCGCTCACCTGAAATGGTAGCCTAAATATCAACCCAGGGAATTGATTTCAACAAGTTGCATCTGCCCCTCCTAAGAAAAGCTTATACCAAATATCCCAAAATTCTGACTAGTGGATCTTGAAAAAAAATTTTTTTACAGAATAATCCTCATATTGAACTAAGTAATAATTCGGGCTCCCACAGGTAGCCCAAATATGAACCCAGGGACTCGGCTTGAACAAACTTGAATCTCACCTCCGTAAGGATGCTGTATACGAAATATCAAAAGATTCTGACCGATGGATCTGAAGAAAAAGATTTTTAAAGAAAATTCCTCATTTTGAACTAAGTTACAATTCGAGCTCCCACAGTGTGCCCAAATATGAACCTAGCGATATGGCTTGAATAAACTTGAATCTCACCCCCCTAAGCAGTCTTTCGATTTTGAAAATCATAGGCGCGTTATACATCGCTCGCTACTATTTGAAGTGAGGTGTGCTATCCTGTATCCAGCCCCGTCAAGTGATGGTCATGTTGTTGGCAAGAACAATTAAACATTGAAGCTGGGTGATTTGGTATTTTCTTGGTTTTCATTAACCCTTTACCTAACGCTAGTAGCATACGACACTCGTAAAAAAATTCTCGTATAACTAAAAAGTTAAAAAATTTATAGTAATTTATATATTTTTTATACTTACCAATGACCCAGACATAGCTGGTGCTAACTCTTAAAATATAGGGCCAAACACAAATTTTGCCCCCCAATCCCCAAAATTTGCATCTAAAACTAAAGAAAACATGTCCAGAGAGGCCCTCCACACCTCGCCCCCACTGCGCATGCGCAGTGTCAAGGACGTTCCGAAATTGGCGCCATTTATCATTCTAATAACCAGTGCCTGGTAAGCGCTATGTACTCAGCGGGGAGGCAAGAGTTCCCAACTCCTGGGAGGGCCATCCCCGTCTGGGTCATTGGTAAGTATAAAAAATATATAAATTACTATAAATTTTTTAACATTTTTATACTGTACCAATGACCCAGACATAGCTGAATAGTAAAAAGGCTGGAGGGCCAAGGACATAGAGCAAAATGGAATACGCTCAATAAAATAAAATAGAGTCATCCCCTGTAGGGAAAAGAAGTAATAGGCCTTACATGTATCTTTCTTATTTATGATAAATTAGAAAGATACAACACCTTCCAAAAATTGAGCTTCATACATCCATGTACTCTATTAATATCCAATAATCCTTATACTAATAATTTTTAAAGTAAGCCAATAATAAAGTAAGTCTAGAGAATAGAGACTCTTATACTCCTAAAAGTGTGTGAGAATTGCATAATCATGTCCGTTGACATATGCAATATTCAAAAGCTATACTTTAAAAACTAAGACTTGAATGAATTTTATAAACTTAAACTTCTCACTAAACAACCATCCTAAAAACAGCTCAGAATTACTAACTCCGGAGGAGGTATCCCCTTGTTTTCATAGTAAAAACAGGTGACCCAAGGGAACACCCTCCCCCCCCCCTTTTTCTTGCCCTGGGTCAAATAGCCCAGAGCGAAGAGGGCAGCCGAACGGAGACACTGCCGAAACAGACAGCCTACCTAGCTATAGTAGCAACTGTTAAGTGAATGACATTCTGAGCAGTAGATAATAGACCTAACAATAGAGGCCTCCAGAAATGGACTCGATATTTCTGAGATAAAATTCATGAATGGATGGCTGAGCGCAATGAGCAGCCTACAAAAATCTATAATAGAACACTATTAATGTAAGCCCAAGAAGTAGAAGAACTCTTACTTCATGAGCCGAAATCTTAAGCACAAGTGCTAAGCCAATGATATACCATAAGCAGTACGCTAGTTAATAGAATCCATTAACAATAAAATGGAGCGTAACGTCCTTCTACTAGACATCAAAGACAGAAGAAGCTTACGCCCTTGTAATAAACAGATATCTGTTTATAAATACATAAACTGTACCCGGAAAGAGTAAAGGCCTATGCCCATACGAAGACGGAAGGACCTTAAAATAATAGGTTCCGGATAATAGGAGCCTAACTCTTATGCAACAATCCAACCTAAATAGTAACGGAAGTATTGATTCCGAAACTATGAAAGTGAAAATCATCCATCGATAGTGCATGAAACTCACTGACTCTACAGTAAAAGAGAAACCAACAGAATTACTGTCTAAAAGGTCAGAATTTGAAAACTACTGTTTCCAGAGGCTCAAATGATTACTTAGCTAAATAAGAACCTGAAGTTAAAATCCGTATAGGAATTTAATCTAAAGATTCTAAGTCTATTTATCAAAAAGTTACTAACTGACTTAGATAAAGAGACAAAAGACTCAATTGTAAACTATCGTAGAGTGCATAGGTATGAGGTAACATAAACCTATAACCTAAATAACAACAGGCTGCAGTAGATCTTGTGAAACAAGTATACTAAAAAATAGCAATGAGTAGTATGGAGGGATCAACCATATGAACATAATGATCCCTACACCACGACGGAAGAGCCTCCACTTTAGTCGCATAGAATAGCGAAGAAGAGGATCTCCTATAGTAAGAAATCGCGTCCAAAGCTCGTCCAGTACAGTGCTTACAATGCAATATGGACCACACAACGGAAAACATGAAGGTTGCGACCTTGCTGGTTGTGATAAAAATGACACGATTTACCCAGTGAAAAAAGATCCTCACATAGAGGAAGATTTCACGTTAAGATCCACAGTAGACAAGAGAGTAAATTACTCATGATCTCTGTGAAGATAGAGATGCTATCAACAGAAATATATTGTGGTTGTTTATCTTAGCAATACCTGCTAAAAACAACAGCGCCGGAGGATACGCGTATCCTATCATTCTGTCCTATAGATCAATAGAGCGTTAACAGTATTAGCTCAGAGATCTGGACAAGCCAACACATACGTCTGCAATTGATTAGCCAACTGTGTCATAAATAAAACATCATTGGGCGCTCCCATAGATAGCAAATCTGATTGAATACTTGTTTGTTGAGAGTCCATTCTGACAGCAACAAGCGACCCGTAAGAGAACGGGAGTGCGATAAAACAATCAGACGACCCAGAATATGACGGACCAAAACTGAACTTGGTGTACTATAACCAACAGACGGATTCTTTCCATTAAATTGAATAACGGAAACGAAAGAGTGCCTCCCTGGTTCCGGAGATACGCCACTACTGTCGAATTAAAGGACAGGAATTTGGGCATGCGTTTCTGAATAATGTTCATGCAATGACATAAAGCAAGCCTAAAAAACATTATTCCGCGGAAGTTAACTGATAGCTAAAAGACTGCGGAACCCAAAGACCCTGGCACTTCGAATCCGTAGGGATCAGTATATATCCCAATCTGTTTGACTGGCAACCGTCATAACAGCCACACTCGGGTCCGGCAACTGCGGCGGCACTCTCTGAGTCAACCACCGAATGTTTGCCCCAGTCTGAACCTCTTGTAACACTAGATAGACAAGAGAATGTAAAAATCAAGCAATTCATGGATTGCCGGAAAGTTGCCGTCGAAGAGAAGCTCCTCCGAGAACGAAGCGACTCTGAGAGAGTTCTTAACCTACTATCCACGCGTGGATGTAGCTAGGGCTGCCTCACGTCTAACCAACTCCAATCAGCCACTGAAGGGCGGAGTTATACGTGAACAAACTACTGCCCTCAAAAGAAATTACATTGAGAATAATATCCCGTAAATCTTTTCTTGAAGACGTAATGATAACGCCTCAGTAAGGCGGATTACGTATAATAAAGCGTCTAAGTTAAGTCTAATATACATAATGTCGTTCCCAACATTGAAATTCGAAAAGACATAAACAGTGAAAAAGAATATATGCAGTCTTTAATCACACCGTCTAGACGCATATGAACTCTCGGTATGCCCTGCTCTGCCAAAATAAACTATATGTAAAAAAGATAAAATGGCAGAAATGAGCCACGCGGACAAGAAACTAAACTATCATGCTTAGTAGCCGTCTTGAATATATATATAAATATATAGCGTCGAAAAATAAAACACATGTTGTAATGACAATATTGGACTGCGTCGGTAAGTCAGGGACAAAGTCCCTGTACCGATCGAAAAATCCGAGTCCAATGACGCTATAAGTCTCTTATCCAAGATCGCAGCAATGAAGTCCGAAAAATAATCACTGGAAGAAATGCCAGAAGATATGAAAGGCATCTTCCGATACTACTAAAGGGAAAACTCGAAATCTTTCGAATCCCTTTCGCCATCCTGTCGGACCCTATAAAGCGTTCGGTCGTCCGTAGCTTGATGCAACCGCGGAGCGCACCGACCCAGCGCCGTCGGATAATTCCTGATTCGACCGAGAAACCGTCAATTGCTGGGATGCTGCGAAACAACTGTGCTAACTCGGATAGCACGTCCGTCACTGAGGCCTGAGGAGCAGCGGTCTTACGATGCATTGCCGCAGGAAGCTCCGAGATCGTTACCCCGTGCATACTTCCAATATGCGAGCGAACGGAGTGTATAGGCCTCGTGTCCCTTGGCTACCGGATGGCGCGACCTATTCGCTGTGGAATCACTGAATGCCGAAACTGATCGGATACTCGAGGTCACGTAGCCAATGTGCGGTCGTGTGCCCTGCTGTGAGGATGAGGAAGCATTAAAGACAGTCTCTCGGACTGTCAATATAACGGAGCGTCCCGAGCAACGGACAAATGCTCCGAATGTAAAATATCTGAACCACAACATGCGGTCCCCTATGTTGTTGGCTTCCTCCGATCTGTCCTCAATCTGCCGTCACTGGGTGAGTACTAAAATAATTAAAGTGCTCGCATCACCCAAATCTCCTTCCTAGACCGCAACGGACGAACCCGGCAGCCGAACCATTCGATGAATGTACGCTACACCGGGTGAGCTAGCGAATGTCACTCCGTAAGCGATAGACATATTCCATGAGCACTTATTGCCGCTAACTCTTCATTAACTATGACGACAGAGGCACACTTTTGAAAGACATCTCCATAACTCTTCGAACAAGAAACCAGAAATGCTTGGATAGCAAGCATAAAATAATAATATATATAGCGTCGTTCAATAATTCGAAAGTTTGTGTGACATTATTGGACTATGTCGGAACTGAGGGACGATGTCCCTGAACCGAACCAAAAATTTCTAAGTCCACCGACGCTATCAGTTTCTTATCCGGCATCGCAGCATATGTTGTTCCGAAAGGGAAAGCTTGAAAACTACCGAATCCCTTTCGGTATCCCGTCGGACCGGATGAAACTTTCGGACGTCCGTACCCGCTTCCACGGAGCGTCCCGACCCAGCATCGTCGGATAAAATATATGCGACAGATTCAGTTGATGCTGGGATGCTGCGATAAACTGTGCTATTAAGGAAAGCACGTTCGTTCCCGAGGCCTGTGCAGTAGCGGACTTACGATGCATTGCCGCTGGAAGCTCCGTGTACGCTGACTCCCGCATACTTCCTATGCGAACGTCCGGAGTCTGCAGGCCTCGAGTCCCCGGCTACCGACCCAGCGCTGTCGGATAATTCTCGATCCGACACCGTTTCTGTCGGCTGCTGGGATGCTGCGATAAGCTGTGCTATGTGCACAAGAATGTCCGGCGTCGAGACCTGCGGAGGCGCAGTCTATCGCTGCTTCGCCGAGGGCAGCTCCGCATCAGATGGCTCCCGCATACTTTTCCTATGCGAACATCCGGAGTCCATCGGTCTCGAATCCCTGGCTGCCGGATGGTGTGACCTGGTCGCCGAAGAATCCTTGATCGGCGAAGCTGGTAATATATCGGCGGTCACGCAGCCAAGGTGCGGTCGTGTGCGCTGACGAGAAGAGGAAGCCTTAGCAGTCTCAGCGGACTGCCTATACAACGGAGCGTCCCGAGCGACGGACGTATGCTCCGCTAACGACACATTTGTACCACAACATCTGGGGCCAGATGTTGTTGAACGAGAGAGGGGCCTCTCTCGCTTGCCGTCCGGATGGACCGGAACGAGCTATGAACCGGACTAAAAGGCTTCCTCCGTTCTCCCTCCGATCCGCCGTCACTGGGTGTGCATTAAGTTAATTTTATAGTGCTCGCATCACCCCAAAATTCCTTCTAGACCGCAACGGACGAACCCGGCTGCCGAACCATTCGGTGAATGGACGCTACACCGGGCGAGCTAGCGGACGTCAAAGGCCGTCGAACCTACTAGGGTCCTCTTAGGCAATTGGCGTATTACATGAGCACTTTTCCGCTAGCCCTTCATTAATTGTGACGACGGAGGCACACTGTTGGAAGACATCACAGATACATCACCCTAATCTTGATCGTCTGAAATAGAAATTGATAAAGTAGAGTGACCCTGCGGGGAAAGGACCGGAGTGTCCAAATCCCCAACAACATACCGTGACATACGCTTCCCATATTGTCATCGAAATCATACGATACAGAACCGGAGTTAATGCGAGTACACTGACCACATATAGAATGATAATAAGGTCAGAGGAAGACTTCCTCTTAAAACAATTGATCAATATCCTTTCAATGTGAAAAGAAAACAAGTCCTGGTACTCGCACTAACCCCTGGCAATCAAAATACATAATAATAATATGATCCATTAATATAGAAAAAATAATTGAAATCAAAATATTTTGAAAAAATATTTTTTCAGAACAGCCCAAGTTTCTGAAAAGTAACGTTGAGCCCCAATGGATCCCAAGCCTAAGTGTGGACAAAAATTTTAAAAATATTTTAAACAATTTATTCAACACTTACGAACAATAATAATGTATCTAGTTATGATTGAAATAACATAAAGATATTATTATTTAGAAATCCCCCCCTCACACAGAGGGCTGTTGTAAATGTAAACAATGAGTGTAAAAACACTAAAATAAGACTCCAGGCACCCAGGCCCGAAATCAGTTACCGAAAATACACCATCTGATGCAAAACAGAGACTTCCAGGGAAGAAACTGCAGAACATCAGATGGTAGATGCAGAACACAACGCCTAACCACCCGTAGGTGAAGACGTAAACATGGGGAAAGAACAGAATTCATTCTGTTATTCAGCTAAACTCCCAAGAAATTTTAGTAATAATAATTACAGAAATTATGCCAAAAGCATGGGAGAATAGCAAGGGGGAACTTAAAGGACAGGGAGAGAGGAAAAACACTTGTAAAAACAGTGTAACTAAATAATCAGAATGACAACAAAATGGCTGCTGCCTTGAAAATAGGTAACTTAACATAATTTCATTAAAAAATTTTAAGTTACAGCCCTGATAATATTCTGTCACACATTCTTTTCCTCTCCTCCTTTTCTATCCTCCTTAGAATCACCATTTCACTAATATTTATTTGTCTGGCATCATTTAAACTGAGATTTAAAAGCACAAAGATCAGTCAGATGTTAACTGATGAAGGGCCAAACTTAGAATGATAAATGGCGCCAATTTCGGAACGTCCTTGACACTGCGCATGCGCAGTGGGGGCGAGGTGTGGAGGGCCTCTCTGGACATGTTTTCTTTAGTTTTAGATGCAAATTTTGGGGATTGGGGGGCAAAATTTGTGTTTGGCCCTATATTTTAAGAGTTAGCACCAGCTATGTCTGGGTCATTGGTACAGTATAAAAATATTTCATTTTTTGCTTCCAAAACGTAGGTTGTGCCCCCTCATTGGAACGAGCACGACGCACTCGTTCCAATGAGGGGTCACAACCTATGTTTTGGAAGCAAATAATGAAAATATTAAAAAAAAATTAAATGGGAATTTTCCTGTATAGCACTGGCCGGTTTTGGCCGTTACGTAAGGTAAAGGGTTAAATGAATCCCAACTTTCGGGTCATGACGATGTATTATGCCTCAAGTAACAAAACAAAAGAGCACACTGCGGCTGTAATTTATGCAGAGCTAATAAATTTGCTCCATTGGTGAATACTGAATGATGATTGGTCCAGGGAGCACGAACCTCTCAGAGAACACCAGGTTTTTCCAAACAGTAGAAACAAATAGGATTTATGCTGAATACATTCACACTGTTACTAAAACCCGCTGCCAAATATCCGTCCCTTGTTACCTAATAAAAAATAATTGGCTGTTCACACAGAAATGATATCTCAACTGGAATGAATTACCAGATTTTGATCGCTCTCTTAGCAGAACCGAGGTGCGCTGTTGTTGGCTCGCAAGAAGTTAACATTGCGGGCGCCATGGCGTGCAAGAGGGATAGCACGCCTCAAAATCGAAAGACTGCTGCATACCAAATATCAAAACATTCCGACTGCTGGATCTGAAGAAGAAGATTTTTAAAGAAAATTCCTCATTTTGAACTAAGTTATAATTCGGGCTACCACAGTGAGCCCAAATATGAACCCAGGGACTTGACTGGAACAAGCTTGAATCTCGCCCCCCCCCCCCCCCCCCCCCAACCCCTCCCCTAAGAATGCTGCATACCAAATATCAAAAGATTCTGATTTGCAGATCTGAAGAAGAAGATTTTTAAAAAATATTCCTCATACTGCACTAATTTAACTTGAATCTCACCTCCGTAAGGATGCTGTATACCAAATATCAAAAGATTCTGACTGATGGACGTGAAGAAGATTTTTGAAGAATATTCCTCACATTGAACTAAGTTATAATTTGGCCTCCCACAGTCAGCCCAAATATGAACCCAGGGACTTGGCATGAACAAACTTGAATCTCACCTCCTTAAGGATGCAACATACCTAATATCAAAAGATTCTGATTGGTAGATCTGAAGAAGATTTTAAAAGAATATTTCTCACACTGCACTAATTCAAACATTTGGGCTCCCATTGAGAGCCCAAATATGGACCCAGGGATTTGATTTCAATAAACATGCGAAACAATCTTCCAAAGATGTTATATGTGAAATATGAAAGCTTTTGGAGCAGGGGTTTGGGAGAAAAGTAGTCTTAAATGTTTTTCCCCATTACCAGTGTTAAAAAATGCTGACTTAGCGCTTTTTCAAAAGTTCCGAAAAAGTACCCAGTGATAAAACCGATAGCAATTTTTTTTTACCATTCCAGCCTATTGGTCCTAAGGAAGCTACACACCAAATAAGAATTCTCAGTGCTGTGTAGTTTTGGAGATGTGGGCATTTTAATTTTTTTTATTTTTAGCTCCTGAGGTTCCCATGGGACGACGGGAAAATTTGTTTTGGCATAAATTAAGTACTTATGACCCAATAAACCCTCATATCAAATTTGGTTCAAATCAGCCTCTCGGTTTGGAAAATAGAAATTTTGGGCAGGGCGAAAATTCTTGCCCCTCCCATAACTGAGGCAAATATAGCTCCTTGAACTTCTCTTGAACAAATCTGAGTCTACACCTCAAAAGGAAGCTGCAGGCCAAATATCATGTCTCTGCTACTGCTGGTTCATGAGAGGAAGATTTAAGCACACTTTTGGGGCATGACCCTACCAAGGGGCGAAGCAACTTGATTTGAACAAAATCAAAATGCGATGTCATAACAAACTATTATCTCAAATTTAAATTAAATTGGTGGTTCAGCGGTTTTGGAGAAGATGCAAACACAATGTTCACAGACGACGGACGCCATACGACGGATGCCATGTGACGGATGACAGATGAAGGACGACGGATGGTGAGTGATCACTATAGCTCATCTGACTTTCAGTCAGGTGAGCTAAAAAACTGATTGCACCTAATTTTGGCAAAAAAGCACCAATGGTAGCCATCTTGGATTTTAGACTGAACCCCAAAACACTTGTTCTTGTCCCTCTGTGTCAACAAAGGTACCCAAGAAGTTTCCTGAAGATCGGTTCATAAGTACAGCATCTAGCCTGAGCTGTATTGACATGTGTACTCACTGTGTATAAGTAGCACTGAATAAATCAAAGTTCAACAAATTTGCATAATTTCTGCACAAGAAAAAAACCTGTATTATATGTGATGTATTCCATGTTACTAAACATTCATTTAAAAATTTATTCAAATCAGAACCTTCAGAAAGAAGTTCTGTACAAAAAACTGATTGTACCTAATTTTGGTACGAAATGGCCACCGGCAGCCATCTTGAATTTTGGACTGCACCCAAAAACAATTGTTCTCGTCCCAAAGTGATAACAGAGGTACCCAAGAAGTTTCGTGAAGATCAGTTCATAAATACAGCCCCTTGTCCTAGCTGTATTGACATGTATACTTATTGCGTGCAAGTAACAATGAATAAATCAAAGTTTATCTAATTTGCATAATTTCTGCACGAGAAAAAAACCTGTATTATATGTAATGTGTTCCATGTTACTAAACATTTATACACAAATTTATTCAAATCAGAACTTTCATACAGAAGTTCTGTCCAAAAAAAATGATGGCCGGCAGCCATCTTGAATTTCAGACCACACCCAAAAACACCAGTTCTCGTCCCACGGTGATAACAAAGGTACCCAAGAAGTTTTGCAAAGATCGGTTCATAAATATGGTCTCTAAACTGAGCCGTATTGAATTGTTGACAAATGGAAGGACAGATGGACAACGGGCCATGACAAAACCTCAAATTTGACTATGTCAAAGTTGAGCTAAAAATCTAATTAGCAGGTTTACTTGTTACCAACATAATGGTCAGAACAGGCCAGCACTATTCGCAAAAATCACCATTCAATTTTCAGTATTTTTTTCATTTGTTGTCGCAAAATCATAACTTTTGACGTTGAGCTCATTCCAATGAGGGCTCATGAGCTAAGTTTTTGCAGCAGAAAATGAATTTTTTTTAGTGATTCAAGAATTTTATTTGCAAGTGTTGTCTGCATTTCGTGTTTGGTAAATGGTTAGTATAATGACCATTTTTGGCCAACGTTCTTCACAAAATCAACATCTTAATTTAATTTTATCAATTTTTATCCTTGAAATAGCTTATGTTCCTTCAATGGAATGAGCTTGTTTACGTTGTTCCATCATGGGCTACACAAAGCATGGGCCACTGCCCCCAACCCATAGGCATGTTCGAAGTAGCCTTAAAGGTAAAGTACAAGTCAAAATAAGTTGTAGCATAACCGCAATAAACTAAGTATACTGCTGCTCTTGCACTGATAAGACCACAATCTGACATTATTTTCTGGAAAGCTCTTAGTGAGAGCTATCCAGAAAATGATGTTAGATTCTGGTCATATCAGGGTAGGAAGAGAAAGTTTATAGTGGTTATCCTACAACTTATTTTGACTTGTACTGTACTGTGGGGCAGAAAAATTTTCTAAGTCGAAAGAGAAAAAATGTGCCATAACTCTGGGAAAAATTATTAGATGGAACCTGTTCCTTGTGCATATCTGTTCCACCATGCAGGTCTATCAGCATACCAAAGAAGGTCCAAATCCGACTGATGGCTTTGAAATTACAATCCATCACAATTGTAAGGACAGAGAGATGTGTGGAGGTCTTTACTAGATTGTGGATATTCTTTTGCAAGGTGGGTCCATGAGCATAGCAAGAATAAATTAAATCCAACATGCAGTGAATGCAATACAGAGGTCGATGAAAAGTTTTCTAAGTCGAAAGCGTGGAAAGGGGGCATAACTCTGGGAAAAATTATTGGACTGAACCCATTCCTTGTGCATATCCGTTCCACCATGCAGGTCTATCAGCATACCAAAGGAAATCCAAATCTGACTGATAGCTTTGACATAACAATGCAAAACGTTTGTACGGACAGATGGACAGGCAGACGGAGGGCTTCACTAGATATCTCCAAATCATCCTTCGGAGGGCCGGGGGCATGATAAATATATTATTATTTTAGATTTTTTTAGATGAAATTTTTTTCAATTATTATAGTTATTCAAAATATTTTTACAAGTGTTATATCCAGACCATAACTCTGGGGAAAATTATTAGTCAGAACCTGTTCCGTGTGCATATCCATTCCCCAACACAGGTCTATCTGCATATCAAATGAGAACCAAATCTGAGAGATGGCTTTTAAATTACAATACAAAACATTTGTATGGACAGACGGACAAATGGATGGACTGATGATCGAACAGACAGAGGGCTTCACTAGATACCCCCAAATCCTCCTTCGGAGGTTGGGGGCATAAAAAACTAGATTACTAATATTAATTTACAAATACTTACACTTGCATGTTTACCAGACTTCTGGTCTACCAAGAAACATGTAAAGCCAAGTTGTAACTGTGGTCTGGACTCTGGGTCATCACCTGAAATTCCAAAGGTAGTAATATGAAAGAACCGGAGAAACGAAATGATTCTGAATGGTTTGTCCAAAACAGCACTCTGAAGTACTCATCAGGTTCTTCCGAGAGGTATCGCAGCCCTGTAGGGTGGGATGGTGGTGGGGGTGGGGAGGCAGGAACCTCATATTTGAGCTCTACTGAATAGTTTCAAAAGAATTTTTTTTCTGATATTCAGCAATAATGCACAGTGTCGGGGATTATATTTCAGCTAAATTTTGGGAGAATCCATTTGGATTCTTGCAAAAATGGTTGTGAGAATCCATACCTACTATGGGGGTTCCTGGAACCCATGAGGCCACCCTGGTTGAACCCCTTTTGTATACTGATAACACATTAACCTTTTACCCTACATAGCTTTTTAATTTTCAAACATAAATTGAATTTGACAATTTTTTTAAAAAAAAAGAATAAAAATATTTACCAATAAGACCCTACAAATATTGAGCCGGTTCCAATAACAGCCATATTTCTACCATTTTATTAAAGTGTTAGGGTATTTCAAGCCTCATAATGGTTAATTTGCTGCCGCTATGTTAGGTAAATGGTTATTAAATTGACTCACTTCTTTTCACATGAATCCTACCAAAGGTGCAGCGAGAATCTACATGGATTCTTGCTGGTTTCGTTGCACAAATCTTTGCGTGAATCAATTCTCGGATTCTGGTCCAAATATAAACCAGGGGTATTAAAATATTGTCCCCACCCCACCCCCCAACTCTAATTATGATACTACTGCCTTGCTCAGAATAAAATAGTCAATCCAAAGATCTATCATGCCAAACATGAAATCATTTGGAGAAGTTGTTTAGAAGAAACTTTTTTTGCATTTCTATTCTATTATCCATGGTGTTAAAATCTGGGTGGCCCAAGTCATCCCTAAATAAGACCACAGTGGCTTGATTTTAATAAATTTGTAAATCATCCTTGCAAGATGTTATACAGTGGAGCTAACTTAATTGGATATCTCTTAACTGGTAGATTGCTATGTTATTTTTAGTTATCAAAATTTGTTCATGTGTCTTTGCCTTGTTACAATTTATGGGAGAGTGCCAAGAGGCACTCTCCCACAAATTGTAACAAGGCAAACCCATATAGACTAAGTAATTTCGCTTCTAAGATAATGTGATGCACATCCACGGAATATGAGACCTTCAGTCTGGGATACCTGCTCTTCATATTAAAGCCCTGATAGTGGCTTCTAGCACTCTACCAGTTAATTGTATGTCCCAGTTAATTGAATATAAATTCCAAACACAAAACCATTTCCCATACTTTCAGTATAAATTTGACCTGTTAATTGAATATAGGTTCAAGAGTATACTCCTGTTAATTGAATACATGATCTTGCAATATGTTGGGAAATTACACTGACTCTCCCCAGTTTTCCTTTGTTTATAGACCTATTTGGCCTCAGTATATCCAATGGAGGCATTTAATCTATTATACCTTGTTTGACATAGCACATGGAGTTCTGTCAAACAAAATATAATAGAATAAATGCTAAGTTTATCTCCAGAATACAGGAAAGTGACATAAATCCCTCTTAATTGAATACTCCTGTTAATTGAATAATTTTCATAAACAAAGTAGCAATTCAATTAATAGGGTTCCACTGTATAAAATATAGAACTTTAGTGAGCACGCTCACATACCCCATGCGCCCCAATATTTCAGGCTCGGAAATCTGTAATTTTTAGGAAAATGACCCGGAAATCTGTTACTTGTATTTTTCAGAGTCCAGGGCCCGTAATTTCCACAAAAATCAGCCGAGCAGAACGAAACGCAAACTTGATCTGTAAGTCATTGTGGTAGACTCACACACTAAAATGGCCATAATTTTGATAATATATGAAAGCGTGTAGAAAAAAAGTCCGGAAAACTGTAATTTTGATGAACTTTTCAAAGTCGAAGGGCCGTAATTTAGGTAAAAATCAGTGGAGCAGAACAAAATGCAAACTTGATCTGTAGGCCACCATGTTAGACAAACATACCAAAAATCAGCTCAATATCTGGAAGCATGTAGAGAAAAAGCCCGGAAAACTGTTTGATAAACTTTTCAAATTCTATGGGGACGTACTTTTGGTAAATATCAGTGGAGCAGAACAAAACCCAAACTTGTTCTGTAGGCCACCATGTTAGACTAACATACCAAAAATCAGCTCAATATGTGGAAGTGTGTAGAAAAAAAGTCCGGAAAACTGTAATTTTGATGAATTTTTCAGAGTCCAAGGGCCGTAATTTGGGTAAAAATCAGTGGAGCGGAACAAAATGCAAACTTGATCTGTAGGCCACCATGTCAGACTAACATACCAAAAATCAGCTCAATATCTCGAAGCGTGTAGAAAAAAAAGTCCGGGAAACTGTAATTTTGATGCATTTTTCAAAGTCCAAGGGCCGTAATTTCGGTAAAAATCAGTGGAGCGGAACAATACACAAACTTGTTCTGTAGGCCACCATGTTAGATTAACATACCAAAAATCAGCTCAATATCTGGAAGTGTGTAGGAAAAATGTCCGCAAAACTGTAATTTTGATGAACTTTTCAAAGATCAAGGGCCGTAATTTCGGTATAAATCAGTGGAGCGGAACAAAATGCACACTTGATCTGTAGGCCACCATGTCAGACTAACATACCAAAAATCAGCTCAATATCTGGAAGCGTGTAGAAAAAAAGTCCGGAAAACTGTAATTTTGATGAATTTTTCAGAGTCCAAGGGCCGTAATTTGGGTAAAAATCAGTGGAGCGGAACAAAATGCAAACTTGATCTGTAGACCACCATGTTAGACTCACATACCAAAAATCAGCTCAAAATCTGGAAGCGTGTAGAAAAAAAGTCCGGAAAACAAGTAGGACTGACTGACGGACGGACCAGTCAAAAACATTATACCCCCGCAACTTCGTTGCGTGGGGTATAATAACTGAATTCCCCTTGTTTTTAGACTGATCTGGCCTTAGTAAATCAACTACAGGTGATTAATCTATTAAATCTTGTTGACAGATCTCCTTGAGCTCTGCCAAACAAGATATAATAGAATAAATGCTCAGTTTATCTCTAAAATACAGAAAAATGACCATACCTTGTTAATTGAATACTCCAGTTAATCGAATAATTTTTGCCAGCAAAGTTGTAATTCAGTTAACAGGGTTCCACTGTATATCAAACATAAGATTAATAATTTTGAGCAGTGGTTGATTAGAAAATGTTTCTTTATGTTTCCCAATTACCAATAGTGCTGAATAGGGGTGGGAGAGAATCACATTTTGTTGATTGTTAAAACCAAGGATTTCCACTTCAGCACTGGTTATTGGGTCCTACTGTAACAGTAAAAAAATCAAGACTAACGGTGACCGCCCCACCATGGATGCCCCCAAACTATGGCCAAATGGCCTATAATACAGGAATGAAAAGTTTTGTGTTGAATTTGGTCCATAAGGTTTCGAATTTAATAAAATACATCTAAAGATAGCAGCCAAAAGCTGTATTGACCTTATTTCCTTAAGGTCAACACAGCCACTAATATATTGGAACTTTCTCAACAGAACCAAACATATGGGTGCCACTTGAATTGGCATACAGTACAAGTCAAAACAAAAAGGCCCCTAGGGGCCTTAATCACTCGCTCATCTGACAAAGTGGTTCAAAGAAATATTTTGGGTCACATTCAGTTAGTCATGGCTCATCAACACTACAGAGGAATGGAGTAATGAAATTATTCATAACTCTGGTGTCCATGTCAGACAAGGCTTATATTCCATCTAAATTTGAGAGAATCCATTTGGATTCTCACGAAAACGGTTGCGAGAATCCATACCTGCTATGATTGTCCTAGGATTCCTTTAGGGTCCCCTGGTTGAACCCCTGTTGTACACTGATACCACATGTTAGCCCTTTACCCAACACAGCATTTTAATTTTAATTATCAATACATATATTTATCAATAAAACCTTACAAATATGGATGCCATTGGAACCAGCTCACTGAGCTGGTTCCAATGACAGCCATATTTGTAGTTTTATTGACAAAGTGTCAGGATATTTTAGGTCATGCATGTGTTAGCCTTGTATTGGTTAATTTGATGCTGCTATGTTATGAAAAGGTGTTAAATTGACTCAATTCTTTTTACGCGAATCCCAGCAGAGGTGCAGCGAGAATCTACATGGATTCTCGCTTGCTTGTTTACGCGAATCTTTACGAGAATGGATTCTTGGATTCTCGTCGAAATGTTAAAAAATTTATAGTAATTTATATATTTTTTATACTTACCAATGACCCAGACATAGCTGGTGCTAACTCTTAAAATATAGGGCCAAACACAAATTTTGCCCCCCAATCCCCAAAATTTGCATCTAAAACTAAAGAAAACATGTCCTGAAAGGCCCTCCACACTTCGCCCCTACTGCGCATGCGCAGTGTCAAGGACGTTCCGAAATTGGCGCCATTTATCATTCTAATAACCAGTTCCTGGTAAGCGCTATGTACTCAGCGGGGAGGCAAGAGTTCCCAACTCCTGGGAGGGCCATCCCCGTCTGGGTCATTGGTAAGTATAAAAAATATAGAAATTACTATAAATTTTTTAACATTTTTATACTGTACCAATGACCCAGACATAGCTGAATAGTAAAAAGGCTGGAGGGCCAAGGACATAGAGCAAAATGGAATACGCTCAATAAAATAAAATAGAGTCATCCCCTGTAGGGAAAAGAAGTAATAGGCCTTACATGTATTTTTCTTATTTATGATAAATTAGAAAGATACAACACCTTCCAAAATTGAGCTTCATACATCCATGTACTCTATTAATATCCAATATAATCCTTATACTAAAAATTTTTAAAGTAAGCCAATAATAAAGTAAGTCTAGAGAATAGAGACTCTTATACTCCTAAAAGTGTCTGAGAATTGCATAATCATGTCCGTTGACATATGCAATATTCAAAAGCTATACTTTAAAAACTAAGACTTGAATGAATTTTAAAAACTTAAACTTCTCACTAAACAACCATCCCAATAACAGCTCAGAATTACTAACTCCGGAGGAGGTATCCCCTTGTTTTCATAGTAAAACAGGTGACCCAAGGGAACACCCTCCCCCCCCCCCCCCTTTTTCTTGCCCTGGGTCAAATAGCCCAGAGCGAAGAGGGCAGCCGAACGGAGACACTGCCGAAACAGACAGCCTACCTAGCTATAGTAGCAACTGTTAAGTGAATGACATTCTGAGCAGTAGATAATAGACCTAACAAAAGAGGCCTCCAGAAATTGACTCGATATTTCTAAGATAAAATTCATGAATGTGGATGGCTGAGCGCAATGAGCGGCCTTCAAAAATCTATAATAGCGACACTATTAATGTAAGCCCAAGAAGTAGAAGAACTCTTACTTCATGAGCCGAAATCTTAAGCACAACTGCTAAGTCAATGATATACCATAAGCAGTACCGATAGTTAATAGAATCCATTAACAATAAAATGGAGCGTAACGTCCTTCTACTAGACATCAAAGACAGAAGAAGCTTACGCCCTTGTAATAAACAGATATCTGTTTATAAATACATAAACTGTACCCGGAAAGAGTAAAGGCCTATGCCCATACGAAGACGGAAGGACCTTAAAATAATAGGTTCCGGATAATAGGAGCCTAACTCTTATGCAACAATCCAACCTAAATAGTAACGGAAGTATTGATTCCGAAACTATGAAAGTGAAAATCATCCATCGATAGTGCATGAAACTCACTGACTCTACAGTAAAAGAGAAACCAACAGAATTACTGTCTAAAAGGTCAGAATTTGAAAACTACTGTTTCCAGAGGCTCAAATGATTACTTAGCTAAATAAGAACCGAAGTTAAAATCCGTATAGGAATTTAATCTAAAGATTCTAAGTCTATTTATCAAAAAGTTACTAACTGACTTAGATAAAGAGACAAAAGACTCAATTGTAAACTATCGTAGAGTGCATAGGTATGAGGTAACATAAACCTATAACCTAAATAATAACAGGCTGCAGTAGAACTTGTGAAACAAGTATACTAAAAAATAGCAATGAGTAGTATGGAGGGATCAAGAATATGAACATAATGATCCCCACACCACAACGGAAGAGCCTCCACTTTAGTCGCATAGAATAGCGAAGAAGAGGATCTCCTATAGTAAGAAATCGCGTCCAAAGCTCGTCCAGTACAGTGCTTACAATGCAATACGGACCACACAACGGAAAACATGAAGGTTGCGACCTTGCTGGTTGTGATAAAGATGACACGATTTACCCAGTGAAAAAAGATCCTCACATAGAGGAAGATTTCACGTTAAGACCCACAGTAGACAAGAGAGTAAATTACTCCTGATCTCTGTGAAGATAGAGATGCTATCAACAGAAATGTATTGTGGTTGTTTATCTTAGCAAAACCTGCTAAAACAACAGCGCCGGAGGATACGCGTATCCTATCATTCCGTCCTATAGATCAATAGAGCGTTAACACTATTAGCTCAGAGATCTGGACAAGCCAACACATACGTCTGCAATTGATTAGCAAGCTGTGTCATAAATAAATCATCATTGAGCGCTCCCATAGATAGCAAATCTGATTGAATACTTGTTTGTTGAGAGTCCATTCTGACAGCAACAAGCGACCCGTAAGAGAACGGGAGTCCGATAAAACAATCAGACGACCCGGAATATGACGGACCAAAACTGAACTTGGTGTACTATAACCAACAGACGGATTCTTTCCATTAAATTGAATAACGGAAACGAAAGAGTGCCTCCCTGGTTCCGGAGATACGCCACTACTGTCGAATTAAAGGACAGGAATTTGGGCATGCGTTTCTGAATAATGTTCATGCAATGACATAAAGCAAGCCTAAAAAACATTATTCCGCGGAAGTTAAACTGATTGCTAAAAGACTGCGGAACCCAAAGACCCTGGCACTTCGAATCCGTAGGGATCAGTATATATCCCAATCTGTTTGACTGGCAACCGTCATAACAGCCACACTCGGGTCCGGCAACTGCGGCGGCACTCTCTGAGTCAACCACCGAATGTTTGCCCCAGTCTGAATCTCTTGTAACACTAGATAGACAAGAGAACGAATAAATCGAGCAATTCATGGATTGCCGGAAAGTTGCCGTCGAAGAGAAGCTCCTCCGAGAACGAAGCCACTCTGAGAGAGTTCTTAACCTTACTATCCACGCGTGTGGATGTAGCTAGGGCTGCGTCACGTCTAACCAACTCCAATCAGCCACTGAAGGGCGGAGTTATACGTGAACAAACTACTGCCCTCAAAAGAAATTACATTGAGAATAATATCCCGTAAATCTTTTCTTGAAGACGTAATGATAACGCCTCAGTAAGGCGGATTACGTATAATAAAGCGTCTAAGTTAAGTCTACTATACATAATGTCGTTCCCAACATTGAAATTGGAAAAGACATAAACGGCGAAAAAGAATATATGCAGTCTTTAATCACACCGTCTAGACGCATATGAACTCTCGGTATGCCCTGCTCTGCCAAAATAAACTATTTGTAAAAATGATAAAATGGCAGAAATGAGCAACGCGGACAAGAAACTAAACTATCATGCTTAGTAGCAGCCTTGTAAATATATATATATATATATAGCGTCGAAAAATAAAACACATGTTGTAATGACAATATTGGACTGCGTCGGTAAGTCAGGGACAATGTCCCTGTACCGATCGAAAAAACCGAGTCCAATGACGCTATAAGTCTCTTATCCAAGATCGCAGCAATGAAGTCCGAAATAATAATCACAGGAAGATAATGCCAGAAGATATGAAAGGCATCTTCCAATACTACTAAAGGGAAAACTCGAAATCTTTCGAATCCCTTTCGCCATCCTGTCGGACCCTATAAAGCGTTCGGTCGTCCGTAGCTGATGCAACCGCGGACCGCACCGACCCAGCGCCGTCGGATAATTCCTGATTCGACCGAGAAACTGTCAAATGCTGGGATGCTGCGAAATAACTGTGCTAACTCGGATAGCACGTCCGTCACTGAGGCCTGAGGAGAAGCGGTCTTACGATGCATTGCCGCTGGAAGCTCCGTGATCGTTACCCCGTGCATACTTCCAATATGCGAGCGAACGGAGTGTATAGGCCTCGTGTCCCTTGGCTACCGGATGGCGCGACCTATTCGCCGTGGAATCACTGAATGCCGAAACTGATCGGATACTCAAGGTCACGTAGCCAATGTGCGGTCGTGTGCCCTGCTGTGAGGATGAGGAAGCATTAAAGACAGTCTCTCGGACTGTCAATATAACGGAGCGTCCCGGGCAACGGACATATGCTCCGAATGTAAAATATCTGAACCACAACATGCGGTCCCCTATGTTGTTGGGCGAGAGAGGAACCTCTCTCGCTCACAGCCCGGACGGACCTGGACAAGCCAGGAACCGGACTAACAGGCTTCCTCCGATCTGTCCTCAATCTGCCGTCACTGGGTGAGTACTAAAGTAATTAAAGTGCTCGCATCACCCAAATCTCCTTCCTAGACCGCAACGGACGAACCCGGCAGCTGAACCATTCGATGAATGTACGCTACACCGGGTGAGCTAGCGAATGTCACTCCGTAAGCGATAGACATATTCCATGAGCACTTATTGCCGCTAACTCTTCATTAACTATGACGACAGAGGCACACTTTTGAAAGACATCTCCATAACTCTTCGAACAAGAAACCAGAAATGCTTGGATAGCAAGCATAAAATAATAATATATATAGCGTCGTTCAATAATTCGAAAGTTTGTGTGACATTATTGGACTATGTCGGAACTGAGGGACGATGTCCCTGAACCGAACCAAAAATTTCTAAGTCCACCGACGCTATCAGTTTCTTATCCGGCATCGCAGCATATGTTGTTCCGAAAGGGAAAGCTTGAAATCCTCCGAATCCCCTTTCGGTATCCCGTCGGACCGGATGAAACTTTCGGACGTCCGTACCCGCTTCCGCGGAGCGTCCCGACCCAGCATCGTCGGATAAAATATATGCGACAGATTCAGTTGATGCTGGGATGCTGCGATAAACTGTGCTATTAAGGAAAGCACGTCCGTTCCCGAGGCCTGTGCAGTAGCAGACTTACGATGCATTGCCGCCGGAAGCTCCGTGTACGTTGACTCCCGCACACTTCCTATGCGAACGTCCGGAGTCTGCAGGCCTCGTGTCCCCGGCTACCGACCCAGCGCCGTCGGATAATTCTCGATCCGACACCGTTTCTGTCGGCTGCTGGGATGCTGCGATAAGCTGTGCTATGTGCACAAGAATGTCCGGCATCGAGACCTGCGGAGGCGCAGTCTATCGCTGCTTCGCCGAGGGCAGCTCCGCATCAGATGGCTCCCGCATACTTTTCCTATGCGAACGTCCGGAGTCCATCGGTCTCGAATCCCTGGCTGCCGGATGGTGTGACCTGGTCGCCGAAGAATCCTTGATCGGGGAAGCTGGTAATATATCGGCGGTCACGCAGCCAAGGTGCGGTCGTGTGCGCTGACGAGAAGAGGAAGCCTTAGCAGTCTCAGCGGACTGCCTATACAACGGAGCGTCCCGAGCGACGGACGTATGCTCCGCTAGCGACACATTTTGTACCACAACATCTGGGGCCAGATGTTGTTGAACGAGAGAGGGGCCTCTCTCGCTTGCCGTCCGGATGGACCGGAACGAGCTATGAACCGGACTAAAAGGCTTCCTCCGTTCTCCCTCCGATCCGCCGTCACTGGGTGTGCATTAAGTTAATTTTATAGTGCTCGCATCACCCCAAAATTCCTTCTAGACCGCAACGGACGAACCCGGCTGCCGAACCATTCGGTGAATGGACGCTACACCGGGCGAGCTAGCGGACGTCAAAGGCCGTCGAACCTACTAGGGTCCTCTTAGGCAATTGGCGTATTACATGAGCACTTTTCTGCTAGCCCTTCATTAATTGTGATGACGGAGGCACACTGTTGGAAGACATCACAGATACATCACCCTAATCTTGATCGTCTGAAATAGAAATTGATAAAGTAGAGTGACCCTGCGGGGAAAGGACCGGAGTGTCCAAATCCCCAACAACATACCGTGACATACGCTTCCCATATTGTCATCGAAATCATACGATACAGAACAGGAGTTAATGCGAGTACACTGACCACATATAGAATGATAATAAAGTCAGAGGAAGACTTCCTCTTAAAACAATTGATCAATATCCTTTCAATGAGAAAAGAAAACAAGTCCTGGTACTCGCACTAACCCCTGGCAATCAAAATACATAATAATAATATGATCCATTAATATAGAAAAAATAATTGAAATCAAAATATTTTGAAAAAATATTTTTTCAAAACAGCCCAAGTTTCTGAAAAGTAACGTTGAGCCCCAATGGATCCCAAGCCTAAGTGTGGACAAAAATTTTAAAAATATTTTAAACAATTTATTCAACACTTACGAACAATAATAATGTATCTAGTTATGATTAAAATAACATAAAGATATTATTATTTAGAAATCCCCCCCTCACACAGAGGGCTGTTGTAAATGTAAACAATGAGTGTAAAAACACTAAAATAAGACTCCAGGCACCCAGGCCCGAAATCAGTTACCAAAAATACACTATCTGATGCAAAACAGAGACTTCCAGGGAAGAAACTGCAGAACATCAGATGGTAGATGCAGAACACAACGCCTAACCACCCGTAGGTGAAGACGTAAACATGGGGAAAGGACAGAATTCATTCTGTTATTCAGCTAAAACTCCCAAGAAATTTTAGTAATAATAATTACAGAAACTATGCCAAAAGCATGGGAGAATAGCAAGGGGGAACTTAAAGGACAGGGAGAGAGGAAAACACTTGAAAAAACAGTGTAACTAAATAATCAGAATGACAACAAAATGGCTGCTGCCTTGAAAATAGGTAACTTAACATAATTTCATTAAAAAATTTTAAGTTACAGCCCTGATAATATTCTGTCACACATTCTTTTCCTCTCCTCCTTCTCTATCCTCCTTAGAATCACCATTTCACTAATATTTATGTGTCTGGCATCATTTAAACTGAGATTTAAAAGCACAAAGATCAGTCAGATGTTAACTGATGAAGGGCCAAACTTAGAATGATAAATGGCGCCAATTTCGGAACGTCCTTGACACTGCGCATGCGCAGTAGGGGCGAAGTGTGGAGGGCCTTTCAGGACATGTTTTCTTTAGTTTTAGATGCAAATTTTGGGGATTGGGGGGCAAAATTTGTGTTTGGCCCTATATTTTAAGAGTTAGCACCAGCTATGTCTGGGTCATTGGTACAGTATAAAAATATAAGCCCTGTCAGATGATTATTATCAGAGGTCTTCCTGAATGCTTTCAGTTCTATCAGCTGTAGACAAGCACTGCCAAACTTCCAAGGGTTCTTATGTCAATGCAGCTTGAAAGGCAAACTTTAGGGACAAATACAAAGGAATGGATTTGAAGAAACTTGAACCTAAACTCCCCCCACCCCCTAGAGAGCCCAAGTATCAAGCCAGGGGCTCCAAATGAACAAATCTGAATCTGATCCCCCTAGAGATGTTATATACCAAATATTAAAGAATTCTGACTGGTGGATCTAAAGAAGAGGATTTTTAAAAGAAATCTACTCATTTTGCACTAAATTAGTTATTGCACCCACTGGTTCATGAAAACATTTGGGGTATTTTTCCTCCAACCCCTCCCCATTGGGAGCAGATCACTGGTTTGAACAAAAATGCAATGCCCCTTTGGGACCATCACTCACTCTAACTTTCACTTGAATTGGCCCAGTGATTTTGAAGGAGAAGACTCAAACATAACTTAATGCCTGACGATGGACACAGGACTTTCAGTCAGGTGAGCTCACAAGTTAATTCATACCTTTTAAAGCCACCTGAGTGGATTCCAGCATTCAAACAGTTATGAGGCACAGTACTGAGATTACAAAAGTGGACAGTGAATTTCGTCCAGATTGAGACTGGGTTGCAATCCAGTCAAAATTGTCTTTCCGCGTTTTCTGCCCAAATCACTATATATTTTACCTGTTAGGAAAGAAATGCTAGAAAACTGATCATGAGAAACTATTATCTTTGTTTGTTTTTCTTGATTCGGTTTTGATTTCATGATATTATTTATTATATACTTTATAAATAACCATATTTCTACTGGCTGGATCTTATACATGTGACTGGTACTCAAAAATCTATGTACACCGGTTTTCCAGTGAATACCAACTTTCTAAAATATACAGTACGTGGAGAGTGGATTGTAACTAAATCACCCACGGAGTGGAGTTATCACCCAAGCTATAACTTTCAAATTTTGAACATATAGACAAAAGAGACAAGCAAAGATTCAGCCAATGGACCTCCAGGTTTAACCTGGAGGTCCATTGGCTGAAACTTTGCTTGTGCTGGTTATGCTTTGCAACAAATTTGCAATTATTGCTTGGGTGCAATCTCCACTCTGCGGGTGATTTAGTGATAATACACTCTCCATGTACTGTAGCTTTTGGAAATCCCCTCTCTAGTTCTATTTCAATCAACGTAATCCCTATAACATTGTTTATTTTTATGTTATTCTGCAGATGATGACTATTTTATTGTTAAATAAAAGTATTTCTGGTTGATATAATTAAACTTTTAATTGACAAATTGAAGATTGTTTTTTTTGAGGATGGTGTATATAATAAAACAGTTATGAACTTTTGTGGTGGTAAATATGATGTGATATGAACCTAAAAAAGTTATATTGACCTTGGCTAATGCCTCGACCAATATAAATTTTTAGGTTCATATCACATCATATTCACCATCACATAAGTCCATAATTGCATAATATGTCCATATGTAAGTCACTCTCATACTGGGCTGCACAATAAACCAATACTTACTGTATTCAAACCAGTATCAGTAGTTGTTTAATTACAAAAATATTGGTTTATCGTCATTCATGGTATCAAGTTCAAATACCAACTACTGAAAAGCCTCAAAATTGGATTTGTTAATAATAATAATAGGTAAGATTTATATAGTGCACATTTCACAGTATTAAAAAAGTTCCAAGGCACTGAACAACATGAAAGAAACATAAATATACCTAACGAATCGCCCGCATCCGCTTGCGTAATATGCAAATTCAGCAGTTGAAAAAATATTATTTTTCAAAAAATTTCAACAAAACCATATCATGTGACCCCTCGTTGGAACGAGCTCGCCGAGCTCGTTCCAACAAGGGGTCACATGATATAGTTTTGTTGAAATTTTTTGAAAAATTTAAAAAAATGATATTTAAAATAATAAATTTTGATATCGTCTGCATTGGGTAAAGGGTTAATCAACATCAGGGTAATAATTTTTAAATAGAAAATATTTTAGCTTTGATTTGAAAACTGGAAGAGATTGGGCCATTTTCACAGATTCAGGTAACATATTGAAAAGACTTGGAGCATTGTAACTGAAAGAACGCCCTCCCATATGATGCAAGGTCATATGTGGGCTGTTCCACTAGGTTATGGCATGAGGCGCGAAGTGAGCGTTTTGGTGCATACACTTTGACCAACTCAGAAACATAAGGTGCTATGTTTGCTTGTGTTTTATAGGTGAACAGAATAATTTTGAAGTCTATTCTGGCTGCAATAGAGAGCCAATGAACGCTCAACAGAGTTATTATAACGACCCAAGCAAAATTGTTTCTGACACTGTCTTTGAATTCTTTACGAGGAAATACAAACACTGCATTTTCCTCGGCGACTTCAATGCCAAACGCCTGTTTTTTGGCTACAACAAAACTACCCCCAATGGTGAAGCCCTACTTGAAATCACAAAAAAACATAACTTTCATGTGGTTATGAATGACAGCTCAGCAACTTATATCAGTAACAACCCATTATTCTCATCCACAATCCTCGATCTAATTATCGCCAGTGACTCCCTGATAAACCACATCGATGACCACTGGGTCGGCGATGATGACTTAGGCAGCGACCACCTCCCGGTCCATGCCTCCCTGCAGTTAGGAAATGGCCCACTCAGGTACGCCCCCACTCTCCGCAGAAACTTCAGGAAAATTAAATGGAACCTCTACCGCGACATCATCGATGTCAAACTCACTAACTCCCCCCCATCCAATGCAGCGGAACTAGAAACCTAATGCGACAGCATTGAGAAAATCATTAACTCAACCTTAAATGAAATATGCCCAAAAGAAGAAATACGCCCCTGGAGAAATACTATCTTGGGCGACACTCTGTCACGAATCAAATCTAAACGGAAAGCTCTTCGCACTCTCAAAAAAGAAACTGACCCCAGCAAGAAATCTAAACTCCAAAAAACATACAACCGCCTTCACGGCGAAGTCAAAGAAGCCCTCAAAGCTGAAAAACAAGCCAGCTGGGAAAAGGCAACAGCCAACCTAAACAGGACCCAAGATGCTAAAAAATTCTGGGACTCTTTCAAAATTCTTACTGGGCAAAAAAACAAGGGCGAAAAGCCGCAGCAAAACCTCTTAAGAAGGAAGACGGCTCTTTCAATCGCACCGACAAAGAGAAGGCCGACACCTTTGCCGACCTCCTAAGAAAAACGCTTCGCCGGTATCAAGGCACGGGCGATGATGACGCCACCATCAACGCGATTGATGACTTCAACAATGAACACCCTGATATCTACCGTTACCCCAATTTCGATAACGAGCCAGAAGACGGGGACGATGATGACCTTGTCACCCCCATCACCAATGACAAAATCATTAACGTCATAAAAAAATGCAAAAATTCCTCCTCACCCGGCGAAGACGAAGTAAGCTACAAAATTCTAAAACAAAGCCCAAACTCCCTAATTGAAAAACTAAATGAAAGTGTCAATGACACTGTAGCTCAACTTGACAAACTTGAACTTGGTAAGTTATAAATGAAATGGCAAAATTGAAGATCATTGGGACCAATGTCATTTTTTTTGCCAGTGGCAACATTTTTTGACAGAAACCGAAGAAAATCGATAGCTCCCATCTAGAGGCCGCCCCAAACAAGCATGCCAGGTTTCAAAGCAATCCGATCATAAATGTGCCCTGTAGGGTGTACAAATGGGAAATATTGTGGTCTGACTAGACTAAATTCTAAGAACGTTGGCCGTGGCAACATTTTTTGACGGAAATGGAAGAAAATCGATAGCTCCCATCTAGAGGTCACCGTAAATAAGCATACCAGGTTTCAAAGCAATCTAATCATAAATGAGCCCTGTAGGGTGAGCCAAAGGGAAATATTGTGGTCTGACTAAACTAAGTTCTAAGAATGTTGGCTGCGGCAACATTTTTTGATGGAAATTGAAGAAAATCGATAGCTCCCATCTAGAGGTCACCCCAAACAAGCATGAAAGGTTTCAAAGCAATCCAATCATAAATGTGCCCTGTAGGGTGTGCCAAAGGGAAATATCGAGTCTTCTGACTAAATCAAGTTCTAAGAATGTTGGCCGCGGTGACATTTTTTGATGGAAATTGAAGAAAATCGATAGCTCCCATCTAGAGGTCTCCCCAAACAAGCATACCAGGTTTCAAAACAATCAAATCATAAATGTGCCCTGTAGGGTGTGCCAAAGGGAAATATTGTGGTCTGACTAAACTGAGTTCTAAAAACGTTGGCCGCGGCAACATTTTTTGACGGAAATTGAAGAAAGTTAAAAAATTTATAGTAATTTATATATTTTTTATACTTACCAATGACCCAGACTTAGCTGGTGCTAACTCCACAAAAAACCAGGGCCAAACACAAATTTTGCCCCCCAATCCCCAAAATTTGCATCCAAAACAAAAAGAAATCATGTCCTAAAGGACCTCCATAGTACGACTCTACTGCGCATGCGCAGTGACGCAGTCGTCCCGAAATTGGCGCCAAATATCATTCTTACTGGCAGTGCCTGGTCAGCGCTATGTACTCAGCGGGGAGGCAAGAGTTCCCAACTCAGGGAGGGCCATCCCCGTCTGGGTCATTGGTAAGTATAAAAAATATATAAATTACTATAAATTTTTTAACATTTTTATACTGTACCAATGACCCAGACTTAGCTGAATAGTAAACAGGCTGGAGGGCCTAGGACATAGAGGAAAATCCAATAAGCTCAATTATAAAATAAAGAGATAACCCCTTAAGGAGAAAAGGAGTATTAGGCTTTACATGTATCTTTCTTATTTAATATTTAAATTAGAAAGATACACTACCCTTAATAATTGAGCACAATAACATTCATGTTCTCTATTAATATCCAGTATAACCTTTATACTAATTATTATTAAAACAAGCCAATAAATAAAGTAGTCCAGAGAATTGAGACTCTTTATAATCATTTAAAAGTGTCCGAGTATTGTATATTAAAGCCCGTTTGACACTTGACATATACAAATGCTTCACACCGAGCTACACTTTAAAAATAAGACATGAATGAAATTAAACATTAATATTACACTTTAAAACCATCCCGGAAGCGACTCAGAAATACTGTCTTGGAGGAGGCATTCCCTTGCTTTTCACTATAAAGCAGGTGACCTAAGGGAACACCCGCCCCCCCCCCCCCCTTCCCCTTGCCCTGGGTCAAATAGCCCAGAGCGAAGAGGGCAGCCGGACGGAGTCACTGCCGGAACAGAAAGCCTGCATAACTATAGTTGCAACTGTTTAGTGGACGACATTCTGAGCAACAGATAACGGACCTAAACAATGCAGGTCTCCAGAAATGGACTCAATATTTCTGAGATAAAAATTAGTAAATGTGGATGGCTGAGACCAATAAGCAGCCTTCATTAAATCTGTAATAGCAACACTATTAGCATAAGCCCAGGAAGTAGAAAGAGCTCTTACTTCATGAGCAGAAATCTTAAGCACAGACTGCTGAGAAGAAGATAAATCTTCATACGCAGTACGGATAGTTAACTGAATCCATCTAGCAATAGAATGGACTGAAATGTCCTTTCTATTAGGCATCAAAGACAGAAAGAAACGTTTCCGTCCCTTTCTGATGAACTGAGATCTCTGTTTATAGATACGTAGTGCTCTAACAGGACAGAGTAAAGGCCTACGCCCGTCTGAAGACGGAAGAGCCTTAATAACAATAGGTTCCGGATATTTATTAGGAGCCTGATTCTTAGCTAAAAAACCGACGTTAGTAGTGAAGGTGATAGTGTTCCCAACACTACGATAATGAGAATCATCCACCGATAGTGCATGAAGCTCACTGACTCTTCTGGCAGAAGAGAAAGCTAAGAGAAAAGCTGTCTTATAAGATAAGAATTTGAAATCTACTGTCCCAAGAGGTTCAAATGGCTTTTCCTTCAATTTAAGGAGAACCCAAGCTAAATTCCACTTAGGAATTAATCTAAGAGTTCTTGGTCTATTTATCGAAAAGTTTCTAACCAATTTCGATAAAGAGACATTAGATCCAATTTGTAAACTATCATGATGTGCATAGGTATCAGATAACATAGATCTATAACCCTTTATAGTAACCGGTTGCAGTTTGATTTCGTCAAACAAGTATACTAGAAAGTTAGCAATGTCTGGTATAGAGGGATCAAATATATCAACAGAATGATCCCTACACCAACGACGGAAAACCTTCCACTTAGCCGCATAGTTTAGCGAAGAGGAGGTCCTCCTACAGTTAGAAATCGCGTCCACTGCTCGTCCTGTAAAGTGCTTGCCATGCAAGAAGGACCGCACAACGGAAAAACGTGAAGGTTGAGACCTTGCGGGTTGTGATGCAGTTGGCGCGATTTCCCCTGCCAAAGAAGATCCTCTCGTGGAGGGAGCTTCCGCGGTAGGTCCCACAACAGACACCTGAGTAGATTTATCCACGGTCTCTGTGGCGACAGAGATGCTACCAACAGAATCTTGCATTGAGATTGTTTTATCTTTAGCAATACTTGTTGAATTAACGGCGCTGGAGGATACGCATATCCTATCATTCCGTCCCAAGGGATCGATAGAGCGTCTACAGCAAATGCTCTTGGATCCGGACACGGGGACACATACGTCTGCAACTGATTGTTGAGATGTGTCGCAAATAAGTCTATCATTGGCCGTTCCCATTGGTAGCAAATCTGATTGAATACTTGTTTGTTGAGAGTCCACTCCGACGGCAACAAGCGACCCTTTCGAGAAAGGGAGTCTGCTAGCACATTCAGACGACCCGGTATGTGACGGACCGAAAGAAGAACGTGATGTTCCAACGCAAACAGAAGGATTCTTTCCGTTAGATTGAACAACGGAACTGAATGAGTGCCTCCCTGATTCCGTATATACGCCACTACTGTCGTATTGTCGGATAGGATTTGGACATGAGCATCGTGAATAATGTCCATCCAGTGACGTAACGCAAGCCAAATTGACATCATTTCCTTGATGTTTATGTGCTTGCACAGGAATTGCGGATCCCAAAGACCCTGGCATCTCGAATCCGTTGGGATTAATGATGCACCCCAACCTGTTTGACTGGCATCCGTCATAATGGTAAAACTCGGATCCGGCAACTGCAGCGGAACTCCTTGAGTTAACCACTGAATGTTTGCCCAAGTCTGAATCTCTTGTTTCACTTGATCTGACAAGAGAACGTCTACATCGAGCGAATGAATTTTCACACTCCAATTCTGAGTCAAGAAAATTTGAAGAGGCCGTGTGCGTAGCCGTCCCATCGGAATGAGATCCGCAGCGGCTCCGCACAGACCTATCAGTCTCATAAATTCTCTCGCTGTGACTTTGTCTGTATTTAGACAATAGCGAGCGTAACAACTGACTAATTTCGCTCTGGTTAACGGCAGACGAACGAGATTGTTGTGCGTCTCGAAGCTCATTCCCAGATGAGTGAATGACTTGGACGGCACCAGATCCGACTTCTCCTCGTTTACTATGAAACCGAGACGTCGGAGCAATAGAAGAAGATTCTGAACATCGTTCTGAAGCGTTAACTCGTTGCCGTACCTCTGAAGAATGTCGTCCAGGTAGGCCGACGTTACCGCAGACGAATGAGCTCGGAAGTAAATCATTACCGAGTTCATTACTCGAGTGAAAGCCCAGGGTGCTAGATTCAATCCGAAGCACATGGCCCGGAACTGATACACCACTCCTAGGACTGCGAAGCGTAGATACTTTCGGAATGTCGGATGTACCATGACGTGAAAGTACGCATCTTTGAGATCTATGCTCGTTGCATAATCGTTCACCCGAATACTCGCTCTGACCGATCGAATCGTCTCCATATAAAACTTCGGAGCGATGATCAGCTTGTTTATCCAGCTCAAATCTATGACTGGACGGAACGAGCCGTCTGGTTTCGGAACCAGAAACAGATGGCTGTAGAATCCCAGCGATTCCTGGTTTTCTACGACCTCTACCGCGTTCTTCATTAAAAGAGACTGCACCTCTGATAGCAGAGCGTCTCTTTTCTGAGGGTTTGACGGAAGATGAGTCCACTTTGGACTTCGAGTTAATGGAGGCTTTCGTTTGAAGGATATCTTTAGACCTTCCGAAGTCACTCCTCTCACCCAAGGGTCGTCCGTAATCGACGCCCACTCTTGAGAAAAACTCGACAACCTTCCGCCAACCGGAACGCGATAGAGGTTTGAGCCATCACCTCCTGGATCTGCGAGGCCTGCGGTAGGAGAAACCACGTCTTCCACGACCCGCACCTCGCCTCGTCGACCTCGGGGCGTCCGACCGATTGTCCCGGCCTGAAGGACGTCCCGAACGAGAGTCGCTATCCTGACGGTCTCTCGAATAAGAGCTAGAGGACGCACCGGAACCTCTATAGGAACCTCTCTTGGGCGGATAAGACCCAGAAGTGCCTGCCTTATTCGTGTCTGCTGAATCCGACCTTTTAGGAGCGGATCTAAACAACAGAGAATCACTAGCTTTCTTTTTAATATTATCATAAATAGCGGAAAGCTTGCCGTCAAAGAGAAGATCTCCTGAGACCGAAGCGACTCTAAGAGAGTTCTTCACCTTAGAATCCACTAGTGTGGATGTAGACAGGGCTGCGTCACGTCTAACCAACTCCAGATTAGCCACTGAAAGGGCGGAGTTACACGTGGAATAAGCTACTGCCCTTGAAAGAAGTCTTAAGGAGGATTGTATATCCTGAAACTCTTCCCCTTGAAGACGCAGTGATAACGCCTTCGTAAGGTGATCTGCGTAAGATAAGGCATCTAAATTGGCTCTGTTAGACGCAATAGCTGTTTCCAACACTGCGGTTGGAATAGAAGCTGACGACGGTAATGATAGCTCTAAGTCTTCCGCCTCGTCGTCCATACGCAGAGGAACTCTCGGTATACCCTGACCTGCCGTGTCGAATTTATTCCTTGCATTAATGAAAGGCAGGTTGAGAGTATTTGCGGACAAGAAGCCTGCTTTCCCTGTCCTGGAAGCAAGTTTAAAAATAGCGTCGTTCAATAATTCAAATGTTCTTGCAACATTATTGGACTGCGACGGAAACTCGGGAGCGATGTCCCTGAACCGCTCGAAAAAATCAGAGTCCAATGACGCTATAATTCTCCTGTCCGGAAGCGCAGCAGTCTGGCCCGACGGAACAACTTGAGGAAGAAAGTGCCAGATGAAGTCTACGGCAGCTTTGTGTTGTTCCGAAAGGGATAGCTCCAATTCATCCGTATCCCTTTCACCATCCGGTCGGACCTCCCGATGTTCCCGGTCGTCCGCCCCCGATGCTTCGGCGGAGCGTACCGACCCAGCGCCGTCGGATAATTCTCGATCCGACACCGTCTCTGTCGGCTGCTGGGATGCTGCGATAAGCTGTGCTATCTGCACTAGAATGTCCGACGTCGAGACCTGCGGAGGAGCGGTCTTTCGCTGCTTTGCCGAGGGCAGCTCCGCATCGGATGGCTCCCGCATACTTTTCCTATGCGAACGTCCGGAGTCCATCGGTCTCGAGTCCCTGGCTGCCGGATGGTGTGACCTGGTCGCCGAATAATCCTTCCTCGGCGAAGCTGGCAAGATATCGGAGGTCACGCAGCCAAGGTGCGGTCGTGTGCGCCGGCGAGAAGAGGAAGCCTTAACAGTCTCTGCGGACTGCTTATACAACGGAGCGTCCCGAGCGACGGACGTATGCTCCGCTAAAGACACATTTTGTACCACAACATCTGGTCCCAGATGTTGTTGTACGAGAGAGGGGCCTCTCTCGCTCGCGGCCCGGCTGGACCTGGACGAGCTAGGAACCGGACTAAAAGGCTTCCTCCGTTCTCGTTCACTATCCGCCGTCACTGGGTGTGCATCTATTATTTTTATAGTGCTCGCATCACCCAAAATTTCCTCTTGGACCGCATCGGACGAACCCGGCTGCCGAACCATTCGGTGAATGGACGCTACACCGGGCGAGCTAGCGGACGACATTTGTCTAATCTCCATGAGCACTTTTGCCGCTAGCTCTGTATTTAATTGTGACGACGGACGCACACTTGAAGAAGATAACATGGAAACATCACCCTGTTCTGGTTCCTCTGAAATAGAAACTGAGAGAGTAGAGTGACCTTGTGGAGAAAGAGCCGGCATCGCTCTTTCTCCAGAAACAACATACCGTGACACACGTTTCCAATGTTTCTCATCCCAATGTTCACATACAGGACAGGGATTAATGCGAGAACACTGACTACAATTTATGCAATAATCATGAAAGTCAGAGGAAGATTTCTTCCTATTACAATTTGAACAAGTTCCTTTCATTGTGAAGGAACAACAATAAGTCCTAGTTACTCGCAAAAACCCCTGACACAAAGATACATAATAACATGATCCATTAATAAATGAAAAAACAATTGCAAAACAAAATAATTTTGAAAAAATATTTTTTCAGAGAAGCCCAAGTTGCTGAAAAGTAACGTTGAGCCCCGATGGATCCGATGGCAAAGTGTGGTCAAAAATTTTAAAATTATATAAAATAATTAATGAGACACTTTCGGATAATATAAATGTATCTTATAATGAGATAAACTACCTCAAAGGCAAACAGCCCCCCTCAAAAAAGGCTGTTGCCAATGAAAACAAACAGTGTAAACACAGAAGAAAACATGACTCCAGGCACTGAAAAAACTGGCCCGGAATCAGTCCTCAATTACACTCTATCTGATGCAAAACAGAGACTCCCAGGGGAGAATCTGCAGAACATCAGATGGAAGATGCAGAACACAAACGTTATACACCCATGGGTGAAAACGTAACTATGGGGAAAATAACAGAAAACATTCTGTAACCAAGCAACTCTCCCAGGGAAATTTTTAGAAATGAAACTTCTCAAAAATATGCCAAAAGCATGGGAGAATTGCAAGGGGGGACTTTAGAAGGTTAGGGGAGAGGAAACACTGAATAAGCAGTGCAACAATTAGCAAGAATGACAACAAGAGGCGTTTGCCTCGAAAATAGGCAACTTAACATAATTTTAACAAAAAATTTTAAGTACAGCCCTGATTATTTTTTGCCACTTCTTTTTTCCTCTCCTCCTTCTATCCTCCTTAGAATCACATTTTCTCCAAGAATTACGTGTCTGGCATCCTTTAAACTGAGATTTACAAGCACAAAGATCAGTGAGATGTTGACTGATGAAGGGCCAAACAGAGAATGATATTTGGCGCCAATTTCGGGACGACTGCGTCACTGCGCATGCGCAGTAGAGTCGTACTATGGAGGTCCTTTAGGACATGATTTCTTTTTGTTTTGGATGCAAATTTTGGGGATTGGGGGGCAAAATTTGTGTTTGGCCCTGGTTTTTTGTGGAGTTAGCACCAGCTAAGTCTGGGTCATTGGTACAGTATAAAAATATCGATAGCTCCCATCTAGAGGTAACCCCAAACAAGCATGTCAGGTTTCAAAGCAATCCGATCATAAATGTACCCTGTAGGGTGTGCCAAAGGGAAATATTGAGTCTTCTGACTAAACTAAGTTCTAAGAACGTTGGCCGCGGCAACATTTTTTGACAGAAATTGAAGAAAATCGATAGCTCCCATCTAGAGGTCTCCCCAAACAAGCATACCAGGTTTCAAAGCAATCTGATCGTAAATGTACCCTGTAGGGTGTGCCAAAAGGAAATATTGAGGTCTGACTAAACTAAGTTCTACGAACGTTGGCCGTGGCAACATTTTTTGCCGGAAATTGAAGAAAATCGATAGCTCCCATCTAGAGGTCACCCTAAATAAGCGTATCAGGTTTCAAAGCAATCAAATCATAAATGTGCCCTGTAGGGTGTGCCAAAGGGAAATATTGTGGTTTGACTAAACTAAGTTCTAAGAACGTTGGCCGCGGCAACATTTTTTGACGGAAATTGAAGAAAATCGATAGCTCCCATCTAGAGGTCACCCCAAACAAGCATAAGAAGTTTCAAAGTAATCTGATCATAAATGCGACCTGTGAGGTGTGCCAAAGGAAATTGTGGACGTACATACTAACGTACTAACATACTAACGTACTAACGTACGTACGTACGCCGACGGACGAGAAGTGATGGCAATAGCTCAGCTTGACTTTGTCAAGTTGAGCTAACAAACTATTCAATGCATGCCTCACCCAGGGCTACTTTCCCAAATGCTGGAAAAAAGCCATCGGTGTCATGATACCAAAACCCGACAAGGACCCCTCTGATCCAGCCAGCTACCGCCCAATCAGCCTCCTCAGCTTCATTGGTGAGACATTCGAACGAATCCTTACCAATCGGTTCAGGGGGCACCTTGAAGACATCGACTTTTTCAATAAATGGCAAAGAGCATATAGAAACCGTAAAGAAGGCATCGAACATGTCTACCGACTAGTCACCCAAATGAAAACCACTATCAACAATCAGCAAATAAGCGCGGCAGTCCTGTTAGATGTCGAAAAAGCATTCGACTCTGTTTGGCATAATGGAATGCGCTACAAATTATCAATAAACAGCTGCACCATGAGCGCATGATACGCCCGTTATTAATTACAAGAGGGAACCACACAATATGAGTATACATGTGTACTTGTCAGGTTACATATACTTGCCACCAAAAAATCATGAAAATTGCCCAAAGTCCAACATGCGGAAAATTGCCTATATTTTGATGAAAAAAGTCCCATAACTCTGGAATGACAAATCAGACAGCGACACAAATCGAAAGGGAGATTCCTTCTATCAACATATACTTGCAACCAAAAAATCATAAAAATTGCTCTAAGCATTTTCAAGTTATTGTTCGACATGTGAAAAATAAAATCCCATAACTCTGGAATGACTAATCGAACGGCGACACCAACCGAAAGGGAGCTTTATTCCATCAACATAAACCACCTACCAAAAAATCGTGAAAATCTCTCGAAGCGTTCTCGAGTTATCGTACGACGTGTAAAAAAATCAACAATTTTCTAAGTAATAAAGTCCCATAACTTTGGAATGACTAATCGAATGGCGACACTAAATGAAAGGGAGCTTCCCTCCATCGATATACACCACCTACCCAAAAATCACGAAAATCTCTCAAAGCGTTCTCGAGTTATCATACGACATGTGACCGGACGGACAGACGGATGGACAGACGGACAGCGGTATACCATAATACGACCCGTTTTTTCAAAACGGGCGTATAAAAATGAGACTCCCCATGAAACTGCTTCCTTAAATGATCGCGAAATTAAAGTCAGAGTGAACAATGAAATGTCTGACAGTGTCCCCCTTGAAGCAGGCACCCCGCAAGGATCCGTCCTAAGCCCCCTCCTGTATATCTTTTTCGTAAATGACCTTAGCTTCTCCGATGATCGCGTTCAAGTTTCCCAATTCGCGGATGATAAGGGCCTCTGGGACTCTAACAATACGGCCAATCTGCTCCAAAAACTCCTGCAACGTGCTCTCGGCGAGCTAGAACAATGGTGTGCCAAATGGCGAATTAAGCTAAACGCCAATAAAACCCAAAGAATCACCTTTACTCGCAAGATAAGTAAACGGGATTTTGACCTAAAACTTATGGATAACACCCTCCCAGAATGCAAAGAAGCGAAATTCCTGGGCATCACCATTGATCAAAAACTGTCCTTCAACAAACACACCGACGACATGGCGAAAAAAGCCACCAAACGCATTAATTTACTGAAAATGCTTAAGGGAACTTCATGTGGTCGACCACTTTAAGGGAGGCGAGTGTTGGTCCTGTGTCCCGCCTCTGCCCCTTTTTGTAAGTGCATTGCGCATCTTTTGTCCCAACCCATTAGGATTACAATGCAGGCCTGCCCCCGAACCAGGGAAGTTCGGGTCTTCTTTCTGGTGGTCCCCGAAAGGGGTCGTTGTTGTTTCCTTGCAAAGAGTCCAACCAAATAGAGATAGCCTGAGGCAGACTATACTTGCCAGTGATGGCCATCAATCAAAATCATCTCAGAAGTGACAGACTATACTTGACTGAAAATCGAACCACTCGCCTGAAAACCTAGAATCACTGCACCCTCAGGGAGAGGTAGTACCTTTGTGAGAGGACCCAACCTCCCACACTGGTCCTCACCCGAGGGTTCAACTGAAATATGTCAACGAAGCCATCACACCACAACCGGAGACACCTGCCGAGTACCCGAACCTTCTCCTTTGACATGCCTAGACATGCAAAAATCAATCATTTAAAGTCACTGAGGGTCGAAAGGGGCTTGTTCCCCATACCGTCCCTGCACGCCTTCGGCGCGCAAAACCATTCCTTTGTTTGTTTGTGTTTAGTGATACAGCCTATGAGAGCGGGCAAGCATGACTTCAGCAAAGAAGTGGGTATTGGATCCAAATCGCAACTTTTAGTCGGAGATGACATGATGATTCTTTCAATAATGCTTGACGGCACAGTGTTGAATTTGGATTTTCTTTTTGAAACTGAAGAGGTCTTAAACTGGGAATGGCCACAGGTGCTTTCAGTTTGGCCCAATGACAGTCTAATTTTATCAGTTTTGGAGGAAAAAACTCCGAAAACATTTCGGCAATACTGGCATTTGAGAGTTCATCGGAGAATTTAGGTGTTGCTTTCGTTTCTAAAGACTGCAAGACCAAAAACAACTGTTTCTGGTCTGACCCACAGTCCCTGACTTTGTAGGACAGGAACTGTTTTTTAGAAACCCAATTTGAAAGTAGGTTACGTCGCTTAGGATGCCGAAAATTCTCTGCTGAAAATGTATACACAACGGACATATTTTCTAACACTGTATTTTTATTTCATTTTACTGACGACTGTTAACTGTTGGGCCGTCTATTCCCAGAAAAACATGAATGGAATTGAAACATGAGAAAAAAAGCTTTAGTGACAAGAAAAGCTTTGTACAGGGCACAAATGTGCGTATGAGGGATCTTAAAAAAGTACCTTCCAAGCAACCATCCTTACATCTAGTCCTGTTCACACTTTCAGACTTAGGAAATTATTAGCTTAGTAGACTCTGATGAAGGGCAACCACAGGAGGGTACTTTGGGGGATTGGCATGAAGAGGGGAGGGGTCATGAAGAAGAGGGTAGCAGTGGGGGATTTTCAATCAATAATTATATTATGTTTTATTAACCTGGCATAGAATGCATCATGGACAACTGGACCTGGATTAATTGGGCATTAATGGAGGTTCATGAGCTGAAAATATGAAGGGGCGGCAGGGGGTGGTACATAAATATTCTTAACTTTCCCCACTTGCCTATGAAGTCTCCCTACTTGACTGCAGTCTCCCTATTTTTTTCTGGAGGGAGATATGAAGTCTCCCTAAAATTCCCCTCTAGGCTGGTTCTTGCCTGTGACTATTACCTTTGTATAAGTCATACCCCGGATTACGAGAATCCGTATGAGTCACACCCCGGTACAAGATTCTTAGAATGAAGACTGTGAAATGAATTTTTCTTTGCATGGGGACAGAGATTGGGACATTTTTTGTTTGGATTGGGAAAAATTATGCCCAAATGCCATTGGGAAATGGTCCCATACTCAGCACCTGTAGACACCCAGAAGAGTCCCTGTTCCATTAGCTATTACAGTTAAAACTAAAAGTCCTGTCACGAACTGTGCGCTTATCTAGGCTTAATTGCACAGTAGAAATTTTGTGCAATTGCCATATCGAATGGCATCCAAAGCACGGCAGGTCCTCCTGGTTACTCATAGCAAACACAGGCAATGTTTCTGCCTCTGGACCTCCAGGTTACCCGGAGGTCCATTGGCTGAAATATTGCTTGTGCACAGGCCAAATGTACAGAATTTGAGAGCCTTATTATGATCATAACGCGTAGATTAACGCACAGATTGATGAGCTATTTGTGCCCATTTCATGACTAGACTTCTGGTTTTAACTGCATACAATCATATTGAAATAACTATGCTTTAAAATTATCAAACTACTTTGTGCTTCTTTATTGATGACAAGGCCTCTGTGTTCTCCACCACCTATAAATGCTGCCTGATTCTCTTCTACATCAAACTTCTTTTTTCTCTCTATCTTAATAACAGTTGCATTTCCTTTCTTTGAAGGAGTCATTGTAATCTCTAAAATGGAAAATATCAAACTAACACCATAACAAGAAAGTTCACACTTGGCAAGCAATTTCTAAATTACTGTAACAAAATATTTTCCAAAATGATTCAATTCTGCTCCGTGTTATTCACAAAAATGATAAATTTAAAGTAATTTGTATATTTTTTATACTTACCAATGGCCCAGACTAGCTGGTGCAAACTCGATATTATCAAGGGCCAAATACAAATTGTGAACCCCCCAATCCCCAAAATTTGCTTGTAAAACCGAAAATTAAAAGTCCTCTCTGGTCCTCCATACTTTTCCTCTCCGCGTATGCGCAGCCGTCAGGAAGTGACCGGAATTGGCGCCAACATCATTCTTTGTAGAAGAGAGTACTACATAATAACTCAGTGGGGAGGTACGAGTGCCCACTCATGGGAGAGCCATACCCATCTGGGACATTGGTAAGTATACTACTCAAAGTTTGCTAAGCACCAAGTACATCCAACTACATGTTCTACGTTTTAGTTGAAATATGAAAAGTGTATATATTTTTTATTTAATTATATCTTTAATGATTTAAGTACAGAATTAAGATTTTATTTGTGTTTGACATTATTTTGTAGCTTTTGAATATGATAACCATGGAGAACTGATATTTTTGGTAAAAGAGGAAATTTTTCAATATGCCAAAAAGTTGATGGAGCGAACTGGTATGGCTTCAATATCGAGTATGAGACCTATTACTGTTAATTACAGCTTGACAACGCCTTCTCATGCTCCCAATTATGTTTCTGTTGGTCCTTTGTGGGATGTTGTTCCCTCCTTGGACCAGGATGGCATCAACCTCCTGGACACTTCTTGGCTGGAAAGGACAGGCTGAAATTGCAAGCTGCAACTCATTCCAGACCTGTTTGATTGGATTGAGGTCAGGGGATCTTGCTGGTCAGCCCATACGCTCAATCCCTTCCCTCTGTTGGTACTCCCTGACAGCATGGGCAACATGAGGACTGGCATTATCGACCATCAGAATGAATCTATCACCCACTGCACCTGCATACAATCAGACGTGGACATCCAGGATCTCATCAATATACTGTTGTGCAGTCAATGTACCAAGTTCAAGGACAGTCATGCTCAGCAATATTAGCTGCATGGAATTGCCCTCCTGGTCTTCTCCATACCCTAGAATGCCTACCTGTGTTATCTAGGCAGTACCTTGATTCATCTGTAAAAAGGACAGGTCGCCAATCTCCTCTGGTCCATCCATCATGGTCCATATCGTGCCTGGTGGTGGTTCTGGGACAGCTGAATGCGAATACATGGTCTTCTCGATCGGAGTCCACCTTCGTGTAACCTTGCACGGATAGTCGGCATCGAAACATTCACCCCGGATGCATTCTGAAGGTAACTGCGAAGCTGGGTTTCTGTGGCAAAGCGGTTCCTACGGGCCTGAATGATCAAAAACCGGTCTTCAGCTGCAGATGTTGCCCTGTCCTTGCCACCACCATGCCATCTTACTGGTGTGCCATACTGCTGAAATCTTACCCAGGCTCTGGTGATCACCGTATGGCGCACACCAAGGGCTTCACCAACCTGACGATGGGTAGCCCCTTGCTCCACCATCCCTACAGCCCATAACATTTCTGCTTCAGACAAATGTCTTCTTATATTTGCCATATTCAATCATTAAATCATAAGGGTTTGTGTTGAAATGAAAATTGAATACCCTACACATCATGTACATGTAGACAGTACACGAAAACATCATGAAAATCAAGGGGTACATGCTTTCCATGACTGACACGAAAAGTCTGCCTGTCAAGAGAGCTACACTGGGGACCATCTCAATACATTCCTCAATCATGTCCACCAAAAAATATTGCAAATATGTCACAAGCAAATTTCACAACGATGTGTCAAATATTTGGTGCTTAGCAAACTTTGAGTAGTATATAAAAAATATACAAATTCCTTTAAATTTATCATATTTTTATACTATAAACCAATGGCCCAGACTAGCTGAATCGTAAAAAGGGCCTAGGATTTCAGAATTAGTAGACCAACATAGTTCCAAAGCCTGCAATCCAAGGTGAAAGGAAATTAAATTTAAAAGGAATTACATGTATGTCTTTCTATACAATAATAGAGAAAAAATATTATAAATAAGGAGCCAAATTCAAGTAATTCCATATTCTTAGCACTAATGACTATGCTAATTGGATGTAACGAGTTCCCAATTTTAAGGCTAGTCCGGACTAAGCCCTAAAAATTAGGATGGCGTATTTGAGAGTGAGAAGTTACCCCCCACAAACATACGCCATATACAATAATAAACAAGCTGTATCCAGGATATAATCTACAGACAAAACAGCTTCACTCATAGTTACACACTTTTCCAGCCAGAGGAGATTTAAAAAATCCCCCCCCCCCCCTTTTTGAAGGAATCTTCTTAAAAAAGAAAGGGGAAAGCACTCTGGAATCAGTAAAAGCGGTACCAAATACAATATATATTCGCCGAACAGGCACCCAGATATTAATTATTAATAAATTGGTGCTTAATGCCACTTCAGAAGCTAAGGCTATAGAGGCGATCCCGGTAATAAATAGCGCCCACTTGAAACGGATACCGGAGTGGTCATACACAGATAGTTCGAAAACCGTTGATGTAATATGTACAACATACACATGTCCAATAGAATCACAATGGATGATCTCTGGAGAGTCAACACACTTCCAAGGCAACCCACAGGCGACCCCATTCAGGTGTACAATCAATTCCAATAAATAACACTCCCAGACACGTGCGAATATACGAGAATGCATAGAAACGTTATATTAGATTTGTGTAGCGAAACTTATAGTAACCTGGATCTAGAAATGGAACGAGCTATGATTAACAGACTCGTCACGGACTGCGCCCGAAATAATTCCTTGTTTCTAAAGTCCATAACATACAATAATGCACCTGCCTAATAATACACTTATTATGCACGCGAGCACTGAAATCCTGCATGTAATCATATGAATACCAGTTAACTGACTAGACAGCCTTACAGGTACACAAAGGCTAGCAATTTATTGATGATGAATCATATGCTGGTATAGGACATATAAACGAACAACCACAGGAAACAAACCAACAAAAAAGTGGATGTGCCCATGAGGTCGCCATAGAACACGACCCAGCTGCCAATCGAGAAGTCATGTAATGCATGAATATACTAAAATGCATACAAGGCTTACGGGAAGAAAACTATGTCTTGCCCGGTAATTGCCTCTTAAGACATTGGTGATGGGGAGAGAGGGGGGGGGGGGGGGAATCAAAATCATATCGAACCCCTCCTCACCCACATTACTTGAATCATTCTTGCATTAGTCATCAAATAGTATAGGAACCGCAAGGCTCTCTCACACCTGACCCACTCCATAATGCCACTGCCACTAAGGGCAGAGAAGGATGTGATGAACAAATACACCAAATTTACATAATAACTCACACCAAACCATACCGGTTTGAAGAGAATAACCTCCTCTAACAAACAGAATCATGTCTGACAGGACAACGAACTCAGCCTAGCTGAAGCAGCTAAAGGTCTTCCTGTACGTGAAGACCATTAAAAGCTGATAACTGAGGCCCTAGAAGCTCACTAAGGAGACCATAGCTTATAAGTCTTCATCTTCGCGAAGACAGATATATTGGTGTAAGTCGCGACCCTGAAGGCTCACTTATCAGAGACTTACAATTAACGTCGCGCAAGGAAGGGAATGAAGAGCCACTATATAAACAGCCCTGAATTCCCAAAGAGACCACAGTCCTAAGAGATAATAAATTCAGTTATGCCACTGCATAATACTGAAAAAATCTCACTCATTATTTTAGCTAGGCTACTATGGTGTAACAATAAGACTCAAGTCTATGACACCTAGGAAAAACAAACCAAAAAGCACAGTATCTTTTTCGGTTTTATTCCCAAAAGACAACGGACAGAGCCTAACCCAAGAGACAGCTGTAAGTGTACAGAAGGCTACTATGGCATCCACAATGACATAACTTGTCTCGACGCCAAGGAATATCTCAGCCTATCCATGCACTATCCATCCAGATTCAGGATGAGAAACAGGTGATAATAAAAAACTGGAGAATAATTTCGACGACGTCTAATGCTTTTCTTCAATAGGAAAGCTTGTACCTCCAGAAGGAAAGCCTCTCTTGGAAGATTTGTCCAACAAATAAACTTGTAAGTGGAGCTTGCTCAGGCTGATAGCTGCAGGCCTGCCGAGACTACATTCTCATCCGCTGATCTTACACAATTATCCACTTAATTGCAAGGCTGATAACCTATCGCCAGGTGGAAAGCACCGAAATCTATTCTCGACGACCTCAATTGTTCCCTTCAATAAGAGAGCCTTACCTCCACTAGAAGCGACTCTCTTTGAAAGGAACTTCCGTGAATAACATCTAGATTATCGTAAAGCTGATACCCTTCCGTCAACTTGATCAGACCTATGCCTCTTTTCCGAGTCGCTATAATGACAACTTCGAAAGTAAATATAAGAGGGTTATTGTACCCTCGCGAGACATTCTCTTGATGCTTTCTTAGAAGCAGAACGGCCTCGCTTACCCCGGTCTGCTAAAGTGTGTTGATGAGACACTGACTTCAGTAGCAGAGCACTAGAAGCTTTCTTGTAGTCTGCTCATATAGCAACATAAGCTTGTTGTCAAATAGTATATTTCCGGTAACCGGAGTGACTCAGAGAGAGCTTTTCATCTTGTCATCTATAAGTGATGACGACGCAAGGGCAGCATCACATCTTACCAACTCCAAATTCCACGTCCGTGTGGTGTTGTATGTGGCATACATGACTGCCCTGGAACAAACTCTTAGCGAGGAACCATGTCCTCATATTCCTTTCCATTGAGACGTTACACCACAGCTCTGGTAAGGTGATCTGCTTAGGGCAGTGCATCCAGATTAGTTCTTTTGAATGAAATAGCACATTTCATTATTTCCGAGCATATTATTATTTATTTATTATTATTTATTGGTGTTTAAGGTCACATACTTATGCACAATGGCTAATCGCGACGTGACAGTTTTACGGGAGGAGGAAGCCGGAGTACCCGGAGAGAACCACCGAGTAACGACGAGCAGCTGTCAGCTCTCCAACATCGTAACTCTGAACTCTGCACCGCAGCACAGGCAGGGTTAGATTGGTTGAAGACATGCGCACCATCGACGTGCAGTACGCCGCAGTGCACAGCGTCATCGTGCCCCCATGCAGGCAATCGGGGTGAAGTGTCTTGTCCAAGGACACAACGCGGTTGCGCAGGTGGGATTCGAACCGAGGACCTCTCGGCTTGCAGCCTGCACCTCTACCAACTGAGCCACCGCGTCCCCATTTCCGAGCATAAAATATTAAATGATGCAGGTAGAGACAAATCTTCATCCCCGGCCTGCTCATCTAAACGCAGACTTATATTCAGATGGAACAATATTCTAAGAGCTTAAGACTGAAATTTTCATAGTCTTAAAGTGCCCTTCTGTGAGGGATGGAGACTCACACTCCGTAGCCCTCTCACCATCCAAATGTTCCATCAGCAAATATGGTCAACTCCATCCGACTGAACGGATGACTGGACCAACACAGCACCGTCCGACAGCTCGCCCTCGGAGTCTGTGAAACGGTATCACCAACGACTACTGGAATGCTGTGATATGCTGTGATGCTCTGTAACCGAGGCTAGCAGAGCAATGATAAACCACTTGTTACCGTAAGCTACTCAGGGGACTGAGATCTGGCCCCAGATCCTCGACACATGTCCCGTATAAAAAAGCCTCAGACGAATGGCTATTGACCCGAACCTGCGAAGTCAGATAGCTAGTCTGGGGTCAACATGCTTCATTAATGAAGCAAGGGAAGATGCCATAGCTGCCACCGAATCCGGCTGCAGTGTGGAAGGAGCGTCCCGAACCGCAAGGGTGAACGGGCGTCCCAACTCACTAAAGTTTCTCAAACCAAAAACAGTCGACCCCCAACTGCTGACGGAAAGGAGAAGAATCTCCAGCTTGCGGTCTGCTCCAGACCTCGCAAAGCGTTCGTTAGAAACTTGTAGGCATCTATCCCTTATTGTGCATAACCATGGAAGAAGAGGAAGCCGTAACCACAGCCGACCCCAGCTGAAGTGCGGAAGAAGCATCCTGACTCGTCACATAGGACGGATGCTCCTCCTCATTAAAGTTTCTTACAACAGAAAACAGTCTTCCCTGACTGTTAACAGGAAGAAAAACGCTCTGCACTCGTGATCTGTCCCCAGATCTCGCATAGTATCCCGCTTAGAAATTTCTAGGCTTAATCCTCTTTCGTGTGCTTCCATGTAAGTAGAAGAAGCCAAAACTGCCGCCGGCCAGTGTGGAAGAATCGTTTCGAAGAGTGTTCCAACTCAATATGGTTTCTCACAACGGACACAGTCGAGGGTTCTCCAAATGGAGATGTGTCCCCAGATCTAGCCGAGTGTCCTGTAGAGAAACTTATGGCTTCTTCTACATGCACAATTGACAGGACCGACCCAGCACCGTCCGACAGCTTACCACTGGAGTCAGCACGAGGCTGCTCTTGCATTTGCAGCTAATAGCTGCACAAATTGTGACAGCAAGTCCGTTCCCGAGGCTCGAGGAGCAGCGTTCTTGTTTTTTCTGCCGCTTGCTGCTCCTGGGACGAAGATCCGGGGATAGATCTCTTCTCCGAACGTCCCGTTGATCGATGCCTCAGATCACTAGCTACCGGATGGTCCGACTTCTCGGGCGAAAAATGGTTCCATCTTTGCGCAGCTGAATGGATATCTGAAGTCGGGTAGCTAGCCTGCGGTCAGGTGTGCTTTAATAATGTAGCGGAGGAAGCCGTGATTGAAGCCGACCCCGGCTGCAGACTAGACGGAGCGTCCCGAGTGGTCGGTGGACGTATGCTCCGGCTCGTGCAGGTTTCTCATAACAACATTTGGCCCCAAATGTTGTTAGGTTAGAGAGGGACCTCTCCCCCTCACGGCCTCATCGGACCTCGCCGAGCCTCCCAACAAGAAAACTTAATTTTGGCTTGTGAAACGTAGCGGAGGAAGCCGTGACTGAAGCCGACCCCAGCTGCAGACTAGACAGAGCATCCCGAGCGGCAGGTGGACGTATTCTCCGGCTAGTGCAAGTTTCTCATAACATTTGGCCCCAAATATTGTTAGGTTAGAGAGGGGCCTCTCCCGCTCCCGGTCTATTAGACCTCGCCGAGCCTCCCAACAAGAAACTTGCTGAGTTCCTCCCCATATCCTCCCTATTTCCGTTGTCGCTGGGTGAGCTTTATTTTTAAGTGCTCGCTCTACCCACAGCTACACTTCCTTCGACCGCAACAGACTTACCCGGTGTCACAGCTCCCACGCAGGGGTCAGCCTGGCAGCTGATTTTAGGGAGAAGTGACTTCTCTCTCCCGAGATTTTACGGAGAAGTCAGGGGCTAGGAGGGAGAAGTTAGTGGACATGAGAGAGAAGTCCGAAAAAAACATAAAAAATGTTTGCCACTACATTTAATGGCACTGTGAAGTAGATTAGTAGATTGACTGTCAATGAGCAATCTAAAATTTAAATCTGACGCTGCCAGAGAGTACAGTTCAAACTTTAACATTCTCAACCCTTCACATTATTTATTTGAGACATTGTGAAATTCAAAGCATGGAAACAATGTGTATTCAGTGGTAGGGAAAGAGTTAAGGGGAGTTCTCATTCATTCCTACTGTGTTCAACCAGACATATCATATATTATGGCAAGGTGGTAGTGGTGAATATGAACTGACCACTCAAAAGTTAGTTTTATTAACTAGTTGAGATCTAAATTATTTTTAAAGGTGATTTGAAACCTGGGTATTTTTGTAAAAGATACCACACTACCAGCAATAGTGGCCACAGTGTAGCAAGATTTTGTTCATAAATTATTGTTTTGTTGCAATTTATTGGAGAGTGCCAATAGGCACTCTCCAATAAATTGCAACCAATGACCTTTACATAAAAAAAATTTCTTCTGCTGAGCAAACTTCAAGCTAATGTATAGTGTTGAACCACTAAAGTGGCTTCCAGCACTTTTCAATGGAGCCATGATAGACACTTCTAGCACTGAACCAGTTAACTAAAAACCAAGATGTACATTTAATCTTCAAACGCACTCAAGTTGATTTAAATTTACCAAAAAGCAGTGAAAGTGAAATTGAGCTCATATTTTGAGTGTTCTTCATCACAGAAGGTTTTTTTTTTTTTTTTTTTAAATATTTAAAGTATTTAAAATAAATTTCAAATTTATATAAGAAGCTGGGTCTACCATGGTTTCTGAATGTCTTAATTAAATTGAAAAGAGTAGTTAAAAAAGTTTCAATATTCTTCGTTAATTGAGCGTTATTAACAATTTGAGTTAATTTTGTTCTGAGGTGATCAGGGGTAATTGACAAATATTTCAGTTGACTCCCTTCTCTTCTGCACTAGATTTTTCCAGTGCTCTGCCACTGTACAGAAAAATGACATTTTCTGACGGCCATCGAACATTGATACATGCGATTGGTGCTATGGAGACCTGCCATTCTCATCCTCCCTAATATGTGATTTATAATCACAGCCTGGTGAGTCAGAATGGACATTCTATTTTTAAAAAGCCATTTTTGTGCTGGCTGCTACCAGTGAGGGCGAATTGTTTAAACACCACAATAGGCCATTACGACTCTTTTGAGTTACATTAAATCGGGCTAGTTTGGGCTATTTTCAGAGCCATGTGGCGGATTTTAACCGCAACTGCAAACGTGTTTATTTTATGACCGTCAGAATGCGGAAGTGTTTCTATTTAGAAATAAAACATAAGAAAAGCCCAAAACTGTCATGTCTCCCAATGAATTTTGGGAGGGCGACTTCAATTTCGCCCCCACTGTTTGCCAAGGCGACTTTAGGAATGACCAGGCATCTTCTTCGCCCTAGTCGCCCCCTCGGCTGACCCCTGCTCCCATGGACGGAGTAACTGCTTCACCGGTCGAGCTAGCTGCTTGCAAGAGATTAAGAACACTAACTAGAGGCCTTATCCCTTGCTTATCATGAGCACAGGAGCTACATCTATTTGCTCAACGGAGAGCGACGACAGTAGCACACTTTGGATGGGTGTCACAATATCATCACCATGTTCATGTTCCTCTGAAATAGAAACTGAAAAAATGAATTAAAACATGGTGCGAGGGCCGGCTATGAACCTCGCCGCCAACAACGTACCACGACACCCGTCTCCAATGTTGATCATCCCAGTGTACACAAGTAGGACAAGAATCCGCAGGAGTGCATCGACTAAAGTCGACATCACTCCTACAAACTCCACAACAAAATATATAATTAAGATACATGAATAATAGCAATCAAAATTAAATTCAAAATATTTTTAGAAAATTGTTTGAAAAAATGTGCAAGTTCCCAAAGGGAACATTATGAGCCCAAGGGCATCCCAAAAGAGCCTAAGTGTGGACAAAATCCAAATTTTTTGAGCTACACTACCGGAATAATAATCAGTGTATCCTACAGTAATTCTACAGTAATATAAAATAAAATACTACAATAAAATAACCGGAAACAAGACATCAGGCACACAAAAATGCCCAAAGTCAGTAACCAATTTAAATGCTACCAGATGCAAAGCTAGATCTTCATACGAAGAAAAAACGATACATCGGATAGAAGATGCAAGACTAAATGACCAAACACCCCTAGGGTGAGGATGTAACCATGGGGATAAACAGAATAAAAATTCTGTAATACACGTTAAACTCCCAAGAAATTTAATAAAAAATTTCAATACAAAATAGCCAAAAAGCTTAAAGAGTTTAACAGGAAGGGTTCATGGAAGGATAGGGAAGGAATACTTAACAAACAGTGGATTAATCATTAGCAAAAATGATGTCCCGAAATTGGGAAACAAGAAATAATTTTATAATTATTATAAAGTTACAGCCCTGAACGTATAAAACCACCGTTGTCCACTTCCATCATCCAATAACAGCCTTGGATCCACCAATTCTTGTATTGGTTTGTGTCTGGCATCCTCAAAAAAAGGAGATTTTAAAGCACAGGTGTCAGAACATTGTTACTGACTTTAGGGCCAAACAAAGAATGATGTTTGCGCCAATTCTGGTCACTTCCTGACGGCTGCGCATGCACGGAGAGTAAAAGTATGGAGGACTAGATAGGACTTTTAATTTTCGGTTTTGCAAGCAAATTCTGGGGATTGGGGGGGATCAAAATTTGTGTTTGTCCCTTGATAACTTTCAGTTTGCACCAGCTAGCTAGTCTGAGCCATTGGTTTCTAGTATAAAAATATTGACATTAGGATTTTGTTATTTTTAAAATTTTGCCACCAAAGCAGAGCTCATGATCCCTCATTGGAACGGACCCCAAGAAAATCATTCCACTCTTATGATGTAAGCTTTGTAGGACTAATAAAATTCAAGACTATTCAAGGCAGATCTCAACATCTTTCGAGGCCTTACAGTAACCAAATGCAAGGATTTTCAAGGCCCTGCTATCACGGGTCCTAATTCGGATCCCCCGGTCATTACCCCTCCTTCCACTATCCTTGGAGAGAAGTGGGTGGATGGGTAATCCCATACGCTATGCCTTCACAAACTACAGTATGGCCACCTTGGACTGGTCACTTTCCACAGAGGCAATATTTCCATGGAAGCAATAATATTAGATTGCAAACACTAATTATAGGAATAATCATCAAAAATTGAATTAATGAAGCACTCAGGGTACAACCCGGTGCTTCATTAATTAAAATTTTGCTGATGATGATTTTTATTACCTGGTAAATGCATGCAGGGCTTAAAATTTGTCTGGCATCACACGAATCTAACATGATTCTCATGAAATATTTTCACGCGAATCCATTTAAACCATGATATGAAATCCCCCCGTGGGAACCCGGGAAGTAAAGCCAATGATTGAGGTGGAAATCCTCTAAAATGTGCAACATGGGGTATAAATGATTGACAACCCTTGACTTTATATCCATATTGCGGTCATGATTAGCCATTGTTCATAAATCTGTGACCTTAAACACCCTTAAATAAATAAATAAATAATGAAAGGAAATTCTGCAAGAACTAGCTGAATGTTGCTGGTGAGATCATGAAATAAGTTGTCGAAATTTCCACCCATGATTTACCACATGCTTCAAATTTTCTTGAGTTTGGTATCAAATCAAGTCATGGCTGCTACAGCAGCCATGACCTGATTTGATACCAAACTCAAGAAATGTGAATAGACAGTTTTTCATAATCATATATTTTATGATAACCAAGGTCAGAACTTCATCATGAATCAACGACATCATACATAAAGTGAATCCAAGCAGTAAATTGATGCGAATCCACTTGGATTCGCACCAGTGTAGTTTGCCAGAATCATTACGAGAATCGATTCACGGATTCGCGTGTAATTTTAAGCCCTGGCATGCACTGACATCACTGCCCATGCGTGGATTATGACTGGTCCATGGGGACTGTACTGTATGGTACAGTTAAAACTAGAAGTCCTGTCACGAACTGTGCGCTTATCTAGACTTAATGGCGCGTAGGAATTGCGCGCAATCGCCATATCGAATGGCATCCAAAGCACGGCAGGTTCTCCTGGTCATACCAAACACAGGCAATGTTTCTGCCAATGGACCTCCGGGTTACCCGGAGGTCCATTGGCTGAAACATTGCTTGTGCACAGGCCATATGTACAGAAATTGGTAGCCTTACTATGGTCATAACGCGTAGATTAACGCGCAGATCGACATGCTATTTGTGCGCATTTCATGACAGGACTTCTAGTTTTAACTGTATATAAAACTACGTATAAAGTTATGATAAGGTGCTTTGTTGATATTTTTATTTCATGGATATTCAAGGCCTCTCGGCCCATTTTCCCAAATTTCAAGACTTTGAATGGATGCCAGTCAAAATCAAGTCTGTTCCTTAAATCTAAAGCTGGATAGGAACCCTGTGTTGGGTTGGAGGCAAAGAATTAAAATCTTCTGTGTTCCACTGGAATGTTTGGCATACCGGTAATCATGTATCAAGGAGTTATTACATCTTCCCAGTGTGAATTTCATTCTATCACCGTTATCGACACATTTAAGCTACACCAATGCAATTCTTTGTTTTACAGATATACTCAGGTGAATATGAAAACAAACAAAAACAGAACTGTAACAGGATATTTTTTGTTTTTAAAAATTTGGTTAGTAGTTTTATTGTTGTCCTGGAAAAATGATTAGCAATGGGGACAAATTGATTAGCAGTTATAAAAAGAGTCTAATAAATTTCAGAAAAACACACCCCTTTTCAATCTGCCGTATTTATCCATGTATACGTCGCCCCTGTGTATAAGTCGCACCTCCAACTCAAAATTCCTCCTTTTTTCAGCTTTTTTACTAAAATCCATGAATAAGTCGCACCCCCTTTTTCAGGTTTATGCAGTCAACAAGAATTAGCAGCAGTTTGGAATGCAACAGAAATAGGTAAGTTTTCATTAGACATCACATATTTACTTCGTTGTCATTATTTTGGTGTTGAATAAGATAAAGGAAAAAAAGAATAAAGGAAAATTATTATTAAACATTGAATGAAAGTGTCAATGACACTGTAGCTCAACTTGTCAAGACAAAGACATGTACATGTATAGTATGTGACACAGCAATGACAAACATCTAGGTAATGACCTGATAACAAAGGTACATATAAAGTATTGTAACGGTCTGTACATGAATACTGACCGTTGCCTGTAACAAATGTATAGGTAAAGTATTGTAAAGGTGGGTGACAGTCAGATGCTGAACTAGAAAAAATCTTTGAGTCCCAGAGTGGGTCTGACTGAACCCCAAAATATTTGTTCTCATAGCACAGTGATAACAAAGGCACCCCAAAACACACTCGTTCCTGTCCCAAGGTGAAAACAAAAGTACTCAAGAAGTTTTGTGAAGATCAGTTCATAAATACGAGCTGTATAGAACTTGTGACAAAAAACTGATTGGACCTAATTTCGGTACAAAATGGCCACTGGCAGCCATCTTGAATTTTGGACCGTACCCAGAAACACTCATTCTCATCCCAAGGAGATAACAAAGGTACCCAAGAAGTTTTGTGAAGATCGGTTCATAAATACAGCCTCTACCCTGAGCCGTATTGACATGTGTGCTTACATTGTGTAAGTAGCACTGAATAAATCAAAGTTCATCTAATTTGCATAATTTCGGCACGAAAAAAAAACCCTTACAATATGTGATGTATTCCATGTTACTAAACATTCATACAAAAATTTATTCAAATCAGAACTTTCATACAGAAGTTCTATACAAAAGACTGATTGCACTAATTTTGGTACAAAATGGCTGCTGGTGGCCATCTTGAATTTCGGACCACACCCAAAAACACTCGCTCTCATCCCACGGTGATAACAAAGGTACCCAAGAAGTTTCGTAAAGATTGGTTCATAAATATGGCCTCTAGTCTGAGCTGTATAGAAGATGTGTACAAAAAACTGATTAGACCTAATTTCGGTACAAAATGGCCACTGGCAGCCATCTTGAATTTTAGACCGCACCCAGAAACACTCGTTCTCGTCCCAAGGTGATAACAAAGGTACCCAAGACATTTCGTGAAGATCAGTTCATAAATACAGACTCTAGTCTGAGCCATATTGACATGTGTACTTACTGTGTGTAAGTCGCACTGAAAAAATCAAAGTTCATCTAATTTGCATAATTTCTGCACGAGAAAAAAACCCGTATTATATGTGATGCATCCCATGGTACTAAACATTCACACAAAATAATTATTCAAATCAGGGCTTTCATATGGAAGTTCTGTGCAAAAATCTGATTGCACCTAATTTTGTACAAAATGGCTGCCATCGGCCATCTTGAATTTCGGACCGGACCCAAAAACACTCGTTCTCATCCCACGGTGATACCAAAGGTACCCAAGAAGTTTCGTAAAGATCGGTTCATAAATACGGCCTCTAGCCCGAGCCGTATTGGCATTTGCACTTACAGTGCTGAAAGTAACCCCAAAAAACATCAAAATTAGTCTAATTTGCACAATTTACGTACGAGAAAAAAACCCGTATTATATGTGATGTATCCCATGGTACTAAACATTCATACAAAAAATTATTCAAATCAGAGCTTTCATATGGAAGTTCTGTACAAAAAACAGATTTCTGCATCGTCGGTACAAAATGGCGGCTGGCAGCCATCTTGAATTTCGGACCGCACCCAAAAACACTCGTTCTCGTCCCACGGTCATAACAAAGGTACCCAAGAAGTTTCGTAAAGATCGGTTCATAAATACGGCCTCTAGCCCGAGCCATAGCAGCTTGGCACTTACAGCTCTGAAAGTAACACTAAATAAATCAAAGTCAGTCTAATTTGCATAATTTACGCACGAGAAAAAAAACCGTATTATATGTGATGTATCCCATGGTACTAAACATTTATACAAAACTTTATTCAAATCAGAACTTTCATACAGAAGTTCTGTACAAAAAACTGATTTTTGCATCATCGGTACAAAATGGCCACTGGTAGCCATCTTGAATTTCGGACCACACCTAAAAACACTCGTTCCCGTCCCAGGGTCATAACAAAGGTACACAAGAAGTTTCGTAAAGATCGGTTCATAAATACGACCTCTAGATCGGGCCATAGCCAATTGTTGACGTACGGACAGACGGCCAGACGGACGGACGGACAGACGGACGACGGGCCATGACAATAGCTCAAATTTGACTTCGTCAAAGTTGAGCTAAAAATTGGTGTGAGTAAAATGTACTCACCATCTGGCAATGTGGCTTCACTTTACTAATTTATTGATGTTGTGAACTCAAAATTGGTGTGAGTGAGAATGTTTTGGTAGGCTGTTGGTTAAGATAACAAACTGACAGTGAAAGGGAGATAATCAAAACTTAACATAATACATTTTTGAGGGGAAGTCCCGTGCTACTGAAACTAACTTTGCCTGGTGCACATGTGCGTAATTTTTCACCAGACATTATACGTCAGTGAATTAGAGTTCATGGAATAAATAAATACTTTTCTCATGGTATAGTTGCCATGCATTTAATGTATTTTTATTTATTTTTTCATTGTTATTTTGATCATTTCATATTTTTTATTGTTTCACCCACAAACAAGCCTGATTGCATCACCAAATTCATCCTCTGGGGACCTCATTTTGCAGATGACAGTCTGCTTATTTTCGGGCTTGCTCACAAACCTGTTGATTTCCGGTACTCGTTTGTTGTAAACACATTGGCCAATTAAACAACAATGACTAAATAGAATACTTATTATTATTATTATTAGTTTTGGATAAAAGTAACAGATAAGACACAAAATATTTTATTGACAATTTATTTTCCGAAGAATTTAAACTGAATAAAATGAAATGAAAATAATATTGGTGAATCTGTGCCCAGTCAAAAACCATAAGATTGTACTGTTATACAATTGACAAACAGCAGGTACAACCTTCGTTCGAAGAAGTCAGAGCCCTGAAAATTCTCAGAAACAAGGTGCATAAGACGCACCCCCGATTCTGACATCACTTTTCCAGGAACAAACGTGTGACGTGCACATGGATAAATACGGTAATAGTTTTGTCATTTAAAAGAACAGAAATCTGATGAATTTGAACAAAAATCAAACATATCAAACCGAATAAGAGTTGAACTTGAACTTAAGCCAGTTCAGGTTTAGAAGGTCAAGTCAATGTCACTGTCGGTGTCAGTGATGGGGGATCTATATCAGTCAAATATTATTTAACCCTTTACCCAATGCAGACGATATCAAATTTATTACTTTAAATATCATTTTTTAAAATTTTTCCAAAAATTTCAACAAAACCATATCATGTGACCCCTCATTGGAATGAACTCGATGAGCACGTTCCAACGAGGGGGCACACGACATGGTTTTGTTAAATTTTTTGAAAAAAAACAATAGTTTTTCAACTGCTGAAATTGCATATTACGCGGGCAAATGCGGCCGATTCGTTGGGTAAAGGATTAAAGTTTTCAGACATCCACACGGGTGATACATGCTGTGACTGGGTCCCTTTTCCTGTGCTGGAGAAAAGACATTTTTTCCGATTTCAGCTTCAAGTTCTCTCCTCCACCCCTCCCAATTTCTATCATATACTGCACTGACTAGTCACTCGTGCCTGTGCTCATATTCTAACATAAGCCCATCCCTAACTTTACAAATGTAAGTTACTAAGTAGTCCTTCTGTGTATAAGCGCAGCCTCCAACCTTTCAGTTTTAGAATGAGGACTATTTTAGTCACAGCTGCTGGTAATTACAATAAAAATACGTAAGTAGTCAAGTGCACTATCGACATGCAATACGCCTTAACCCCCTGCACTCTGATGACGAAACGCCTGATTTGTCATCCATGGTTATCCCCCCTGTGTTGTCAGAAATTCAGCAGTTTAGATTTTGGTTGACAGAGCTCCAATTGAGCTCTGTCAACCAAAATCTAAATTGCTGAATTTCTGACAACACAGGGGGGATAACCATGGATGACAGGAAGGTGTGGTGGGGCTTAGAGTGGGGGAGGTGTCGAGTATTCTCGAAATCAGAGTGCAGGGGGTTAATACACAATGAGACCGTGCCCCCACTTGGGCAATGAGGATTAAGTGCCTTGCCCAAGGACATGGCACATGAACCATGGACCTTTTGGTTTGAAGTCCAATACCATAACCACTGAGCCACCACAATCCACTCCCTAGAAATTTGTCACGGCATTTGGCAATGCCTTGGCTAATGATATGGCAGTCCTTTCATGGCTTTTAACATGACATTTTCAACTGTTGTGGATAATTACGGTGATTATAGACTCTTGATCTGAATATTAGGGGTGTCTCACCCACACCAAATATTCTCGGACTCATTGAGAAGTAGTAAGGCAATGTTGTATTGCCCGATAATTGGTATAATGCAAACGCATAGCATGGGGGCGCGGTGACTCAGTAGGTAGAGGTGCAGGCCGCAATCCGAGAGGTCCTCGGTTCGAATCCCACCTGCGGCAACCGCGATGTGTCCTTGGGCAAGACATTTCACCTCCATTGCCCATGTGGGGGCACGGTGGCATTGTGTACTAAGGCGTACTGCACGTCGATGGTGCACCTGTCTTCAACCAATGCTAACCCTGCTTGTGTGGAGTTGGTATGTAGGGGAGCTGACAGTTGCTCGCCGTTGCTCGGTGGTTCTCATCGGATACTCCGGCTTCCTCCACCTGTAAAACTGTCATGGTCACGATTAGCCATTGTGCAGAAATATGTGACCTTAAACACCAGTACAGTACGTGGAGAGTGGATTGTAACTAAATCACCCGTGGAGTGGAGTTATCAACCGAGCTATAACTTTCAAATTTTGTACATATCGACGAACAACACAGGCCACGTTTCAGCCAATGGATCTCCGGGTTGAACCCGGAGGTCCATTGGCTGAAACTTTGCTTGTGCTGGTTATGTTTTGCAACAAATTTGGAATTATTGCTTGGGTGGAATCTCCACTCTGCGAGTGATTTAGTGATAATACACTCTCCACGTACTGTAAATAAATAAGACATTGCACCCGTCACTTGTGGTAGCCCTTGAAATTAACTGATTGAGTGCTAAATTCTTTTTCAAAGAGTGTTTTGTAACATGAGTAATATTTTTCATAGATACCATGACACCAGCAAAAGCAACTTTGATTTAGTAAGATTTTATTCAAAAATAATTATTTCTGTTACAATTTATTGGAGAGTGCTATTTGGCACTCTCCAATAAATTGTAACAAAACATTTTTATACAAACATTTTTTTCTACTACCAAGCATACAACAAGCTAACAGAGGGAGTCAAAAGCCACTATAGTGGCTTTCAGCACATTTCAACAGAGCCCTGATAGTGGCTTCCAGCACTCAACAACCAATTAAGTGGCTAATTATTACTTTATTGGGGTTTAATGACACTTTTGACAGCAAGGGTCACATCGTGTTGGACAGTTTTACAGGTGGAGGAAGCCGGAGTACCCGGAGAGAACCACGGAGCAATGGCAAGCAACTGTCAGACTCCTCAACATACTAACTCCACACAAGCAGGGTTAGCATTGGTTGAAGACAAGTGCACCATTGAGGTGCAGTATGCCTTAGTACACAATGCCACCGTACCCACACGTAGGCAATTGGGATAAAGTGTCTTGTCCAAGGACACAACGTGGCTGTCGCAGGTGGGATTGGAACTAAGGACCTCTCGGCTTGCAGCCTGCATCTCTACTTACTAAGCCACTACGCTTCCAAGTGGTTAAATACTGTCGGAAATATAGTTTATTAAAAGTAAAGGTATATATGTGTGTTTAACTAGTCGAGTGCTAAATTATTTTTGATCACCAAAATTTGTTCACATGTCTTTGCCTTGTTACAATTTATGGGAGAGTGCCTATAGGCACTCTCCCATAAATTGTAACAAGGCAATTCCATACAGATAAAAAAATTAAACTTAAAAGATAACATGAAGCAGATCCAATGAATATGTAGCCTTTAACTTAAGGGGACTGCACTTCAGAGTAAAGCCCAAATATGGGCTTCCAGCACTCTACCAATTAAGAACCATGAGTCAAAGTAAGGTCATGCTCTGGCATGATTCTGATTCTTGTTGAATCTTAAACTTCCCAACGTACATGTACTAACTCCACACAAGCAGGGTTAGCATTGGTTGAAGGCAAGTGCACCATTGATGTGCAATGCAGGAGACAATGCAATTATCCCTGGTGGTGATCAAACCATGAACCTTTCAGTTTGAAGACCAATGCCGTAATCACTGAGCTAACATGCCCCCTTAAATTTTCATTAAAATTCACAATGTCTTCCCAGCAATGGTGAGTTGTGCAAATGGAAGGGAGTTCCTTGTCCAACTAGAGGTACTGTGAGCAAGCTCACAAAGTGATATCCCCCCACGCCTCAGTTGTAGCCTTTTTGGTGTAAAGTTTCACAAAGACACAACCATATGATGTAGCAATTGAAATGTATAAGTTAGATTATCTCCCCTTGGAAATGTCAGAATGGAATTATATTGCTTCATGCTGATGCACATCTTCATATGGAGTTCTTCCATTGTGTAAAGTTTCATGAAAATTCTTCAAACGGTTTAGGAGGTGTTGCACTTTTTAGGATGGACATACATACCACTGTCATATAATATTAACAACATGTACATGTACTATGAGCTTCTTTACCAGAAACATGACTTATGTGTCTCAGCCGCCGATAAAGCATAAAACTCACCTTCTTCATTTCGAGCCGCCATTTTTAATTCTTTATTAACTAAAAAAGAAAATAAATACTGCCATTAATAAGTAAGACATCAATGTCCATGTTGTACCAAATTATTTAAAATTTAACTGGTGGAGTGCTAAATTATTTTTGGTTGTCATGATTTGATCACATGTCTTTGTTTGGAACAATTCTACAGGTACATGTACTCTCCCATAAATTATAGCAAGGTAAATCCTTTCAGACAGAATAATTTAACATCAAGGATAATATGGAACACATTCACAGAATACGAGACCTTCAGGTTGCGTTACATGCATTTAGAATAAAGCTCAAATATGTGCTTCCTACACTCTACCATTTAATGGGAGTAACTACGACCCCAATTTTTCAATTCCAAAACTAGGGCTGTCACGACTATCAATTTTCATAGTAGACTTATCGCCAGCATTAGTTGATGGTTAGTCGATTAACCCATTACCCAACGAATCGCCCACATCCGCCCACGTAATATGCAAATTCCGCAGCTGAAAAAATATTATTTTTCGAAACATTTCAACAAAACCATATCCTGTGACCCCTCTTTGGAACGAGCTTATCGAGCTCGTTCCAAAGAGGGGTCACATGATATGGTTTTGTAGAAATGTTTTTTAATAAATTAAAAAATGATATTTAAAATAATAAATTTTGAAATCGTCTGCGTTGGGTAAAGGGTTAATAGTCGTTTCCCATGAATTCAACAATCTCTAATATACTTACAAAATAAATTTAAAACTGACAACGTTTTAATGTGTACCTTTCTGCATTGAGATAAAATGGAAACACCAAAATATCTCTGTCAGACTCCGATTGATTTGAAGAATTTAAACAGAAGAACATTTGTGCAAATGTTTCTTTTCTGTAACTAATTTTCAGAAATTGCAAAGATAAAACTCCCTCCATTCCAACACAAGTTACAACTTAGTACTACAAGCGAAGTTACCACCATGGGTCTTGCGCCAATTTTCGCACATTTGCGGTTCCAATTATTCCAAAGGGGGGGCGTCCGAGTGTACAAGACCGAAGACTCTATTTACTCCGCAGTCTGCAATGACTTCCCAAACTGCAAATATTAAAAGATATAGCATTTGAACGATACTTTTTCTTTAGTACTGATTAGCGAATGCCGGTTAATACTAAAGAGAACAGGGATTGATCAAATGGCAAGGCTCAGTGTTTATAAAATTACATTGTTGCACAATCATGGAGATAACAAAGGCCATGGGATATAACAAGTAACCATGCCATGGTGAGACATTTCAAAGGTTAATAATCTGTTAATTCACCGCATTACACAATACAATTTTAACCCGACTTGTGCCATTTTTAAAATGAACGACGATGGACTAAAAATAAAAAACGTTGACTACTGCAACAGTCGATGGTTAGTCGATTAATCAAATAATCGCAAGAACCCTATCCAAAATAGGTCATCCAACCAAAGCTTTTGTGTCAGCTTACTAAATAACTTCTAAGATTACTCAGGCCTTTCATTTATAATAATGCTATGGCCAACAATGCCAGGCCCTATTTTTTAACTTAATAATATGATATTATCACAGACTCTACAGATAGGCCTCATGAAAAAAGTTATGGGAATGATGCTGGCAGCTATCAGCCTCACCCCAACAATATACACAGCCTCTTTACTAGCAGTGATTTTTAGTCAAGTCTTGGCTGCCTTTTATAGGCAGTCAAGGCTTGTCTAGAAACCACTGCAAAGTCACAACTCAGAGTTTGTTATGTGTGCTAAAAACTGTGAACAATTGTCCACTCCTGGCTTTCAGGGTTAACTAATAGTAATTTATTTATTTACTGACTTATTTATTGGAGCTCAGTGCTACATCAACATCTAAGTCTATATCATGGCAATAAATCCATACAGTTAAAACTAGAAGTCCTGTCACGAATAGTGCGCTTATTTAGGCTTAATTGTACGTTGGAATTGCGTGCAATTGCCATATTGAATGACATCCAAAGCATGGCAGGTTCTCCTGGTTACTCAAAGCAAACACATGCAATGTTTCTGCCAATGGACCTCCGGGTTACCCAGAGGTCCATTGGCTGAAACATTGCTTGTGCACAGGCCATATGTACAGAATTTGATAGCTTTACTTGGGCCATAACGAGTTCATTAACGCGCATATCAACGTGCTATTTGTGCGCATTTCATGACAGGACTTCTAGTTTTAACTGTATTTATCATTATAAAAGAGGTCATTATCTGTGTAATGATGTACCAATGATTAAAAATGGTTGTGAACCGATGACCAATGATTTGAGACCATAATCGGCTGATACTGATTGAGTGACTGATCATCACTGATGTTTTAATGCAGTGGCTAAAAGCACATATCAAGCGCCGATAGTCACCGAAAGTTTGTACACATCGCTCTTAGAGGTATTGTCGCATTGATCAAAGGGGCCTGGATTCTACAGCATAAATAGTGATTATAGTGTTGCCATGTGTCAGAGGCTTTGATATGTGGAAGCACTCATTTTCTGTCCCTCGCAGACTTGGTCCCTCCCCCAATCATATCAAGAATGTCAATCCTTTTTAGATTAATTTCATTGGTGCTTCAGTTTTGTGCCTTTGTCTGCTGGATTTAAAAGATATTATCATCCAGACCTGATAGCGCCAACTGCGAATTTTTGAATGGCGTTTTTGTTTTGGTTTTCATTGCACCATTGATTCTGTCAATCATCTCTCAGAAGCTAGAGGCATTTCTCAACTAATCTGAAACAGCTCTCGACACAACTTTGGACAATTCACGCAGAAACTAATCACATGCTGTTTGTGCAAGCTCTGTACAGCTATTGTAATGCAATTATTTTCTCAATTTTTAAGCATGATTATTCAAGAATATAAAATTTATCTTTCTCACGACCCATGGTGTCAGGATTTATTGGCAACAATGGATAATTAGCCCAACTGTTTACAGTCAGGGGTATAGTAATGAATTTCGTCTGTCTGTCCGTCTGTTAACATTTAGAGTTTTGGTTAAAGTTTGTGATTAAAATTTTTTTGTGAAGGTTAATTTTTTTTTTCTTTTAAATTAATATTAATTACTATTGATTGTATCATTCTCATTACGTTTCATGTTATTTTGGGAAATATTTAACCCTTTTTTGTATGGCAATTCAACTTACAACTTCCAGGTTAAAGTTTTTGGTTAAAGTTTTTTTGTTTACAAAGTTACACCTTTAATTCTTCAAACAGGTTAGTACAATGTCACTGTTTCTCATTTGGGACAATGTGTCCTGTCTATTGAATCTTTCTGCAGTGATTTTCATTAATATTGGCATGATTTTAACCCCTTTTAAACATGTTTTCAGACTTAGTTTCTTTGTATTGGAAATAAGGCTTTGCCACATACTTTCTTACTTTAATTCTTCCATAGTCAATACAACTTAATGATTGCATTTACATCAATGATTTCTTTTATCGGTTTTAGGAAATACTTAACCCTTTTTGGCAGTCAGTTTTACTTAGTATTCCCACCTTAAAGTTACGGATTAAAGTTTTGCTTTTCAAGGTTGTACCTTTCATTCTTCAAACACTGTGTTATTGTTCTTCATTTGGGGCAAGGTCTACTGAACCTATACAGTAGAACCTGTCTTGAGAGACTGCCCTTTGGGCCACACAAAGTGGTCTCTCAAGACAGGTGGTCTCTCATAACAGGTTTCAGGTTTTCTCAAGTCAGTGAATAACCAACCACAAAATTCGGAAATAGAGAATAGATTTTTGTAATTACTTTGTTGTTGTTCTTTTTATGAAGTTTTGTAACAAATTGAAATGGAGTGTTATAAAAATTATAAAAATAAATTAGTGTTGAAAATCTTCAACGCTACAGTTAAAACTAGAAGTCCTGTCACGAATAGTGCGCTTATGTAGGCTTAATTGCGCGTTGGAATTGCGCGCAATTGCCATATCGAATGCCATCCGAAGCACGGCAGGTTCTCCTGGTTACTCACAGCAAACACATGCAATATTTCTGCCAATGGACCTCCGGGCTACCCGGAGGTCCATTGGTTGAAACATTGCTTGTGCACAGGCCATATGTACATAATTTGATAGCTTTACTTGGGCCATAACGCGCACATTAACGCGCATATCAACGTGCTATTTGTGCGCATTTAATGACAGGACTTCTAGTTTTAACTGTAAGTTATTTTTATAATTTTTATAACAGTCTATTTCAATTTGTTACAAAAAGATTTTCAACACAAATTTATTTTTATTCCTATCTGTCACATTTCAGGTATTATGAAATTGTTTATTCAGCAATAATGCTATTCTTTTCACAGGGGTCTTATAAAAACATCTCAATCTTTACTGAGTAAGCAATTGAAACCCAATTAAGAGCTTTTAATACTTTTAATTATGTTAGTATAACCACAATGGATTTTCCAATTCCAGAACAGGTAAAAAGTTTTTGTCATGGTTTCAGTCTTCAAAGGGTGGTCTCTCAAGACAGGTCCATTATGGCATAAAAATACAAATTGGTACCAGGTCACTGTGGTCTCTCAAGACAGGTGGTCTCCCATAGCAGGTCCATTATAGAGTAAAACCAATCGGTGCCTGGCAGATGTGGTCTCTCAAGACAGGTGGTCTCTCAAGACAGTGGTCTCTCAAGACAGGTTTTACTGTATAAAGTGGTTTCCATTAACATTTAGAGTTTTGGTTAAAGTTTGTGGTTAAAGTTTTTTTTAGTGAACGTTACAGTTCTTTTTAATTAATACTAATTACTATTGATTGCATCATTCTCATAATGTTTCATGTTATTTTGGGAAATATTTAACCCTTTTTTAAGTCAATTTAACTTCCAGGTTCAAGTTTTTGGTTAAAGTTTTTTATTTACAGAGTTACACCTTTAATTCTTCAAACAATTTAGTAGAATGTCACTGATCTCATTTGGGACAATGTCTATACTGTCTACTGAAGCTTTCTACAGTGATTTTAATTAATATTGTCAGGATTTTAACCCCTTTTAAACATGTTTTCAGACTAAGTTTCTTTGTATTGGAAATCAAGCTTTTACCACATACTTTGTTAATTAATTCTTGCATGGTCAATACAACTTGATGATTGCGTTTACATCACTGATTTCTTTTATCGGTTTTAGGAAATATTTAACCCTTTTTTGGCAATCAGTTTTACTTAGTATTCCCAGCTTAAAGTTTCGGATTAAAGTTTTGCTTTTCAAGGTTGTACCTTTTATTCTTCAAACACTGTGTTACAACGTCATTGTTTTTCATTTGGGGCAAGGTCTACTGACGCTGTATACAGTGGTTTCAATTAATATTTGCATTAATTTAACCCTTTTCAAAACGGCTTTCGAATTTAGTTTCTTTAAATTTGAAACACATACTCTGTTACTTTTTGTTCTTACATGATCAATACAACTTTTAATAATTGCATTTACAGTTAAAACTAGAAGTCCTGTCCTGAAATGCGCACAAATAGCACGTTGATTTGCGCGTTAATCTACGCGTTATGACGATGGTAAGGATATCAATTTCTGCAGATACGGCCTGTGCACAAGCAAAGTTTCAGCCAATGGACCTCCGGGTAACCCGGAGGTCCATTGGCAGGAACATTGCTTGTGTTTGCTATGGCTAACAAGAAGAACCTGCCATGCTTTGGGTGCCATTCGATATGACAATTGCGCACAATTCCCACGCGCAATTAAGCCTACATAAGCGCACAGTTCGTGACAGGACTTCTAGTTTCAACTGTACAGACCTGATTTCTTTTACTTGTATGTAGCTTTTTTTCTCATTACCTGAGCTTCACAGTTTGAAATATAAAGAAATGCCTTCTGCAGCATACTTCTGTTGTTTTACAAAAGTAATACAGATTGAAAGGAAATGAGAGTGAGGGACTTTGATGCTGTCTCCAAAACTTCTGGGGAGATGGGTGGAATCAATCCACCCCTCCCACCTCCCTACACTACTGCGCAAGCGACCGTTATATGAATATCCCAGGTCCGAGGTGAGACAAAAGGATTAAACCCGCCCGACATTACGCCGACAATGAATGCGATAATTAAATTGGACAAGACATTTGCGGCGAAAGGGATTAACTCAAGAGAGCGTAATCTCGGAAATAATTGTGAAATGGATTAGATCAAATAAACAACTTCATGTCGATGTCAAGAATGTGAATGAAAACGAATCGTCCATAATTTTCCTTTAAGTTTAATGATATTGATGATACATTATATCGTAGTTACATTTTTCCTCCTGTCCTATTACACAGTGTCACAAATGCAACTCACGAAGGCATACATGTATTATAACTATGACGTTGAAATACGACAGTCAATTTTACAAAGCAAAATTCATTGTTGCACGCACAGTTCGGAAAATTTACGCTTTCAGGTCAAATGTCACAGGCAGCTAAAAATAAAATTACTGGTGCCATGTTATCTGCTTCCCAAACCCGCATTTAGAGCGATTGTTTCAAGATGTGTTGTGAGAATTGCAGATGAGGAAGGGGTGTGTAGGAGGAATTCACATGGGGTGGGGCGCCAGGGTAATAAACGGCATTCACCAGCGACGTTGACGGTTGATACAGCCAGACCGAGGAGGCGGTTTTTGTACATTGCACGGGATTCAGATTGTCAGACATATTCGTTAGGTAAATGAAGAGTTAGTCTGTGGTAAAAAAAAAAAAGCTCGGCAATAACATGGGTTTGTCGGGAATTTGGAATGATTAAAAACCCTGCCTTACTCGCACCACTGTTGACTTCGTCTCGGACCTTGAGCATCTGTATCATTTCTGTTGCACAGCTAATGAACCGCAACATCATGTTAAGTTTTATTAATTATAACTTAATGTAGGGCAAATTGTAGAATATTAACACCGTGCAATGGTTGATGTTTTTACAAATTTTTCTGTTAGGGATAGTAAACAAAGCCCCCCCCCCCCCCCCCCCCACCCCCACCCGTCATCTTGAAATTGAAAAATCAGATTTTTATGGGAGTTTGCTCCATTTATTATTATAGTGTCAAAAATCCCGTCTATTGTCTTCATTACGAAATCCGGTCTTGTTAGTGTAAACTTTGACCCAAAGTACGTAATATAATTTTTGATGTACATCTTTCAGAATGTCACACCAATATATTGTATTACAGACTTTGAATCCAAGTTCAGACTATCGTCAAGTAAATGATAACTATTTATGGCCAAAGAAGCGTAACATTGTGGATTCCAGACGAAACTTTTCATCTGCATCGTAAATTCAGCCAGATAACCCAGGATAACCTAAAAAGTGACCAACTTTTTCCCCAATTTACAATGAGCGTACATTAAAACCAAAATTTAAAAAAATATTGAAACCCAGAGAGGACAAAAAATACATCTCACTTAGGCTACATCTTCGATGACAAACTTTTATGTTAATCTTAGCAAAGCATACACAGTAATTGTTATCCAAACTGTGAAATGCCAAGAAGCTGTCATGAAGCCACGCACGCTAATAGCCGCCAAGCTATGATCGAGAAAAGCTGTCAGCATGGCTTCACAAAAGCTTCATGGCGGTCAGCTGCTTCGCTATTGGCTGAATTAAAAATACACACATGCCACAAAGAACTTAAATATCAAGATTCCTCTGAAAAATCAAAAAACTTTCGTTCATTCAAAAATCAAAAAACTTTCGTTCATTCAAAAATCAGAATCGATTCTTTAATATCATCGTCAAAATGACCACAAGAAAAGAAACTTCGCTACCAAGTCACTATCTCGTAAGATATGATGTAGACAACAAGCTCCAGGTTCGAACAAGAAGATATTTTCTTGAGACGCAGTGGATTGAAGTGGAGAAGGAATATTTGGTGCAGTGGGGTTCATCCCCAAGGTCAGCTGACAAAGCAAAGGTAAGTTTCAGTAGTTAAACGTTTGCAAGCCCCCCCCCCCCAGCTGGGAAGACAACAAATCAAATATTTTCTCAGAAGAAAGGGGACTGGGGAGTCTCAGGTGTGTCCTCCTGGAATCATCTTAAATAAAACCACGAACATGATGATATGGCCTATGAAATATGGCTTCTTAAATAAAACCACGAACATGATGATAGGGCCTATGAAATATGACTTGAATTAAAAAAAATGGAAATAAGACTTTGTACCTGTTTTTGCATCAAAAACATAGCTTATGACCCCGCACTGAAAGCTTGTTCCAATGATGAGTCATGAGATATGTTTGTGCACTAAGGCGTATTGTACGCTGAATACTGAAGTCAGTCCCAAACGAAGTCGGCCCACGAGAGAAGTGGACCCACAAGAGAAGTCGGCCCCAAACGAAGTTCGAATACAGAAATAGTGTATCGAAATTTCAGTAAATAATAGGCGATTACGCTGTCTGCCTTATTTTTTTTATCACTGATAATACCAGCACCATCAGTTCCCAGAAAGCGCTTCGGCTTTTCGGGAATTAATGTTACGTACTGGTATTTTGAATGGTAAAAAAGACGACTACATTTTTTCATGCATCTAAGTGGTGTAATTAAGGATTGACATTACGGCGAAATACAGACAGAAATAGTGCATCGATATTTCAGAAAATAATATGTGATCACTGATAATACGTGAAACTTGCTAAACGACTAAAGGCAGCTTGGAGTACATGGGAGGAGCATACCCCCCCCCCCCCCCCAACACACACACTCTCTTGAATTTCTCGTTGTTTGGCAGTGACTAAAATAAACTACAATTATTAGGTTGTTTACTGGATTTCATTTACATGTAATTTAATAAAATGCCAGATATGTCTGTAACAGTGTTGAGTTTAATAAATTGCCACATAAGTGTTATCTAAATTTGCCTTAATCATTTCGCGTTAATATTCATTGAAAAGGCTTCACTCCAGCTTTTTCAACGAACAAAGGCAAAATGATTTCAATTCTTTCATAATTAATATAATTTAACGTTTTGCTAGATAAGACTAGCCCTAATTTTAAAAAGAATATCTGTCACCGATAATTTAGTGTTTATTCATTGAAAAAGCTCCTCTGTAGCGTTTTCAACGAATAAATGCCAAATTATTACTCTGAAGACCGAAACGTCCCGATCCCTCTTCAACTAATGTTGACCTGGGCTAGAAAGTTGGCGATTGCTCGCCACTGCTCGGTGGCTCTCTCTGCCTCCCCCCCCCCCCCCCCCCACCCGTAAAACTGCCCCGCACGACATGACAAGCCCTTGCTGTTGATAGTGTAAAAAAAGTGTAAAAAAAACTTAAGTTTTTTATGTGACTTGTGAGAAATGGGAACTTTTTTTTCACAGGTTTTGGCTGCTGGAAGTTGGGAACAAATGAGAAAACTGATGCGCGAAAAAGAACGTCTCACGGAAAACTTGCCAGAAGTAACAACCAATGATACATCTTCACCACCAGGGTCTCCCCCAGCTAAACGTCAGAAAACTAAAGCCAAGTGTATTCAACCTAAAGTAAATGTCGTTAAGGTAGATTAACCTTTATTTATAATAGAATCCGACATTCTTCGTGCTGTTTGGGTATTGCAAAAAACTTACTTTGGAAATGGGCGCGAGTCATTTTCAACGTCAAAATGTTTTCGACTTACGACATGGAAAATAAACCGTCACCTATTTTCAAGATAAGTTTCTCATTACTTATAAAGCACATTAAATTATAGTGATGGAAAGAAACGCTTTGGGGCACGCATCAACACTTGTCACAATACGGAGCACATGGTGCATGGGATGACCACTCAGTCCCGAACAAAGTTTTCACTTCAGTTCATAGCCTGTTCAAACTCGGTGTAGGCGTTTCAGTTTGTCTTGAACAGCTTCTGATTCAATTTCCCTCTGAAAAAATGCTAAGCTCTTTCCTCTAGAAGGAACACTGAAAAGCCAGTCTGGTATCCTTGAAGTAGCTGACCCTCCAATCGCAACGACGACCGGATAAACCTTGAAATTGTGTTCAATGTATCTGCTACAAACTTCTGCTGTCAACTCCTTATACCAAAAGTCTTCACAAAACTGTTGAAGCTGTTCTTTGGTGGTTGGGTTTCTCTTTCCGACATATAATTTCAAAGCGTGCCATACCATCTCAATCGGGTTGAAGTCGCAACTTTCTGCAAATATGGGGATAAGGCCGTTAGAATAGGTAAAATATAATGTACAAAGGCGGTGGTTCTAGGGGGGAGGGGGGACACCGCGCCCCTCCACTTTCTAGACGTGTTGCGCGGTTAATGGGTTAATAAGGGCGCTTACGTACATGGATATACATGTGCAGTCATTCCTGTAATATATAACAGTAGAATCCTCTTAATTGAATATCCATTTTGCCAGAGAAAATTATTCAATTAACAGGAGTATACAATTAACAGGAATTTGGTAAGTTTCCTGTGTTCTAGAGGTAAACTGAGCATTTACTCTATTATATCTTGTTTGACAGAGCTCATAGAGCTCTGTCAAACAAGATATAATAGAATAAATGCCTGTATTGGATGTTGTGAGGCCAAAATAGCGGGGGAGGAATTCGCTAGAATTGTGCACTTGGTGATACCTTCCTGAAATTTGGCATGATGTAAGGGTAGGCATCAGAGATTTCAAAATCGATCGGCTACAAGTTGGCACCATCCTCTAGCCACCACTAGCAGCGAAATCCAAAATGGCCGCCAAGCGGATCGAAAAAAAGCTATTTTCGCCGATCGCACAACTGAAGCTCCAAACCTAACACCATACATGTGCTGTAATTGATGTGAATGATGGAGTGAAGCCCTTGGAACAAGTTGGGGGGAAGATTAATGGATAATGGGATCAGAATTTCCGTCGATGTGTGCGTCTGTGTGTCTGACTGTCAGTATGATCGTCCGTCCGTAGATAAATTAGTGTTGAATGTTTCTCGGGAATGCAATGGTCAAATGAACATGGTATGAGAGATTCCTGTCAACACATGAACAAGGGTACTCGATAGTATGCAGCAGTGGGGATACTTGGACATTTGATAATCCAATTAAAGTGACAGTCTATTCTCAACTTCCGGCATTTTCGATAGATTTATTTTCTAAGAAAATAAAACTATCAAATTTCTAGAGGAGTTCTGGTTCAATCTCAACACCATAGCGACACGTCTGCCAGCAAGGGCAGTGCTGGAATGAACTCGGGATGCATTAGTTCCCGTTGTTAATTATACAATGTTATCTTGCCAGTATAGAACATTGGCAAAATGGGACTAGAAGGGGTGAGTGTATGTTTGCAGTCATTCGAGGTACAGGAATATTTTTTGACTACAAGTAGTATTCTTCATTTTCGGCCAGTTAAGATGTGGTGTGTTCCAAGTCAGGATTAATGTTGCCGACACTTAATGCCCATCCCTCATGGTATGCTACTTTACCAGGGATATAGAGATATAGCCACCACTGGGAGCCAAAACATGACCTTTGATGTCGATGAGTGGTCGAAATGTTTTAGCGAATAACTTATCGAAATATGATCCGGTATGGCAATTTGATACCTTACGTTAGATTTATTAGATCAACTCAGGTATGGATTCATTGAGACATGAGTGCGCTACAAGATGAAGGATTTCCAAGTTGATTTGCTATGGAGTAGGAACTGACTAGTCACATGTGGCCTATGGCCAGAGAAAGACAAGGATACCATAGATGAACACACGGGTGAACGAAGGTATCAACTGTTGTACAGAGGCAAAATAGTTGGGGATATTGTATCATGCTATGCATGAATTAACACCGTCTTGTGCAGTAAATAACAGACTATTTTCCGAAATCTAAAACTGTATTCCTATACCCCGGACAATGTAGCAAGCCACATGGGATGAACATTTGTTAGCAAAATCAACTCAACTAGAAACATGACATGTGTTAACTGGCCGAAAATGGAAAAAAAAATACCAGAATAGGAGATGACTGGTCCTAACATGACAGTATACTACTCAATATTGTTACAACAGCCACCTTCACACTTACACAAAGGTGTGCACCTTAATCCAGCTTTCAAGCATTTGCAATTGCCCTTGCAGGCCTTGGCACAACTACAGTGGAGCATCAGTGCACATGCAGCACTTGCGTCTCCTAGGTGAGTCCAAAATGGGACCAGAATATTGAGACGTGGATTCCACTCCCATCCGTACTGTGATGGGTCTGGCACACATAAGTGTTTCTGCAGAGCACGATGCCAAATGAAAGATGACACAAGAATTACCCTTTTTACATGTTGATACAGAGCTGCTTTGGTGGGCGGGATGTTTTCCATAGACTTAAGGCCATGTGTGAACATCTGCCGTCTCGCATCATTGACACGTGTACTGACACAACTGTTACTGTACATCTGTATGGTGAGTTTTTCGATATGCTGCATATGAGGGGAATCCTCTGAAAAGACTTGCGGATTCTCAGTCAATTCTATCATCATTTCAGTTGATGCGGGAAAATTCATCCATGCATTCCATCCTGTCTTCTTCCCAATGCCGAGCATGCTGGATGTTACATCACAACCTGTGAAGGCGTGGAAGAAAGTCAGGGCCTTACAGTAATCAGGTCCAAGTTGTGAAGCTATCTCATGAATTGGCATATCTTTATATGCCTTTCCAATTCCAAACCCAATCCACAGCTCACTGAGTCCAAGGTCACGGAATGTTGCGAAATGGTGCAAAGACAGAATGACGACATCAGAATCAACCGTGCGAAGAAAAGCTATTTTGTGACCTTGTGAGACTGCATGGTTGAGATGAAGCATCATGCGCGTGTCTGCTTCCTCGTGGTTCGATGGAGATATGTCACATAAGCTAACATCCTTATTGCATAGTACATATTCTCCTGATGTCGTTAACAACTGGTACTCGGATGTTGATGTTAATTTCAGCAGTTCAGCAGACAGGAACTTGAAAAATTCGTCTTTATTCTCACTAACTTTCAAGAATGCCTGCCAATTCTTCCCTTTAGGTAAAGGGACGTTCTCGGACACCCGTATCAACCTAACTGCTGTCTCACCGAGGCGTTTTGCTCGCGTCTGATTCTTCAAACTGCCTTCGGGGTAACAGTCATAGATCGCATCAACCCTTGTGGTGTTCGTGTTAATCAGAGATTCGATGTATGGCAATAATTGCAATCGAGCATATTCTCCAAACAGATCCGCTTTCTGTGGTTTGATTACATGGACTACAGCAGGCATATCCAAGATGACAACTGAAGCTTGTCTAGCTGCTGAATTCTTCCCTTGTGCAGGAATAGCTGGTAAACAATTGAGAATTTGAGATTTTGTCCCACTCCGTAGCTTACCTCTATCGGATAATGCTGGCGGATCACGTGCATTCTCGTGCATGAAAAACTCATCCATGTTTGAATCAGGCCGGGCTTGCAGTGAAACGAACATCTGGGTAACTATTGCGGCAGTTGCTTTACTTGACATGAGTTTGTCTCGGCCTTTGTCCAGGTTGGCTGGGGGTGGGTTAAGGAAGGTATATATATTTGCCTTGGGAATAACATCATTCAGGGGTACGGTGCATTCCACAAGCCTTTCCTTCAAGAAAGTGGAATATAAATGCTTGCCCCTTTCGGGTAATGACCGTAAACTCTTACTAACTTCGGGGTCCATATATTCACCAGTATCTAATGTCACCAGCTGACCACTAGTTTCATCATAAGGGTTGATAATGAGTCCCTGATTCACCAGATCGAGGAGAGATTTCAATTGATTCAGAAATTTTTTCTGCTCTGATACCGAACTTTCCGGGTGTTCCGTGTTATCTGATGATGTTGTGTGGAAACTTGCATATTCATACTCATCTATAACACGCAGAACTTCTGACCTTGAAAGCTCAATAACGACTTTCTCTTCAGCCTGGCCATAGAGACCTTTTGGACCACTGTCTTCTTTGAGTAGTTGGATACTATGTTCTTGGCTCTGATCTAAACCCATCATACTGAACTTCCTCTCACTACGCTGGACCACAAAATGGCCTTCCATGAATTTGTTGTGGATTGAAGGATGCCGCCTGGGTAGCTGAGACATGTCTCTCAGAAATACGGGGACCCACCGACAATAATTTGTATGTCCTAGGGCAAAAAAGTAACTGCACAACTCATCGATAGAACACAGTGTACCAGGCCAGTTACCGATTCGTTGGTTCCGAACGAATTGACAGCTTGTCAAGAGAAAGTTCCGAACGATTTCACCCCAATAGCGCGCAGTTGGAGATTGTGAAAGAATCCTCTGTTCCCACATTTCAAATGACTCATGGGGCCCAGTCTGCTGACAGTAAATCTCATAAGCATTCTTTCTGAGGATCTCAAGCCAAGCTAGAGTGAGAAGATATGCCTGTCGCGTCCTCTTGACATGTTTCCCACCAAGTAGGGATGATGCTACACCGGGTGTGAATATCTTTGCGAGGTGAAACATTCGCTCCCAACCAGAACCACCCATAAGCTTACCACCAGCTTCTTGGGTGCACATTTCAAGATGCAGGAATCCAATCATACACACCATTCGATCCTCACCTATCTCCTCTGGGAACAGCCATTGACATTTTTTCTGCCTGGCATACAACGGACAGTCACCTTCAATGACAGGTATCTGGCCGGGGTTTACGAAAGCAGTAGCTTCCCTGACCACATACATAGCATGCTTCTGCATACTGAGTGAGTCCGCTTTCTGCTCACTGAAAACAGGGAATACCCCAATAACTGCACGAGGTTTGACATTGTCTTGATCTTCATGTTTTGAAAAGAAGCCTGAAAAGGTCACAGGGACTTCATCAAGCTGCCAGCTGCCATCAACCTTCCCTTTATTGCTGATCTGTGACACATGAGACAACCAGTCATTCTCTCCCACGTTCAAATCTGCATATTCATTGGGCCGTACATTACATTCATCTGGAGATTCAAGCCTGATGTCCCCACCAAAGTCTTCAACGAAAGGAACAAATGCATAGTCGTCTGGGAGTTCAATTTGTGTGTCTTCTGGAACATCTAAACTCAGTGGTGGGGGATCAGTACCCACATTGTCCCTGCTCAGTTGACCAATGAGTGTGATGGACGTACCATGCATATCAGATCTACCAGATACATCAATGTTATCAGTGGTTCCTATCGAGAAAACATTACGTTTGCAGTTAGCTGGGACTACAACACCTTCGTTCTTGAACCGCAGTGAAACAGCTCTCGCGAAACTCCTGCGAACATCCATTACGCGATCATAAGAGACAGAGAGTCCCATTTGATGAAAATCTCTGATAAGATTTTTCATACGATCATGGGCATGCAACTTCAAACCCACATAAAGAGGCATTGGAGTTTCTCTGTCACGTCTCTGGTGAACATTTTGTGCATGTTCGGAGCGTTTCGCTGAATTGCTGATCAACATCTGTGAAATAGTACAAGCCACTCGAGTCTTGGCATTAACAGTCTCATCATCGCCTAAGTTCTGTATACTACATGTGCCCTCAAGTAGAACTCTAAGAAGAGTCAGGAGTGAGTTGGGTACAGGCTCGCTCAAGCAATAAGATGAAAATGATCCCGTGAAAGGAGCTTGAGATATGAGTATGTGTTTACGCAGAAGAAGACCCACATCAACTATCTTTTTTGCCTCTTCCTCAGACACTATACGAGTTAAAGATTCGGACAACAAGGAGCCAACTCGAAACCTACTTGAAATAAACACATCTCTACCCTGTGTGAAGGCGTCCCAGCCATCGCCCAATTTCTGCAACAAATGTTCTTTGAATCGAGTGGAATGTATTTCTTCACTAAGCCAATCAGAACCGACTTGCTTCAACCTCCGACTGTACAGATTCTTGAGATCGACAAGCTTCATCGCGGAATCGTTGTGTTCAACAAATGTTATGAGCTCTGCCATAACGAGAGGGTCATAGGGCAGGCCTGACGCGGAATGTTCGGCGTTCTTCGACTTTTTAGATTTAGCCGCTCGTGCTTCATTGGCAAGCTTACAATAACAGGTTTTGTGATAGTAAAGATCACTAGCAGCGGAATCAAATGCTGCATTGACCCGAGAAAAAACAACCCAGTTCTCGGCTTCCTTTGCCATAATTTTGAGTTTATTGTTATCAGACATTGATCTGCAAATAGGCTCACTGCTGTCACCTTCGCGTTTGTGACAATAAACACACTGGGGCAGTTTCCTGTCACAGCCAGATTCAAAACTTGTCCGTGTTCTTTTAGGACTCAGCGTGGAGCAGGATGCCACTGCCTCATTTCGCTCTCGCTTGTGTAGCACGCGCTGTACGATGTGAGTCCGAATACTGTCACGGCATGTCTTATGATATATTGCCTTATTCGTCAACAGTGACATCGACATACACTCATCACTCTCTCTCATCAAACAATCAATGGTCAAATTATATGGAAGCTCAACGCCATTATCTAGGAAGCGCGTTATGTCTTCCTCAATAGCTTTATAGGCGTCATGAAAACGAGATTCTCTATACGGACGCATCAATTTCTTGGAACTGTCTTGCTGGCAAAAGCAACAACGTTCCCAGTCAGTACTAGTCCGTACACGAAGAGGATTCTCACTCATTCTGTGAATGATTTTTGTGAACAATCGCGTTCTCGAATTAATTTCGACAGACAAATCAGAATTGCTTGCGGAATTACGCCAAACAAGAGATTGTATGGCAAAGAGACTGCTTCATAAAGAGCGTTGTTTCTCCGGGATCAGCGTCATTCAGGTTTGCCTGAATGACGCTGATCCCGGAGAAACAACGCTCTTTTCAAGTTCCAAGAAATTGATGCGTCCGTATAGAGAATCTCGTTTTATTCTACATCATCTCCCACGTCTGTTTCCAACACGTGCGTGGATCAGAGTTCACTTTCGCGCCCTTACAATCGGATGTATAGTCGGTAGACCGTCGAAAAGGAGGTTCCCTTCAGCCGCTGGCGGCCATTTTGGATTGTGCCGCTACTGGTCGCCACCGGTCGGTGTCAACTTGTAGCCGATCGTTTTTGAGAACCTCATAGCCTACACTAACAGTGTGCCAAATTTCAAGAAGGTATCACCAAGTGCACAATTCACCTGTATGTGACGAATTCCTCCCCCGCTAAAAAGGTTGATGAATAAATGAAATTTGGTGCGTGTCACAGTAATTTTTTTGACATATAAAAATTTATATACAATTAACAGGAGTTTACTCTACAACCCACATGCAATTAACAGATCAAATGTGTACTGAAGATATGGTAAATGATTTTGTGTTTGAAAATTATATTCAGTTAACAGGGATATACAATTAAGAGATCCAATTAAGTGGGCTCCACTGTATTTGCAAATCCTAACATCATTTGGCCAAATAATCCCACATCCGGTCGCTTCGAACCGTTTCTTCCACTCCATCCGTATTCCAACCCAAAAGCTACCCTACTGGTTGGAAGCTGGTTGAAGTAGAAGAAATGGGCAGGGCAGTGGCCACACAGAAGCATGCTCATTGAAAAAAAAATTATAAAATGAGGCCATAGCGTGCCATCATCCCCGTGATACTTTTACCGATATGCGATTGTGCTTTTTCTCCAATTTGACCGAACCATATGTTATATTGATTTTTTTAAAGTTAAAAACTATGCCTAAAACGTTCGATTAAAAATTTAGAAAAATAGAAATGAAAATTACCCGAGTCGTTTCGTTCCTTTTTAGGTACGAAACAACTCAGTAAAACCCGTGCCCCTCCCCTTTTATCGAGCTTCCGCCGCTTCTGACTATGTATTCGTCCTTCTCTCCCTGTTCTATATCATTCATATGTTGCCTTAAATGGTAAAAAGAATATTCATCAGAAAATAACATACCTGCAGGCCAGTTCCTTTCCCAATTGATGCCATTGCTCTCCATGAAAGCTTTTGCATACCTGGACGTATGTTTAGGATCATTATCCTGAACAAATGTATGGGATCCAAATTCTTCCAGGAAAGGGAGGAGAGTTTTCTCCAGTATCTCATGAGTATAGAACTCCTTTTTCATGATCCCATCAAACATCAATAACGGTGTAGGCCCTCGCTTTGAAATTCCTCCCCACAGATGCATTTTCAGGGGATGTTTTGATTTACCCTGACTAGGTGCGATACTGTCCACTGCCCTGTATGCTACTGTCTTGTTTTGGTGTAACTGAATTGTCGTCTCATCCGAAAATATAGTATCAGAAAAAGTCTGCTTTTCGTTTATGGCATTTTGGCAGAAAACAACACGCTTTTCTTTGTTCATGTTTCTTATCAGTTGGCAGTACTTTGGCTTCGTTGCTACGAATCCGGCTGCTTTTATTCCTCTCTGAACAGTTGAAAAATGCACTTTTGTCCCCCTTTGTAACAAATCTCGCTGTATGTCTCGTGCCGTTTTGTTGCAGTTTTTGACAAGTGAAAGTTTAATGAACTGCATATCATCTTCCTTTAGTTTTTTAAAACTTGGTTTCTTGCAATGTAAATCGTTTACATGCACAACTTTTCCCGATAAATAGTCATCACATATTTTCTTGATTCCTTGCCATGAATAGGTATATCCGTACAATTGCTTAATTTCATTCCTTATTGCGTGCACTTTCCACCGACAGTCAACTAATTGATATATCTTTATCTTCATTTCTTGCGTAATTTTTTTCCTGGTGTTTGTCATTTTCAGAAAGGACTGTTCGAAAAAAATGTTTCTGTTGTGAAACTGGTTTTCAAACTAGTAGTTGGACTTGTAGCCAATAAAAAACTTGTATATTTGTCAGTCTTAAAAGTTTTGCTCCTCCCATAGAAAAAATTTATGACTTAATTACTCTTAAATTAATTTTTTAATTATCACACGTGTATGTGGACAGTGCTTCTTCAGAAGCATTGTTTTCAAACACGTGTTTTCACACTTTGATTGTTTTATGCTACTGTAAATGAGACATCAGTGATTTTTTTTTGTTCGATGCAGAGAGCCATTGACCCAGTAAGTGTTCGCCGAGAATTTCTAGTACTTTGTAGTAGACCGAAAATCATTGCTGCGATGTTTTGTTTTATGGTGGGTGGGGGTGGGTGGGTTGAGGGGGGTGAGGGTTGCAATGACTGACTATCAGAATATGTGTACTTTTATTTGTACTTTTATATATATGAAAACATTTCATTTTCAGAAAAGCAAAGAAGATGCTAAAGTAATAAAAAGAGTCCAACCGTCCAGTCTGGCTCCACTTGTGGCAACAACTTCGCCGCCGCCACCAACAGAACTTGAGTGTTCTCATGCACAGGCAACACTACCTTTGATAACACCACAAAAAGCACAGTCACCTCCGAGATCTACTCCAGCATCTTCACAACCACTATCACCACCATCATCATCATCATCATCATCATCACCGCCACCACAAACACATCCACTATCACCACCTCCATCTTTATCATCATCATCACCACCACCATCATCATCATCATCATCATCATCACCACCATCACCACCACCACTCTCTACTCCATCATGACATAGATCATCACCATCATCAATTCCACCACAGCAAACACTTACGTCTACCCCATCTACAGGGACAATTACCGCTATACCACTATTTCACGTTGGGCAGACCACACAAGAAGCATTATTGGTGCGAATAGACAAAAAGTTGACAGAAATGAACAGGCAATTTAGGGAAGTCAGAGGACAGATTGAGAATCTTAGTAGACTCGTCAGACAGTGTCCTGCCATTGTAACAAATACTTGTTCTTCAGATACATCTGTAAATGAGGCTCCACAGTTACAGCCCATGTATCAGCCCTCAACACAGGAGGAACACTTCAGTGATATCCCGCCAGAGTACAGACTGACTGTAGAAGAATTAAGAACAATTCGTGCTCACTCGTATAACCCCGGCAATTTTGCCAAAAACATATCAGAAAAGGTTTTCCCCGAGTTATTTGGACTGGATTCCCAAAGAGTGAAATACTCGTGGTTTGGTGGAGGTAAGCTGAACAAACTTGAACTAGATCCTACAAAAAAGGCCTACATCAAGAGATACGTCCTCTTCCTGCATCCAGAGTTCTCTGAGCAGAGGACATTCAGTGACACTATCGTTTCCCGAATAAACGAGAATTTGAGACGACCAGTCAAAAAATAGAAAAATGTTTTAGGAGAAAACTGTGTCATGTATATATTTTTACTCTTGTTAGTTGGTTAAGCAGTAGAGCTAAAGCTCTCATGGTTCATATTCAGCAACGCAAATAACATTTTGTTTACATATATTTGTTTTATGACCAATTATTAGAGAGTGCCCATAGGCACTCTCTAATAATTTGTAATAAAACAAATTCTGAACAACAAAATCAGCCCCCCCCCCCCCCCCCCCCCTCCACACACATACAAGATTATGCTCCTTCGAGATTTGTTTTCATTTCGAATCTAGTAATCGAAGTTAGTATTCATGTTTCATATATTCAGTCGAACGTAAATATTGTTGAAATATTTGTTTTATGACAAATTATTGGAGAGTGCATGTGGGCACTCTCTAATAATTTGTAATAAAACAAATTCTGAATAACAAAGTCAGCTTGGTGTAAATCATCTTAGTTGTCTAACAAAATGTATAGATGGGATTGAAACTGTACATAAATAATGTTGAAAATAAAGACTAGGATGAACAATAATCCTCGCTTGTAATATTCCAACTACATCATCAAGAGCGCTTCGAAGAAAATATGGGAGGATTTGATCAGTCAATCATGAACTTGACATAGGCACTCACCACCAGTCATTTGATGTGACAAAAAGGTTTAAGAGAAAATACTTGTACACCGAGTGTGTGTGTGTGTGGGTTGGGGGTGTAAGCCTCTTTTGTTACATCAAATGACCGGTCGCGAGTGTGATTATAGTGGAGCAGAGTGTCACCAAGTCGGATTTGTATGCTCCGTTGGAAACATATTGCTATTGCTCGTCATTGCTCGGTGGTCCTCTCCGGGTACTCCGGCTTCCTCCACCCGTAAAACTGTCGAGGTCATGATTAGCCATTGTGCAGAAATATGTGACCTTAAACACCAATAAATAAATAAATAACATATTGTTACAATAGGGTTAATGTCAATAATGTGGGATTTCTTTTTTTTTACAATTGTGCTAATCACGAAGTCGTTCTCGATATGTGCTGTTCTACCATTGTTGTTGTTTTTTATGTATACATGTATATTTTAATATGAAATAAATCCAGACAAGAACTTCTTCTTTGATGAATTCTTCAAGACAACCCTTCTTCTCTGGCCATGCTTCTATCCAACTTTTAGATCTATGGGGTTACTGTTCAAATAAAGAAGAAAACAAAACATCCGCCATTGGGTAATTGGTATGGCGGGGTGGGGTGGGGGTATAGGATTCATGTTTGACAGGCCTAATACCATCATTGCTGATAATACCAAGCGCTCTCGGTGAGCTCCGGAACCAGTTTGAGGCCGATATTATCAGTGGAGGAAAGACACCACGAGGTCGTATTTCTGTCCTTAAAAATAGAATTAAAATGCTCTGACTGTATATCTTTCACACAAAGCTGATATGTGTTCAGAAACGCCGATCAGTACTGGGCTAGTCAAGTGGTGCGTTCTTATCCTCCTGTTCAGACCACGTGCATTTGACAATCACGGGAAAACAACAAAATACATAACGCGTGCTGGAAATAAATGCCTTAATATAGTTATTTTCTTTTTTGTTATTTTCTGGTCAACAAACATCAATCACAACCTCATGCATGGGCTTCAAATGAATATATGACCGCCCGAGCAATTACGATGCAAATACTGATTACCCCAAACACCCACAATTCAAACGCACTGAACAGTACTGTTGTTACCACGCCAACTTCCTCGAATCGCCGTTTGGGAAGAGGTTAATGAAGTGTCACCCATTGATTACCACCACGTAACGAAGGCCGGTGAAGGTGGGTATGGAATGAGCATTTCATCCAATTGTGGGAAGAAAACCACAACAACAGATGAAATGCTCGTTCCATACCCACCTGCTCCGCCCTCCACCAAACGCAGGCTATTGAAATGTTAGTATCTAGTTTAGATTTGCAGGCAATTCATTTAAGCAGGCATGAGTTAAAAAGTGCGCACCAGCTTTACTGTATTTGGTGAATCGATCCTTTCCAGTGGAACAAGCGGTGCAGAATCTGCCATTTTAAAATTTTCAGCCATTTAATTCTTAAAAATTTATCAAATCATCAGCAGTTCAAATTTAATGCCGGAAATTGTATTCTATTAAACCTAACTTAAACTAAACGCGATTCTGAATCACATTTATGTACTTTAGTGTTGAGATGTTTCAATTTGGCAGATTTTTAAAAAATATTCTTACTTTTTAAAAACGTAAATATTTCGAGTGATGCCAGATGGTAATAGTTTGGCAGACGTCATTTTGTCGAGACTGTTGAATTGTATATGTATTTCGACCACCTAATTTTGACAGCCGTGCAAAATACGATAATAAGTAAATCCCTTTCGCTCAGGTGCCCGAGAAATTAATTACAGCTGTAATCCGTTTGACCGTGAATCACGGCGATTTTAATAACGTGTCGGACATTGACTCGAGAAAGAATCTCCAATATTAGTCGGCGACTTCTCTTAGATCTTGAGTGAACCATTCGCGGACCTGGGATATTCATGCAACAATCGCTTGCGCAGTAGTGTATGTTATCCAGAAGATAAATCCAGTTCTAATTATACGATTCTCTTTCAATTTGATATTACTTTTTTATACGCCCATTTGTAAAAATGGTCATATTATGTAAATGGTCTGTCCATTCATCCGTCCGTCCATCCATCTGTCTGTCAACAATTGGTTTCCGACCGATAACTCCAGTTTAGGCAATTATTCCCAAAATGCATTTTGAAGGATTGGGAGTTATGACATGCAAAAAAAAAAATTGACTCCTATAGCCCAACAATGTTTTATGTACTGCATCTTTAACCCTTTACCTACAGTTAAAACTAAAAGTCCTGTCACGAAAAGTGCGCTTATCTAGGCTGAATTGTGCGTTGGAATTCCGCGCAATTGCCATATCGAATGGCATCCAAAGCACGGCAGGTTCTCCTGGTTACTCATAGCAAACACATGCAATGTTTCTGCCAATGGACCTCCGGGTTACCCGGAGGTCCATTGGCTGAAACATTGCCTATGCACAGGCCATATGTACAGAATATGATAGTTTTAACTGGGTCATAACGCGCACATTAACGCGCATATCAACGTGCTATTTGTGCGCATTTCATGACAGGACTTCTACATGTAGTTTTAACTGTAACACAAGTTAAAGCCAACAGTACAAACTATTTTTCTGAAACATAAGATTTTTTCATTTTTTACTTCTAACCTTTGCTTATTAGTCCTTATTACAACAAGCTCATCAAGCTTGTTCCATTAATAGGTCATGAGGTATGTTTTGGGGTAGAGAAATGAAAAAATAAAATTTGAATAGCAATTTTTGTATATCACGAGTACAGATATGGCAGATTCGTTAGGTAAACAGTTAACAAAAAATGGCTCAGACTATTTTGTGTCTAAGCATTGCCATTGCTGGGACAGTCGGGCTGTATGCGTGACATCACTCTAGTTGGTTTAGGAATGATGTCTGTAATCACAGCATAAGTTTAGTTTATAAATACACAGATCACTCCCGATATTTCTTTTTTCTTTCCATGAAGGGAATCTATGCTTAGAGTACATAATTTAACATAAACCCGGCTTAACCTGCTCGTCTTCTCACATGAAAAGATACAGTAGTTGCTGTGGATAGGTCGTAATCCATGCGTGGGGAGTGATGTCCACGCATGTGTTTACCAGGTAATAAAAATCATTAGCTGCAAAATTTTAATTAATGAAGCACCGGGTACTACCCGGTGCTTCATTTATTAATTTTTTGATAATTCTTCATATAATTAGTGTTTGGAATCTAATATTATTGGTTCTGTGGAAAAATTGCCCGTCCGTGGAAAGTGACCAGTCCACAGTGTCCGTACTGTATGTGCCGTCTTTGGTGAAATGAAGTTAGAAATTTTTGAAAATAGTTGTGTCTATCTAAGTTACAAATGAAAGTTACTGCCTGAATATTAAATTAATATCCAGGCAATAGCTCGCCTGTACATACGGTTACAACTAAAAGTCCTGTCCTGAAATGCACACATATAGCACGTTGATCTGCGCGTTAATCTACGCGTTATGACCATAGTAAGACTATCAAATTGTGTGCATGCGGCCTGTGCACAAGCAATGTTTCAGCTAATGGATCTCCGGGTAACTCGAAGATCCATTGGCAGAAACATTGCCTGTGTTTGCTATGAGTAACCAGGAGAACCTGCCGTGCTTTGGATGCCATTCGATATGGCAATTGCGCACAATTCCTACGCACAATTAAGCCTAGATAGGTGCACATTTCGTGACAGGACTTCTAGTTTTAACTGTATGATTGCAATAATAAAAAAATCAACCTACATGTGTAGGCCTGTTCATTTTTTTTACCATTGGATTTTCGTATGATTTGACATAAGTGTTGAACCGAATTGGATAGGTCGTTATCACTGATACATGTACATGTAGCTGATGTCAATGCCGGTGATCTGTACACCACTATATCTGTGAGAAAATAAAACTATTCATTTAAAGCAGGAAATGAGAGAAAAATATGCAGTGATAACAGTGATGTATAAATAATACAAACAGTTTACTGGACATTATATAAATCAACCTGATAATTAGAAGAAACTTGGAAGATGAAATGAAATTTAAAAATATAAAAACAATTCAAAACTTATTAAAAAGGTTGATTTCCTTAAACCAATATTGATAGTAGCACAATGACATGTAGTTACAATTCAAAACTTATTAAAAAGGTTGATTTCCTCGAACTAATATTGATAGAAGCAGAATTAATTTAACTGACTGTACAGCTGTGTCAATGAAAACCAGAGGGAAATAAACCTACTTCAAAATCAGATCATTCCTGAATTTCTTGTCCCCACTAAGTAACTGAACCAAAAAGGAGAAATGTGATGAAAGGCTCCCACACTTAGAAATGTTACAAATAAGTAAGGTGAACGAGAATCTTTCAATCATAGCAGGTCATGAGCTGTTTGTCATAAGGGAGCGAACAGAATTTAGAGTTTCTTTCTTTACAGTTTTCCATGTGAATGTACATGTACAGTGTACTGTTTGTTTTAGTCCAGTCAGTGAGGGACAAATGTTTGTTTTGGCATATAAGTTTGGTTTGTGATGGACCAGGACATACTTTGAGAGAATTCACTGGCTGCCATGCCAGCAGTTATGGGGAAATTGAGATATCAGCTTAAATCAAAGATGGCAGTCAAAATGGATGCCTCGTCATAGGGATTCATAGAGTTTGTCTCCGTTTACATGCACTGAGGTCACAAATTGGAGAGAATTGTTTATAACTCTTACTCTGGAACATCATGCCATGCTACCAGAATATTTTTCCAATATTTTCTTATATACATGTAAAGATGGCCACCAGGATGGGAACTTTGAAAAGGAAACATCATGATTACAGTTAAAACTAGAAGTCCTGTCATGAAATGTGCACAAATGGCACGTCGATCTGCACGCAAATCTACGCGTTATGACCATAGTAAGGCTATCAAATTTTGTACATATGGCCTGTGCACAAGCAATGTTTCAGCCAATGGACCTCTGGGTAACCCGGAGGTCCATTGACAGAAACATTGCCCGTGTTTGCTATGAGTAACCAGGAGAACCTGCCGTGCTTTGGATGTCATTCGATATGGCAACTGCACACAATTCCTACATGTACATGTACGCGCAATTAAGCCTAGATAAGCACACAGTTCATGACTGGACTTCTAGTTTTAACTGTAACTCTTAACCCACTGAGCAGTTGCTCAATATTTTTCATCAAATCTAGTCATGGGGGCTAAGAAGCAGCCATGACTAGATTTGATGAAAAATTCAGCTGAATTTGGCTTCAAGAATCAATGATGAAAAACTCCATACAGTTTACAGAGGTAAAATTGATTAAATGTGCCCCAATTATACTTATATCAGTGGTTCATTTATTTATTGGCATTTAAGGTCATACACTTATGCACAATTGGCTAATCATGACCGTGACAGTTTTATGGGTGGAGGAAGCCGGAGTACCCGGACAAAACCACCGAGCAACGACAAGCAGCTGCCAGCTCTCCAACATCGTAACTCCGCACTGCAGTACAGGCAGGGTTAGCTTGGTTGAAGACATGCGCACCATCTATGTGCAGTATGCCTTAGTACATGGCGGCATCATGCCCCCATGTGGACAATGGGGGTTAAGTGACTTGCCCAAGGACACAGCGCGAGAGTCTGAATCGATCGCTCAGACGGTCACCCCATCCGAGGATTAACCGGGCTCGACGTTGCATAACTTCGGTGATCTTACGAGAACAGGTTACCGCAACGCCACCGCGCCTCCTTATTTCAGTGGTAAGAGAAATCCTGTAATGGCAGGAATATCCACCAGCACCATGCATGGAGTTAAGTTTCAAGGAAGATTGAGAGGAGACGGAGCTCCTTTTTCCATTGATGTCGTAAATCAGTTCCAGTGCTGTTCATCAATTCTGTGATAAATGGATGTTTGTTAATATAGGATAGAGTGCCGATTCATGGCACAAAAATCGAAAAAAAATCACCGAAAAATAAGGATGTACAGTTAAAACTAGAAGTCCTGTCACGAATTCTGCGCTTATCTAGGCTTAATTGCGCGTAGGAATTGCGCGCAATTGCCATATCGAATGGCATCCAAAGCATGGCAGGTTCTTCTTGTTACTCATAGCAAACACAGGCAATGTTTCAGCCAATGGACCTCCGGGTTACCCGGAGGTCCATTGGCTGAAACATTGCTTGTGCACAGGCCATATGTACAGAATTTGATGGCCTTACTATGGTCATAACGCGTAGATTAACGTGCAGATCGATGTGCTATTTGCACGCATTTCATGACAGGACTTCTAGTTTTGACTGTATAAAGAGTGGTTGGAATGTTACATCAATGAAAAATTGAAAGTCTAATGAAATCTGACCCTTTGCACCTGCCAAAATTTGGTTCACGGCTTAAGACTAAACACAAACTGAGCTGTGTCATGTTCATAACTAAATGGGATTCATGAATAGGATTCAGCGTTTCAATCATCATTATTGGACTACATGTAGCTGAAACAAAGTGCTTTTCTTCTTCAGCACATTCTACTGTACCTTGTCACAGTCAACAAGTAGGGCTGTCACGATTTTTTAATTTAGGAATCGATTAATCGTCACAAATAATCGATAATAATCGATTAATCATACCTAGATGCCCCCCCCCCCCCCCTCAAGTTGTTAAAAATGAAGTTCAAGTCAGTTGACCTACAGTTAAAACTAGAAGTCTTGTCACGAGTAGTGCGCTTATCTAGGCTTAATTGCGCGTTGGCATTGCAAGCAATTGCCATATCGAATGGCATCCAAAGCATGGCAGGTGTTCTTGGTTTCTCATAGCAAACACACGCAATGTTTCTGCCAATGGACCTCCGGGTTACCCGGAGGTCCATTGGCTGAAACATTGCTTGTGCACAGGCCATATGTACAGAATTTGATAGCTTTACTTGGGCCATAACGCGTACATTAACGCACATATCAACCTGCTATTTGTGCGCATTTCGTGATAGGACTTCTGGTTTTAACTGTACCTCAAGTAAACAATGAAGACGATCCTCTTTTAGGTACATTCAAAGCTTTGATGTTCTGAACTTTAGAACTGTCAGTGTAATAATCAAGACCGGTCATCAGTTGCGGACTTCACAACTGCCGACTGGTCTTGATTATTACACTGACGGTTCAAAAGTTCAGAACATCAAAGCTTTGAATGTACCTAAAAGATAAATGCTTCTAACGGCTTCTTGAGGTTTAATGTCGACGTTCTAGACCTTTTACCTTTAGAAACAATAGTTTTTTCATCCAATTTTTTTTAATTATTAAACGTCTAAAATGGGGTAAACTGTACCGATTCTTCGACAACGAAAAATACTAATCGATTTTGGTGTGGCCGATCGACAATCGATTAATCGTGACAGCCCTATCAACAAGTACTGCTTCACTTCCTTTCGTGATTACCATACTGTTTTACTCAACTGCAAATGTAATAGCAAATTTTTGTAAGCAAAAGTGGTTTCCCATGTACAGGGTTACCAAAAAATTATGCTAAACTGTGTACATGCACAATACTATGCAAAAGTGTTCGCTTTGTTGATCTGTTCGCAATCAAGTCACAATACACCGCAAAAAAAACAAATTGACACCAATATCAAGGGATTGGGAATACTGAAAAACCAAACTGAACCAGTCATTGAATACCAAAACCGTCTGAATTTTCAAATAATAAAATTTTCCTACATTCATTATTTATAAGGCCTTTTTGAGGTTTGATAGCAGCTGAAGGGTTCATTTTCATGAAAGAAGAGGCTGATTTTATTTTCAGTTTTGTTAACCCTCAGGGACCTGGGCAATTGTCCTGAATTCCCACTACACTACAACCTGTACATGTACATGTCTAGCTGCTTAACAGTGATTTCTAGCCAAGTCTTGGCTGCCTCAAAAGGCAGCCAAGACTTGGCTAGAAATCACTGCCCAGGTGATATGTTTAGCATCAGCAGGACCTCCTGAGGATGGTGTAGTCAAGGCACATGCTCTGAGATTGCAAATGCCTCAAATTGGCCTTACTACAGGTAAAAGTGCGTTTAGAAGTCACAAAATTACTGTATACAGTACGTGGAGAGTGTATTATCACTAAATCACCCGCAGAGTGGAGATTCCACCCAAGCAATAATTGCAAATTTGTTGCAAAGCATAACCAGCACAAGCAAAGTTTCAGCCAATGGATCTCCGGGTTAAAACCGGAGGTCCATTGGCTGAAGCTTTGCTTCTCTCTTTTGTCTATATGTTCAAAATTTGAAAGTTATAGCTTGGGTGACAACTCCACTCTGCGGGTGATTTAGTTACAATCCACTCTCCATGTACTGTATATGATTTGTGTTCATAAAAGATGCCACTGTTAAGCCCATTGGCAGTGGCATTTGTGGGGCTGTGGTAGAATGATACAAGAACTTATTCTGTATTTTCCTGATGTGAATTCCCCTTTGGTACTATCCGCAAATCTCAGTCAAGTCAGATACCAAATCGATATCGAGGTACATGTATATCCCCTTAAAAATACCAAAACCGATACCGAACTCAAATTTCCAATACCCCCCATCTCTACTAGTCACTCATACTTACATGTACATGTACACCAGTGAGTGAAGAGTTTGAAAACAAGAGGCCCCAGGGGTCCGGAGGGCATTCATCTGACATGGTAGTCTAAATATCAACCCAGGGAATTGATTTGAACAAGTTGCATCTGCCCCTCCTAAGAAAAGCTTATACCAAATACCCAAAGATTCTGACCAGTGGATTTAAAAAAAAAAAAGATTTTAAGAATATTCCTCTTATTGAACTAAGTATTAATTCGGGCTCCCACAGTAATGTATTGAACCCAGTAATGTATTGTAATGCTACCCACAGTTTTAAAAAAATCTTGACTCAGCACTTTTCAAAAATCCTGGAAAACTACCCTATGATAAAACTGATGACAATCTTTTTTGGACCATTCCTTTCTGCTGTTCCTCAAGAAGCTTCGCACAAAATAAAAATTGTCAGTGTGATGTAGTTTTGAAGATATGGGCGTTTTAAATTTTTAGGTCCTGTGGTTCACAATGAGCGACGGGAAAATTGTTTTGGCCATAAATTAGGTACCTCATATCAAATTTTGTTCAAATCGGCCTTTCAGTTCGGAAAATAGAAATTTTGGTACAATTCGGGCTCCCACAGGAAGCCCAAATATGAACCCAGGGATTTGGCTTTAACAAACTTATATCTCAACTCCCTAAGGATACTGTAAACCAAATATCAAAAGATTCTAACTGGAGGATGTGAAGTAGATTTTTGAAGAATATTCCTCATATTGAACTAAGTTATAATTCGGGCTACCACAGGGAGCCCAAATATCAACCCAGGGACTTGGCTTAAACAAACTTGAATTTCACCCCCTAAGGATGCTGCATACCAAATATCAAAACATTCTGACTGCTGGATCTGAAGAAGAAAATTTTTAAAGAAAATTCCTCATTTTGAACTAAGTTATAATTCAGGCTCCCACAGTGAGCCCAAATATGAACCCGGTGACTTGGCTTGAACAAACTTGAATCTCACCCCCCTAAGGATACTGCTTGAACTTATCTGAGTCTACACCTCAAAAGGAAGCTGCACACCTAATATCAAGTCTCTGCTACTACTGGTTCATGAGAAGATTTTTTAATATTTAAGCACACTTTTTGGGTGTGGCCCTACTGAGGGGCGAGGCAACTTGATTTGACCAAAATCATAATGCGATGTCATAACAAACTATTATCTCAAATTTCACTTAAATCAGTTCAGCAGTTTTGGAAGAGAAGACGCAAACACCATGTTCATGGACGACGGACAGTGAGTGATCACAAATTTATTTATTTATTTATTGGTGTTTAAAGTCACATATTTATGCACAATGGCTAATCATGACCGTGACAGTTTTACGGGTGGAGGAAGCCGGAGTATCCGGAGAGAACCACCGAGCAACGACGAGCAGCTGCCAGCTCCCCAACATCGTATCTCCGCACTGCAGCACAGGCAGGGTTAGATTGGTTGAAGACATGCGTACCATCGACGTGCAGTACGCCTTAGTACACGGCGTCATCGTGCCCCCACGGGGGCAATGGAGATGAAGTGTCTTGCCCAAGGACACAACATGGTTGCCGCAGGTGGGATTCGAACTGAGGACCTCTCGGCTTGCAGCCTGCACCTCTACCTACTGATCACAAAAGCTCCCCTGTCAAAGTCAGGCGAGCTAATAAAACATTGAGAAATTAAGACTGAATCAAGAAAAAAAATAAATGCAAAAAGCTTCTGAGATTCGACATTCTCATATTTCCTTTTATGATAAGTGTGATTCCACAGGGTTGTGGAGACGATAACGGAGAGAGCTACAATTTCAACTGGATCATGTTGGATAGTTTTGCAGGTGGAGAAAGCCAGAGTACCCAGAGAGAACCACTAAGCAATGGCGAGCAACTGTCAGAGTCCCCAACATACTAACTACACATAAGCATGGTTAGCATTGGTTGAAGACAGGTGCACCATTGATGTGCAGTACACCTTAGTAGTTTTGCAGGTGGAGAAAGCCAGAGTACCCAGAGAGAACCACTAAGCAATGGCGAGCAACTCACCTATTGATGTGCAGTACACCTTAGTACACAGCACCACCATGCCCCATGTGGGCAATCGGGATTAAGTACAGTTAAAACTAGAAGTCCTGTCACAGACTGTGTGCTTATGTAGGCTTAATTGCGCATAGGAATCGCGTGCAATTTCCATATCCAATGGCATCCAAAGCACAGCAGGTTCTCCTGGTTACTCATAGGAAATACAGGCAATGTTTCTGGCAATGGACCTCCGGGTTACCCGGGGTCCATTGGCTGAAACAGTGCTTACTGGCCATACATGTATATACAGAATTTGATTGCCTTACTATGGTCATAACATGTTGATTAACACACAGATCGACGTGCTATTTGTGCGCATTTCGTGACAGGACTTCTAGTTTTAACTGTACCTTGCCCAAGGACACAACACAGTAACCCCTGGTGGGATCAAAATGTGAACCTCTTGGATTGAAGTTCAATGCTGTAACCACTGACTCACCATCCTCCCACCCTGTTAATTGAATTACAGTTAAAACTAGAAGTCCTGTCACGAATAGTGCGCTTATCTAGGCTTAATTGCGCGTTGGAAATGTGCGCAATTGCCATATCGAATGACATTCAAAGCACGGCAGGTTCTCCTGATTACTCATAGCAAACACACGCAATGTTTCTGCCAATGGACCTCCGGGTTACCCGAAGGTCCATTGGCTGAAACATTGCTTGTGCACTGGCCATATGTACAGAATTTGATAGCTTTACTAGGGCCCTAACGCGTACATTAACGCGCAGGTCAACGTGCTATTTGTGCGCATTTCATGACAGGATTTCTAGTTTTTACTGTAGCCACTTTGACAATGAAATTATTCAATTAAAAGGATTACTCAATTAAAAGGGATTTTATCACTTTCCTCCATGTGTATTTTTAAGATATAATGAACATTTATTCTATTTCATCTTGTTTGACATAACGCATGGAGGTCTTTCAAACATGATAGAAAATACATTATAAATACCTGTATTGGATGTCATGTGGACAAATAGGTACATGTAATTGTCAGGGTAATTTTTCGACCCAGTTTTATTACGAGAGCAACGCGAAGCGTGGCATATGCCCCCTCCTGCAATACCATGGATAGCATTATGCCATCAAAAGCATGACATGTGCCTGCAGCAATCTGTACTAATATAAACAAGCAAGGCAAAAATTATTTCAATCCAACGTATGATGACAGAGCTAGAGCAGCAAATATGTTGGACGGACACATTTTTCAATCATCTCCTAAGTTAAACAAGGGCAAATAACACTGTAAATGCCCATGCGAAGATATTAATTCTACTGTAGGATCCGTTCCCCCATGCTGAGGAACAAGCATGGTAAAAATTATTTGAATTCAACGTATGATGACAGAGCTAGAGCAGCAAATATGTTGGATGGACACATTTTTCAATCATCCTCCAAGTTAAACAAGGGCAAATAACACTGTAAATGCTCATGCAAAGACATTAATTCTACTGTAGGATTCGTTCCATGCTGAGGAACAAGCATGGTAAAAATTATTTCAATCCAACATATGATGACAGAGCTAGAGCAGCCAATATGTTGAATGGACACATTTTTCAATAATAATCCCCTCAGTTAAACAAGAGAAAATAACTCTGTAAATGTTTACGCAAAGAAGTTAATTCTGCTGTAGGATCCGTTCCCCCATGTTGACGGACAAGCATGGCAAAAATTATTTGAATCTGACAAATAATGACCTTGCTAGAGCAGCAAATGAATTGGACGGACACATTTGCATTATGGACGAACATACGCAGCTCTCCACTAGATACCCCCTTACGACCAAGTCGGGGGCATAACAAGATTTTTCAATCAATTAACAGATGTTTACTCTCTAACCTACAGTACGTGGAGAGTGTATTATCACTAAATCACCTGCAGAGTGGAGATTCCACCCAAGCAATAATTGCAAATTTGTTGCAAAGCATTACCAGCACCAGCAATGTTTCAGCCAATGGACTCCATTGGCTGAAACATTGCTTGTGTTTTTTGTCAATATGTACAAAATTTGAAAGTTATAGCTTCGGTGATAACTCCACTCCATGGGTGATTTAGTTACAATCCACTCTCCACGTACTGTATATGCAATTAATACAGTAGGTCAAATTTGTAATCATGGTATGGTAAATGTTTTTGTGTTTGGAAATGATACACAATTAACAGGATTATTCAATTGAGCAGGCCTGGAAATAAGTGGTCGGTAACGGACAGTGACTGGCACGAAACGTCGATGTGACCGGCGCAAACTGTATCCAACTGGTCATGAATGACCGGTGTATTTACCTCCCAAGTATATTAATTTTTCACATGAGACCTTGTGCTCTGAATCATTAATTAATTTATGGATGTTGATGGTGAATAATTTCCACATTCGAATATATTCTCTAAAATAAATACAAATACAAAATCGTAAAACACAAGACAAATTTATAAATGAGAGATGCACCTTTTGCAATCGAAACTAAAACTCATTTGTACTCTATTTTTTCCAAGTATGTTCTTCAAATCGAACCAGATGATCCCCTACTCTTTCCTTTCCTTTGTGTAATATATTTTCTTTGAAGGCTGTGAGCAGAATTTGTCATAATTTCCGGAAAGCTTTACAGTAATTCAGTAATACTTCCAGAAAAATATAACCAGTTTTAACTTAGGTGACAGATGTGCAAGTGCCGATTTTATTTGGTGCAGAGATTACCTGGTGCCAAAATGATGGGGTTGTTTTTGACCAGGTGCCAGATTTCCCAGTGGTGAGACGTCCAGACTCCAGGCACGGAGATGTTCAGCATTCAATTTCAAAGAAATTGTCGCATTGGAGTCCAGTTGTTACGTTTTAAGAAAAAAAAGTGATTTGCAGACTGAAGACATCCCCATCATGCAGTTTAATGTTATAAAAGTTAAGTGTCATTTCAATGAAATTGAACGCAGGTAGGCCATATTTTGTATATCGTTAAGACGTTAGCCCAACATAATTTACATGGGTTTAGCCATAGTTAATGTTTGATTTGGAAGCCAAAAAATATGACGGACCTGGGTTACTGTATGACCGATTCGATCATTATGAAACCGGTCATTATGACCGATGCAACAAAAAAATTATTTCTAGGCCTGAATTGAGAGATACATGTATCCAGTTTAGTGGGCTCCACTGTACTGAAATTCATGACTTTAACCAAAATGAACTCAGGTGTGTACATGTAAAAATATATATTTGTACAGTACGGCCATTGAGGACTGGTCACTTTCCACGGGTGGGCAATATTTCCATGGATGCAATAATATTAGATTCCAAACACTAATTACCAAAATAATCATCAAAAATTTAATTAATGAAGCACCACGTACAACCCGGTGCTTCATTCATTAAAATTTTGCTGATGATGATTATTACCTGGTAAATGCATGTGTAAAAATCACTGCCCACGTGTGGATTATGACCAGTCCACGGCAGGCACACTGTACTTCTGTAAACATGATCAGCTTAGCTATGCCTTAGAATTAAAAGATTTCATTAAAGGGATAAAAATTCCATGAAATTACAAATTCATTTACATGTATGCATGTGCACTCACAAAATAACTGTAATGCACTAATAACAAGTAACAGATTCAATTATGTTTTGTCTTAATCTGACTCTCCCAATATGGGTGTGTGAATGACTCTTATGCTAGGAAATCGATGAAACACAGACATCAGGAAATAGCTGTCATATGAAAAGTGGAAGTGTAATTTGGAGGATATAAACGTTTTATTGAGACTCAAGGGACATTTAATAAATATATTATGTGTTCGCTAATTTCTTCTCCAACAACTTAATAACACAATTATTTGTAATATATCTTTTGATACAGGTCAGTGAAGGAAGAGACATAATTTACATAATTAAAATTTAATTTCCAAATATACCAACAAATATCCGCGAAAAAATAGAACAAGAGGATGGAGAAAGGGCTACCGACATCATTGCATTACAGCAAAAATTTGAGATAAAAAAGTATTGATACTTTCTTTTTAAAATAATAGGCCCCAGGGGGCCTGAGGGTGCTCACCTGACATGGTAGTCTAAATATCAAACCAGGGACTTGACTTGAATAAGCTGGATACGCCCCTCCTAAGAAAAGCATATACCAACTAGATGAAGCTGTTGTGCCCACACAATACACAGGATTTTCCTTCTATTTTCAGTTCCTGTACTTTTACGTCCCAAAATTGAGATAAAAGCATAAAAAACAGATTTTATTTTATTTTTGTTCGGAAATTTTCCAAGTCCCACCCGGACCCCAAAAAAAATTGTCTTAAAATTGACCAAAATGCATAAAAAACAAAAAAAAACTAATTTCCGGATTTTGGTCCAAAAATCCCACCCGGCCCCCAAATTTTCAGTGTAAAAAAAAAATAATTTTTTATTGTCTTAAAATTTACTGAAACACATAAGACAAAACAAAAAATTTCCAGATTTTGGTCCAAAATTTTCCAAGTCCCACCTGGACCCCAAGTTTTCAGTGTAAAAAAAAAAAAATTTGTCTTAAAAATTGACTGAAATGCATAAAAAAAAACAAAAAAAAAAAATTCCGGATTTTGGTCCAAAATTTCTAAGTCTGGAACGAGACCCTAAATTTTCAGCCTAAATATGAACCCAGGGACTTGGCTTGAACAAACTTGAATCTCACCCCCCCCCCCCCCCCCCCCCCCCCCACCACCAAGGATGCTACATACCAAATATCAAAAGATTCTTATTGGTAGATCTAAAGAAGATTTTTAAAGAATATTTCTCATACTGCACTAATTTAAACATTTGGGCTCCCATAGAGAGCTGAAATGTGGACCCAATGAATTGATTTCAATAAACCTGTGAAACAATCTTCCAAAGATGTTATAGGTGAAATTTGAAAGCTTTTGGAACAATGGTTTGGAAGAAAAGTAGTCTTAAACGTTTTTCCCATTACCCACAGTATTAAAAAATGCTGACTCAGCACTTTTTCAAAGTCCCCAAAAAGTACCCCTTGATAAAACCGATAGCAATTTTTTTTACCATTCCATTCTGTTGGTCCTAAGGAAGCTTCACACTAAATAAAAATTCTCAGTGCTGTGCTGTTTTGCAGATATCAGCGTTTTAAATATTTAGGTCCTGTGGTTCCCATGGGGGCGACAGGAAATTTTTTTGGGGCATAAATCAACTACTTATATCCCAATAAAATCTCATATCAAATTTGGTTCAAATGAGACTCTCGGTTTGGAAAATAGAAAATTTAGACGTGGCAAAAATTCTTGCCCCTCTCATAACGATGGCAAATATAGCCCCTAGAACTTCTCTTGAACAAATCTGACTCTACACCCCAAAATGAAGCTGCACACCTAATATCAAGTCTCTGCTACTGCTGGTTCATGGGAAGAAGATTTTTCAAGATTTAGGCTCACTTTTTGGGCGTGGCTCTACGAAGGGGCGGGTCAACTTGATTTGAACAAATTTGAATTGACATGTGATAGGGAACATGCACCCCAGATTTGGTTCAATTTGGTTGAGTAGTTTGTGAGAAGAAGTCGATAATGTAAAGTTAACGCCGGACGGACAGACAACGGATGACGACAGACAGAAAGTGATTAGTAAAGCTTCCCTTGAGCTTCGCTCAGGTGAGCTAATAAAGGTTATACAAACACACACACACACACACACACACACACACACACACAAAATAACAAAACTAAGTCAGACGGTATATAACAAGAATGTAGGTTAAACCACCCCACCAACACCCCTACAAATAAACTGTGTTTTTCATGGTTTCTGCGTGCCCAAACTCTTTCTCTACCAGAGATGAACATGGTTACCATGCAGCTGATTCTGTATTTGTCTCAATGCAGTGGATTTGAAATTTAGCATTACCCACTGTGTAAGTGTTCTTCTCTATAATAGAAGGTATAATCTTAACAAAAAAAAATGAAAGTGTCAATGACACTGTAGCTCAACTTGTCAAGACAAAGACATGTACATGTATAGTATGTGACACAGCAATGACAAACATCTAGGTAATGACCTGATAACAAAGGTACATATAAAGTATTGTAACGGTCTGTACATAAATACTGACCGTTGCCTGTAACAAATGTATAGGTAAAGTATTGTAAAGGTGGGTGACAGTCAGATGCTGAACTAGAAAAAATCTTTGAGTCCCAGAGTGGGTCTGACTGAACCCCAAAATATTTGTTCTCATAGCACAGTGATAACAAAGGCACCCCAAAACACACTCGTTCCTGTCCCAAGGTGAAAACAAAAGTACTCAAGAAGTTTTGTGAAGATCAGTTCATAAATACGAGCTGTATAGAACTTGTGACAAAAAACTGATTGGACCTAATTTCGGTACAAAATGGCCACTGGCAGCCATCTTGAATTTTGGACCGTACCCAGAAACACTCATTCTCATCCCAAGGAGATAACAAAGGTACCCAAGAAGTTTTGTGAAGATCGGTTCATAAATACAGCCTCTACCCTGAGCCGTATTGACATGTGTGCTTACATTGTGTAAGTAGCACTGAATAAATCAAAGTTCATCTAATTTGCATAATTTCTGCACGAAAAAAAACCCCTTACAATATGTGATGTATTCCATGTTACTAAACATTCAAACAAAAATTTATTAAAATCAGAACTTTCATACAAAAGACTGATTGCACTAATTTTGGTACAAAATGGCTGCTGGTGGCCATCTTGAATTTCGGACCACACCCAAAAACACTCGCTCTCATCCCACGGTGATAACAAAGGTACCCAAGAAGTTTCGTAAAGATTGGTTCATAAATATGGCCTCTAGTCTGAGCTGTATAGAAGTTGTGTACAAAAAACTGATTAGACCTAATTTCGGTACAAAATGGCCACTGGCAGCCATCTTGAATTTTAGACCGCACCCAGAAACACTCGTTCTCGTCCCAAGGTGATAACAAAGGTACCCAAGACATTTCGTGAAGATCAGTTCATAAATACAGACTCTAGTCTGAGCCGTATTGACATGTGTACTTACTGTGTGTAAGTCGCAATGAAAAAATCAAAGTTCATCTAATTTGCATAATTTCTGCACGAGAAAAAAACCCGTATTATATGTGATGTATCCCATGGTACTAAACATTCACACAAAAAAATTATTCAAATCAGGGCTTTCATATGGAAGTTCTGTGCAAAAATCTGATTGCACCTAATTTTGTACAAAATGGCTGCCACCGGCCATCTTGAATTTCGGACCGGACCCAAAAACACTCGTTCTCGTCCCACGGTGATACCAAAGGTACCCAAGAAGTTTCGTAAAGATCGGTTCATAAATACGGCCTGTAGCCCGAGCCGTATTGGCATTTGCACTTACAGTGCTGAAAGTAACCCCAAAAAACATCAAAATTAGTCTAATTTGCACAATTTACGTACGAGAAAAAAACCCGTATTATATGTGATGTATCCCATGGTACTAAACATTCATACAAAAAATTATTCAAATCAGAGCTTTCATATGGAAGTTCTGTACAAAAAACAGATTTCTGCATCGTCGGTACAAAATGGCAGCTGGCAGCCATCTTGAATTTCAGACCGCACCCAAAAACACTCGTTCTCGTCCCACGGTCATAACAAAGGTACCCAAGAAGTTTCGTAAAGATTGGTTCATAAATACGGCCTCTAGCCCGAGCCATAGCAGCTTGGCACTTACAGCTCTGAAAGTAACACTAAATAAATCAAAGTCAGTCTAATTTGCATAATTTACGCACGAGAAAAAAACCCGTATTATATGTGATGTATCCCATGGTACTAAACATTTATACAAAACTTTATTCAAATCAGAACTTTCATACAGAAGTTCTGTACAAAAAACTGATTTTTGCATCATCTGTACAAAATGGCCACTGGCAGCCATCTTGAATTTCGGACCACACCTAAAAACACTCGTTCCCGTCCCAGGGTCATAACAAAGGTACACAAGAAGTTTCGTAAAGATCGGTTCATAAATACGACCTCTAGCCCGAGCCATAGCCAATTGTTGACGTACGGACAGACGGACGACGGGCCATGACAATAGCTCAAATTTGACTTCGTCAAAGTTGAGCTAAAAATTAAGTATTTGAAATAAATTTCAAGTTCACATAAGAAGCTGGGTCATTCATGGTTTCTGAATACTCTAGATGACTTGAAAAGCATAATTAAAAAAGTTTTTGATATCCTTCATTAATTAAGCGTTATTAACAATTTGAGTTAATTTATTTCTAAGGTAAATGACAAAATATTTCAGTTATCTCCCTTCCCTTCTGCGCTGGGTAATACAGGTGCTTTGGAAGGAGGGGGGTGTAGGGTCCCTGAAAAACGAGTCATCAATGGTCACAGATCTAGCGAGTGACATAGTGTTGAATGTGTCCCAATACAGCTCCAGCAGGTATGCGGTTAGACGATCAAAAATGGGGGTGTATCACCGATGGATATTATTCATTTTGTTCCATCAATTTCTTAATATCTCTGTGACCCCTCACTACAGGGTGTACCCCACAAAATGGTTCTTCCCGGGCAGTTATAGAACGCTTAATTTTTATTATTTCATTTTGAACACCAGACATGGTTCACCTGCTGGGCTTTAAACAGGATTACAATCAGCTGCATATTAGATGAAACTTGTGTTTCGCTTTTTAACCCAATAATGAGTGGAGTTTCGTAATTTGAAGGTTAAATTAAATTACTGGTTATACCCAGTATGGTTCATGAACTGATAATGTGTTTCTTGTGCTTTTTGGGTCCAAATTAGCCTGGCCCCGAATTAGTCGAGGTCCGAACTGCAAAGTGTGTTCAGCTGAGGGGACGAACGTCACATTTTGCAGTGGACTTAGGAAATATAATATATTAAAATTCAAATTGTTCCGAGATAAATTTCGCTTGGTAATCTGTGGAATTGAATCGAAAAGAAATATAGGCTTCACAAACAACTTTGTAAGTTCGTTGGGAATACGAAAATGATTTTTTAACAACATTTAATTGTTCATTTTTTCCATAACGTCATGAAAAAATCCACGTTCACAGGACTGCACGAGTATCACTATCGTTTAACTTCATTATACCTGTAGCTGAAATTTTCACAAGAACGGTCATGTACAGTACAAGTCAGCCGACAAATAATTTCATGCAAATCGCGATCCCGTTGTTTTAATCAATGAACTTGCAGTTTGTGCAGTATCAATTCCACTGCTATTTCGGCTCGATTTACTTGACACATTATCAATTAAATCGCGATTACGGTTTCAATGGAGCTTCGTTTTAATCGATGCGGAAACAAAATTTCTTCCACTTTTGTGATCACACCACCGTATGTTGTAGTCATGATAAAGCCATAGATGCTGATTGTGACCTTAAAAACCAGAAAAATATTTTTTTGGGCATCCAGATATCCACAGGGGCACTTGACCTAGATTCCTTTAGCACAGTCTACATGTTGCTTTAATGAAGGGACTTCATTGTAAATTGGTAGGTATAATGTCCAGATGAGAACGTCCTATTTTGGTCTTGATTGGTCAACCGTGATGGCCACACCGGCACGAGACCTAGATTTGTTTAGCACAAGCTACAGTTCATACATGTATTTATGAGGCGATTACATTGTAACTTGGTAGGATGACTCGGTTAGTGATGAACTGATTATCAAAACTTGCTATCAACCGATTACTGGTTATTTCTCTGTCGTTCTCGTCAGATCACCGAAGTTAAGCAACGTCGAGCCTGGTTAGTCCTCGGATGGGTGACCCTCTGAGCGATCAATTCGGACTCCCGCGTTGCTCAGTGGTTCTCTCCGGGTTCTCCGGCTTCCTCTACCCATAAAACTGTCACGGTCATGATTAGCCAAATGTTGTGAATAAGTATGTGACCTTAAACACCAATAAATAAATATAAATATATTTTTCTGCCGATTCCGATAGTTGAAGTAGGACACTGAAGAAAATCTGTTGCTGCCTGTTATACTACAGAATTTTGTTGATAAATCATCATTTACAAAAGCTTCATACCACATAAGTTTTCAGAGTATGCATATTTAGTGCTGGGCAATATTAGCCAAAATAATATTTGCATTTTGGTTGGGGTGTGGGGAAAAGATTGTTATTAATGATACAATCACATGATATTGTTCTCGTGAAGATCGTGTTTTATTCTGGTAAATAGTGTTAATATACGGTTTTGTGTAAGGAAACAATACACTTGGCTGTATTAACCAGGAATATACTGAGCACACATACTTTGTGTCTTATTGAATAATAATTTTGATGTTAATATGTGTTGTGAAGTCGTATGACGCATGGTTTACACGTACATCAGAATGTATTATTCAGTGTTCTTTTTTCACCTTGTTACCTCCCTTAATGTGTTTCTCCAATGTTTACATGAACTCTACAATCTTTGGGAAATGGTGGCGATCTCGTACTGATTGCAGTTGGTAAATTCCGTAATATCTCTGCTCTGCAAATCCCTAAATTTTCTGCTATGCACAACACACGTTTTTAATGGGGAAACTTTATTGAAATTTCCAGATATCAAAGGGATTTTTAATATTTAATAGTCAGTGTTAAATATAGGAATAACCGGAAACTGCCAGGTTTTAAATGCTGGTTGTCATAATTGGCCGATGCCCCACAACAGGCCAGTTCCGATTGCCGAGTCTGATTATCAGTTCATCACTAGACTCGGTACGATGTCTAGACAAGACTGAACTGTTTTGGTCACGACCAGTCAGTCATTACCGCCACTTGGGCATGTGACCTACATGTAGATTCCTTTAGCACTGTTTACATGCCGTATTTATGAAGGGATTTCATTGGAACTTGGTAGGATGATTCGCTATGATACATGTATCTAGATGAGACTGTCCTATTTTGGTTGCAATCGGTCAACCATGACCGTCGGACAAGCACTTGACCTAGTTTATTTCATCCTGTAGACCTGCTTTGAGATCGATCAACAATGAGGACCGCACAAGTTCAAGTCTAGATTCCTTTATCACAGTCTACACCTCTTATTATTCTTGTTGAATGCATAAACTAAAAGGTACAGAACTTAACGTATTGTCAATTGACACAATGCTTGTCTTATTTCAAACATCCTACATGCAGTTTGGTCATGATCTGTCAATTGTGACAGCTGTGCAGGTTTGAATCCTAAAGTCCTTATTTACCACAGTCTACAGGTCATATTTAGGAATCAATTTCATTGTAACTTGGTAGTATGACTTGGTCTGATGACTAGATGAGAACATCCTACATGTATTTTGGTCTAAATTAGTCACATTGGTCAAAGGTGAGGGCCTCACGAGTCACGAGCCCTGACTCTTAAAACCTTCAACATAGCCTACACACCATATTTAAGACAGTGCTGGAAATGAACAAAATTGACGGGTACAGTTTTAAGCTCCCGTGAAATTAGAGACAGGAGTAAATTGCAGCCGTAAAATGTTGGTATATGTATTTTGAGGGAATACTTTCCCCAAACACCAGAAACTTTAATATTTTACCTACCATGAAAAGCAGACGACACTTGCAAACAAAATTCTTGAAAAACTGATTTTTTTCATTTGTTGTCTCAAAAACATAGGTTATGACCCCTCTTTGGAACGAGTTTGGCGAGCTCGTTCCAAAGAGGGGTCATAACCTATGTTTTTGTGACAAAAAATAAAAATTAATCAGCGATTTTTGTGAACAGCGCTGGCCGGTTTTGACTGTTACTCTGGGTAAAGGGTTAAATGTATAAGGGTCTGCTGAACTATGAGAATAATTTTCCATTGGCCACAGGGTGCAAGATTTCTCAAAACAACACACATTTATATGCCCTCACAGTATATTAGTGCTCCACAATATTTTTCAACGGCCAGTGCATTTTTTAGCTCCCGTAAAATAGAAAACACGGGTGCTGACGGGTGTGATTGCATCCGTCTCATTTCCAGGACTGATTTAAGAGGTGATTTCATTACAACTTTAAGCTTATTTGTTTGACAAGGATTGACAAACAAGTTACACAACTTATTTTAACGCCTCTCCTTGACCCAATAGCACAGGTTTGTGGGATGACCTTCATAGTGGCAACTTCGTGGTCTTACTCTTCTTGAATACTATGAAGGGATCTTTAGCCTGCATGGTGTGTGTGTCTCTCTGTATAGAGGACAGCCATTTTACGTCCCAACCTGATAGGACGGTATGCTGTGACAGCATTAACCCCACAATTGATGCTGACAGAGTGTTTGGACACCTCAAGACCTTTCCCCGAGCGAGGATCGATCCTGGAACCAGTCAGACATGAGAGACCAGCACTCTTATCCACCTGGCCACCGCTCAAGTGACTTGGTGTTGTGATGTCCAGATGGATTTCTAAATGAATATCCGGATGAATTTCCCATTTTCGATCAATCATGAGAGCCATACAGGACCCCAGGCCTCAGACGTAATTCTTCTACCACACTCTGCAGGTAGTTTTTTGGAATGATTTTACTGTAACTTGGTATCTTTTGTTGACAGACATTAACTGTGAGGGCCACATTAACCCAGGCCTCAGTTCTTTAGTACAGTCTACACCTCAAATTATTCTTGTTTAAAACATCATGTAGGATACAGAATTTAACATATTCTCAATTATTACAATTCTTGTCTTATTTCATAATCCTTTCGTAACATTGAACATTATCCTTTTCATCAAACACTACACTATCAAGTTAAGCTGCAGGGTCATTGACTATTTCAATAATCTTTTACAGTTGATAAGAATTTTGTGTATTTGAATGATGTCCCCTGTGGGAACCACAAAAAGTGAAGTAGGGCTTGTTTACCATAGTAAACATGCTCTCTTTAACTGGTGAAAAAGCCTTAAAGAGGACAGTGTCACCAATGCATGGACTGGAAGTACTCTAAATTGGGCAACATGGGTATAAACGATTGGCTAAACTTGACTTTATTACCATGTTGCAGTCACAATTTGCCGTTGTGCAGAAATATGTGACCTTAAAAACCAATAAATAAAAAAAATAAATAAATATGAATTATATGTACATGTATCATCTGAATGTTAACTGAGGGCTAGATTATTTTTGGTGGTCAGAATTTGTTCATTCAAATTTGTATTATTACAGGCACTCTCCAATAATTTGTAATAGAACAAATCTGTATAAACAAAATATTATTTGCATTTCACTGAATATGAGCGAGGAAAATTGTCTTGATCCCACAGGTGTATGGAGACATCGGTTCTTCTGCCCTCTTTGGGAAAGAGTCTGGGGTTCATGCAGTTGGGAAAATTCCTGTTATGAAGGTTCCAATTGGGAATTTGTTTGGAAGAAAAAAGTGCAAGAAATACACAAAGAATAAGAAATGTTACCTTCATATTGAGCTGAGAACATTAATACAGAAGCTACTACATATACATGTATAGTATAATCAGATGAAATAATGATCAGTCTATTATATATTGTTGTATTTGCTACACTTGGACAGTGTACTTTCTGTGGTTTAGCAGTTGTGTCTAGGCAAGACTTGGCTGTCTATATAGGCAGCCAAAACTTGCATAGAAACAACTGACAAGATTCTTGAGATGTAACTTGCAAATGTATCTAAAAACTGCATGTTGAGTCACTTGTTAGTTGCAGTAAAAAGTGATTCAAGTCAAAATAAGGCCTTCAGGAGTTAAAAGAAGAATTAAATTTTCATTTGAATGAGGAATGAGATTGGGAACCTTTTGGTTTGAATCAAGAATCAAGAAAAATCATGCCAAAATGCCATATTTGGACCCTGTAGGCACCCAAAATAATCCCTGGGAGATAATGCCTTTTGAGGCATCAATTTTTATGCCCCCGAGCACCTCTTGGGAGCATTATGTTTTCACCATATCCCTCCATTGGTCCATCATTTTTTTTGGCTTACGTCCAATTACTAAAGAACGGCTTATTTGATCCAATCATAATTTTAGGGTTTACTTGTGGATGACCAGACAATGCTTCCTTTCAATTTTGGTCTCACTGGCCAATTCAATATGGCAGTCATATTGAATTTAGTTTCCATTCAACAATTAATGAATGCTGGCTCAAATCAATTTTATTTTTTTAATTATGCATTGTTGGTGTCTAGAGGAATCTTCCTTTTGATTTTGGACTGGTCAGCTGAAACAAGATGGCCTTTAGTGGCCAATTCATTATGGTGGCCATCTTTAATTTGGTTTCCTCCCAATAACTGATGAATACTGACTCAAATCAATTTCCTTTTCTGGTTATGCATTATTGGTGTTTAGAGGAAGCTTCCTTTCAATTTTGAAAACTTCCTTTTGATTTTGGTTATGCCTGTCTCATAGACTTACCTACCCTTTGATGACACCTTCGGGGGCATATGCCAAACTTTGCATTGCTCTTGTTCAATTTTTATAAGCTCAAGTCAAGCTGAGCTATTGCCATCTCTTCTCGTTCGTCGGCGTACATACGTACGTATGTCACATTTATGATCAGATTGCTTTGAAACTTGGTATGCTTTTTTGGGGTGACCTCTAGATGGGAGTTATCGATTTTCTTCAGTTTCCGTCAAAACATTTTGCCGCTGGCAACGTTCTTAGAACTTAGTTTAGTCAGACCTCAATATTTCTCTTTGGCACACCCTACAGGGCACATTTATGATCGGATTGATTTGAAACCTGGCATGCTTGTTTGGGGTGACCTCTAGATGGGAGCTATTGATTTTCTTCCATTTCCGTCAAAAAATGTTGCCGCTGGCAACGACCTTTGAACTTAGTTTAGTCAGGCATCAATTTATTCCTTTGGCATGCCGTACAGGGCACATTTTTTATTAGATCAGTTTGAAACTTGGTATGCTTGTTTGGGGTGACCCATAGATGAGAGTTAACGATTTTCCACCATTTCCTCAAAAAATGTTGCTACAGGGCACATTTATGTTCAAATTGTTTTGATGGCATGCTTGTTTGGGGTGACCTCTAGATGGGAACTATCAATTTTCTTCTATTTCCATCCAAAAATGTTGTATCTAAAAACTGCCTGTTGAGTCACTTGTTAGTTGCAATAAAACTTAGTTCAGTCAGGCATCAATATATTCCTTTGGCACGCCCTACAGGGCATATCTATGATCAGAATGGCTTGAAACTTGGTATGTTTGTTTGGGGTTACCTCTAGATGGGAGCTATCGATTTTCTTCAATTTCTGTCAAAAGATGTTGCTGCTGGCAATGACTTTTGATGAACTTCGTGCAGTTATGCATCAATATTTCCCTTTGACACACCCTGCAGGGCACATTTATGATCGAATTGCTTGGAAACTTGGCGTGCTTGTTTGGGGTGACCTCTAGATGGGAGCTGTCGATTTTCTTCCACTTTCGTCAAAAATAGTTGCCATTGGCAACGACGACCTCTGATGAACTTAGTAAAAACTTAGTGCAGTTGTGCATCAATATTTCCCATTTATGATTGGATCGCTTGGAAACTTGGTGTGCTTGTGTGGGGTGCTACCTATATGTGAGTTATCGATTTTCTTCCATTTCTGTCAAAAAATGTTGCCTTGCCGCTGGCAACGACCTTTGAACTTTGTTTAGTCAGGCTTCAATATTTCCCTTTGGTGTGCTGATTAGGTGAGACCTTTAAATAAGAGCTATTGATTATTTATTTATTCATTGGTGTTTAAGGTCACATACTTATGCACAATGGCTAATTGTGACCATGACAGTTTTACGGGTGGAGGAAGCCGGAGTACCCGGAGAGAACCACCAAGCAACGACGAGCAGCTGTCAGCTCGCCAACATCGTAACTCTGAACTCTGCACCACAGCACAGGCAGGGTTAGATTGGTTGAAGACATGCGCACCATCGACGTGCAGTACGCCTCAGCCAGTCTTGCAGTTTACATTTAAAAATGCATGTATTACTCTAACGTTGTGCACACACAATGCTGTTATGTGGAAATTTCACCAAATAACATTGGTACCAATGATCTTCAGTTTTGCCATTTCATTTTTAACTTAAGTTTGTCAAGTTGAGCTACAGTGTCATTGACACTTTCATTCTTTAAGTAAGAGGTCGGATAACTATTTTTTATCAGGAATGTGTTAAGTCCATGGCTTTTTAGCTCACCGAAGGGAGCTTAACTTATCACCGGTCGCCCGGTGTCCGTCGTCCAGCATCGTCGTGAACATTTTTCAAACGACTTTTCCTCTGAAACCACTGGTCCGATTTTCACGAAACTTCATGTGGATGTTCATTACTATATGGCAATTCATGTTTGTTCAAATGAAATGGCCACGTCCCTTGGGGGCTCTGTATGGGGCATAACTCTGATAGCACTGTATGAATTATAGAAAAATTATTAAAAAATCTTATTCTCCAGAACCAGTGGACAGAATCTTTTGATACTTGGTATGCAGCATCTTGGTATGGGTCTGATTCAAGTTTGTTCAAATCGGCCCCCTGGATTCATATTTGGGCTCACTATAGAAGCCCAAATTCGAACTTAGAGCATTTCAGGCAAATTTCTTAAAAAATCTTCTTCTCCAGACCCAGCAGGCAGAATCTTTTAATATTTGGTATGCAACATTGTGCAGTGGATCTGATTCAAGTTTGTTTCAAATCGGCCCCCTGGATTCATATTTGGGCTCAGTATAGAAGCCCAAATTCGAACTTAGTGCATTTCAAGCAAATTTCTTAAAAAATCTTTTTCTCAAGATCCAGCAGGCAGAATCTTTTGATATTTGGTATGCAACATTGTGGGGTGGATCTGATTCAAGTTTGTTCAAATCGGCCCCCTGGATTCATATTTGGGCTCACTATAAAAGCTTGAATTCGAACTTAGTGCATTTCAGGCAAATTTCTTCAAAAATCCTCTTCTCCAGATCCAGCAGGCAGAATCTTTTGATATTTGGTATGCAACATTGTGGGGTGGATCTGATTCAAGTTTGTTCAAATTGGCCCCCTGGATTCATATTTGGGCTCACTATAAAAGCTTGAATTCGAACTTAGTGCATTTCAGGCAAATTTCTTCAAAAATCTTCTTCTCCAGATCCAGCAGGCAGAATCTTTTGATATTTGGTATGCAACATTGTGGGGTGGATCTGATTCAAGTTTGTTCAAATCGGCCCTCTGGATTCATATTTGGGCTCACTATAGAAGCCCGAATTCGAACTTAGTGCATTTCAGGCAAATTTCTTAAAAAATCTTTTTCTCCAGACAGCAGGCAGAATCTTTTGATATTTGGTATGCAACATTGTGGGGTGGGGGTGCATCTGATGCAAGTTTGTTCAAATCAGCCCCCTGGGTTTATATTTGAGCTCAGTATAGGAGCCCAAATTTGAACTTAGTGCATTCTCAAGATCCAGCAGGCAGAATCTTTTGATATTGGGTATGCAGCATGCTTAGGGGGGTGAAATTCAAGTTTGTTCAAGCCAAGTCCCTGGGTTCATATTTGGGCTCACTGTGGTAGCCCGAATTATAACTTAGTTCAAAATGAGGAATTTTTTTTAAAAATCTTCGTCTTCAGATCCAGCAGTCGGGATGTTTTGATATTTGGTATGCAGCATCCTTAAGGGGGTGAGATTCAAGTTTGTTCAAGCCATGTCTCTAGGTCCATATTTGGGCTCACCATGGGAGCTTGAATTGTAACTTAGTTTGAAATGAGAAATTTTTAGCTCACCGAAGGGAGCTCAACTTACCACTTGCCGTCCGTCGTCCGTTGTCGTCGTGAACATTTTTCAAACGACTTCTCCTCTGGAACCACCGGTCCAATTTTCACGAAACTTCATGTGGATGTTCATTACTATATGGCAATTCAGGTTTGTTCAAATGAAATGGCCACGTCCCTTGGGGGCTCTGTATGGGGCACAACTCTGATAGCACAGTATGAATTATAGAAAAATTATTAAAAAATCTTCTTCTCCAGAACCAGTGGCAGAATCATTTGATATCTGGTATACAGCATTATGGGGTGGATCTGATTCAAGTTTGTTCAAATTGGCCCCTGGATTCATATTTTGGGCTCACTATAGAAGCCCAAATTCGAACTTAGTGCATTTCAGGCAAATTTCTTAAAAAATCTTATTCTCCAGATCCAGCAGGATATTTGACATGCAGCATCCTTAGGGGGTGAGATTCAAGTTTGTTCAAGCCAAGTCCCTGGGTTCATATTTGGGCTCACTGTGGGAGCCCGAATGATAACTTAGTTCAAAATGAGGAATTTTCTTTAAAAATCTTCTTCTTCAGATCCAGCAGATGAATGCTTTTGATATTTGGTATGCTGCATCCTTAGGGGGGTAAGATTCAAGTTTGTTCAAGCCATGTCCCTAGTTCCATAAAATTTGTCTCTCAAGACTTCATTCTTTTGTAGTGTTGATGAACCATGTCTAACTGAATGTGACCCCAAATGCCCGGTGAGCGATTAAGACCCCTTGGGGCCTCTTGTTTTTTTGCTTTTCGTGTTAGGTAAAGGGTTAAAAAACAATGAAGTCCCCATTACACCCAAGGCAAAGCATCTTCGTTTGCTCGCATGGATACTTGACCCAGTTGTTGATTACATAATTCACTTGTTAAGTTATCGTTTATAATCAAACCGGGAAATCCCAGTAAATCACACTTTGAAAGTAATAATGTGAATTAATGCTTTGTGACAATTCATTCGTTTTTTTCCTGATAATCTACTCTCCATGTACTGTCAGAGCTTCAGTTTTCACTCTGGTATATTTTTATATGCCCATTTGAAAAACGAAATGTATTATATTATTGTGTTGTCCATCTGACCATCTGTCTGTCGGACCATCCATTCACTTTTGGTTTCCAGATGATAACTTCGGCCATACATGTGTTATCCAGTTCATTTTTAGCTCAACTTTACAACGTCCTCTGACCATCCACAATTCCTTTAGTGCACCCTACAGTATGCAGCTCTTACCCGATCAGTTCCAATTTCATGCATGGCTTTGGGGCAATGTCTTATTGGGATCTATCAAATTTTTCCAAATTTCGTTGAAAAACACGGCCACCAGAGGCCATCTTGGATTTGATATGTATTGTCCAACAATTCCTTTAGCACACCCTACAGGCTGTAGCTCTCACCTGATCAGTCTCAAATTTAATATGTGGTTTTGGAACAATGTCTAGATGAGAGCTATCAAATTTTTCCGAAGTTTGTTGAAAAACATGGCCACCAGTGGCCATCTTAGATTTGGCATATAAATTGTCAACAATGCCATTATCTAACCCTGCAGGCCGCATCTCTCACCCAATCTCTTTTTCAAATTTCATACGTAACTTTGGTGTAATGTCTAGATAGGAGCTATTGAATTCTTCTGAATTTCGTTGAAAATATGGCCTCCAGTAGCCATCTTGGATTTGGCATATAAATTGTCAACAATTCCATTAGCACACCATACAGGGTGCATCTCCCACCCAATCCTTTTTTTTAATTTTATCTGTAGCTTTGGTGTGATGTCTAGATAGGAGCTATTGAATTTTTCGGAATTTTGTTGAATACGTTGGGTAAAGGGTTAAAACTATCCAAAATGAGATGGCTGTCAAAACTGTCATTAAACCCCAATAAATAAATAAATCCATGTGTAGGCAATGGTGTCCATGCAAGCGATTATGAGGTAATAAAAATCATCATCATCAACAAAATTGTAATTAATGAAGCTGCGGGTTACACCAGGAGCTTCATTAATTAAATCTTTGATGTTTATTCCTGTAATTAGTGTATGGAATCTGATAATATTACGGCCATGGAAATATTGCTCACCCGTGGAAAGCAACCAGTCCACAGTGGCTGTACTGTAATAATAGTGATGGCTGAATAATATTGCAGTAAAACCTGTTTTGAGAGACCACTGTCGTGAGAGACCACCTGTCTTGAAAGACCACTGTGACCTTGTAACAGGTTGGTTGTTTTACTCTGTAATGAACCTGCGTGTAGGAATTGCGCGTAATTGCCATATCGAATGGCATCCAAAGCACGGCAAGTTCTCCTGGTTACTCATAGCAAACACAGGCAATGTTTCTGCCAATGGACCTCCGGGTTACCAGGAGATCCATTGGCTGAAACATTGCTTGTGCACAGGCCATATGCACGGAATTTGATAGCCATACTCTTGTCATAACGCGTAGATTAACGTGCAGATCAACGTGCTATTTGTGCGCATTACATGACAGGACTTCTAGTTTTAACTGTAGTGATGACATTTTCCCTCTATTCCTCACTGCCAAATTATAGTGATTGCTGGGATTTGTTTCCCTAAATTAATAATGGTGTTGACACTATTATTGGGCAGGTGAGAGTAAAGAGAGCAAGGCTAATTGCTCACCTCAAAATGGGTGATTTAGCAGTAATTCACCCTCCACAAATTGTAAATGACATCTTAATCTAACAATAACTGTAGATTAATGCCAGACTTCAATGGAAAGATGAATTCCTCATCTTCTGAAATAACTAGCTACTAAATAACTACAGATAAAGAAACACCCAGTCATAATACTCTTATCTGTATTTGTATGTGCTGATAGGATAAATGGACTGTTAATAAATGGACAGATATTTATCTAATAACATTTGAACATCTCTTGGAGGTATATTTAATTGGCTCCAGTAGTATATTTATCCCTGGATGTGGGTGATTGCATGTCATGTATGTACACAGTGGGATTCTCAGACAATATAAATGTACAGTTAGTGAAGATCAAATTGGGAAAGAATATTGATTATTTTGCTGACATGCTGATTTTTAGCATTAGAAGACATTTATATTCAGGCCGAGTTTATGATTTGATCCATCCTGTTGAAAAACACAGGAGAGAGACTAACACCCTTCTGGAATAATGACAAGACCCAGACAAAAGGTGCCACAGATATACATGTAAGTTCCCTGAAAAAGACCCCCTGGACAAAAGATCCTATTGATTTTTAGGGGGCCAAATAACTGATAAACAGATCCCCTGGACAGAAGATCCCCCAAAAAGGCCCCCCTATTTTAATATTACTGATTTATTTTTGAAGGATCCTATTTTACTCCATTCTCTTATTTTTATCCCCCGCTGATGAAGTCAGGAGGGTTATACTGAATGGTGTTCTTCCTTTTGTATCGTCCCCTTCTATGCCAAACTATGGTCATTCCATAAGGCCAAGTAAAATAATGTGTGTGTGGTTGGAGTTACACGCCAGAAACTAGAGGCTCAAGTGAGCCTAAAACACTCACCTGGCTCAAGTTATCAAAAATGAGGAGTGTATCAGTAAGTGAGGAGAGCAAGGGCAATGTTTTGATTTGCTATGACACGACCAATTTTTTAAGCAATGTTTTGGGAGAGCCTTTTGATCTGCTGGTTCTTGGAAAACTTCTCAGGCAAAATTAAAGCTCTGTTCTGTGAAGTCTTAAAAAAGAGTCTGCACAAATTTTGTTTATTTTTAACATTTGTGGTTTTCTATACCCCACCCCAAAAGGAGTAGCAACTTTCTTTTTGGGAAAAACTCAAAAGTGAATACTCAAGCCTAAAAATAAGCAATCTGTCATTGGCAAAATGAGGTCCCCAGAGGGTGAATTGGCTGATGCTATCCCATAGTGTGCCAGTTTATCCTCTGGGTACCTCTTGCTGTTTAGGCTTGAGACCTTGATTCAGAATGAGGTTCACAGAGGGTAAATTTAGTGATGCTACCCTGCGGTGCAGGGTAGAATCACCAAATTCACCCTCTGGACTCCTCATTCTGTAGATGACAGTCTGCTTATTTTCAGACTTGCAGGGTATTTTTTGTTTTCAAAAAATTGATTAGCAGTTTTTTGGTGATTGCCGAAAATTGATTAGCAGTCTAGAAGAACTGATTAGCAATTCACATTGACATGAAGTTGTTCACTTTCCTTTTCCTTTAGCCAAACAAGAGGCAGTTGGTACTTTAAAACAGCATGTAAACTTGGCAAACACTACAGTTTATCCAAATAAAAAGATTAAAAATAAGCACTTTGAAGTATCTTCTATCACTTCATATGCTTGAATGATGTATATAATGTGATAGAAGATACTTCATAGGGCACTATGAAGTCTTCCCAGCCAGCCTACATTTATGGATGATAGCAAAGTGAAAGTTTGTAACATTTACACTAGAGTGTAAGGTCCAAAAAAAAAAAGGGTTCTGGTTCTCAGGCACCGCCACGTTGGAGAAAAATACCCCCGCCACCTGCATCAAATTTTTTTATGGAGGTTTGAGATTTTCTCAAAAGTAAACAATGCACCGCCAATCTCAGACATTCATTGCTGTATAACAAAAATACCATATATGTCTGTGTATACGTCGCCCCGTGTATAAGTCACACCCCTAACTCACACTTGGAATTTCTCCCTTTTGCCTAAAGCTCATGTATAAGTCGCAACCAGATCACAATCCATTTGAGAAACAAACCACTTTTGTGATCACAGCACTGTAATGATGCCAGATGCTGCTATTATCAATGACTGGAAATGTTTAACAGAAGAATACATTTTCTCACCTTTTTTTCTTGCAGCTTGTTTTGAATTATACTGTACATACAATAAAACCTATTGAAAATCACTGTAACATAAAATTTATGAATTCTGAATTCTGTTTCATCATATGTCAAAGAACATATGTTTAGTGTACACACTGTACTTATCAAAGAAAAAAACTTGAATCAAATTAAATGATGGTGATGAGAGACTGATGTAACAGCAGTCACTGATGTTGAAATATCAAATGTTGATGTTATATTCTAGTGTATGTTACTCCAATGCAATTTTGTGCATATACCATGCAATCTCTTCATATTAGAACATAAACAAGAAACATTCTGTGAACAAAGTTTAATCCCTCTCACTAAAAGAAGGTGAATATTAGTAGACTCATAGCATTGTGACTGATAATTCACAATAAATTAGTTTAAAATAATTTCAGGGGTTTCAGGCTATGAGGGGTTAACATCTTCCTTCAAAAACACTTGAATGGGCACCTCACCTACATGTACAGTATGTGGAGAGTGGATTGTAACTAAATCACCCGTGGAGTGGAGTTATCACCCGAGCTATAACTTTCAAATTTTGTACATGTACATATCGACGAACAACACAAGCAATGTTTCAGTCAATGGACCTCCGGGTTGAACCCGGAGGTCCATTGGCTGAAACTTTGCTTGTGCTGGTTATGTTTTGCAACAAATTTGGAATTATTGCTTGGGTGGAATCTCCACTCTGCGAGTGATTTAGTGATAATACACTCTCCACGTACTGTACATACAAAAAAAAACTCCCCCCCAAAAGAGCAGCTTTTTGGCTGAATCATCTCTGTAGTGTACAAAATTCGATTTGGAACAAAAAACACTGAGGTGAGTTTTGAGAGGAACTTCTCCGGCATCATCTCCAAGTATTGTCAGTGGTGGTTCTTGAAAATTCTTGTAAAGAATTTCAAGCTTATTGGACAAGGGTTGTTGGCTGCACATTGAGGATTACGATCTCCAATCGAAAAAAAAAATGGAAAATTACCAAACCCCTCCACACAAAATCAACAAAGCAGAATGCTTAAATGTACATATCGGCTACAGACATACATGTATCGCGAATTGGGTGAGAATATTCACACAGACATCCCATCGAATATAGTCGAGAGTGGATTATCATAACAAAACTGTTTTTAACCCTTTGAACACTTGTGGTATCTTCCATGCCAGTTAAATGGCAGAATTAGAAGAGTCCATATCCATTATTTGGGGGTGGAGCAATTAATATTTTCAACGTGCAGCCTGAAAGGCTGCACATTGAAAATGTTAGTTGTTCTACCACACACGTTCACTTAGTGTCCATCCTACTACATGTTGGATTGGGCAGTCATCAAGGTTGACAGATCAAAGCCAAATGGGGATTTTCTCATCAAGACGTCATACAGAGTCATCCTACCAAGGTACAATGAAATCCCTTCATAAATACGATCTGTAGTCTGTGCTAAAGGTTTTCAGGTTTTGGGCTCAGGCAGCCATCACGGCTGAATGATTGTGACCAAAAGGGTCGTTCTCATCTAGACATTATCTGGTGTCATCCTACCAAGTTACAATGAAATTCCTTCATAAATAAGACCTGTAGACTGTGCTAAAGGTTTCTGGGCTTCGGGTCCCAGTAGTCGTCACAGCTGACCAATCGCAAACAAATTTTAACAAAAGGGGAAGTTCTCATCCTACCAAGTTACAATGAAATCCCTTCAAAAATACGATCTGTAGACTGTGCTAAAGGTTTTCGGGTTTTGGGCTCGGGCAGTCGTCACAGCCAACAAATCAAAACCAAATGGGGAAGTTCTCATCTAGACATCATACGGAGTCATCCTACCAAGTTACAATGAAAATTTATGAAATGCTTCCATATTAAATATGACCTGTAGACTGTGCTAAAAGGTTTTGGGTTTTGGGCTCGGGCTGCCATCACGGTTGACAGATCATGACCAAAAGGGGACATTCTCATCTAGATATTATACAGAGTCATCCTACCATGTTACCATGAAATCCCTTCATAACTACGATCTGTAGACTGTGCTGAAGGTTTTTGGGTTTTGGGCTCAGGCAACCCTCACGGTTGACCTATCACGACTAAAAGACAACGTTCTCATCTGGACATGACCTGAAACCTGCATATGAAATTTTGCGATGATCAGACAAGAACTATGGGGTGTAGCCTGTGCTAAAGGGAAATGTGAACAGACTCACAGACTTCCGCACATGTGATGGCAATGGCTTATCTTGACTTTGTCAAGTTAAGCTTAAAAATGAGACTGCAAATCGAAAGTCACTCTACACATTAAAAGTGGAATTTTAGAGGTTAAAAACAAAATATTGATATCAAAGTTTGGATATTCATTGAATATACCTAAAAGCACTAGATAGGGTTCGTTTGGTGTTTTTAGGACCGAGTGTTTACTTGTGGTCTCTTTGTTCTCAGTTGTGGAAAAGTGAGAATGTAAATCGGATATCATGCTATACATTAATGAAAGTGTCAATGACACTGTAGCTTAACTTGACCGTGTGTTGTGTTTGATGAAAAGGATAATGTTCAATGTTTATGAAACGATTATGAAATACAACAAGAATTGTGATAATTGAGAATATGTTGATTTCTGTCCCCTGTTTGTGATGTTTTCAATAAAAATAATTTGGGTGTAGACTCTGACTGTACTAAAGAACTGAGGGGTAGGTTAATTTGGCCCTCACAGTTAATGTATGTCAACCAAAGTTACCAAGTTACAGTGAAATTATTCCAAAACGAGTCAACATATCAAGTTAAAATGAAATCCATTCATAAATATGACCTGTAGACTGTGCTAAAGATTTTGGGGCTTCGGTCCTGTGTAGCCATCATGGTTGATAGATCGCAACCAAAAGTGGACATTCTCATCTGGACATTATACTGAGTCATCCAACCAAGATACAATGAAATCCCTTCATAAACACAACATGTAGTCTATGCTAAAGGATTTTGGGGGTTTGGGCTTGGGCAGCTGTTATAGTTGAATCATCACTACCAAAAGGGAATGTTCTCATCTCGACATTATCTGGAATCATCCTACCAAGTTACTATGAAATCCCTTCATAAATACGACCTGTAGACTGTGCTAAAGGTTTTCGGGCTTCAGGCCCCTGTAGCCATCACAGTTGACCAATCGCGATCAAAAGGGGACGTTCTAATCTAGATATTATATGGAGTCATCCTACCAAGTTACAATGAAATCCCTCCATGAATACAACCTGTAGACTGTGCTAAAGGTTTTGGGGTTTTGGGCTCGGGCAGTTGTCACGGTTGACAGATCGCGGCCAAATGGGGAAGGGCTCATCTAGACATCATATGGAGTCATCCTACCAAGTTACAATGAAATCCCTCCATATTAAATATGACCTGTAGGCTGTGCCAAAAGTTTTGGGGTTTCAGGCTTGGGCAGTCGTAATGGTTGACAAATCATGACCAAAAGGGGACGTTCTCATCTAGGCATTATACAGAGTCATCCTATCAAGTTACAATGAAATCCCTTAATAAATACGACCTGTAGGCTGTGCTAAAGTTTTTCGGGCTCGGGAAGCCATCATGGTTGACCGATCACAACCAAAAGGGGATGTTCTCATCTAGACATGACCTAATTGGTTCGGACTTTCTAGTCGGATTGTTTTCATTTCACTGTTGCAAAAACACTTCAGCAGACGGCCTAAAAGCATATATGTATTACGGACTGCTTTGCTTGTATAGTTCAAAAACAATACACAGAGAAATGAAAATAAAGCAAAACCAAATAAAGGGGAATTACAAATATTCATTTCAGATTTTTGCAAACGTCCATTTTTTCTCCAGTTAATTGAATCTTCCTGAGAACTGAAGTCGCCATGAACTGTGTCAAAAATCGTTCCAAATATTATGTGCAGATGCACGCTAAATAACCTGGCCTTAAAAAACTGCACGAACTAGCGTTTAGTTCGTGCGCTGTTCAAGCAAACGTCCTGTGTCTTAACCTTTATTCCATTCATGCAAGTTCTTTTCTGTAATGTGAAACATCAATTGAAAAAGTGAAATGGGTTCAGCAAAAAAAAAAAATGGGTTAAGCGAATTATTTTTGCTTAACTGAGGACATTTTTAATTTTTAAAGGCCTGAATAACCACCGTCTGCATGTACTCTAGCACAGCTGCACTCTTCAATAATTCACAATAAAGTGAACATGCACCTTTTTTAAACAAGAGGTCCCAAGAGGCCTGAAGTAATCACTGGACAAAAGCTGATTGTTTACAAAGAGATCTGAGGAATTTAAAAGAAATAATCCCAGACCTCTAAATTCTTCCAAACTCACAGTGATAACTGATGTCCCAAAATACAGAAATGCTCCCAAATTAGAAAGCATGACATCTACATGTAGTTTGGTTTGGTGTTATAGGCCCCTATTATGATATCAAAATTGATATGTCGTTGGTCAGTAAATTAAAAACAATTAATAATTTCTAAAATTATTTTTTGATTTAAAAAAAGCAGATCTTTAGTTGGGCTGATAGCTTATTCGCAATGACTAGTGAGTGACCTTTAAATGCACTGTACCTATCAACATGTTTACAGATTATATATTTATTTATTACGGTTTAATGACACTTTAACAGCCAAGGTCATATTGAGTTGGTGACAGTTTTATGGGTGGAGGAAGTCGGAGTACCCGAAGAGAACCACCGAGCAATGACAAGCAGCTGCCAGCTCCCCAACTCCACACTGAAGCACAGGCAGGGTTAGATTGGTTGAAGACATACGCACCATTGACGTGTAGTACACCTTAGGATACGGCATCATCGTGCCCCCATGTGGACAATCGGGGTTAACTGCCTTGCCCAAGGACACAACATGGGAGGCCAAATCAATTGCTCAGACGGTCACCCATCCGAGGACTAACCGGGCTCAACGTTGCTTAACTTTGGTGATCTGATGACGAGAACCGGTTACTGCAACGCTACCGCACCCCCATGTTTACAGATAGTCAGATACTGTCACACAGTAATATTTTTAGCTCATTAATTGTTTATTTGGGTAAGTGTTGAAACGACTACAGGATTTTTAGAGCCGACTCATGGAGGACCAAAAGTCGAGTGGAAGTCTACTAATTGCGTCCCAGTACTGCAGTAGGAATGAAATGTCATACTGACAGGCCATTGTCTTAGATCAAATTGCAGTGCATCTGTTCGTGCCATGATCAGACCTGTTAACCTCCTGGAATGTCCGGGATAATCACTGAATCAATCCCAGAATGAAGATTGATGGAGGACTGATTTGGGTGGGTAGGGTCTAGTCATGACTGCCGTAGGAGTGTGCAGTATGTTGAGTTCTGCCATAAGTGCATTCAATCTTTCAGTGCCTTCCTTTGCCATTCTGGTTACTTCCTTGACTTCATCCCTCAAGCGTTCATTAGGTCCAAATATCCAGGTTCCTGATCCTGATGAAGGGGAGAGGCTGGAGGAGGAGACTTCGGAGAGCCATGTTCCATTTCCACCTCACTGATGATGTTGCCATCCTCCAGGTTGCCCCCCACCCCCCATAGGAGAGCAGCTGGGGTGTGGATGGGACTCACAGGAGTTGGAGGTAGGGAAATGGTAGTGGCGTCATCTACTTTCTCTTCTTCTTTTCCTTTTCAGGGCCAGATCCAGGCTTCTTTGGGTGAGGACCAGTGTGAGAGGGGTTCCTGTCACAAAAGGTGCTACCTCTCCCCAAAGAAGGTGTGGTGGTGCTCTCCTCTCTGTCAAACTCCAGTGGCAGATGAACGCTCTTGCGTCCAGTTGAGAGGGCAAGTGACGCCCAGAGCTGACAAAGCTTTCTATAGCTTAAATGGGATGTCCAAACTTGCCATGGTGATTGCTCAGATGGTGTTCACACTCTGAACTTGTGAATTCAATTCCAGAATGAAACCAGTTTCAGTTTAAATACCAGAAAATAAAAGAAAGTTTTTTTTTGTAGTTTAAAGTCAAATTTTAAGTGTCGACATTCATAAGGGCCGGTGTCCCAGTTTGTTTTGCCCCCTCCCCCTCCCTCCCCAGGGGGGGACTAGATTTTACAGTATTTTTGCCCCCTCGGGGGGAGAAAAAAATAGTTTTTTTCCCCCCACCCTGATTTTTTTGCCCCTGTCTGAATTTTTTTTTCTTCATTTTTTATGTCACACTATTTGCTAATATGGCGAGAAAAACAAAAGATCTCTGTTTTTTTCCAATTTTGACAATGGTCATAGGGGGTAAATGCAGAACAGATAGTTAATGATGAGATTTATGGAGACGACATTAGATTATGACTCAGCCAAGCCAGTAATCTGTTGCTTTGAGGAGGATTATTGAATGTCAATTAGCGTGAGGATTAACACATCCTGAATTCCTGAAACCCTGTAGAGTAACTTTAGACAGTGCTGAACTGGGGGCTGAGGTTTGATAGAATCATGAAGATTCCATGTCGTCAGAAGGATTACTGTATTATCAAAACTTTTTGGCATTTGGCAGCAGGCCTGTTATATATTGCCCATATTTAGTGAATATAAGACTTTAATAAATATTTCTAGATTTTTTTCCCTCCCCCCCCCCCCCCGGGGGTACAAAAAACTAGTTTTTATTTTCCCCCGCCCTGTCATATACAAAATAGTCTGCTCCTCAGGCAATTCCTTGTCGCCAAGAACCCTGCACCTCAAGCATAGTTATGACTGCTCAGAAATAAATACCTCATGTCTTGAATTCCTGAAACCCTATTGAGTAACTTTAGACAGTGCTGAACTGGGGACTGAGGTTTGATAGAATCATGAATATTCCTTGTCGTCGTCAGGATTACTGTACTATCAAAACATTTTGGCATTTGGCAGCAGGCCTGTTATATGTTGCCCATATTTAGTGGCTTTGGTGAATATAAGACTTTAATAAATATTTCTAGTTTTTTTTCTCTCCCCCCCCCCCCCCCCCCCAGGGGGTAAAAAAAACTTCTTTTTTTTCCCCCGCCCTGTCACATACAAAATAGTCTGTTCCTCCGGCAATTCCTTGTCGCCAAGAACCCTGCGCCTCAAGCATAGTTATGACTGCTCAGAAATAAATACCTCATGTCTTGAATTCCTGAAACCCTGTTGAGTAACTCCCCCAGAAGAAATCTGTTTAAATCTCATATTATTTGCTAATTTGGTGAGAAAACCTATCTTTGATTGATATTTTGGAGGCCCACCTGATAGTAACCATGTCAAAGTTAAAAAATTTCTTTTTTTCATTCAAAACGCAGGTGGGGGGGGGGGGGGGGGAGATTTTGGTAGCCAGGGGAAAAAATCCCCCCCCCCCCAACCTGACATTGACCATTGTCAAATTAATTGGAAAATTTGGGTTAAAGAGGGATTTTCTTGCAATGATATGACATGGAAAAATTGCCCCCACCTGATGTTGGCCTTTCAACATCAGAATGAGAAAACAAATATCAAGTAGAGGGTTTTACGCCATATGAGCAAATCATGTGGCGCAAAAATTTTCTTTTTGGAGGTGGGGGAAGATTTTTGGTGGCCTATTGAAATTTCAAACATCCACCAACCAAACGTTAACCATGTGGAGATTTTAAAAAAAAACTGTCAAAGATAGGTTTTCGTGCCAAATTAGCAAATAATACAATAATACGACATTGAAAACATTTCTTCACTGAAATGGGGTAAGATTTTATGTGGCCTATGAAAATTGCCCCCCACCTGACAGAGACCATTTAAAAAATTTTATATTTTTTTTTCTTGGTCAACGAAAGGATTTCTCGCCACATAAGCAAATAATATGACAAAAAAAATTGAGAAGAAAACAAATTCAGGTGGGGGCAAAAAAATCAGGGTGGGGGGTAAACAAAACTACTACCCCCCCACCCCCTTTGATGGGGGGGGGGGGGGAATCTGTTACACGGATATTCAGAGTGGAAATAGGTGTCGTACGCTCTGACTCATACTATTTTAAATTTCACCTCCATTTAAATTAAGTTTCAAGATGAAGTTGAACAAAATATATCAAAGGCAATTAAATAACATATATTTATTTATTTGATTTAATAATTTTGTACTGATTTATGTTCTAATTCGAATTTTTGATTCGAAACCCACTGTACTGTCAGTGTACATGTAACTTGTACTGAAATATTATGAAGGTTTGAGATTAGTGGACGGGCAATTTTCTTGTTGACTAAAATATTGATTGGTTAACCCCAAATAATGAATATGGACTCTTCTAACTGGTCCCATTGAACTGGTATGGAACATATCACTACAGTTCAAAGGGTTAAATGTACAAGGATTTGCTAAATTATGACAGTAACGTGCCACTAGCCACAGAGTGCTGCTTTCTCATAACAACACAACACATATTTATAAGCCCTCACAGTATATTAGTGCTCCTCAATATTTTTCAACGAGTGCATTTTTTAGCTCCCGTAAAATAGAAATTACGGGGGCTGATGGGAGCAACTGCACTCGCACCTGTCTCATTTCCAGGACCAATTGGGTCACAAAAACACTGGATAAATTTCTCATTTTGGAATTTTTTATTTGAAGACTATATGTATAATAACCTTTGTCAAAAGACTTTCGGAGTCCTGACACTCACTCATTCATCTCATATATCACTGAGAAGTGACTTGGTTATACAGTATGTGGAGAGTGTATTATCATTAAATCACCCACAGAGTGGCGATTCCACCCGAGCAAAAATTGCAAATTTGTTGCAAAACATAACCATCACAAGCTAAGTTCCAGCCAATGGACCTCCAGGTTAAACCAGGAGGTCCATTGACTGAAACATTGCTTGAGTTTTTTATCCATATGTAAAGAATTTGAAAGTGATACTTTGGGTGATAACTCCACTCCATGGGTGATTTAGTTATTTATTTTATTGGTGTTTTAAGGTCACCTACTTACAGTTAAAACTAAAAGTCCTGTCCTGAAATGCGCACAAATAGCATGTTGATATGCGCGTTAATCTACGCGATATGACCATAGTAAGGCTATCAAATTCTGTAAATATGGCCTGTGCACAAGCAATGTTTCAGCCAATGGACCTCCGGGTAACATTGCCCATGTTTGCTATAAGTAACCAGGAGAACCTGCCATGCTTTGGATGCCATTCGATATGGCAATTGCGCGCAATTCATATGTGCAATTAAGCCTAGATAAGCATGCAGTTCGTGACAGGACTTCTAGTTTTAACTGTATGCACAATGGCTAATCACGACCGTGACAGTTTTGTGGGTGGAGGAAGCCGGAGTACCTGGAGAGGACCAACGAGCAACGACGAGCAGTGCCAGCTCCCCAACATCATAACTCCGCACTGCAGCACAGAAAGGATTAGATTGGTTGAAGACATGCGCACCATCGACGTGCAGTACACCTTCATACACGATGTTATCGTGCCCCCATGTGGACAATCGGGGTTAAGTTCCTTGCCCAAGGACACAACGTGGGAGTCCAAATCGATTGCTCCGATGGTCACCCATCCGAGGACTAACCAGGCTCGATGTTGCTTAACTTCGGTGATCTGACGAGAATCGGTTACCGCAATGCTACCGCGCCTCGGGTGATTTAGTTACAATCCACTCTCCATGTACTGTACATTCAACATTCATTGAACATAGAGATTATTATTACAGGACAGTGCATTATTATTTGATAACAGTTAAGTTTAATATATATTACTCTACAGAATATTGTTTTGTGATCTGAGCATCATTTTCTAATGGAAAAGTGTTTCCAAAATCATCATTAATGATAGCACTATCCAATTTTATGTCCATATTGCTGCTCTGTAAGCAGAATAATACACAGGAGATAGTCACCTCATACCCAAACCAATTCAACTACTGGGGTTTCTGGGTACATACATGTAATACAATACAACATTTGAGGCGAGTCCTAAATATGGGGAGAGCGCTGCTGATAATTTATGCGTTTATTTTTTATGGCCTCGGTGTTCAGTCATTCAATCTCAGAAGTTAGAACTTAACTGTGAAGAGCATGTAATCAGGCCTGGCAATCTAGAAAATCAAGGAGTGCAAAACAATTGCCCTCCTCAGATTGCTTGGGAGTGCAATTTCACCAAAAATTTTCCATGCAAAAACTTGTATGCTATTTTAGTTATATTCACTTCAAGGTATTAATATTTTGACTGAAATATTGTACTACATTCAGCTACATAGTGGGAAAAATTGGCACACACATCTTCTCATTATTCAAGATGATGCATTCAAATCATATGTGGCTGTCTTCGACCCCTGAGTTCCAATGTGTTCTATGTGCCAGAACTCAGGGAACAAAATGATAATAGATTTTAAAGGCAGTCCCAAACAGGTCTGGCATTCCAGAAAATAAAGGGAAGCAAAAAATTGCCCTCCTCAACTTTCTCTAGACGTGCGGTAGGCGGGCAGCACTCCTGCACTCCTAAAGAATGCCAGGCCTGTGTGATGTATTTAATTTGAAATTTTTTTTATCACACTACTAGCAAAAGGAGCCTTACATGTAGTTTAGCAAGTTGTTGCCCATAAATAATTGTTTTGCTGCAATTTATTTTCATTTGGCACTCTCCAATAAATTGTAACAAAACAATTTTATATTAATACTTTTCTTCCTTCCACTGCTGAGCCAACAACAAATTAGTGCAAACAGTTTAATGCCACAATAGTTTCAATGCTTTTCAGTAGGTGGGTTCTAGCACTCAACCAGTTAAAATATGCATGAAATTTTTCAGATACATGTACACTCGACCCCAACATGTACAGAATAGCCGCTGTGGACAGGTCACTTTCCACGGCCATGGACAGGCTCGGCGGGAAACAGTATTATATGATGTAGTAGTTACGCTATGTGTTAGAAAGAGATGACATAATCAGCTTCTTCATTTACGACGTTGTTCTCGGGCTATTATTTGTGGTGATAAATTTTGAGAGCTGCAAGATACCGTGAAAATACAAAATATACAGTTAAAACTAAAAGTCCTGTCACGAAATGTGCGCTTATCTAGGCTTAAATGCGCGTAGGAATTGCGCGCAATTGCCATATCGAATGACATCCAAAGCACGGCAGGCTCTCCTGGTTCCTCATAGCAAACACAGGCAATGTTTCTGCCAATGGACCTCCGGGTTACCCGGAGGTCCATTGGCTGAAACATTACTTGTGCTCAGCCGGCATGCACACAATTTGATAGCCTTACTATGGTCTTAACGCGTATATTAACACGCATATCAACGTGCTATATGTGCGCATTTCAGGACAGGACTTTTAGTTGTAACTGTATGCTTCAAAATTTGAGTCGATTAGTACTCTAGCCAGAGATGTTGTACATGCTTTTTCAAGAAGCATGTATGACATATCTGGGTAGAGAGAGCCAGTCTACTCGAATCTATCACCCTCCACCCAGAGTTGTCATTCATGGTTTGCATATAACAAGACTTATTTATATGGGAAACATGAACGACAACTCTGAGTAGTGAGTGGTAGATTTGATGTACAGTTAAAACTAAAAGTCCTGTCACGAACAGTGCGCTTATCTAGGCTTAATTGCGCGTAGGAATTGCGCGCAATTGCCATATCGAATGGCATCCAAAGCACGGCAAGTTCTCCTGGTTACTCATAGCAAACACAGGCAATGTTTCTGCCAATGGACCTCCGGGTTACCCGGAGGTCCATTGGCTGTAACATTGCTTGTGCACAGGCCATATGTACAGAACTTGATAGCCATACTATTGTCATAACGCGTAGATTAACGCGCAGATCAACGTGCTATTTGTGCGCATTTCATGACAGGACTTCTAGTTTTAACTGTACTGGTATATGTATAGGGCCGAAGATTTTTGCCTCTCCAACCACACCCCAGCTCTAAAGTACATTTCGTATGGCCTGGTTTAGCTAAAAATGAGCTATTTTTCGAGGCTTTGTGAACAGGAATGTAGCTTCCAGAAGCGAGGAAATGGCTTCTTCTAGGGTCCAAAAATTTTCTCACACACGGCCCAACCATGGTCGGCCCGGTCTGGCCCAGGACCTGCGATTGCCTGCATTTCAGCCCCCCCCCCCCCCCCCTAGCCACTTTTAAATACATGCCTCCAGCCCTGATGGATGGGCAATATTTCCACAGACGCAATATTTGATTTTAAACACTAATTATAGGAATAATCATCAAAAATTTAATTAATCGAGCACTGGGTATACATGTATAACCTGGTGCTTCATTAAAGATTTGGATGATGATTTGTATTACCTGGAAAAAGCACATCATTGTCCACACAATGTTACGACAAATCCCAGTGACTGTACTGTAGGATCAGACCCTTATTTTATTGTACAGTATTGTACAGTACTATAATCATAAAAACAGTATTTTTTTTTAGATCTGATCATAACACACTTACTCCAGTGATCTGATCATAACACACTCACCCAAACTATACTTTAAAATTTTGTACATACATGTATCGACAAAAAACACGAGCAATATTTCAGCCAATGGACCTCCGGGTTTAAAACTTTGCTTGTGCTTGTTATCCTTTGCAATGAATTTGCAATTATTGCTTGGGTGGAATATCCACTCTACGGGTTATTTAGTGATAATACACTCTCCATGTACTGTACAAAGAAAAAAATGGCACCTCAAATTCAATGTTTTTGCTTTTCTTTTTGGGCAAGTGAGATTCTGGAGAGCTGCGGGAAGGAAAGCAGACAGAGAATTTTGTCAACATGTGGATTGTAACTGGGTGACGATTGGGTAAAAATTCTCTTTTGTGATCACAGTTCTGTAGTGAACACCCAACCCACTACAGTTAAAACTAGAAGTCTTTTCACAATTAGCACAGAAAATGATTGTCAGTTAATGTGCTCTTTACTGCAGAAAAATGAAGTAGTCTGAAATACACAACAGCGTTTGTACTGTGCAATGCAACATGTAATGTGCTATTAGCAAGGTCGGTAGTGAAATCACGAACTCAACCAATCAAACGAAGAAAATACTGAGAGCAGTATGTGGAGGGTGGATTACTACTAAATCGCTGTGGGATAGATTTTTCACTTACATGTAGCAATTATTTTCAATTTCTGAACACAAGACGCACTTGCAAACTTTCATCACATGGACCACCGGGTGCAACCCGGTGGTCTATGTGATGAAAGTTTGCAAGTGTTTCTTGTTCTGTTATGAACAATTATAAATTCTATGTGAGTGGAGAATATATGGTGCTGCGATTAAGTAGTAATCCACTCTCTTCATTCTGTATATGCAGTCGAATTTTAATATCTATTTACGTTACATGTATTACATATACATGTATCCCAGTAGAAGTAAGGAATGATGTTAATGATCTCTATTTACTATTCTAGAATTTTAAGTAGTTGGTTACGCTGTTTTTCTACAGGAATTGAGTTACGGCTAATGGTTCAGTTTGACAAGGACAAAAGTGCACTTACTCAGCGCGCTATTACTTCATAATACAACTACTTCCGACTTGTAGTTTACTTCAATACTTCCAAGTTCCATCGTGCAGGACTTCTAGTTTCAACTGTAGAGACAGATTTCTAAATTATCACCGATTTATCCAAGGCACATAATACCAAAATTTATTTATTTTATTTTTCGTTTTTTTTTCAGATTTTTCACAAAATTTAAACAAAACCATACCATCAGAACTCTCATTGGAATGAGCAGATGGAATGTGGCTCTTTTGTTGGGTAAAGGGTTCAATAATTTACCAATTAAGCAGACTTGTACATGTACAGTACGTGGAGAGTGTATTATCACTAAATCACCCGCAGAGTGGAGATTCCACCCAAGCAATAATTGCAAACTTGTTGCAGAGCAAAGTTTCAGCCAATGGATCTCCGGGTTAAACCCGGAGGTCCATTGGCTGAAACTTTGCTTCTCTCTTTTGTCTATAGACTATATGTTCAAAATTTGAAAGTTATAGCTTGGGTGATAACTCCACTCTGCGGGTGATTTAGTTACAATTCACTCTCCATGTACTGTAATACTGTACTTGTACACACAAATGAAATATATAATTTTCAATTGTGTCTTTATAAAAATAGTTTTTTTTACAATTTACATGTAACAGATGAATCATGAATGGTGTCACCAGTTTGACAGAATGTTATAGCATTTTCATGCTTTACTGAAGGGTCAGTTTATTATAGAGCACCAACAATTGCGTTACCAAACTTGATGAACATGGTTACATGTTGGTACAGTTAAAACTAGAAGTCCTGTCATGAAATGCGCACAAATAGCATGTCGATCTGCGCATTAATTTACGCGTTAGGACAATAGTAAGGCTATCAAATTCTGTACATATGGCCTGTGCACAAGCAATGTTTCAGCCAATTGACCTCCATTGGCAGAAATATTGCCTATGTTTTCTATGAGTAACCAGGAGAACCTGCCATGCTTTGGAAGCCATTCGATATGGCAATTGTGCGCAATTTCTACGCGCAATTAAGCCTAGATAAGCGCACAGTTCATGACAGGACTTCTAGTTTTAACTGTAATAGGGCTCTGCAAGGCTTCGCTTCAATGTTGACATTGAAAACCTGATTCAATATTGACATCGAACCAAGTTCCTGATTGACAGATTCGTAAATGTTTGAATCAGGAAACCTGTGTTTTTTCATGAAGTGACAATGTCAAATATCAGAGGAAGAAAAGAGAGAGTCGAAATACCTGGAGAGAACCACTGAGCGATGGTTAGTCTGTTTTTCTACAGGAATTGAGTTACGCTAATGGTTCAGTTTGACAAGGACAAAAGTGCACTTACTCAGCATGCTATTACAGTACATGTACGTGGAGAGCGTATTATCACTAAATCATCCGCAGAGTGGAGATTCCACCCAAGAAATATTTGCAAATTTGTTGCAAAGCATAACACGCACAAGCAAAGTTTCAGCCAATGGACCTCCGGGTTAAACCCGGAGGTCCACTGGCTGAAACATTGCTCGTGTTTTTTCTCGATATGTACAAAATTTGAAAATTATAGTTTGGGTGATAACTCCACTCTGCGGGTGATTTAGTTACAATCCATTCTCCACATACTGTACTTCATAATACTGCACAATACAGTGACAGGACTTCTAGTTTCTACTGCAGAGACAGATTCCTAAATTATTATTTATCCAAGGTATATGATAACAAAATTTATTTTATTTTATTTGTTTTTTTTCCGACTTTTCACAAAATTTAAACAAAACCACACCATCAGAACTCTCATTGGAATGAGCAGATGGAATGCGGCTGTTTTGTTGGGTAAAGGGTTAAATAATTTACCAATTAAGCAGCTTGTACATGTACAGTACGTGGAGAGTGTATTATCACTAAATCACCCGCAGAGTGGAGATTCCACCCAAGCAATAATTGCAAACTTGTTGCAGAGCAAAGTTTCAGCCAATGGATCTCCGGGTTAAACCCGGAGGTCCATTGGCTGAAACTTTGCTTCTCTCTTTTGTCTATAGACTATATGTTCAAAATTTGAAAGTTATAGCTTGGGTGATAACTCCACTCTGCGGGTGATTTAGTTACAATTCACTCTCCATGTACTGTAATACTGTACTTGTACACACAAATGAAATATATAATTTTCAATTGTGTCTTTATAAAAATAGTTTTTTTTTATAATTTACATGTAACAGATGAATCATGAATGGTGTCACCAGTTTGACAGAATGTTATAGCATTTTCATGCTTTACTGAAGGGTCAGTTTATTATAGAGCACCAACAATTGCGTTACCAAACTTGATGAACATGGTTACATGTTGGTACAGTTAAAACTAGAAGTCCTGTCATGAAATGCGCACAAATAGCATGTCGATCTGCGCATTAATTTACGCGTTAGGACAATAGTAAGGCTATCAAATTCTGTACATATGGCCTGTGCACAAGCAATGTTTCAGCCAATTGACCTCCATTGGCAGAAATATTGCCTATGTTTTCTATGAGTAACCAGGAGAACCTGCCATGCTTTGGAAGCCATTCGATATGGCAATTGTGCGCAATTTCTACGCGCAATTAAGCCTAGATAAGCGCACAGTTCATGACAGGACTTCTAGTTTTAACTGTAATAGGGCTCTGCAAGGCTTCGCTTCAATGTTGACATTGAAAACCTGATTCAATATTGACATCGAACCAAGTTCCTGATTGACAGATTCGTAAATGTTTGAATCAGGAAACCTGTGTTTTTTCATGAGGTGACAATGTCAAATATCAGAGGAAGAAAAGAGAGAGTCGAAATACCTGGAGAGAACCACTGAGCGATGGTTAGTCTGTTTTTCTACAGGAATTGAGTTACGCTAATGGTTCAGTTTGACAAGGACAAAAGTGCACTTACTCAGCATGCTATTACAGTACATGTACGTGGAGAGCGTATTATCACTAAATCATCCGCAGAGTGGAGATTCCACCCAAGAAATATTTGCAAATTTGTTGCAAAGCATAACACGCACAAGCAAAGTTTCAGCCAATGGACCTCCGGGTTAAACCCGGAGGTCCACTGGCTGAAACATTGCTCGTGTTTTTTCTCGATATGTACAAAATTTGAAAATTATAGTTTGGGTGATAACTCCACTCTGCGGGTGATTTAGTTACAATCCATTCTCCACATACTGTACTTCATAATACTGCACAATACAGTGACAGGACTTCTAGTTTCTACTGCAGAGACAGATTCCTAAATTATTATTTATCCAAGGTATATGATAACAAAATTTATTTTATTTTATTTGTTTTTTTTTCCGACTTTTCACAAAATTTAAACAAAACCACACCATCAGAACTCTCATTGGAATGAGCAGATGGAATGCGGCTGTTTTGTTGGGTAAAGGGTTAAATAATTTACCAATTAAGCAGCTTGTACATTAATACTGTACTTGTACACACAAATTAAATATATAATTTTCAATTGTGCATTTATAAAAATAGTTTTTTTACAGTTTAACAGATGAATGGTGTCACCAGCTTGACAGAATGTTATAGGTATCACCGAAATATATATTTTCCCATAGGCGACCATTATAACGTTCAGGCAAAAAAAAATATGACTGCATCACTTTAATTTTGGCATTCAAATATCTTTGTCAAGTATAGAGCCCTTCAGACAAATTTTTCTGACTCCAAAACACGGGGTCATGCAACAAATAAGAGAGAAAAATTGACAGCAATGGAAGTACCAGTCAAGTGCACATATTTTTCAAGGAATTCCCTACAAAAATACACCAAATATCAATTGTATTGAAAAGTAATCAAATCACCCTCATTTTTATCTGGAATATTCATCAATAACTCAAGAAGTCAATAGAATGCTTCAAACATTTATTGAAACTATTTATTTTCCCAAGGCTGTTTATGTTTAGAGATTGCATCACTTCCGAGTGCAACATTTCAAGGTGGTAAACTCTAATTCAAATATTTAGTTCCTTGATACCTATAGCATTTTCATGCTTTACTGAAGGGTCAGTTTATTATAGAGCAACAATTATTTTGCATTACCAAACTTGATGAATATGGTTACACGTAGGTAATAGGGCTCTGCATGGCTTCGATTCAATGTTGACACTGAAAACCTGATTCAGTACTGATATCGGCCAAGTTCCTGATTAATAGATTTGTATATTTTTGAATCAGGAAACCTGTGTTTTTTCATGAGGGGACAATGTCAAATATCAGAGGAAGACTAATCCGAAGAGAGAGTCGAAATACCCGGAGAGAACCACTGAGTGATGGTGAGCAACTGCTAGACTTCCCAATGTACTAACTCCTCACAAGTAGGGACCAGGTTAGCTAGAATTAGTTGAAGACAGGTGCACCATCGATGTACAGTATGCCTTAGTCCATAGCACAACCGGGATCAAGTGCCTTGCCCAAGAGCACAACACAGTTACCCCAGGTCGGGATCGAACTGTGGACCTCTCAATTTGAAGTTCAATGCCTAACAACAGAGCCACCGCGCTCCCATCATACACGTTAGTAGTTACCTTGTTACAACTGTGAATACAACAGTACTTACTAAGTGGTACATGTATGTGGTAATCTGTGCTCGACTTGATACATGTACAGTTGAAACTAGAAGTCCTGTCACTGTATTGTGCACTATTTTGAAGTAATAGCGTGCTGAGTAAGTGTATTTTTGTCCCTGTCAAACTGCACCATTAGCGTAACTCAATTCCTGTAGAAAAAACAGTGTGCCCAACTCTGTGCAATTCCAAACTAGTAAATAAAGATCATTAACACCATTCCTAACCTCTACTGGGAGACAACATGTAATAACGTAAATAGATATTAAAATTCGACTGTATATACAGAATGAAGTGAGTGGATTACTAATTAATCGCAGCGCAAAATATTCTCCACTCGAATGATACATGTATATATAATTGTTCATAACAGCACAAAAAACACTTGCAAACTTTCATCACATGGATCACCGGGTGCAAGCAGGTGGTCCATGTGATGGAAGTTTGCAAGTGCCTCTTGTGTTTTGTCTTCAGAAATTGTAAAAAAATTACTAAGTGAAAAATCTATCCCACAGCAATTTAGTAGTAATCCACCCTCCACATACTAGAGTCTCAATATTTTCTTTCTGTTTGATCGTTTCAGTTCGTGATGCCACCGCCGACCTCACTAATAGAGCATTACATTTTGCACAGCACAGCACAAATGCACTTGTGTATTTCAGACTACTTCATTATTTTCAGCGCTAATTTGGACGGGACTTCTAGTTTCGACTGTACATGTAAAGTACAATTAAAACTAGAAGTCCTGTCACGAACTGTGTGCTTATCTAGGCTTAATTGTGGGTAGGAATTGCGCGCAACTGTCATATCGAATGGCATCCAAAGTACAGCAGGTTCTTGTGGTTATTCATAGCAAACACAGGCAATGTTCCTACCAATGGACCTCCGGGTTACCCGGAGGTCCATTGCCTGAAACATTGCTTGTGCAGTAATGTGCACAGACCATACATATGTACAGAATTTGATAGCCTTACTATGGTCATAACGCGTAGATTAACGTGCAGATCAACATGCTATTTGTGCACATTTCATTACAGGACTTCTGGTTTTAACTGTACACTTGTATCAAAAGTAACTTGTGATTGTGAACTCTGCACTATGATACATGTATGCATGCTACATTTGACATGCACAAACCTCAAGGATATATCACAACATAGTACTGTGGACTGATCACTTTCCATGGGTAGGGAATATTTCCAGGGATGCATTAAATTTTCAAACACTATGATTACATGTATACATGTAGGAATAATCATCAAAAATTTAATTACAACTCAGTGCTTCATTAAATAAAATTTTACTGATGATGATTTTTATTAACTGGTAAATGCATGTGTGGACAGCTCTGCCCATACTCCACGGCAACTGCACTGTACATAAAGTAATTGGGTAGTTTGGAAAATAATAGGTGATTTCCCTAAACACAGATAACTTCAAGAAAGCTCTGAAAACCCATCTCTTTCAAGCAGCCTTCGGCTGCTGATTATACCATTGTTACCGACACCCATGTTTCAGCGCTTTTGAGCAGCGTTTCGCTTGAAAAAGCGCTAGATAAATAAATTATTATTATTATTTCATGAAAATTGTTTTGCGCTGTTTCTGATTCTATTTGGATCCCGAATTCGATTCAAGAATAGAAATTCCAATTCACAGGGCCCTACTTGATAATGATTTGGGAACCTGAAAATATTTGAAATTTTGACAGCTGTAGTCAAGAGTAATTCATTAGACCAGCCCACTTTGTACATTTACTTGTATGGTGTTCGTAGTATTTTAGGGGTATCTTCAGAGTAAATTACTAAGTAAGAAGCACTGAGATACAATGTAGTCTGCCAAAGGGCAAAATAATTTGATCGTTGAAAAACATGGTGATGCCCTCTTTAGTAAGAGCAAATGACCCAACACAGGCCTGTCGATTTGAGGCGAAATGAAAAACGCACGAACAAAGAACTGTTTGTGCCAAATTGTCACCATGTTATGTGGTGACATTTCTATGAAGTTGAATGATCTAGTACAAATTAATGGTGGAATGATGTTGTGCATTGACCAATCATCAGCTGCACGGGTGTTTGCATCTGCCTGAAGTATAGCTGCTCTGTTGGCCAATTATTGGCCAACAGAGCAGCTATACTTCAGGCAGATGCAAACAGTGGCATGGGCATGAGGGGTGGGGGGATTGGGTGGATGTGCCCCCTACACTTTCCCTCAACGTTGCTCCTCGAAATATGTCCAAACATGGCATAAAAATCATAGGGGGTTAGGTTGTACATTTGCAGATTGCTTGTCCTAATATCTGTGCCAGTGAAAAGGTAGACAGTCATCAGTACATGAAAAACCTCAAAATATCCACTCAGATGCAAGGAGATGGGGTTTTGGAACCCTGGAATTCAAGATTTTTCAACAAAAGGCCGAACCATGGTCGGCCTGTGGTACTGACAACCCTTGGCTGCCCCATATCGGACACTTTTATTTCCCTTTGGTGGAAACCCTAATTATTGTTACCTTGGTTACCTAGCTCAAATTTTAGGGACACAGAATTCTGAAATGTGAAGGCCTGGAAAGCTTTTCCCATCCCCACCCCACTGCCAGTTATAAATTCAAGGGGTCTCACCCCCTATTAAAATGGCTCTAAGCCAGGCTGTGCGAGTGAATACAAGATTAGGTATACAGTAAATATTTGAATCTGCACTCCAGAGACAATATTTATTTATTGGTGTTTAAGGTCACATATTTCTGCACAATGGCTAACCATGACCGTGACAGTTTTACAGGTGGAGGAAGCCGGAGTACCCGGAGAGACCCACCGAGCAACGGCGAGCAACTGTCAGGTCCCCATCAAACCAACTCCACACAAGCAGGGTTAGCATTGGTTGAAGACCGGTGCACTGTCGATGTGAGGTACGCCTTAGTACACAATGCCACCATGCCCCCACGTAGAGTATCTGTGTGTAAAAACTGTACGGACGGAACGACCCGTCACTCGTCAGTCACCCCAGTTCTTCTTTAGACTTTACTGCTAAACTAAGGACTTGTGATAACATTAACAGATCAGTTGTCTTTACTGCGAAAACGGGAAACGCATTCGGGAATGTATTCCTCCCAAGAACAGCACGATCTGTCAATTGTTTAAACAGACATAACTGAAGTTTTATCTAAATTTTAAGAGATTATTCATTCCATTTTGAGAAAAGCAAATCTGTTGTTGAATGGGGGAAACACTCAAATAGCAAGGTCGGGACAGACGATTTTTTAAAAAAAAAATCAATAATGTTCGTGCATGCACATATGAAAATCTATTTACTGTTACTATCGTTCTCTCCTCATCTGTTCCGGAATGTGTTGGGAAGATACTATGAACTGGGCTTGACTGTCACAGAATGTTATTCAGTTGAATCACCTCAATGTTATTCCATACAAAATACACCGGTTTTTCCGCACATCCGCCATAAACACAACGAGCAATTTGACAAATTTACTGACCCGCACAAAGCGGCTATTCAATCGCCCAAATAATTAACAAAGGGACATGACTCCAACCGTTTTCTAACGGTGGAACTTTGTGGTTGTCCTTTCATTCGATATTTAATCTGGGATCCGAAACCTTTTACGCAGCAACGTAGCTGGGGGTGTGATCGTGGTGATGGGCGATCGAGCCCCAAAAAATGTCCGCACTTCTAAAAAAAAACATTGACCAAACGTAAGTTTCAAGGAGTATGGGCGACCCTTGTCATTCATAGTCACACCCGTTGGCGTAGGCCTACTCCTTGGTTTCACTACTTTTTCACGACACGGAACCCTAAATCGTCTCCTACGCAATCCCACACCCGCGACAGAGACCCCAAATTCGCTCTTGAGCATTGAATTTTACAAATGTTCTCGCCCGGGTAAGGCCACAGGACCCCACAACGACATTCTGTAGAGACAGTCAGTGGCGGATCCAGGAATTTGGAATGAGGAAAGGGGGGGGGGGGGGAATTGACCATAGGCCTATGATGCGAAGCATCATCCGAGCCGTGAAGTGACGAGTAGTGGGCGCACGCGAGAGGGGGTGTCCTTCTCACCGGTGGGGGTCAAAAATGTTTTCCCGACCATCAGCAGCCCCCCCCCCGCCCCCCCCCCCCCCCACACACACACCTGCAATTTTTATTATTTTTTCAGGGCCATTTTCGGGAATCCGCACTCTAAAGAAAATAAGCATAGATTTAGCTTATGGATTAAGTGCAGACTTTACACATCATTTAACACACCATGAAATCTCATCAAAGCAATCTGCTTCATGTTGGAATTTTGACCATGAAGAACAAAAACAATAATGATGCAAATAAAATGAAAATACAAATTATAATGTGCTCACAAAGTATAGGCCCTACTTGTGTGGACAATAAATATAGAGTAATCGCTTGACTGGACTGGTTATGTGAAATAATTCGTGAGAGGTGAGGGACGTTGTACAAACACGAGTGCGCACGAGTGTTTTACAATATAGTCCCTCGCCTCGAATGAGTTATTGACGAAACCAGTCCAGTCAAGCGATTACTCTGTTTATTACTTTTTATTATTAACGATAATTATATTATTTAACCCTTTACCTAACGAAACGGAAAAATCCTGCCGGCCAGCGCTATTCTCAAAAATCGCCAATTAATTTTCATTCTTTTTTAATTTTTTTTTTGTCTCTAAAACATAGGTTATGACCCCTCATTGGAACGAGCTCGTTCACGCTAAAAACTAAAGTGTTAAAAACTACACTTGAAGTGTTGTATTTAACACTTACTAAGAGCTGAACTAGCACTTTGTTCAAGTGTAGATATCCCAGAACTTGACAGGTGTTACAATAAAACCACTTGACCAGTGTAATGTCGCGACACTTAAAAGGAAACAACGCAGATGACGCGGATCAGGATCGAACTCTCGAGCCTGATCCGCGTCATCTGCGTTGTGTTCTTTTAATTATGTACCCACCAAGCGAAAATCAAATTATGGACGATTCTGGAAGAAGCACCAATGCTAGACATATGGGAAGTGCCATCCATTCAAGTTTCAGATGTCTGACGATTGTAATGTCTAAGTGCTTAAAGCATTGCACTTTGAGTGTTAAAATCAAACCCTAAGAGTTAGAATGGGTTTAACACCCTAAAAGCGTCAGTTTTAACACTTTAGTTTTTAGTGTGTTCCAATGAGGGGTCATAACCTATGTTTTTGAGACAAAAAATGAAAATAATAGTTATTCAAGAATTTTTTTTCCAAGTGCCGAATGCTTTTCATGTTAAAAAACAATGAAGTCCCCATTACACCCAAGGCAAAGCGTCTTCGTTTGCGCACACGGATACATGACACAATTGTTGATTGCATAATTCACTTGTGAAGTTATATTTTATAAGCAAGGGGAGCGCGGTGGCTCAGTAGGTGGAGGTGCAAGCTGCAAGCCGAGAGGTCCTCGGTTCGAATCTCACCTGCGGCAACCGCGTTGTGTCCTTGGACAAGGCACTTCATCTCCATTGCCCGCGTGGGGGCACGATGACGCCGTGTACTAAGGCGTACTGCACGTCGATGGTACGCATGTCTTCAACCAATCTAACCCTGCCTGTGCTGCAGTGCGGAGTTACGATGTTGGGGAGCTGGCAGCTGCTCGTCGTTGCTCGGTGGTTCTCTCCGGGTACTCCGGCTTCCTCCACCCGTAAAACTGTCACGGTCATGATTAGCCATTGTGCATAAATATGTGACCTTAAAACATCAATAAATAAATAAATAAATTTTATAAGCAAACCCGGAAATCCCAGTTAATCACGCTTTGGAAAGTAATAATTTCTGGGAACTTCTTTTTGCGTATTTGGGGAGACTACAGTTAATGGTATACGTTGTATGAAAATTTGACATGCCTAACAGGGACACGCGTTGTTATAGCAACAGATGTTCCTACTATAGTATAGGCATAACAAATTGTACAAATTTTCATTACCGAAGTCAAGTCTTCGTCTTTTTGAGTCCACATAAAAATGATAGTCAACGCCAGCCAGTTCGGCGCGCTGAAACGTTTCATTCATTCATTCGTTTCAAATTTCCCGAGTTGCCAACGCCCACAGATATCGCATGAAGCTGCGCGGTCGAACTTCTGTATTACTTGCATTGTTGTTGTCCTCAAAACAACCATTCACATTGATTAGGCCTACTATGAAAACAACTTTTAAAAACATTCTTCACAGAAGGGTCGGCGGAACGAGGCCACTTTTTTGCCGGGCCATGTTTTTTTGTATGCATATATTTTAACATAACCATTGACTGGTAAAACACGGGGCGGATCCAGAGCCTCCCCATATTTTCGCCAGCTATGTTTCTCTCGTACTGGTTCAGTTTCGATGGATTTCGGATCATGTTTTGCAGTAAGTGGCAGCAAACGCTAAAATGTATACAGTCTGTTAAAAAATCGGTTAACTGAAATAGATCGTACGTAATCTTACAGCCACACAAGTACCAAATCCACCCCCAGACAAGATAATCCACAGACAATATAATTGCTGTTAACGTCTGGTAAAGCATACAGGTGAGGTCTGTTTATCAGCTTTGGTCGTGACGACCAAAGCTGATAAATAGACCTCACCTCTAGGCCTATGCTTTACCGACGTTTTTTAACGTCTCTCAAAGTGCGAAATCTTTCAAATACATATCCTGAAAAATCCCAAAAGATCCGTTCAGATGCATGGAAATGGGTGTTTTGGGACCCTGGAATTTAAAATTTTCGTACCAAGGGCCGAACCACGGTCGTCCCGTAATACCGACGACCATCCATCGCCCGATCAAGCCCCCCTCACTTTGAAAATCGTTCCGCCGCCCCTTCAGAGTTAATGCAACGTTATCACTCTAAAAACACCTTCACAAAAAGGTAAAAATTTGCGACCATGCGACACAAATCCCACTGTTTTATGATTTTGAAAATAATTTTCATTATTTTTTTCATTTTCTGTATCAAAAACATAGGTTATGACCCCTCGTTGGAACGAGCTCGTCGAGCTCGTTCCAATAAGGGGTCATAACCTATGTTTTTGAGACAAAAATTTTAAAAAATTAGTAATTCAAGAATTGTTTTTTAGAAGTGTCGTCTGCTTTTTGTGTAAGGTATAGGGTTAATCAATTATTCGTCTTTGTCTGAAAGTGGGTCATTTTGACCTAAAAAGTGAGTCAACCTGAAAATAGTCCGAATTGACCCAGGCCGAATCGACTCCAGCCGAATCGGCCCCGAAACTTTATAAATAATAAAGTGTATTGTAATCCCTATATTTCATCAAAATATACAACGAAGCGCTGGTAAAACTTTGATTGGAATTTCGTCACAAGCAGGGAAGTCGCGACAGGTGTGTGTGTGTGTGGGGGGGGGGGGGGGGTCACCCCACCCCCACCCCCAATCCAGACCAAAGTTTCCTATAGTTCGAAATTCGGAGGCAAGTCATGAGTAGTTGGAAATTCCATCTATCTGGATTTTATAGCTTCTTTGGTGATGCTGATGTCTCCTTTACGTCCCAAAATTCCAACTCGATTTCAAATCGGCAAAAATTCCAACTTTTACTATTTACAACTACAGTGTACGTAATATCGAGCTTCATAAGTATGCATGATGTCAATCGGTACGAGATTTCTACAGTACGTTTTCTTATCGTAATAAAAAAAAGATCCTCGAAATGCACTTCAAGAAAATCACATCATGATTGAGCTTGAGCATTTGTTTAGCACATATTCAATTCCCAGAATAATACCAAATAATAATAACCTGACAATTCTATCATAAATGTGTTGGAATTTCAGTTACTAGAATCAATTTTTGCCCCCTTCCATGGCTTCAATTTCAAGAGTGTTCTCGGTAGAGAATTTCCAACTAGAGGGAGGGACCGGGAGGGGGAGTTACTCCCTCCCGGTCCCCCCTTTAGTTGGAAATTCACTACCCTTCACCCCCAATCGGAAACCTCTTGCCACGTCCATGGCCATAAGTACTTTCTGTTTGGTTACCAGTAGCTAAAGGCTGAACGGGCATATGAGACGAAAAGGTCATCAGAAAATAAATTTTACACACACTTCCCGAAGCCACACTGAGATCTGTGTTAGCACGTGTCGAATTCTCAGTATCGACCGTACATTCAATCTCGGAGCTCGCTGTGTGACACTCATTTGTTTCAGGAATCCAAATTTAGTAAGGAGGGGTTCGTCCATTTCCCCAATTCTTTTAGGCCCAATGTATCCTACTTACATTGAGATGGCAGTACTCACACCTACCATAGATTTCTTTCACATATAAACTGTCAATTGACTGATTTGGATCAATCAAACAGAGTATTTGGAACTGAAAACAAAAAACAAAAATAAATAAATAAATAAATAAATAAATAAATAAATAAATAAATAAATAAATAAATAAATAAATAAATGAATAAACTAAGGCTCAAGTGAGCCTAAACGCCAACCTGGCTAAAGTTATTAAAAGAGATGAGTTTGCCAGTAAGTGATGGAGAGCAAGAGCAAGTTTCTGATCTGCTATTACACAACAACCAAAAGCAATTTTTTGACCACTCGTTTCTACCGGTCCAAGGAAAGCTTCTCCGACAAAAACAAAGCTTTGTTCTGTGAAGTCTCAAAAAGTGTCCGCACGAATTTTTGTTTTGTTTTTAACTTCTGTGGTTCTCTCTATCCCACCCCAATTTTTTTTCGGGCATAAATAAAATACGAATGACGCATTTATACTACATGACAAATTTGATTCAAATCAGCCCATTGGTTCTGAAAATTAGAAATTTTGGGTGGTTCCCAAAATGGGCAACCTCCCCCAGGGAGCCCAAATATTGACCTACTAAGTTCCTTTACATAAATTTGAATCTGCATCACTAAAGGAAGTTCCATTCCAGAAATCTAGTGATTATTATGAGTGGTTTTTGAGAAAACGATTTTTGAAGTATTTTAGTCTTTAGGGCATTAACCCTATAGCCATAAGGGGAGTAATAACTTTTTGGGGGAAAAACTCAAGAGAGTATATTTCACCAAGATACGTTGTACCAAATTAGTTTAGATTTGGCCTAAAGAATACTTAGTTGATGGAGCACAAGAAAGATGATAACTCGGCATTTTCCCATTGATAACAGTGTTAAAATAGCCATCCTCATACGGCCCCCACCCCCACCTGACAAAACCGATACTAATTTTTTTGGCTCATCTTATTACACTGGTCCTAAGAAAGCTGCATACCAAAACAACAATATTCTGGTCTTGGCAGTTTTTGAAATATGGGCATTTGAATTTGTTTTCTATTTTTAGCTCCTGGGGTTCTCACTGGGCTGCAAAACGTTTGTTTTTTTTTTGTTTTTTTTGTTTTTTTTTTTGGGGGGGGGGGGTGAGGGTGGGGGTGGGGGTGGGGTTGGGGAATCAACTACTTTGACCCAATTAAACTACATGTAAATTTTAGTTAATATCAGCCCATCGATTCTTGAAACAGAAATTTTGGATGGAGCCCAACATGGGCATTCTCCCACAGACAGCCCAAATATTGATCTGCAAACTTTCCCTGAACAAACTTTAATCTTCAACACCAAAGGAAGTGCCATACCAAAATATCTTCAAAGCATTCTCTGTGGTGGTTCATGAGAAGATTTTTGGAGTTTTAGGCTTTTGGACATTAAACCTAGCCGTAATCTCGCAACATCTTCATTTGAACGAAGTAGAAAGAGTATATTCCGAAGATTGTCTGTGCCGTATATGTATGAAATTGGGCTAGTGGTTTTAACCCTTTACCTAACATGAAAATCAGACGACACTTGCAAATAAAATTATTGAATACCGGTAACTATTTTTTTTATTGTTTGTCTCAAAAACATAGGTTATGGCCCCTCACTGGAAGGAGCTCGTTCCAAAGAGGGGTCATAACCTAGGTTTTTGAGACAAAAAATGAAAAAATAATGAAAATTAAATGGCGATTTCTGTGAACAGCGCTGGCAGGCTTTGGTACGTTGAGTAAAGGGTCAAAGAAGAAGACATGTTACAAATTAGTTGATGGAGAACAAGAAAGATGATGACTCAGCATTTCCCATTGTCAGCAGTGTTAAAATGGGCATCCCCATACGGCACCCCATGACAAAACCGGTAGCAATATTTTTGATCCGTCTTATTTCACTGGGAGGGGGCGCGGTGGCTCAGTAGGTAGAGGTGCAGGCTGAAATCCGAGAGGTCCTCGCTTCGAATCCCACCTGCGTCAACGGCGTTGCGTCCTTGGACAAGACACTTCACCCCCATTGCCCACGTGGGGGCACGGTGACGTTGTGTACTAAGGCGTACTGCACGTCGATGGTGCACTGTCTTCAACCAATACTAACCCTACTTATGTGGAGTTAGTATGTTGGGGAGCTGACAGTTGCTCGGTGGTTCTCTCCGGGTACTCCGGATTCCTCCACCCGTAAAACTGTCGAGGTCATGATTAGCCATTGTGCAGAAATATGTGACCTTAAACACCAATAAATAAATAAATAAATAAATAAATAAATAAATAATAATTTCACTGGGACAAAGGAAGCTGCATACCAAAAACAGTATTTGAAATATGGGCGTTTGAATTTCTTCTATATTTAGTTTTTGGGTTTCCCACGGGGATGCGAAAAAATTCGGACAGCCATCGTCAGCAAAGTACTTATGACTCAGTTATACTACATGCCAAATTTGGTTCAAATCAACCCATCGGTTCTTGAATTACAGATTTTGCAAGATGTCCTTCTTGGACTTAAGTCACACACCCAGTCGGTCTCTTGTAAAATGAGATATATGTGGCTGATTAGGGATGTTTGGGATAAAGCATAACCAGTTTGGGGACCATGCCCATGCATCACTACTACTCCATGTACACTGAAAACACAAATACATTTTTTCAGATTTTTTTAATCCCCTACACAGATGTCAAAATATACATATAAATTTCAACCCGTAAGTGTTTTCCCATAATGCAACTAGATACTTGACCAATACAGTCTTGTTTGATATGAGTTCTGTCAAACAAAATTCAATTTGTTAAATCCCTAGTTGTTTTATGAGAAAAATAACAACTTGAAATTTTAATATTTTGGTATCAGTGTGTAGGGGGTTAACTATAATCGCCATTGACAAATAAATATTTGTCACTTTTCGCATCAAAAACATAGCTTATGACCCCTCACTGGAACGAGCTGGAATAAGCTATATGTTTTGAGACAAAAAATGAAAAAAATAATGAAAATGTATTTTTTGTGAATTGCGCTGACCGTTTTTTCCCGTTATGTTGGGTAAAGGGTTAACCACCCACCCAAATTCTAGCGCTATCCGTTCGAATAGCAGTGGTTGGGCGGTGGTTGAACCGGGTGCGCCCAGCAGGGCAATCAACTATCCGATGAACAGATGTACCGGTATACGATTTTAATATGTACAAAACTACTGGAGATACGATACTTCCCTGCGAGGGTGTTAATAATTCCTCTCGCTAAATCTGGTGCACTTGACATGTACCAGTACAGTTCAACTACTTTTTGATAGGAATTAAGCGTTTAAATGACAGGCTAATTGTGCAGAGTAGGAAGGGAGGAAGGGAGGGGACAATAGGGCAATTCTCGCTATCAGCAGGGCAGGATAGGGCTACACCCATACCATCCGTACCAGTTTAAAAACTAGCATCTATTACTGTCTTCGCCAAGTAATGCTAGCCCTTTGCAGTTACTTCTCACTTGTTCCATGACTGCCACTCACGATCAAAAGTTGCCTTCATCAGGGCTTATATTTCGTCTAAATTTGTGAGAATCCATTTGGATTCTCGTGAAAATGGTTCCGAGAATCCATACCTACTATGAGTGTCCCAGGATCGCATGACACCACCGTGGTTGAACCACTGTTGTATACTGATAACACATGTTAAACTTTTACCCAACACACTTTTTTAATTTTTAAAACTAAGTTTGATAATTTTTAAACAATAAATAATAAATAAATGATAAAATAATTAAATGAACAATATTTACCAATAAAATCTTTCAAATATGGCTGTCGTTGGAACCGGCTCAATCAGCCGGTTCCAATGACAGCCATATTTGTAAGGTTTTATTGACAAAGTGTCAGGATATTTCAGGTCATGTCAGCCTTCTATTGGTTAATTTGTTGCCGCTGTGTTAGTTAAAGGGTTTAACTGACTCAATTTTTTTCACGCGAATTCTAGCAGAGGTGCAGCGAGAATCTACATGGATTCTCGCCAGTTTTATTGCGCGAATCTTTGTGCGAATCGATTCTCGGATTCTCGTCGAAATATAAGCCCTGCTTCATAAAGTATTACAGTAAGTTCTAACTATAACTAATGGCTTGTCCGTTACTACTGGCTCCTGCTCCCCATTACTACATGTAGTTAATGCTTCTTCTTCGATGACCATCACTGACTAACTTGTCTCCTATCACAGCACTAGCTGGTACCTCTAGGGGTTCTGTTTGTACCACTATCCGGAAAAGAGGGTTGGTAGGTGAGCATTGAATACACGTTGTGTACCTTCTTGTTATATGTAAATAATAAATATGCATAATGTCTTCCAGGGAATCCCCCCCCCCCCCCTCCTAAAAATTATAGTGCCTTCCCCCGAAAGTGGGAAGATTAAAGCACCAGTGGATCCCAGATTCAGTCTCAGAACATTGAATTTTCAAACTTTTCTCGGGGGGGGGGGGGGCCCGAACCCCCACCAATTGGAGGGGAATACCGTAGGCCTGAGCTGGGGAGCCCCTCAACACCCACCAATGGTACTGATAAGGCCATTACCCACCCCATCCTCGGGCCTGCGGCCTTCGGATATGCCTGTGCCTGTATCGACCTGTCCCTCCCCAAACAAAAAAAATATGCCCCCTCTCCCGTCCCAACAGGAAATCCTAGCTACGCCTCTGATGTTTATAGATAAAAATGTCATTATTTTTCGACTTATCCGCTTCTAAGGTCGAGCACCAGGGCAAAATGTCACGCCTAAACGTTCGCCATCTTCATTTTCCCTGTTTATTTATTTATTTATTTATTTATTGGGGCTTAACAACACTTTTGACAGCCAGGGTCACCTCGTGTGGAACAGTTTTATGGGTGGAGGAAGCCGGAGTACCCGGAGACAACCCCCGAGCAACGGCGAACAACTGTCTGCCTCCACAACGTACTAACTTTGCGCGAGCGGGATAAGAATTGGTCGAAGACAAGTGTACCTCGACGTGCAGTACCACTCAGTACTCAGCGCCACCGTGCTCCCACGTGGGCAATCGGGGTGAAGTGTCTCGCCCAGTGACACAACGCAGTTACCTGGCAGGGATCGAACCGTGGACCTTTGAAGTTCAATTCCGTAACCACTGAGTCACTGAGCTCCATTTTCCCTGTTTAGGAAGGCGTTATTTGCCTTTGGTATTTGAGACAAAACGTATTACCGAGGAATGAAAGCGTATAGTTTCAAAATGTTCCAATCGTTTGGACGAATTACTAAATTATTTGAAGGAGTTAAGTTACCATTATTTCAAGAAATTCAAGTTCGTCTGTTTTTGGCTGAGATTCTTATTGAATTTTATGGCAGCAAAGTATAGATCTTTTATTTCAAGCATATTCTCAAAATGTGAAGACGACCGAAATAAAATTGTAGGGAGAAAAATACCACTTGAGCCAAGAGTGATCATAAAGAGCACTGACTATCAGGATTTTCTTTAAATCTCATTCAGGACACCTGAACTGCCACGAAAATCTTCTCTACCTCTGCAATCAGAAATCGCCGAAACTGTGCGACTTTCGCCCAACACAAAAACACCTGTACGGGTTTGATGTTTTCAGGTCAACAGGGCATTTGTTGTCAGTTAAAGTTCACTCGACTTTCTCTTTGTGCATCTCGATTCAATTTTGAGCCAGAATCCACATTTAGAAACGCTCACATGTTCGCCATTAATAAGGAATTAATACACAATAACAAGGCCTGAAGTGCAGGTGATGCAAGGTGGGATATCCATGTGGGTTGTGACCTAAATGTATCGATATCTTTTTCAGCGCTTGACCTTTTACCTGTAGCACAAATAGCAGACGACACCTGCGAATAATAAAAAAAAAACTTGAACAACTGAATTATTTTCACTTTCGGTCCCGAAAACATAGCTTATGACTCTTCACTGCAACGAGCTCTTTGAGTTCGTTCCAATGAGGGGTCATATATATAGACTATGTTTTACGGAGGCAAGTATTGAAAAAAATAATAGATTGTAATCGAGATTTTTGTGAAAAACGCTGGCCAGTTGTGGTCGTTACTTTGGGCGAAGAGTGTACCGAAAATGTGTGAAAAGGAGCATAAGCATCCATGACAACTGGGATTCAACGTGACTTCATTTTAAACGACCGCATGCACACAGAAACGGCCGGTTTTAATGCATGGTTATGCCCGCCTGTCTGTCTGCAGGCTCTGCGTCGATAGATTGGGTCGTCGATCGGTTAACTTTTGCTTGGAGTCTACGAGAGGACTAATAACTTTAAGCCTTTACCATTATTGTTTTCATGTTTTGCGTTAACACATTACTTATGACGCCTCATTGGAACGAGCTCGTTCAGCTCGTTCCAATGGGGGGGGGGGGGGTCATAAGCTGTGTTTTTAACATAAAAAATGAAAAAAAAATAGTTATTCAAAAATGTTATTTGCAAGTGTAGACTGCCTTTCATGTTAGGTAAAGGGTTACAACCAAATGTCCAATGGCACCCATTGTTTTTCGTGTGCTAGTTCGGGGGTGACTAAAAGAAGGTTCCTTCCGGTAATCAGTTTTCGGCCATATCTAAAATGACGCCATCTAGTTTTTTCGTAATTTTAGCTTGAAGCGCATTAACTTGAAAACCAGTGTCCAATGGATTGGCCAGCATGGCAGACATCTTGAATTTTTCGTCATTTTGTTTGCCCATTCATTAACATGAAAACCAAATATTCAATGGATCCTATTTGTATAGGGGGTTAGCGATGACTAGTTGGGGAGGGGGTGTTGTTTCGATAAGTTCTGTTCTTTTTTGTCTAATATGGGCAGCAGGACAGTCATGTTTGATTTGTATTTGTATGAACCATAACTCGAAAACCAAAAATATCCAACTCGTCCCATGTCTCGTAATGGATTAGCAGTGAGTGGAATACCGTTTTCCTTTGAAATCATTGTTCTACCGTTACTAATGTACAAGCCAGAAAATAAGCAGACTGTCATCTGCAAAATGAGGTCCCCAGAGGGTGAATTTAGTGATGCTACCCTGCATAGCAGGATAGCATCACTAAATGTACCCTCTGTGAACCTCAATCTAAACAGAATGAGGTAACGAGAATATAAATTGGCCCAATGTTTGGGATAGCATCATCAAATTCACCCTTTGGGGACCTCATTTTGCAGATGACAGTCTGCTTATTTTCTGGCTTGCTTATGTATTCAATATGGCCGCCATGGCAGTCATTTAAGAAATTTCAGAATTTTTACTTCGCCGAGTGAAAACTTGATGCTCAAAGATATGCAGCTTTTTTTTTAAATCTCTGGTTCATTAGCAATGTCTAAATGGAGGATCTTTTGTGACAATCAGTAATCCAGGGGCGTCGCGAAGATGACCATTTGTGTGGGTGGGTGGGGGCATGGGGTAAAACTGATCTGTCCTGACTTTGATTCGTGAAGTCCTGCCTGGAAAATAGACCATTTTCCAACAAGGCTACGTCATCAAGGCACGCCTCGTCGAAGTCATGCCTCGATGATATTGTCGGAATATTAGCCCGTTGGGATTCAAGTTAAAAAACTCAAAACTTCTTGAAACCTTAATTGTGTATAAATTGAATATACATGGAATTGTCGTGTCGCAACTTCTTATTTAATTAACCCGCACCCTACCGGTAATCTAAATTGGCCATGTAGGGTTTCCACCAGCCCGAAACTGCTAGTACAGACCTTATTTAGTTTTACTAGTTCGTGTATTACACAAGTCCATGTATTAAATCCAGTCTTGTGAAAAAATACATGATTACTTGCAAGAGCAAGGGCCAATACTTATAAAACGCGTTTACAATTGTATTTTCTAGAATTGTATTTTCTACCATTTAATATAACTGACTAAAATGAATCATTGGCATTTTGAAAGATATGTCAATTTGCCAACTATTGGTTCATTTCAATCCATTTACAGTTATAACCAGAAATTAATCCACAGCTACCTAATATTCAATGGATCCTATTTGTATAGGGGGTTAGCGATGACTAGTTGGGGGGGGGGGGGTTGTTTCGATAAGTTCTGTTCTCTTTTGTCTAATATGGGCAGCAGGACAGTCATGTTTGATTTGTATTTGTATGAACCATAACTCGAAAACCAAAAATATCCAACTCGTCCCATGTCTCGTAATGGATTAGCAGTGAGTGGAATACCGTTTTCCTTTGAAATCATTGTTCTACCGTTACTAATGTACAAGCCAGAAAATAAGCAGACTGTCATCTGCAAAATGAGGTCCCCAGAGGGTGAATTTAGTGATGCTACCCTGCATAGCAGGATAGCATCACTAAATGTACCCTCTGTGAACCTCAATCTAAACAGAATAAGGTACCGAGAGTATAAATTGGCCCAATGTTTGGGATAGCATCATCAAATTCACCCTTTGGGGACCTCATTTTGCAGATGACAGTCTGCTTATTTTCTGGCTTGCTAATGTATTCAATATGGCCGCCATGGCAGTCTTTTAAGAAATTTCAGAATTTTTACTTCGCCGAGTGAAAACTTGATGCTCAAAGATATGCAGCTTTTTTTTTAAATCTCTGGTTCATTAGCAATGTCTAAATGGAGGATCTTTTGTGACAATCAGTAATCCAGGGGCATCGCGAAGATTACTATTTGTGTGGGTGGGTGGGGGCATGGGGTAAAACTGATTTGTCCTGACTTTGATTCGTGAAGTCCTGCCAGGAAAATAGACCCTTTTCCAACAAGGCCACGTCATCAAGGCACGCCTTCGTCGAAGTCAAGCGTCGATGATATTGTCGGAATATTAGCCAGTTGGGATTCAAGTTAAAAAACTCAAAACTTCTTGAAACCTTAATTCTGTATAAATTGAATATACATGGAATTGTCGAGTCGCAACTTCTTATTTAATTAACCCGCACCCTACCGGTAATCGGGAGCACGGTGGCTCAGTCGGTAGATGTGCAGGCTGCAAGCCGAGAGGTCCTCGGTTCGAATCCCTCCTGCGGCAACCGCGTTGTGTCCTTGGGCAAGACACTTCATCTCCACTGCCCGCATGGGGGCACGATGACGCCGTGTACTAAGGCGTACTGCACGTCGATGGTACGCATGTCTTCAACCAATCTAACCCTGCCTGTGCTGCAGTGCGGAGTTACGATGTTGGGGAGCTGGCAGTTGCTCGTTGTTGCTCGGTGGTTCTCTCCGGGTACTCCGGCTTCCTCCACCCGTAAAACTGTCACGGTCATGATTAGCCATTGTGCATAAATATGTGACCTTAAACATCAATAAATAAATAAATAAATAAATAAATAAATAAAACCGGTAATCTAAATTGGCCATGTAGGGTTTCCACCAGCCCGAAACTGCTAGTACAGACCTCATTTAGTTTTACTAGTTCGTGTATTACACAAGTCCATGTATTAAATCCAGTCTTGTGAAAAAAATACATGATTACTTGCAAGAGCAAGGGCCAATACTTCTATAACGCGTTTACAATTGTATTTTCTAGAATTGTATTTTCTACCAATTAATATAACTGACTAAAATGAATCATTGGCATTTTGAAAGATATGGCAATTTGCCAACTATTGGTTCATTTCAATCCATTTACAGTTATAACCAGAAATTAATCCACAGCTACCTAATATTTCTTTTGTTCTCTGTCATGAAAACAAGCCCTATAAAATATGTGGATTAAATCACATATATCACTATTTTGTGTACTATATGGGTAAATAATTGTACAGTTGTGCAGGTGTCCTCCAATATTTGGACTCGGTTTCGCCTCGTCCAAAATATCTCCGGACACCTGCACAACTGTACAATTATTTACCCATATAGAACACAAAATAGCGATATATCTATTCCATACCATTGTAGAAAATACAACTGTAAAAGTTTTTTTTATACTATTGGCCCCAGATCGATATCTGAGACTTCAATCCAGACGAAAATACCCCGATTGGAAAAATTATTGGGGGTGGGTGGGGGGGATGCTCCCCCAAACGTTCCCGAGCAACAGACACAGGTATATCAATATTCTGACTGCTATTGTGGATGAACAAATAATGTTAAGAAGTTGCAAGACGACGTATAAGAACGGTGGGCCCGTTATGAATCTGTAATATAGACAGTATTACAAGTCAAGTGCACGTAATACTGCTCAAAGGATTTAATAAACTCTACTTTTACCCAAACGAACTTATAAAATCATCGAGACATCTAATTAGTTAACAGTTATAGAATTCTGAATGGTCCCAAATGGCTGTATAAAACGTGAGAAAGGTCAAATATCTGGTAATGGATATACATCAATCAAGATCAGAGTTCTTACCCCTTTCAATGCCATGTTTCTGAATGGAATGCCTTAAACCCTTGTCACATCTTTGCGATTTTTTGACACGATCTACTCCGACATGAAAATCTTGGGCAATAGTGGATAGAGGCGGCGGATGCTCCAAAAAGTGGGGGTCACGCCACAAAGTAGGGGGTCACACCTTTCTGGGTACCTCTAGGGTGCAGGCAGGAAAGTAATTTTTCTTCGGGGGTGGGGGGGGGGGGGGGGGTGGTGGTGATGGGTCGGTTTATTCATACAAAATATATAAATTGATATACGCTATTCCTCACCCTTGTTCCCATCCTATTTAAGACACTAACCTCAGCGACCCCAACCTAACCTCAACTTTATTGTCATTATTTTGCGATAGTGGATATAGACCGGTCAATATTGAATCGTGTGGCATCAGCTGTCTTCGTGTGGCATTGGCTGTCTTCGGGTGTTACCACAGATTCGGGTCGTGGTAGTGGATTTAATTCTTTCGTTTTTGTTGAAGAGTAGCATTCGTCTTTATATTTCTCACCTTTTGATGCACACTACAACCTATATGGCGTCCATCCAATTCGCATACTTTGGATTTGAATTGAATTGAACTAGTTCTTTGCATTTGAATACAAATTTATATTTTGCAAAATCACGGGGTAAAAGTGAATAAGAAAAGAAATACGGTACATATGAATCGAATGAGAATTGATGAGAAAGAAATGTGTAGCGGCCATATAGGGGTTGTGTACCTTATGTCGGAAAATACCGTTTGGTTACCTATAATTGGTGAAAAAAGTGTTGGGGGAGGGGCACGCGCCCCCTGTGCCCCCCCCCCGGCTCTGCCGCCCCTGATCGTGGATATCCGCATTGAGATCCGTACTGCTTCGTAATCATTCTTGAGTATTCTTGGTTGATCGGCATACGCATATGAAAGTTTTAAACTGTTCAAAACTTTCGCACTGCATCGTGCGATTTTTCAATTCCGAACTGCGTCGTACCGCTGTCGTACTAGACAGTACTGGGACTCGGTGGCGTCGCGGTAACCGGTTCTCGTCAGCTCACCGAAGTTAAGCAACGTCGAGCGCGGTTAGTAATTGGATGAGTGACCATTTCAGCGACAGATTCGCGCTCCCGCGTTGTGTCCTTGGGCAAGGCACTTAACCCCAACTGCTACATGGGTGCACGATGACGCTGTGTACTAAGGCGTACTGCACGTCGAAGGAGCGCATGTCTTCGACCAATTTAACCCTGCATGTGCCGTGGTGCAGAGTTCAGAGTTACGATGTTGGAGAGCTGACAGCTGCTCGTCGTTGCTCGGTGGTTCTCTCCGGCTTCCTCCACCCGTAAAACTGTCACCGACATGATATGACCCTGGCTGTTAATGTGTCGTTAAACCCTAATAAAAAGATACTAGACCGTACTAAACCGTACGGGGTATTCTTGGGTATTCTTGAGAGTTCGCGAGAGTTCGTGCGCACTTGGGTAATATGGTTGCGTCAAGATTCACTAAGAACTAGTTAGATCTATTATGGTCTACTACAACGACACTGCACACTAAATACTAAAGTGTTAAAACTGACACTTTCAAGGGTTTGATTTAACACTCAAAGTGCAATGATTTGAGCACTTAGACATTACAATCGTCAGACATCTGAAACTTGAATGGATGGCACTTCCCATGTGTCTAGCATTGGTGGTTCTTCCAGAATCGTCCATAATTTGATTTGCGCTTGGTGGGTACATAATTAAAAGGACACAACGCAGATGACGCGGATCAGGCTCGAGAGTTCGAGCCTGATCCGCGTCATCTGCGTTGTTTCCTTTTAAGTGTCGCGACATTACACTTGTGAAGTGGTATTATTGTAACACCCGTCAAGTTCTGGGATATCTACACTTGAACAAAGTGCTAGTTCAGCACTTAGTAAGTGTTAAATACAGCACTCCAAGTGTAGTTTTTAACACTTTAGTTTTTAGCGTGTAGAAGTTTCGTACGACTCCGCCAAGATTCCGAACGACTTTCTCAAGATTATAGTATACGACCGTCCATGGCCAAGAAAATGTTTACCTTGATGCGATTCTCTATAACATTATTGACCAAGATTGACTATAAGTAAACGATAGATATTCGAAAACAATACGGAAAGACAGAAATTGTATCCCCCACTGTGAAGATATAGAAATTTTCACTTTCACGGTATCAATCAAAATGGCGGCTTTCAAAGCATCACTTCAGGGTGAATACAAATCAAATTATCACTGGAAATAATCAATTTGTTTTAAAAACGTATAATGAAAAGAAAATCTAGTGTTTTTGAGTGGATACCGATCATTTCCAGCAATAATTCAATGCATATTCACCTTGAATTGATGCATGAAACCCGTCATCTGCATCTGATCGTAAGACCATACCTGTTCCGAGTAACGATCAGATCACTTCCACGTATCAATGCGCATCAGCTGTTTACTTTCATGCATCAATTAAAGGTTGAAACGAGTGAAATTATCGATAGGAATGATTAGATTCTTATAAAAAGCGTATAATAAAAAGAAAATCTAGTGTTTTTGAGTGACCGAGACAAATGGTTATTTTCACTCGCGCAAGCGCTCGGGAAAAATAAACGTTTGTCTCGGTCACTCATGAGATAATTTTCGGTATCCACTCAAAAACACTAGACATCCTCTATATACACAATACCCTAAAGAAAAAGAACGGGCACACTAAATATCTCTACAACAAAGTTTCAAGATTCTGGACTATTTTGATACGATTCCAGTAATTAAACCTCGGTTCCACTTACAAGAAGTTGGCCCCGAATCACTCCCGAATCGATATTCGACAAAATTCGAGGAATGTGTTCGGAAGGCATCGGGCCTGGGCCAGCCTGAGCTTTTTTACTTCTCGAAAATGTTCGGGCAGTTAGGTCGATTCGCGTCGAATTCTAGTACCGCACCCGACAGTTTTGAAATGTTCAAAACTGTCGGCAGCGAAGCTGAATTGCTTCCGAATTTTGAAAATTCGAGAGTAATTCGGGAGTGATTCGGTACCAATTTGGGAGTAGTCGGTAGTATTCGGTAATATTCGGGAAGGCATTCGGGAGTATTCGGTAGAATGCGGTAGCAATTTGGTAGGTCAGTCCCGAATTCGCTACCGAATTGTTCCCGAATACCATCCCAAATAGCCCCATCGCTCCCGAATACCTTCCCGAATAAATTCGGGAATATAAATTGCGGAGCGAATTGGAGGCCGAATCAGTTGTCTCCAGACCTTCGACAGTGCAACATCGTGCGTTTCCAGCAACACCAACTTGACACCAACACCACCAACGATGGCAAGACTCAAGACCAGCAGAAGGAAGCAGACTCCTCATCTTCAACCTACTCCGGCGTCTGATGGTGAAGACACTCGAGATACTCAACAGTCGGAGGAAGAAGATGAAGAAACTGGTTCTCCCCAGACCAAAACGTCGCGCAAGAAGGTGCAGTTGCCACGAGAACAAGAAGATGAACCTGTTAGAATGTGTCCGCGTGTACGAGTGCATTTATGACAAACCTTCATCGCATTACAAAGAAGTAGAGTTTTAAAAGAAGATCTGGCGGAACATCACCAACTTCGTCCACGAAACTTTGAGGTATCAGCAGCAGCAGCCTCCTCAGACTCAGCAGCCTCCTCAGACTCAGCAGCCTCATCAGATTCGCCAGCCTCCTCCAACTCTTCACGGACTTCAGCCCGTCGGTCCTCAGCAGCAGCAGTCCTTCTAGTCTCAGCAGAAGCTGTTTGCAGTCTCAGCAGCAGCAGCAGCAGCAGCAGTCTTTCCGGTCTCTGCAGCCCAATCCTTCCAGTCTCTGCAGCCATAGACGCCCCACCAGACTCAGCAGCAGCAGTCTCAACCTACTCAGGTGGCCTGGGCCCCCACCACTCCTGCTCAAGGTCAGGCTGAGGCTGTACCATCGCCCTTTTTCATCTCTCAACACTCCACAGCCTCTCCGCAGCAGCCTCTCAATCCCTAGCACCAGCTTCAACCTTGGCAGCATTGCAACGAGTCATTCCAACAGATCCTCGGAAACATGAGCGTGGAGTTGGAAGAGTCAGACCCCCAAGACAGCTAACTTCCATACCAACAATGTTTCAGTCCCCAAAAAACTTTAAATAATGCCAGTTAAAACTTTAATTTCCCCTAGTATTGCATAGTAGCAACAATGATCTTGTAAATATTTGTAATTGTTTGAAATAAACTTTATTTTTGTATAATAAATGATGAATGAAAAATAAAAAATAAAAACAATGAAAACATATGAAATGTTGCTTACAACTTTTCAAACTTACCTCAATAAAAACTTTTCCTCTTACTAAGATGGGAAACTATTATATAGAGTTGACATTGAGAGTTAAATTCAAATTAGATTGAAATCTTATTCAAATCTTAACACTCAATTCTAACTCAGTATGATAGTTTTAATATTAAAAGAGGAACTCCATGTTGCGTTAAGACTGTACAGACGCAAGGCCCTTTTCATGTAAAGAAGACATCGTAGTTTCATTATTTTCTGTTTGCTTTTAAGTTCATCCTTCTTTTATTACTTCTTTTAACCCTTTACCCAACGCAGACGATACCAAAATTTATTATTTTAAATATGATTTTTCCAAATGTTTGAACAAAATTTCAACAAAACCATATCCTGTGACCCCCTCGATGGAACGAGCTCGACGAGCTCGTTCCAACGAGGGGTCACATGATATGGTTTTGTTGAAATTTTTGAAAAATAATATTTTTGCAACTGCTGAATTTGGATATTACGCGGGCGGATGCGGGCGATTCGTTGGGTAAAGGGTTAAGTTTTATTTTTATTTATTTCATTTCAGTTGCAAATGCATGGTCGCCGTCACCAGGACATTGAAAAGAAAATGAATAGTTGTTTTTAAAAAATTAATACATGAGTACATCATGCATGTCTAATTTATATCTCCATGTGTCAAGTTGTGCTGCTGTTCTTCACGGTCGAGCTCTTGGTTCTGTAGACGGGGATGCCGCAGACGCATGAGATTGTGCAGACAAATACAGGCCATGATGATCTTCATCGCCGTTTCTGGTTGCTGGCGCATGGCCATCAGAAATACTTGAAACCTGTTTGCCAGAATGCCGAAAGCGTTCTCCACCACACGTCTACCCCTGGACAGTCGGTAGAGTTGAAGATCAGCTCTTCGTATGTTATGTTTCTTCTTGAGAAGGGCTTCATCAACCATGTCCGTAGTGGGAAGGCATCATCATCAGCTACGAAGTAGCGCATGTCACGATCACCACCAGACAGAGGTTCGGGATCAGGGAGTCCCAGGGTTTCATTCTCGATGGCTGCTCTCAAGTCTGATGAGTTGAATATCTGGGCGTCTGAAGCTGCACCATTTGCACCAACATCCACCCAAGTGAACTTGCACTCCGCGTCGACCAAGGCAAACAACACAATTGAGAAGAAACCTTTGTAGTCGCAGAAGACTGAACCTGATTTCTTTGGGCGCCTTATTGTGGCATGCTTGCCATCAAGAGCTCCAATGTAGTGATGCAGCTGCCACCGGTCTTCAAACTGCTGAGCGATTTGACGCCATCCTTCAGGTGTTGTCTGGCAGTTCATGACTTCTCCATACTCTTCTATGATGGGATCACAAACTTCTGGGATGAAGTGGACAATGAATGGCTTGCCTACACGAACCCAAACATCAATGACTTGTAGGAATCCCCTGTAGCGAAATGGCGTAGTGTTATAGCCAACTTCAGTCCAGCATCCAACGCCCTCCTGTACCATGTATCTTTCTTGGCCAGTCTGGGTCCAAGATGAAGCAGCAGCTCTCGAAACATTTCAGGGTCGACTCGAATAAAGTTGGCAAAGGATGTCATGTCGTGAGCTTCAAGTTCTGCCAACAGTTGTTTATACTGGCCAAAAAGAGGTCTGTTGGCAATCCAAGGTCGGACCCACCATCTTGGTCATCTTCTTAGATGTCTTCTTCCAAGGAGGGCAATAGAAACGTCGTTCAGAAGGATGTCCTCATCTAGGCGTAAAGCTGACGTGGATCAGCCATATGTTGAAGTCTGGATATGGACAGGTAGGTTGTTTCACCCAATTATGAGATGTGCGCAGCTTGAATGTCAGCAAGGAAATGATGGAGATAGTCAAATTTGGCTGTTTTTATACTCAAATTCGGCTCATTTCGGCCAAAAAATCGAGACTGTTCTTAAAGGTATTCTGTAGCGATTTGGGGTATTCGGGAGTAAATCGGTATCTATTGGGTAGAATTCGGTAGAAATCTGGCCAATTCTGGAGCATAAAGCTAAATTCGGCTGAACATTTGGTACCAGTTCAGGAGAATTCTGGAGCATTCGGGAAGCGATTCGGCAGTATTCGGGAAGATTGCAATTTTTGAAAATTTGGCACCAATTCGGCACCTTTTTACCCGAATATTACCCGAATACTGTCGAATTGGAGTGGTCCCGAATTTCCCAATCGTTTATGTGAAACCGAGGTTCAATTATAAGATCCAGTAGGATACAATAGGAACTGAGAACTCACACGTTTTCGCCACGATTCCCGACAAAAAGGATTTTGACCACACCGACCAAAACAGCCTTTGTTCAAATTGCACAGACGCATAGATGCATGCTTGCGTGATCTAAATGAATTTACCGTTACGTTACGGTAGTGGTGACGATACCAAAAGAAGCACATTAAGGGGCTATATAAGTAATAGAATTTTGTTTATTTTGAAATTCTCACCTCTCATATTTCTTAAATTCAGATTAAATATACACAAATTATACATCAAAATAAAGGTTGGGATGCACAGAACACGAAACACACGTATGCAATCAACTCATAGAGTTGACAACAGGCACCACTGGTTCCTGGAAATCTGCTATCGTATTCGCACCAGAACTGATAATAAAATAATATTTCGCAAGAACATCGTGGCCGAATGTGCTTTAGATATTCAATAACAAAGCTAGGCATTCAAAACACTTTGAGTGCAGCGACAGGACTGCATTTTGGAAAAGGACAATACTGTCTGCATTTTTTATTGAAGATGGTTTCCATGCTCGACAGACATGCGCAAATCACGCGATACCACGAATTTCCATCGAAAAACAAAATCGTAATTCTAAGAAATTTCAACAGGTGTCATGATACCTTGCATTGAATATGGTAACTGTGTAATCTCTATCCAATAACAGTATACTGTATGAAGGCGTTCTTTGTCATTATTTGATTTCAGACGGCACTGTTTTTACATGCTTTTTCTGTCCGATGACGTCGACCGGAAATCGAAAGTATACTCATACGTAAACAAAAACAATGGCTTAGGAATTTTTCCCCATGCAGCTCTGTAGCCGTGTTTTGATGAATTTTGATCCCCTAGCTTTGTTCTTGGATATGTAAAGCGCATTTGGCCACAAGTTGTTTTCGTGAAATATTATTAAATTATCAGTTCTGGTGCGAATACGGCAGCAGACTTCCAGGAACCAGTGGTGCCTACAGTCGATTCTATGAGCTGATTACACGTATGTTTCGTGTTCTATACATCCCAACCTTCATTTTGATGTGCATTTTGTGTATATTTAATTTGAATTGAAGGAATATCAGAGGTGAGAATTTTCAAAATAAACAAAATTTCATTACTTATATAGGCCCTTAACAGCTTGTGATGGTACAATTGTTACCTTCCGGAGTCAGTGGAAAATGACCAAGAATAGAATGGCCATTCCGAGTTAATTCTCGCATTATTTATTACAATATGAACACAACATTTTATTTTCTGATTCCCGATTCTTTGTTTTCGTCTTTGAATAGTTCATTTTAAATGGCGGCCTCATTTTAATTATTTATCAATTAATGCATTTTTAATTTAATTCTTATACATTAATATTTCATTATTATTTTATTAACAAGTAATTAAGTTATTATCATTAATAATTATTATTATTAATTGTTAATAATCAATAAGTAATTAAAATGTATTCTAATGATTAAGATCAAAATAATTAATTAATAATTATTATAATTAATAATTATAACAGTCAAGTAATTATAATACTTAATTACTATTAATTATTATTTAGTTATTAATATTATTGTTAATAATTAGTAATAATTTATTATATTATTTATTATGTATTAATAATTATTAATTAATTATTAAATTATCACTTATTTATTATCTTAATTAATAATAATAAATACAAATTTATAAAATCAATTTTTTATATTTTTTCAATTTGTTTTATCTTCAACAGAAACGTTCGCCAATTCACTGTGACAAAAAAATTAAAACGATCTCTCTCTTGTCGGAGCAATAATTTTGCATCTATCGTCTACATGAACCCCAGCAATCAGCGGCTCTGGAATCATTTTGTTCTGACTGTCGAGGAGCCGAGATGCAATTCTTGCTAGGTCTTGTATCATCTAACTGGTTCGTACCAGTTCGTATTCGTACTGAAAATCTTAGCAAATTCTAACTTCAGTCATGATGCACCGTACAAGGTCGTATGAAGATCGTGTTATGTCGTGAGAGAAGTCGATTCAGTGCGATAGTTAAGAAAAAATCGTCGAAATTTGAAATCGTGGCTATTCTTGGACATTCGGACACAAAATCGCTAAGATGGGACAGGGTCTTCATGCATTGTTACTAACAGCAAATGCCCGAGTCCATTTCACACTTTAGGACTGTTTAGTAATAATTGTTTTCCAGCTCACAAAAGACTGCTTGTGTAACTTGGGTTTATGCATATTCTGTGTTTTTCGGGCGCGTTGATGTAGCGTTTCTAAAGTTGGTGGGAAAAGGCATCAGAATATTCCCGACGGGCCGACTAAAAAATTTCCTTTGTTTCTTTAGGGGAGTGGGAGGAGGAGTGGGGGTTGCCCCCTCACCATCTACACTCTTGGTGCTTTACCAAACGTAACGGCAAAAACCGACCGGCGCTGTTCACAAAAATCACCATTCAATTTTCATTATTTTTTTCATTTTTTCTTTGTCTCAAAAACATAGCTTATGAGTTATGACCTCTCATTGGAACGAGCTAATAAGAGGGTATTAGTTATGTTTTGGACGCAAAAAAATGAAAAAAATAGTCATTCAAGAATTTTATTTGCAAGTGTCGTCTGTCTTTCGTGTTTGGTAAAGGGTTATTTAAATAAGAAGCAGCGTCATAACTACTACGGGTATATTTTATTTATTCGTCAATACATTTCTAAGATGTCTTGAGCTTTCTTCACGTGTGTCGTTTTGTGTTTATTACACGCCTTTACGTCTATAAAAACAATCATTAGAAGGACACTCAGAAATTCATTTGACAACTATCAACAAAAACAACACATTTTAACGCCAACCAAATTTGCGAGAGGAACCCGTCTACTATTTCCAACTGGCACATTGATTACATTGGAACTCAGTGGACGATTTTCAGCTATCGCTAACAATTCAAATTATAATTGCTTTGCACGATTTGTAGAAAATTCCAGTGAAATTTCTCTTCTATTTAAAAATAGTCCGCCAACGATTTCTGTTCCGCACATATCGTCCCCTGGGTTCCAATGTGTTCTATGTGCCTACTGGCAGCCTACTGGCAGCCTACTGGCACATAGAACACATTGGTACTCAGGGGACGATTTGTGCGGAACAGATTTTCATGTTCCGCATGGTTTAGTGTTGCTGTAGATCGAGATTACATAGAACGGGCGTGTAATAAATAATATAACTACATCACCAAGGCATGTCTTCGAAGAATGCAAGCTTGATGATGTAGTCGAAATATCAGTCCCCCCCCCCCCCCCCCCGCGCATCGGCCATCTTCGCGACGCCCCCTGGTATACACCCCAACATCACACCAGGATCTACGCGTATGTAGAATTGAAAGGAAAGGGTTGTTGTAATCGCAGTACCCTTTACAACTATATATACACTATCGATTTTCGGTGCCATAACTGACCTTTCACTGAAAATGTGTTTTGTAGCATAATAAAATATTATAGAATGTACTTAAGCTTTTTACTCCCACGTTGAAGTGAAATCTATGTATCAATGTATTTGTGAGAGAATCTGCGTGTATGTGTGTGTATGTATGTATGCAATTATTGTGCAGCCATCGAGCACCGTATGTGGATTCTGGGCTTTAAATTTATTATTATTATTATTATTATTATTATTATTATTATTATTTATTATTATTATTATTATTATTATTATTATTATTATTATTATTATTATTATTATAATATTATTATTATTATTATTATTATTATTATTATTATTATTATTATTATTATATTATTATTATTATTATTATTATTATTATTATTATTATTATTATTATTAAATCAACCATCTCCACACTGATATCAAAATTTCAAAATTTTATCTTGCAAATTCTGCTCAAAACGCAACTCATTTATTCAATCGTGCTGTCACACAATAATGGTGGTGGTGATGTCAGGTTTGTGTGCGGAGGGGTGGGGTGGGGGATGGGGGCAGCCTAATTTATTGTGTGCTTGTCAGGGGATACCCTAGTCTCCTGTCGGGAAAATTCTGGCGCACCACTGAATACTGGCAAGGGTGATACCGGGGGTGAGGTCAGCGGTGATCACCCCCCCCCCCCCCTATCGGTGTGGTCTAGCTCCCCCCATCTGGAAGTCGGGGGATCTCCTAGTCCAGCTTTCGGGAAGCACAAGCCCATTATGGGGGATATCCTGGTGCCACTACTGAAAACTGAGTTGGTTAAATTCCCGGTGCATTATGGGAAACATTTGCTGCTTGAAATTTTGGCGTTTTGACGCGAGTGTTCAGACAGTTAACCTAGCAAGCAGCGCAACATTCATATCTGAACATACAACTAAATCTCGTTTGTAATAAATAACCACACCCATTATATCCGACAAAATAAACGATAAACTAACCTCAAAAGACATGTTGGCATTATATTTCGGTTTACCAATTACCACTTCCGCACCCTCGTTATCCTTTAGAAAGGAATTTTTGCACGAAGAAGGTTACTGTTAGCGTAAAAATGACAACAGTGACACGGAGTAGTAGAAAGCGATGGATGGACCCTTTTCGGTCGGATCTCATATGTGACGTCATAGTCATGTGTCCCGATGACGGCATGTGGGGGGGGGGGGGGTGCTATGGTAGCCCGCATGATTGGTCATGTTATGACGTCACCGCCATGGTGCTTACTGAAGACCGCCATCTTGTTTTTTTATGGTGGCTCAGTGTCTTGCAAAAGAACTGGAGTGTGTTCTGGTAGTGTGTGCGATTAAACTGAAATAAATTAATTCCCCAAATACACCCGACGCGAGGAGGGTGTTATGGTAGCCCGCATGATTGGTCATGTTATGACGTTACCGCCATGGTGCTTACTGAAGACCGCCATCTTGTTTTTTTATGGTGGCTCAGTGTCTTGCAAAAGAACTGGAGTGTGTTCTGGTAGTGTGTGCGATTAAACTGAAATAAATTAATTCCCCAAATACACCTGACATCTATGTATCTGGTTCGGTTCTTCTAGAATCCTCTGTTTCTACCTATCCAGACAGCCATCTTTGATGGCACTTTATTACTATGAGCCCGGAAGGCTTTCTATTAAACTGGAGTAAATTTACGTACCACAAACAACCCAACAATTACTGAAAATCACCACAAGCAATCCCAAATCATCGAAATGACTTTTATTTTAGCTCAAATACTTCAAGTAGCCCACCCTTATGGGTATCACATAGCGCTATATGGTCTTATATGGTATTGTGGCTCTGTTCCATTCGATGAGTGTATTTTTACAGCCTCGATACCATGGTTCAATCAGTCGTTTATTCTCTGTTCCATTAAACAATGTAGGAGGTATTTCTCTTCCAGGCATAAGTGTCCACGGATTTCTGATTGATTTACAGCTATCCGTCTGGTAAAGCTGTGGTAGTTCCAACTGGTTTAGCTTCGGTTCTTCTCTCTTGTATAGCTCCCGTAGATCCTTGATGAGTGACGGCTGCTGTGTCCTCTTAGGTTGGCTTTTCTGTAAAAAGTTTTTGAACATCTCCTATATTGGTAGATTCCGGTTCTGTGGGCAGTCTTTTCGTGCCGGTAAAGGTTGAATTTTTTTTTGTGAAAATCTTCTGGTACTCTTTACAGGTGGGATGTTGATCCACCCATGGTCAGAAGAAAAATGATGGAAGTTGTGGGACATCCTTCCCTTTTTTACACCTTTCATGACTGAAGTACCCGTATGTAGCGTCCTCTTTAGAAAATAGCCATGCAACTACCGGAGGTATGTCTGGTTGGTAGTGTACCCGTATGTGCCTTCCAGATATCCTCAGATGACTATCCCCAAAAGGTAACCTCCAAATTACATCCTCCATTAGTACATCGCCATGTCATATGTATCCTCAGATACCGAGATGAGTCGAAGAGCAATACCAACAATTACCTTTAGAAGAAATTACTCCAGAGCTGGGCGTTTTCTGGTTTTCCGGTTTGTGGCAACCCCGAATGCAGAGGCGCAAGACCTTCCAAACAACCGGTCAAACGGTTTCTCCGTGTTTGGCCACAAACTTCTCAAACTATCTTACTGGGAGAGAACTGAACTATTGGTACCAATAGACTCTCGTCATGCACTTGGTCTTTCCAGCAAAGGGACGAATACGTCTCGTTGTCACATTTTCTCCCTTATTGACTCGTCCACCGGACTCCACCGGACTCTACCGGATTCTACCGACGAGTCAATAAGGGTAAATGTGGCAATGAGAACACAACATAGATAAGATGAACTTTATTCATTCGTTACCCAGGCCTGAAAATAAGCAGTCGGACATTTGCAGAATGAGGTCCCCATAGAGTGAATTTGACGATGCTATCCCATACAGTGGGTCAATTTATCCTCTGGGTACCTCTTTCTGTTTAGTTTTGAGACCCTGATTCATATTGAGGTTCGCGGAGGGTAAATTTAGTGATGCTACCCTGCTGTGTGGGGACCTCATTTTGCAGATGACAGTCTGCTCATTTTCTGGCTTGTCGTTAATCTGATTTATGGCTCTTTTGTGACTTAATAGGTTTACCAACTGATCCCCCTAGAACCTCTAAGAGTGATAAAAGTGAAGTCAGGCAGAACCCACTGGTGGTACTAACAGACAGGGGGTTTGTTTCTGGTGGGCTATGCCGTGCAGTCAACTGTGGATGTAAAGGAGCCCAAAGTGTTATTTATTATATGTTCTTAACGCCAGGGCCGGATTACGATTCTCTAGGCCCCCTGGGCTACAGATACTCGACTTTGAGGCCTCCAGTGATAATTAACAAAAGCACGCAAATCGAATTTCGGATCCCTCTATCAGCACTTTTGTCTTTGGTGCAAACACAACCGCAAAGCAATGACGAAAGAAGAAGAAAGAAAGTTTCGATGGAAAGAGCGATTTCTTGTACAGGCCCTAAGCGAGTACGAGATCGTCTCATTGTAATCAGGATTGCCAGTGCCAACGAGTTGGAATAATGGGCAAGAACAAAATTCCCGTATATTATACAGTATATTCATTGAGCCCCTTTTAAAGAATTAATTCAGCATTTTTATACTTCCATTCTGCATTTATACAAATGAAGTAACTTTTCACAGTAAATTAATTTCACTTAATCTCTGGAGGCCCCCCAGCTGGCGGAGGCCTCTGGGCTGCACCCATAAAGCCTATGCCTCAATCCGACACTGCTTAACCCTTTATCCAACGAACCGACCAGATCCGTCAGCGTAATATGCAAATTTAGCAGCTGAAAAAAATTTTTTTTCAAAACATTTCAACAAAACCATATCATGTGACCCCTCTTTGGAACGAGCTCGTCAATCCCCAAGGATTGATAAACCCCACCAAAAGAGGAGAGTAATTAATTTAACCCCTTGACTCCCGTGCAAGGGGGAGATAGTACACAATACTCAACTGTGACATATATCACATTACCGAACCACTCTGGAAAAGCGATACGTATAGTTATACTACTCAAAGTTTGCAAAGCACCACATATTTGACACATCATTGTGAAATTTTCTTGTGACACATTTGCGATATTTTTGGTGGATATGATTGAGGAATGTATTGCGATGGTTCCCAGTGTTTAAATTAGCTCTCTTGACAGGCAGACGTTTCGTGACAGTCATGGAAAGCATGTACCCCTTGATTTCCATGTTTTCGTGTACTGTCTACATGTACATGAGATGTGTAGGGTATTCAGTCTTCATTTCAACACAAACCCTTGTGGTTTAATGATTGGATAGGGCGAATGCAAATGTAAGAAGACATTTGTCTAAAGCAGAAATGTGGTGGGCCGTAGGGATAATGGAACAAGGGGCTACCCATCGTCAGGTTGGCTAAGCCCTCGGTGTGCACCATGCGGTGATCACCAGAGCCTGGGCAAGATTTCAGCAGTATGGCACACCAGTCAGACGACATGGTGGTGGCAGAGACAGGGCAACATCTGCAGCTGAAGACCGATTATTGATCATTCAGGCCCGTAGGAATCGCTTTGACACATCAACCCTGCTTCGCAGTGACCTTCAGAATGCATCCTTGTGTAAATGTTTCGACTCAGACTACCCGGGCAAGGTTGCGCGAAGGTGGTCTCCGATCGAGAAGACCATGTATTCGCATTCAGCTGTCCCAGAACCACCGCCAGGCACCATATTAATGGGCCATGGATCACGTTGGATGGACCAGAGAAGACTGACGACCTGTCTTTTTACAGATGAGTCAAGGTACTGCCTAGGCAACACAGATAGGCGTTCTAGGGTATGGAGAAGACCAGGAGAGCGATTCCATGCAGCCAACATTGCTGAGCATGACCGCTATGGTGGAGGGCCAATCAGGTCTGGGGCGGCATCAGCTGGGATGGACGTACAGAGCTCTGTGTCCTTGGCCGTGGTACAATGACTGCACAGCGGTATATTGATGAGATCCTGGATGCCCACGCCAGATTCTATGCAGGTGCATTGGGTGATAGATTCATTCTGATGAACGATAATGCACGTCCTCATGTTGCCCATGCTGTCTGGGAGTGCCGCCAGAGGGATGGGATTGAACGTATGGACTGGCCAGCAAGGTCCCCTGACTTCAATCCAATCGAACATGTCTGGAATGAGTTGCAGCTTGCAATTTCAGTCTGTCCAGTCCAACCAAGAAGTGTCCAGGAGCTTGGTGCCATGCTGATCCAAGAATGGAACAACATCCCACAAAGGAGCACCTGGAACCCAATTGGGAGTATGAGAAGACGTTGTCAAGCTGTAATTAACAATAATGGGTCTCATACTCGATATTGAACCCATATCAGTTCGCTCCGTCAACTTTTTGGCAAATTTGAAAAACTTCCTCTTTTAACAATAATATCTATTTTCCATGGTTATCTTATTCAAAAGCTAAACAATAATGTCAAACACAAACAAAACCTTAATTTCTGTGCTTAAATCATTAAACATATAATTAAGTATAAAATATATACACTTTTCATAACAATATTTCAACAAAAACGTAAAACAGGTAGTTGGATATACTTGGTGCTTAGCAAACTTTGAGTAGTATATAATATCAAGATAGCTTAATAATCAGACTGGGTATATTTTCGCGACAGATATAGTCAGCAGCATCTACAAACTGCCTCCTTGGCTCTAACCAGACACTGGTCTATCGAGAATGTTGACCTACTGGCGGAGACTGTGGTTTCTAAATAAACTTAAATACATAAGAAACGTCACTCGTCTGGCTCCAGTCTTTGAAATGAATTGTTAACTGGAATGAATACGAGAACTAGTCCTGTGCGAGACAAACTTAACACTCACAGAATAACTCGTACTTAATGCGATGACTCCCACGGTTGCTTCCGGTAACTCTTTGTTTGGTGTCTGCCACCCCCCCCCCCTCCCCCCAACACATACACACTTCAAATTTGTATAGACGGGAAAAGGGAAAGCCAATTTATAAAAGATCACGGGATGACCGCACAGGAGCTTAAGCACTATTCATGGAGTGCGGTATTATCCGCGACAGTAAATGGGTATCCGCTATCTCCAGGAGTGGAGTGTTTATTTATTTTTTTTATTTATTTATTGGTTTTTAAGATCACATATTTCTACACAATGGCTAATCATAACCATGACAGTTTTACGGGGGGGGGGGGGGGGGGGAGCCGGAGTACCCGGAGAGAACCACCGAGCAACTGTCAGCTCCCCAGCATACTAACTCCACACAAGCAGGGTTAGCAATGGTTGGAGACAGGTGCACCATCGACGTGCAGCACGCCTTATTACACAATGTCACCGTGCCCCCAGTTGGGCACTGAGAGTGAAGTGTCTTGCCCAAGGACACAAGGAGATTGCCGGAGGTGGGATTCGAACCGAGGACCTTTCGGCTTGGAGACTGCAGGTAGTGGATGTCCATGTGTAATCACGTATAATACTGTAAGTAAACATGTGGGGTAGACTAATTATTATTTTTAAGAACTAGTCCTGTGGGAGACAAATATTAATTGACAAATATTAATTGGTCTACCTCCAAATAATGAATATGGACTCTTCCAATTGTTTCCTTTGATCTGATATGGAATATACCATCATGGTTCAAAGGGTTAACGCCATAGGGAATTGTATTGCCATTTTTTATTCAACTAATTTATCACAGTCGGTAATAATGTGGCAGTATGATTCACCTGGTTCTGTAACCAGAGGCGACAAAACAATTCTTACAGAAATTCTTCAACTGAAGTTTATAAAAGTGGGCTTATATGTAGAGTCAATTTGCGTGATATATAAATCACTAACAATACCTAATATCCCTTTTATTGCACATCCATTAAACACATGTATCCGAAAAAGCTGTTACATAATTTATTGTCGTAGTACATCTAAATCGGGGGCAGGTGTCAATGAAGGTGTACTCAACTTTAAATTCTTATTGTATTATTCATAACGTGTACACTATTTCTATGTTGCTTTTGAAAGAATCGATACCTCACTTACCCAACTGTAAAGCACCAGTCACAACCACGTGACCTGATTACATACCATCTTAAGGATTGAAATGTAAGAGTAGTATGTCATGTATCCGGACACCCCTCATCAGCTGGATCTCATGCAGGATCTCATGTGACGCCATAGTCACGTGACCCAGTGGCGCTGTATTGTGTTGTCATGGGCGAGAGCGGCCACGTTGTGACGTCATCCCCATGGTGGTACGTGGTGTTAGTGCGCAACCGCAGCGCGTGTTGGAAGGGTGATACGTGTTTCCATCGTCCACCGCAAGGTACCACTTGAAACGGGCTTAAAGATAACTCGTGGGAAGTAGCTAGATGGTGAGAGTGGATTTCCGACTGCTTCCCCCACCACATACACACGCACGCCTGCCGAACATCCAGCTTCAAACCATTTGCATCCTTCTTCCTTGAGCGAGAATCTCAGAAAGAATTGTTTTTCAATTTTACCAAATCCTTAGTTTCTCCCTGTTGTTGGGACTCCTTGAGAATCTTCTGCTTCTACCCATGTACCTATGCTATAGCTTATTCTCTCCATTCCTTGGTATGACCTGTTTATGTTATGAAAATTCGAGCCAAGTACTCCAGCTTAATAGGACGCACCTTATAGCACTACGTGCTACACTTATACGCCCGAAATGGGGCTTCGCCAAGCCCGTTTCGGTGATTTCAGACAGTTTGTAGTGATTTCGCGAGATAGTCGGGTTTATTTGGGTAATTAGACTTACACCCTTTGAATCGAAACACCCTCCGAACATGCCTATTAGAATGTTTTTGGTCACATAGTAACTACGTGCTATTATAGAAACTAATATGGCGGCCTCCAACATACAAAACAGACGACAGGAACACGTGTCATCCTAACACGCGCTGCGCATGCGTACTGACACCACGTATCACTATGGTAATGACGTCACAACATGGCCGTTCACGCGGGTTACTATGAAAATACAACATGGCGCCACCAGGTCACGTGACATGACGTCACTTCCTGGTTCCCCCATCGGGGTCCCTCAACATGGAGGTGAAACATTCGAGCTATACTTCTGAGGTTCAAAACCACACGAAATACTACTAGCGTGAACAGATTAGATTTATATATGTTACAGTCAAACTGTGAAATCAGTCATTTCGTCACAAAATGACTGATTTCACAATTTGACTGTAACATATATTTATCTGTGAATATGGAGTTTTAGATACTCTACAGCCATGCAGGGTCTTGTTTTGTCGTACGATTTGAGAGGTGGAATGAGCACGAGTACCCGACGAGAATCGGCAAACGGTGGTTAGTAACAGTGAGACTTTTCAGCTCACTAACCGATTACAAGCGCCGTTTGGTCCTCTTTCTCATTGGTTGAAGGAATGCGTTGTATCAACGTATCGACACATACGCCTTATGATACCCCACGCGGACAAGTTAAGTGTTTTGATCGAGGATACAGCGCGACCAGTGACCATAGATAGGTTCGAACTCATGACCTCTCGACAGATTCCTACGATGTAATCAATGGGTCACGTGCCCCCGAATAGAGAAGTTAGATAACAAGTATTTTTTAAACCTTTACCTAAAACGAAAGACAGCCGACACTTGCAAACAAAATTGAAAGACAGCCGACACTTGCAAACAAAATTCTTGAATAACTAAATATTTTCATTTTTTGTCTCAAAAACATAGCTTACGACCCCTAATTGGAATGGGCTCCATGAGCTCGTTCCAATGAGGGGGCATAAGCCATGTCTCTGAGTCAAAAAATGAAAAAGAATAATGAAAACTGAATGCAATTTTTGTGAATAGCGGTGGTCGGTTTTGGCCGTTACGTTGGTTAAGGGGTTAAGAGACTAAAGTTAGTAACGTTGACTCAGTGAATATCAAATGAGAAAGATTTCTGAAATAATTTAAAGTCGCCATATAAAGTCGCCTGATGTATTATACTGTGAAGCTCGTTAACTGAATATCCACTTTGCCACAACTCACAGAAGAGTGTGAAGTTAATAAAATATATTAACCCTTTACCTAACATGAAAAAAAGACGACACTTGCATAAATAATTCTTGAATAACTAATTTTTTTCATTTTTTGTCTCAAAAACATAGGTTATGACCCTTCGTTGGAACGAGCTCTACGAGCTCGTTCCAACGAGGGGTCATAACCTATGTTTTTGAGACAAAAAATGAAAAAAATAATGAAAATTAATTGGCGATTTTTGAGAATAGCGCTGGCCGGTTTTGGCCGTTACGTTGGGTAAAGGGTTAAGTAAACAGGAATTTATTTTCTTATAAATTTTGATGACAAACTGATTCTGATTACTCAATCCTCTATGGCTTGACATCGCGAAGATGTGCAAGATAGGTGTTCCCCTAAATTGTGAACTAGGGGACGCGTGGGTCTGTATGTGTGTGTGTGTGGGGGGGGGGGGGGGGAGGGGGGAGTCGAGCCCTATTGGATTTCTTCATCTCTAGCAGCAAGTAGGATTGTGGCAAGATGTCAGCACAACACAATGCTGTAGTGGGAGACAATATGGGACACTGTACTGGAAATCGAGTTGAAAGGACTTGCTCGAAATGTGTGAAACAGTTTATTCTAGAATATCCAACTTACAACCTTTTTCCAGACGTAGTTTTTTGAGAGAGGAAGAGAGAGAATTGGGGGGGGGGGGGGGGGAGAGAAAAAAATAGTTGAGAGAGGGAAATATTACATCTTTTGATTTTCTCGTTATTAAACCTTTACCTAAAATGAAAGACAGACGACTCTTGCAAACAAAATTCTTGAGTAACTATAAATATTTACATTTTTTGTCTCAAAAACATAGCTTACAACCCCTCATTGGAATGGGCTCAACGAGCTCGTTCCAATGAGGGGTCATAAGTCATGTTTGTGAGTCAAAAAATGAAAAAGAATAATGAGAATCGAATGGTAATTTTTGTGAATAGCGATGGATCGCTTTTGGCCGTTACGTTACAAAAATGCCTATTTTTGGCCCCATACTTGACAAGTTTGCTAAACACGGAGCCAATAATGTGCATTTTTCTCCATGTAGAAGAGTGTGTGAGTCCCGCAGATAGCTTTGTGTATTGTATCCTACCCTTTTGGTATATGGGGCACTTCTGATATATATCAGTGGGTGGGTGCCCTTGGAGTATCATGCCCCACACCCACCAGTTCGGAATACTTCCTACATCCCTGCAATAGGCCCTTAGTATTGGCCCTACCTACATCTGATTTAATGCAATCTTGAGTTTGGTCGTGGTCGTGGTTATTCTTATCCCTTTACCTTACATTATGGTCCAAACAGACCAGCACTATTCATAAAAACTCGCCATTCAAATTTTATATTTTTTTTGTATCTCAAAAACATAGCTTACGATTCCCTTCATTCAAATAAGGGGTCATAAGCTATGTTTCTGAAAGAGAGAAAACGAAAAGATCACGTTATTCAAGAAATCTTTTTGTAAGAGTCGTCTGCTATCCATGTTGGGGAAAAGGTCAAGCCTACGGGCCTTCTTCGAACTAATAGGCCTTCAAGCAGCAATTCGGTTTGAGTATCTAATCGGAACACTTAACCCTTTACCCAACGTAACGGACAAAACCGGCCAGCGGTATTCTCAAAAATCGCCAGTTAAATTTCATTATTTTTTCATTTTTTGTCTCAAAAACATAGGTTATGACTCCTCGTTGGAACGAGCTCGTCGAGCTCGTTCCAACGAGGGGTCATAACTTATGTTTTTGATACAAAAATTAGTTATTCAAGAATTTTTTTTGTAAATGTCGTCTGCTTTTCATGTTTGGTAAAGGGTTAATGACTTATCCATTTATTTAAGCCTATTCATTTATTGGTATTTAAGATCACTTTCAGCATCTTTGACAATCTCATGGCCGCAACACTGGGATGAAGTCAAGTTGAGCTAATCGTTTTAACTTATGCTATCCACTTTAGAGGACTTCCATCCCAGCAGGCGTTGGTTCCGGATCCCATTTTACCAGTAAATCAGAACAGGCACTGCTCCCCTTCCTGGGGTCCCCCCCCCCCATTGAAATTGATAGAGGGGTATCAATAGGATACAGTAGTGTTTTCGGTGATAGTGGACAAGGACACCGGTAGCATCCGAAGCCTGGGGAGGGGTGCAGATGTCTCAAAAAGGGCTCCCGATTCTGGGTATGAGTTAAGACCTGGAGTTTGTAATACGGCAGTGAATATTACAGATACATATATTTTTTGCATATGGCGCCTTGTTGCACTCCGGGATTTTTGGGGTCTTAAAAATAATAGGTTGACCTATCGATACGTCTGAGCTGAAAGTCGTGGGAAGGCTATTGGTATGGGCCTCCGATGCTGGTGGAGGTGGCAAGAATACGTAGTTGCATTACTGACCATTCATATTAAAAAAAAACTATTTGTTCTAGTTTGTTGGTTTCCCACCGCTCTTTCGTGGTGGTCACAATTATCTTTCGGGAAAAATGCACCATGCACACAGAAATACAGGTAATAAATTACCCAGATTATATGGAAATAAGTGAGTTGATATTGTCAAGAAAATGCAAGAGAATGCTTCTAGCACTAATTTAAAAACATTTCTGGGGAGGACCCCTAACCCCTCCCTCGACCCCCTGCTTATCGCTCGCACTTTTGGCACTCGCAAGGTCCGTAACGCCCGTTCTACACATTGCCCCGGGGCCCGTCCTCGCTCTCTGCGGCCTACTCAAGGAACGATACAAAGCTGTAGAACTCAACTGCCGCTTGTATATATAGCTTCTGTTTGATGATTATCGAACTGTCTTCGTCGTTATTTTTACTTGGTACCACCCCCACTCCCATTTACTTGTTTATTGGTATATAAGGTCACATATTTCTGCACCATGGCTAATAGTGACCACAACATGGATATACCAATCGTTTTATCCATGTTGCCCATTTAGAGGATCTCCGCCCCAGCCACTGGTGACCTGTTCTACTTTACCAGTAAACATAGCTTGTTTACCACAGTAAACAAGCACTACTTCACTCCCCCCCCCCCCCCCCCACACTTTGCCATTGCCAGACGTAAAACATGTCAGAAACGAGTACTCGAAAGTTTCTCAGATACAACAGTCGGAAAATAAGGTCTTTTCCACCAGTGTACTTTCGTCTAAAAAATGACACTCGCTCCCCCCTTGCACCTAAACCTCATGGCAAGGGGCAGCCCCCCCCCCTCTCCCATTCCCGGCGCCTTTGATAGTAGACCAGAGGGCCTCTGAAGCACCATTATAAGGTAACTATATCGGAAGAAAACTACACGAGGACTCACGGAGATACCATCCCTTTCGATTATTGTCCGGGTGAACAGAAAATCAAAAAGCTTCCCTTACCCCTTACGCCTTTTCACTTCCTGTCACAGCATAGGCCGTCGACAAAATCTAACCCTACGTCCTCGTTGGAGACGGAAACAGGTAATGCTAGCTAACGTGACTGTGGTGAATCTGTATAGGGACATCAACTGTACAGTGGTTTCTACTGATTTACAGAAACCCGGACAAAAAGGTTCCGCACAGGTGTTCATGTCTTCGTAAATATAACTAAAGTTTTTAAAAATTCCTTTCAGCAGTTTACAATGTCTATATGCTGACGCAGGTAAAGTTTTGTTGCCATGAATGTTAATACACGACGACATTGATATCTGGCTAATATATGAGAAAAATTTAGTGGGATTAAAAAACAAATTAATCAAATTCATTCAACCAGTCTGACCTAAGAGCGGGAACTATGTTTGAATTGAATAACCGAAGTAAATAGCTTTCTAAATTTTGAACATTCAAAACTTTGCATTGGTTTGATGTTATTAATGCAAATTCCGAGTGAGTCACTAATTTTAATTAACTCTTTTGCCGCAGTGTGTCACTAATCAGTACCCTACAAACACGAATAAAAATATACTTTATTTAATGTTCATTCGTTTTTCTTCCCTCAAAACAAATCGTATTCCCACTTCCACTCGCCGAAAATGGTTTTCGACTCCCAGCATCGTATTCCACTCTCAGCGATGACTAACTATTTTTTTTAAATTGTTTACAAATCGGTCGAGTTGAATCATATAAAGGGTTGTTTTGGGAAAACAAACAAGGGGAAAATAAAATAATTGCAAAAGTTGACTGTTCGGATTCGAACGCCTCGTGAAATAATCATCAGCGCGCCCCACTCAAGGATAAAAATCGTACTCAAATCCGAGCAGTAAACTATGTATTCATTTTTGTCATCCCATAAACTTTTCGATTGTCCTCTTGCCAGAGCAATAAACTTTTACGATGAAAAATTTAAGACATTTGTGTTTTCACGACAATTAGGGAAGCATTGCGTCATAACCACTGTTCTCGATACACAGAGATTATTACCATTATGTGGATGTACAAAATATGTATCCGAGTCTCGCTCCGGGTTCTAAGGTCGAAGACGAGTCGTGATCTACCCTTAGAATCCGGTGCGAGACTCGGATACATTTTGTACATCCACATAATGGTAATAATCATTTTATCTTACAATATATTGGGGATAAGTCAAGAATGTAGACGAATATATAACGAACTATTTATTCGTAAGAATGAACAAAAAGAAGAAAAAAATGGAACTCACGCGAAAGAAACGTGCTTGTATCCGACCCCCGATACAAACATCTGTATCAGGGGGTCGGATACACGACAGTTGCGGAGTTATTACATACAAAATACATGTTGATTGTAAGATAAAACTGGATGGATTGAACGCGCATTGGTAATATATGGAAAACTGTCTCAACCATCGCCATCTTGCGAGGGCGGGGCGTTGATACAAATAAACGATGCTCAACAACAATAACCAAAAATTTCGAAGGTTTTTCAATTCACTAACACTTCGCAAGCACCGGTCGCTTTTTAACCCTTTACTCAACGTAACGTATAAAACCAGCCAGCGCTATTCACAAAATTCACCATTCAATTTTTATTACTTTTTCATTTTTTTGTCACAAAAACATAGCTTATGACCCGTTATTGGAACGAGCTCGTTCCAATGAGGGGCCATAAGCTATGTTTTTGACACAAAAAATAAAAAAAAACATTAGTACTTCAAGAATTTTATTTGCACGTGTCGCCTGCTTTTCGTGTTAGGTAAAGGGTTAAAGAACATATTTTGATGTTTGTTAAAATGAATATGTTTATTATGTCCACATTTTAACACCCGATATTGGGCGTGGCCTTCAAAGACACTTTCTCAAAAACCAACATTTGGACTAAATAATTTGGGGCATATAACATCTCAACAATGATCTTTCACAAGTTACTTGAAACTCGAGCCATTTGGGACAATTTGATGGGTGCTACCCCCCACTCCAACTACCATATCATGGATGGGAATGGGCACTGATCTCTATACAAGTAGATTTCTTGAACGCTCGTTGGTCAAATACATAAAAGTTCTCCACTGCTGCTATCTGGGGGAGAGGGGGGGGGGGGGGGGGGGGCTCTAAATAAGCAACAGTCAACAACAAAAAGTTTCTCTATTTTAAATTTCCAATAGCTTTGCAATCTTCAATCGTTTTTTAACAGGTAGAGTGCTGAATTATTTTTGATTGTTAAAAGTTATCCACATGTATTTGCCTTGACACAATGCATGAGAGAATGCACGTAGCCGCTCTCTCATCAATTGTAATAAGGCAGATCCATAAAGACTAAGTAATGTCACCTCAAAGATTATACATAACGCATTCTCAAAAAATTAAACCTTTATGTTCCAATAAGACTAAAATCCTCCTCCTCTGATTGGACGAGAGCTCGCTTAGTATATTCTATGTTTACGGCTCAAGTGGTAAATGTTACCGTCTGATGTCACAGCGCAAAATATTTGAAATGACGTTGACCGTTTCGTAACTGCTTCATCAACGGAGTGACTAGCAAGCCGCTTCATTTTTCTGGATGTTTCACGTGTGCAGCAGACGGTGTTCCGGATGAAGTACTGTTTAAATTACAAACCGATTTACGATTTTAACTAAGATGGAATGAGTTTATCTCGTTTATTGATTCTTTATCCAGTGCCGTCATGGGTAAACAAAAGGTTTATTTACTAAACATGTGATCGTTAAAAGTTGCCTTGAACAAGGCAACTTTTAACGATCTCAAGTTTAGTAAATAAGCCTCTAGTGTTTCACGATGTAGGTTTTAGGCTATGGGTAGTGTCTTATTGGAACATATACATTATTGTGATGAGTTGACGGTAACATGGTCTGAGGTTTGCGGCTCGGAGCGTATGTTTAACCTGGACGCTTCGCGTCTCGTTTGAACATATGCTCCGAGACGCAAACCTCAGACCATGTTACCATCAACTCATCACAATAATTTGTAATGTCGTGGTACCCTCATTTTAGAACAGAGTCCAAATATCGGCTTCCAGTACTCTACCAGATAAAGAATATATTTTGATGTCTGCGAAAAATTAATATGCTGATGACGTGTACATTTTTCGAGTCAATGCAAATTGAATATTTACAACATGTTTTAGTTATTATTGACAAGAAACAAGTGCAGAGATTATTAATTTATATCCTGTAATATCCTGTAATAAGTTTTCGAGCTGGGTAAACTCCATGACGTTTGGTTTATGAAAACCGTTACGCTCTGACCACAGTCGCAGCGTAACAGTATTCACACCCAAACGTCATCGATGAGAGGTTATTGCATTTACCGACCATACGCCTCCCCCCCCATTTTTTTTTTGGGGGGGGGGGGGGCGGACTGAGTGGCCAGTTTTTCACTGAAGTTCCAGCAATCAACTTGTAAAGAGATCAGTGGTCGTAACTTCTATGTGGAGGTCTAAAGACGCTAGTGAGGTCATACGTACTATAGACACAAACCTTTTCAGTGCTAAACCTGTGGGGAAAATGTTTTACCCTAGTATGGGAATAAAAAAAGTTAATCTCGAGCTTGTTATCCATAAAGTTCATGTAGGCTACTATTTATTTTTTTATTTATTTATTTATTTATTTATTTATTTATTTATTTGGGTTTAACTACTCTTTCGACAGCCAGAGTCACCTCATGTCGGACAGTTTTACGTGGGAAGGAAGCCGGAGTACCCGGAGAGAACCACCGAGCAACGACGAGCAACTGTCAGACTCCCCAACGTACTAACTCCGCACAAACAGGGTTAACATTGACTGAAGGCAAGTATACCATCGACGTGCAGTACGCCTCACCACACAGCGCCACCGCACCCCCGCAGGCTACTATTTATTGGATGATAAAAAGTTGTAATACAGTGGACGCGATACGAGCATTGTGTGCAATGTAGTCAAGTTAAAATATTTCTCCTTAGATTATTTATTGATGTTTACGGTCATTTTCAGCATCTATGTATGCATCATGACTATAGCACAAGCTTTAAGTGAAGTGTAGCCAATCATTTATAGCCATGTCAACCATTTTATAGGACTTCCGCCCAGGCGTTGATGACATGGTCCCATTTTACCACTAAAGCAGAACTTGTTTAGCACAGCAAACAAACACAGCTCAAATTTACGAGGTTGCAAACTTTTCATGGGACAGACTGCTACAGGGTAGAACTCTACAAATATGGTAGAAATGTGCACGTCAGTATCCAACAAACTGCCTGATCATTCGTCTACAACCCAACTACCAATGAACAGTAGTGGTTTCACCAATCTGCCTGGCCGTACAAAGAACGAACGGAAGTTTCGGAACGCCAACGGGGCCCCATGACGTGTTACGGGGTCGGTGGCCTCTTGCAGACTTCGACTCGAGATCTAACCGTAGAAAGTTGCGGACTTATCCTCATGTGTTCGTCTAATTTTTTCCAGCTCCGGTTCCATCATCTTAGTTTTTATCTCTAGTTAGCTTACGGAATGCCGTATCTCTAGTCTCCAATCATCCTAACTACTAACTCGACTCGTCAGTTTAACCTTTTACGCAACGTAACGGCAAAAACCGGACAGCGATATTCACAAAAATCGCCAATTAATTTTCATTATTTTTTCATTTTTTGTCTAAAACAAAATAGGTTATGACCCCCTCTTTGGAACGAGCTCGTCGAGCTCGTTCCAATAAGGGGTCATAACCTATGTTTTTGAGACCAAAAAAAATGAAAAAAATAGGTTATTCAAGAATTTTGTTTGCAAGTATCGTCTGCTTTTCATGTTCAGTAAAAGGTTAAGGAAGGCATTGGCCCGATAAAGAGGAACGTGAAAGAGGAAGCCCTTGTATCGGTACTCCCATCGTTGATGATGTCCTGTGGCTTTCACGGTTGATATTACATTCAAGCTGCATGATGTGGGATTTATTGAACAAGTTTCTGCCAGCGCCCCGGGTCCTCTTTTGATTTGAGGGATGAAAGAAACTGCAGAGTCGAAGTTGAGAGAAAAATGAAAGTGTCAGTGACACTGCAGCTCAACTTGACCATGAAGGGACTGGACTATAAATAGAAAGCTCCGGCAATGCAAAGTCATTCACTCATGTGTCTACAGAAAAACCGCTTGCTCCCATCCAGACATCACACCAAAGCTACATATTAAATGTGAAACAGATCGGATGAGAGATGTGGTCTGTAGGATGTGCTAATGGAATTGTTGACAATTTAAATGCCAAGCCCAAGGTGGCCGGTGGCGTGTAAATTAAATAAGTTGTTTCACGAGTCACGACTACATGTAAGGTGGCCAAAGTCGGCCATGTTTTTAAACAAAATTCAGAAAAATTCGATAGCTTCCACCAAGACATCACACCAAAGCTACATATAAAAGTTGAAAAAAGATCGGGTGAGAGATGCGGCCTGTAGGATGTGCTAATGGAATTGTTGACAATTTATATGCCAAATCCAAGGTGGCCGCCAGCAGCCATGTTTTTTCAACGAAATTCGGAAAAATTTGAAAGCTCCTATCTGGACATCACACCAAAGCTACATATAAAAATTGAAAAAAGATCGGGTGAGAGATGCGGCCTGTAGGGTGTGCTGATGGAATTGTTGACAATTTATATGCCACATCTAAGATGGCCGGCGGCGGTCATGTTTTTCAACGAAATTCGGAAACATTCGATAGCTCCAATCTGGACATTACCCTAAAGCCATGTATGAAATTTGAAATTAATCGGGTGAGAAATTCTGCCTGCAGGGTGTGCTAAAAAATTGAGGACCGGCAGAAGTACGGACGGACGACGTATCGTAGCCCATACCAAAAACATGCATTCCAAATTTCAAAGCACTGTGACTGGTGATTTATGAGATGATTTTGGAAACAATTCGGGCCTTTCAGGTACTGCCTATCTTCCCATTGGGCCTAGCTACTTATATTTAACAAACTCGGAAGGCTACCCCCCATAAAAATAATTTATGCCATTTCAGGTTTAGTTGGGTTTGGAACAGTGGCTCCGAGGAAGAAGAGACTGATATGTAAAGTTAACGTGCGATAGATGCTGGACGATAGAAGAGTGACGCCAAGTGAGGACAATAGCTCACCGTGATTTTCAGTCAGGTGAGCTAAAAGGATGAACCAGCTTTTGAGGAGTTCCTAGATGGATCGTTGGGGGTGTGGAAGGTCATTGTACTGGAGTTAAGGGCGAGACCAGACAGCAAGGCGAGAAAAGAGAAAAGAGTGTGCCAAATATGTAACTTACGGGAGTAACGGAGACCACCCTGGAAATTTCATTTTAGAATGCACCAAAAGTTGGGTCATCCGTAGCGATTCCGTGACCGTGGAGAGTGAAGGTTCGTTTCTCAGTGGATTTGTCTTCAATAAAGGTTACATAAAAAATTAGCCCCCATGCCCCTCGAAAAAAATGTGGGATAAGTTCGTGTCAGCCCCAAATCCAAGATCGCCGCCGTCAGCCATCTTGGAAATTATCGTTTCAATGGTGTAGCCCACAATGCTGTAGAGTATATGGTTATTAGGGTTTTGGGTGTCAAGGAATTCACATTTGATGTCATTTGGATGATCTATTTTTTACCTTCAAAACCAAGATGGCTGCCAATTTCAAGCTCGGAAAGGTCGAATTTTCAAAATCGTCGTAGAGCTTTCATGATAGGCTCTTATCAAAGCTCTTTTCACGCTGAGTTGAGTTATGGACAGTAAAATTACAAGTAAATGCATACCGGTATAGGTTTTCTCAGAGGTCCAAATGATAGACAGTTGTGGTTGATGAGAAACAAACATTCACTCTCCATGGTGCTAAAATTACACGTAATGACCCAACGAATAAGTATATTGGAATACATTGACTTGCATTACCACACCAGTATCTCTTTATTCCAGGGAACTACAGGGTAGTTAGCCCGAATTTACAACATTACAATGATTAGTTATGTAACTAATGGACCCCCTACTCCTTATCCGAATCTGTTGATTGTCCACACTCACTCCTCTCGTCATCACTACTACACTCGTCACTAATCTCATTTGAACAGTCACGATGTGTGAGCTGCTGGGATAAAGGAAGGGGGAAGTGGCGCACTGGTTGGCATTTCCTATTCAGAATTTCCCAGCATGCCCAATAAGGGATGGATGCTCTTGCAGGTTATAATGGAGCTGGCAATACGTGATGTAGTTTGTCCTTTCCACATGGAGACCTAGCGAGTCGTCATCGGATGGAAAGCGGATTGTACACTTCTTCTTCAGTTTGTGCCACTTGGAAGCTCTGACCCGTCCAGGGGTAACATCTGTACTCTCAACATAGAACATTTTGGAGAGGATAAAAACCTTCATATTAGTTCTGACTTCGTCCTCTAACTCCAGACTCTCGCCCACTCTCTCGGATCTTTAATCACCTTCTCTAACATCGGCTTTTTCCATGCCCATATAACCCCGATGCGTGGTCATTGTCAGTAATGACGTGGCGAGGTATGATGACATATGCAACCTCTTCTGAGAGCATGCACGGCAATTCGTCCCCGGAGTTCCAATGTGTTCTATGTGCATATTGGTACATAGAACACATTGAACTCAATGGACGAAATGATTAACGTGTGATTACGTTTAATCAACAGATCACCTCGGAGTTTTTGCGAGACATAAGCTGCTTGGATATGCACGTCTGTGTCCTCGCCGTCCAGTACAACTGCTCAAGTGTAGTTCCCACTTATCAGTTCAGCATAGGCAGAGAGTAGCACTGTATCTGCCTTTGTATGATTGAAGGCATACTCTTCCTTCGCCATGCCAGTGCTCAGGTTTGTTGACATGCCACCATCACAGTATATGATACTACCCTTCACCTAACCAACTTGTGTTCTCAACTGTTCCTTCACAAGCTTCTGCAATCTGACCTTGTTGCCAGAATTGGCCATAAATCTGTTGAATCCAGTAGCTCCTGGGAACTTGTCTTCGGGCTTGGGGAAAATATATGGGATGTGTGGATGCTTTGCGGCCCGTCAATCATGCTCATCATCTTTGATAGTGAAGGGAAGATGATACTTGTCGTTGACGTGGATGATGAGATGTGCACCAGTGTGACGTGAGAGGATTATAGGACAGATCTTTTCCAGATAGTCACTCCAGCAGTACTCCAAACCATCCAGCTTCCTAGCCTCGTGGTCCTCTGGTGTGGCGGTGTTTAGCCACCAGATCAACCCCATATCCACAGGGCTAACTCGGTTCTGTGGTTTGCCATCAACTGGGTCGAGGCTGAACATCTCGAACAAATTACTCCTCGCAGTATTGCGCATTGACCCATCTACATTATACAGCGAGAGGCACTCCCTAGTCACTCTCCCCTCAAGGGCTGACTCAAGTGGATCATACCTGATCCCTCCATAAGTTCTATCAAGGCTGCCAGCCCCGACCACTCCATCTGGGCCACATTCATTGACACACCAAATGGTCCACATGAGACTTGTTCTTTGTGAATACTCTCTCTTGTAGTCGGAGGGTTTCAACCTGAGCTCGGCCATCTGGAATTGCAGTCTTGAGGTCAAGCACTAACTCTGGTGAGGCAAGGAGGCCAGACTATAGTGATTTCTGAGCAGTGAGGAGATGTCAAAGGGATCAGCGTCAAAATCCTTCAAACATGCTTGGGGGTCCTGAACAGCTTGTTCATCCTTCACCCTTGCTGGCTGGCAGGCAGGCACTCAACATGTTTCCCATGGCGACATTGACATTTGAGGTTCCGATTCACAGTAGCCTTCACCCTCGCAGCATTGTTTGCATACCTTGTTGAGAGCAGTTGCTTCTTATTTTACAGAAGTTGAAGCCATCCTTGCTTCAGCTTTGAGTTCAGATTCATAGTCGTTTCAGTCCAAAGGTCCAGCGACTGGCAGGAATAGTGTAGCCCTTGAATCTTTTGTCGGTTGCATAGATGTAGGACATCTGCTGGTGGAATGCACCGAGAATCGGGATGTCCTTGAATAATTCCAGATTCTCCACCTTGAGCTATATGATCATCCTGTAGGTGGGCATGTCACCAACGAGAGAGAATGAAATATTCTTCTCGTGCATGGCATTCACAAGTGTTACCATGACGTCATACACAACTGACTTACTTTGAGGTTCAGGGTAGGTCATGTGGTAGTAGGGTTTGCTCTTGTTTGGTGGTGGATGGGCACCACAGTTTGCTGGAACCCTCTGCTCGTGAGATGGTGGTCGTGTACCGTCATTGTCTGCACGAGACTGTGCATGTATTACAGATCGAACGCGCTTTGGAGCTGTGCAATTTACTGGCAGATGTACCATGGGACGAGTTGGTGGCTCACTCTTGCTAACCGGGAAGGGAGGGGGGGGGGGGGGGAGCATCTCTACTGCTGGACTTGCTTCAGCTCTGCACATCTTTGCTGCAGCAGTGCAGAGATTTCTTTCTTCTTGATGAGCCTTGCAGCAGGCTCTTCATATAATTTTTTTTATAGCGCTCAGGCTGCATGATCATGACATTCGTTCGAAGACCTCCTGTTGCAGTGGCCGTCATAGTATCAACCTTAAAGTCGTCGTTGTCAACTATCACAATGAGCGGTTTGCCATCTGTGATCTCCGGTGGGAAGATTGCTGATGTCTCAACATCTTCCAGAGCCCAGTTGTCATAGAAAAGCAGTGCATAGGCGTAACTGATGCAGACACCACTTTTGTACAGTGTTTCTACCAGATCTTTACTTCACCTCATACCATGGACATCGACACGCAGGTTGATAACAGTGGCCGTGCGTTGTCCAGTGATGCAGCCATTGATCATGGAGGCCAGGCTGAGTGAGGTAGGGCTTAGGTCGGCAGTTTTTCCTCTAGGCTGTTTAGCCAAGTCAACAGCTTCAATAGCAACTCACACAACTCTTCGCCTTCTTCGAGATCATCGATGTCAGGAGGCCAGGGGACAGTAACTGACTTTAATCTTCGTGGACAGTCGTGGTGGCAGGTTCTGGAGGAGCTGCTCATCACTGATGCCGTGGGATGTCATTGCAGCCTGAATCTAGTCACATCCTCCCCCTATATCATAGACCCACTCGCCCTTGTTCATCTCACTTCTCTCTTTGAAGCCCCTTTTCTCTTGATACTCATTGATGAGCAGGTCCTTGAGATACGATGGTTTTACATCATCGACTGCATAGCCGCCATAGTCATCGACAATATGTTTGTCGTCTGCTGGAAGTGACTGTAGCGAACGGGTCGCATGGTCGGTGAAGATGACTAAATCCATATGTTTAAAGAACAAATTTCTTGCCTCCAAGAGACACCTATTCTGCAGATTCATTGCATCATCCGGCTATAATGTTGTATGGTTGACATGATTCAGCCAACAGACATGGTGGTGCATGATATTATTTGCAAAAAGATCCGACAGCGCCGATGTTGACTCAACAAGCTGTGTGAGACGATTCATCAGCTGCGCATCTCCTATAAGGAATGTGCGATCCCTGAAGGAGAGAGCCATGCTGTATGTGTGTTGAGTCTGAACAGCTTACTCCGCGCTCTATTTGGGCGCTTTGTGTCCACACCCTGCATGCACCATACACACTTTGCTTTGTCATGGAGAGGCCCACACATAGATGAACGCAGGCACTTGGTTGACAATGGTTCCTCTGTCTCATCATCACACAGAGCCATATGAGACGGTATTTCAGAACTTGATGTTTGACTGGAACACTGAGCACTTTCTTTTTTTTTACATAAACATCAGTCTATGCTTCTTCTCTGTGCTATCTATTTCAGATGTCTTTGATGCTGCATTCATTAATTCTTAACCTTCAGTTGACATAACGTCCACGGAGTTCCAATGTGTTCTATGTGCCTTCTGGCACATGGAACACATTGGAACTCAGGGGACGATAAGAAACATGGAAACTGTATAAAGAAAACCCCTCACTCCCGAACGGGAAAACCAAAAACCAGTGCACACTTCACTGGATGAGCGCAGTGCTAGTACTAGCATCAAGACACTGTCCACCCTTGAGCATGGAGAGTGATGGTTTGTTTCTCGTCAACCACAACTGTCTACCATTTGGACCTCTGAGAAAACCTATATGCATTTACTTGTAGTTTTACTACTCATAACTCAACTCTGCGTGAAAAGAGCTTTCATTAGAGCATGAATGCGCCATGACGATTTTGAAAAATAGAGCTGGAAATTGACAGCCATCTTGGATTTGAAAATAAGTCAAATTATCAAAATGATATGATATGTTTGTTTGTTTGTTTGTTGGTGGTTAACGTCACATATTTATGCACCATGGCTAATCGTGACACAACATGGAGATGAAGTAAAGTTTAGTCAATCGTTGATCTACATGTTGCCCATTTTAGAGGACTTTCACCCCAAGCATTGGTGACTGGGTCCTATTTTACTAGTAAAGCGGAACTGGTTTACCACAGTAAACAAGTGCTGCTTACTTCCCGGGGTTCCCACGGGGATCAAAATGATATCAAATATGAATTATTTGACCCCCAAACCACATACTGTACAACATCGTTGGCCAAACCATTGTAAAGATAATTTCCAAGATGGGTAATGGCGGCCATCTTGGGTTTGGAGCTGTCACGGACTGGGCCCACAATTTTTCGAGGGACATGGGGGCTAAAATGTTTTTATTTAATGTTTATAGAAGAAAAATGCAGTGAGAAACGAATCTTCGCTCTGCGCGATAACGGAATTGCTATGGATGACTCAACTATAAGTCGTCCCCCGAGTTCCGATGAGTTCTATATGCCAGTGGGCACATAGAACACATTGGAACTCAGTGGACAAAGTATTTGCCTAATAGAATAAGACTTAAGAAACTAATTTTTAGAATGGGTCGAAAATATGAGACATAAGTAGATGAGGGATGACGTGAGGGAAAGGGTCAATATTATAGTTGGGGAGACAGAGAAAGCACCAAGGGGGGAGTTATGAAACAGTTGGGGACTGAATGCTTGGAGATTAGAGGAGGGAGAGTGGGGGGAGGAATAACCTGGTGGGGACAGGGTTTGATTTCGGCCTCCTCATTAGAGGACCATGACAAATTAGGGGAAGGAAAAGGAATTATTATTATTATTATACCACTTTTCACAAAAACTGTCATTTCAATTTTATTATTTTTTAAATTACATCTTAAAAATATAATCTGGGAGGGGCTCGCCGAGATCATTCCAAGGTGGAGTCATAAACTATTTTGGAAGCAAAAAAATGAAAATTTCTAATAATTGAATGGTTAGTTTTTGTGAATATATACTAATCATGTGAAAAAAACAGTTGAATGGGACACTGTTCAGAGTTTAACGTTGAGAGAAAACCGATCCGAACTATCAGGGAATTTTTAAGGACCTATCCTATTAATCATTCCGTTTGTTCAGGGACGTAGCTGCAGGGGGTGTGTAGGTACCCCCCCCCCCCCCCCCACCCACCCAATATTTGTCCAAAAATCAAGATAGTTGGGATTTTTCAGGCAAAAATTCCAACAGTTGGAAATTCGAAGTATTGTTTTAACAGAGTTTTTTCCAAATGTGGTATTACATTTCCGTGAAAATTCCAACCGCCGACTCCCACAGACAGACTGTTTGCCAATTCTAGCGAATTTATTTATTTAATTTATTTCTTGGAGTTTAACCGGTGCGACTGCTGGATGCCCATATTTGGGCCGTACTCTGATGTGCAGGTACAACAGCTTACAGGTTTGATATTCCACGGAAGCGCTTCATATCATCTTTGAAGTGAAATTATTCAGTCGACTATGATTTGCTTTGTTGCAATTTATGAGAGAGTGCCTTAGGCACTCTCCCATAAATTGTAACAATGCAAAGATAAGTGAAGAAATTTTGATCACCCAAAAATTTTAACACTCTAGCAGTTAAAGGTAACTTTTAGCATTTTTATTTGTAGTGTTTAAGGTCATTTTCAGCATTTATGGTCATATCATGACCGCAACACAGATATGACGTCAAGTTTAGCCAATCGTTTATACCCAAGCATTCAGCCCACTTTAGAGGACTTCCATCCCAGGCATCAGTTTCTGGATCCTATTTTACCAGTAAAGCAGAACTTATTTATCACAGTAAACAAGCACTGCTCCACTTCACGGACAGGGGATTTTTGTCAATGTATTCCAAACAAATAATACCTGTACTTGACATTTGACCAGGAGAATTTCTCCCGAACTCCACAGGGTTGTGTCTGGTGCAGGTAATAGCTCACTGGATAAAACACATTTACACACACACTCAAAACATATTATGAACTTTATGTTACTGTATCTCGGTTCTGCTCAGTATTTTATTTATTTTTATTAAGGTTTAACAACACTTTAACAATCAAGGTCATATTGTGTCGGTGGCAGTTTTATAGGTGGAGGAAGCCGGAGTACCCAGAGAGAATCACCGAGCAATGACGAGCAATTGCCAGCTCCCCAACATCGTAACTCCGCACTGCAGCACAGGCAGGGTTAAAGTAGTTGAAGACATGTGCACCATCGACGTGCAGTACGTCTTGGTACACGGCGTCATCGTGCCCCCATGTGGCCAATCAGCGTGAAGTGCCTTGCCCAAGGACACAACGCGGGAGTCCCGATCGCTCAGATGGTCACCCATCCAAGGACTAACCGGGCTCGACGCTGCTTAACTTCGGTGATCTGACGAGAACCTGCTCAGTATTTAGAATGAGCGAATACTTCTGTTAACTGGTAGAGTGCAAAATAATTTGATGTCATCAAAATTTATTCACGTCTTTGCCTTGTTACAATTTATGGGAGAAGGCACTCTCCCATAAATTGCAACAAGGCAAATCCATACAGGTGAAATAATTTCACTTTAACGATAATATAAGCACATCCCCATGGTATGAAAAACCTTCAAGTTGTTTTATCTACACTTCAGAATAAAGCCCAAGTTAACTGCACATTATATGACAAATTTTTGACAATGTTACCCTTCTCATGATAGGGCTCTTAATGATGTTTTTTTTTTTTGGGGGGGGGGGGGGGGTAGTGCCAGGGACAGGGGGTATTCAGAAAGATCAGACATAAAAAGAACACGAAAACAAAGTAACAAATGATCTGCATTTTTATTAGAATCTCACATCATGGTCAACATGAAATGTACATTGAGTACAGAAAGCACTTTTCAAATGACACCCTCAGTTAATATTCTAAACACCAGAATAAAGGAGAGTAGAAGAAGAAAACATTTGTAAGAAAAGCTGACCAAAAAGATGCATTAAGATTAAATTCCAGCTAGCTCAAAAACGGGTTTCTACAAAGATGATAGTGAAATGAAGGGTACTGTGATGTTTTCAAATTTTTAGAAACTGTTTCAATACTTTTCACAAACATCCATTTATAAGAACACACGAGAACAAGTAAACTGGAAAGGAGACAAATAATTTGTCTACCATTTCCCTCTATTAAAATTAATAATTTTATCCCATAAATGGCCGTTTATTTAAACAATAAAGGCCTTGGATAAATTTTTGCTTTATTCACCTAGTAGGGTGATAAATTTTCCCCATAGGTTTAACACTGGAAGAATTTATTCCCCTATCAGCGACGGACTTGACCTCTGGCCTCTTCCACATTTTTCTAGCATAATTAATAGTTCGACTGTTGATTTCTTTAAATCTTTTTGAAAGTATTACACAATGCCAGTAGAAAACACCACCCAATGCTCATATAATAAAGAATTTTTGCAACTTTAGTTCAAGTTTGTAGGGGAATTATTTTTAGACAGAAATGTATTACTGCGCCTTGTTTATGTTTGCCAATTTTGCTGGTCGATCGAATTGGACAAATGTGCTCCTCACTTCTTGCTGTGTTTTGTAGCGAATTAGAGCACGATTCTGTCATGACTGCCCTGTAAAGGATTTATGGGATAAACAAAATAAACGTATAGAGTTTTCAAGTAAAAAAAAAAATTCTACTCGTAGAATTAAGAATGAAACCGACTTGCCAGAGGCTAGCTCATTGGTTTCATTCTTAATCCTACTCGTAGACTAAATTTTTTACTTGAAAACACTATACGTTTATTCTATATATCTTTCATCAAAGAACCAATCATACTCTTTAGTTTACCAAAGCAGGTGATGACCACTTGGTCAGGATTCAGATAACATGAAGATAAGAAATAAATCCACACATTCATAGACTATTCTATGGTCTTTTCAAACCATTTCCAAAACTTTTGCCCAGCTCAAGGTTAGGAGGGTAATGGGGGCAAGGCAGAGGGAGGGAGGTTCCACCCCATGACCCTGTCTTACATAAATTTTGTTTGTCAAACATTGATGGGTCACCCGAATGCCAACATTTTCTCTGAAAGCTTTAAATTTGAGAAAAAAAGTTCAACAATTTAACAAAAATGCATTTTTCATTATCCAAAAATCCCCTTAGGTTTCATATATTGTATGCATGAAATTTATTTATTTATTGGGGTTTAACGACACTTTTGATAGCCACGTGATTTAAAGTCTTACAGGGGAAGGAAGCAGGGCAGAGAACCACTGAGCAACTGTCAGACTCCGTATTAACTCCACAAATGCAGGGTTAGCATTGGTTATTTATATATTGGTGTTTAAGGTCACATACTTCTGCACAATGGCTAAATGTTTATTTAAACAATAAAGGCCTTGGATAAATTTTTGCTTTATTCACCTAGCAGGGTGATAAATTTTCCCGGTAGGTTTAACACTGAAAGAATTTATTCCCCTAGTAGTGACAGACTTGTTGACCTCTGGCCTCCACCAACATGGAGATAAAGTCAAGTTTAGTCAATCGTTTACACCCATGTTGCCCATTTTAGAGGACTTTCACCCCAACCAAGCATTGGTGACTGGGTTGTATTTTACCAGAAAAACAGAGCTTGTTTACCACAGTAAAAAAACAGTTTCACTTCCCAGGGTTCCCACAGGGGTAGAATTGGTTAAAGACAAGTGCACCACCGACGTGTTTGCATGAAAGTGCTACTAGTCATGCAATTGAAAACATTTGAGTCTCATTATTTCATAAAGAATTACTTCCGGTAAACAAACTAATACTTTACAATCATAAGAAACATAAACTTTTGAGGCCCGTTTCTTTATTAGTTTCACCCTTTATCCAACAAAACTGCCAAAACGGCCAGCGCTATTCATAAAATCACCATTCAGTTTTCATTTTTTTGGTCTCAAAAACATAGCTAATGACCCCTCCTTGAAATGAGCTCATTGAGCTAATTCCAATGAGGGAGCCTAAGCTGTATTTTTGACGCGAAAAATGAAAAAAATTAGTTATTCAAGAATTTTGTTCTTTGGCAAGGTACGATGACGCAGTGTACTAAGGCGTACTGCACGTCGATGGTGCGCATGTCTTCAACCAATCTAACCATGCCAGTGCTGCAGTGCGGAGTTATGATGTTGGGGAGATGCCAGCTGCTCGTCATTGCTCAGTAATTCTCTCCGGGTACTCCAGCTTCCTCCACCTGTAAAACTGTGTTTCCCATTTTAGAGGATTTCCACTCCAAGCATTGGTGACAGAGTCCTATTGTACCAGGAAAACGGAGCTTGTTTACAACAGTAAACAAGCACTGCTTCAATTCCAGGGGTTCCCTTCTGGAGATTTTTCATTATTTGATCTGGATTTTATCATATTTCATTTAGGAAATCCTGACACACTGATTTAACTCTTTACCAGCTGAATATTTTCCAAGATATTTTTAATCAAATCACTTTAAAAATACTTTTGGTTCAAACTAAAAATCCACCACGAAAACCATTTTTTGAACATTTTTTTTTTTAGTAGGGTTTAATGACACATTAACAGCCAGGGCCATATCAGGTCGGTGACAGTTTTATGGGTGGAGGAAGCCGGAGTACCCAGAGAGAACCACAGAGCAATGACGAGTAGCTCTCCAACATCGTTACTCTGACTCTGCGGCACATACAGGGTTAGATTGGTTGAAGACATGCGCACCTTTGACGTGCTGTACGCCTTAGTACAAAGCATCATTGTACCCCCATATAGGCAATTGGGGTTAAGTGCCTTGCCCAAGGACACAATGCAGGGGCGCAAATCAGTCGCTCAAATGGTCACCCATCCAACTACTAACCATGCTCGATGTTGCTTAACTTCGGTGATTTGACAAGAACCAGTTACTGCGACACCGCCTTTTTAAACATTAGGCCATTAAAAGTTGAACATCTGTTTCACAAAACATTTGTATTCGAAAGTTTGAATATGTGGCATTTGATATGGCTGCTTTTTCACAAGATGAATGCGGTTATTCATAAACAGGATGAAGTTATTCATAACATACAGTTCCCACTGATGTAAGTACCAGTGGGAAAGCGCTGCTGGGAGACTTTCGAAGAATCAAAGTGAAAGTCTGGTACAGTGGAACCCTGTTAATTGAGATGTCAGTTTGGCAGAGAAAAATATTCCATTAACAGGTGTATAAAATTAACAAGAATTGGGGCATCTTCTAGTTATAAACTGAACATTTATTCTATTATATCTTGTATGACAGAGCTCATTGAGCTCTGTCAAACAAGATAAAATAGATTAAATGGCTGTATTGGATGTGCTGAGGCCAAATGCAGTGGAGGTCGGAGTAATTCTCCAACAGATTACAAGTTTTCTCTTCAATTAACAGACATTTATTCCATAACTTACATGCAACTAACAGGTCAAATTTGTACTGAAGGTATGGTAAATAGTTTGGTGTTTGTATTTTATATACAATTAAAAGGATTATTCAATTGCAGATACACAATTAAGTGGGCTTCGCTGTATTATCAATAGAGAAAAAATAGGATTAATTTTCTTGTAGTTATCCCACAACATATTTCTATTTGTGCTGCAGACATGATGGATTCTAAAAACCGGAAATGAGTTTGTTGATGTTCAATTAATTTAAAATGTAAAATCTGATAGTATTCATGGTGCTTAACCTTTTTTCCAGGCTGTGTATGTCCAGGGATATTCCCAAAAATCACATTCCGATTTTGTTGTTTTTTTTCTATTTTTGTTCCATTACAGAGCTTATGACTCCTCACTGGAATAAGCTTACCAATCTCATTCCAATGAAGGGTCATAAGCTATGTTTTTGAGGCAAAAAAGAAAATTAGTAATTCCAGAAATTTTTGCCATTGGTGTTTAACCATTCAAACCCCAGCAGCCGCTTTTCTGGCCAGGAATATTATACGTCATAATGTCATTAAATAGGATGGCTGTTCAGTAAACGTGTGGGGTAGACCAATCAATATTATCAACGTCCAGCCTCAGGGCTGCACGTTGAAAATATTGATTGGTCTACCCCAAATAATGAATATGGACTCTTCTAATTGCTGCCATTGAACTGGCGTGGAAGATTATTTTATTATATATTTATTTATTTATTGGTGTTTAAGGTCACATATTTCTGCACAATGGCTAATCATGACCACGACAGTTTTATGGGTGGAGGAAGCCGGAGTACCCGGAGAGAACCACCGAGCAATGGCGAGCAACTGTCAGCTCCCCAACATACTGACTCCACACAAGCAGGGTTAGCATTGGATGAAGACAGGTGCACCATCGACGTGCAGTACGCCTTAGTACACAGCGTCACCGTGCCCCCACATGGGGGTGGGGGTGGGGGCATGGAAGATACCACTAGAATTCATAGGGTTACGGTTACAGTCAGCATCTATGGCTATATGATACATAAGTATGAAGAAAAGTTTAGACAATCGTTTATACTCATGCTGTCCACTTTAGAAGACTTCCACCCCAGAGGTTAGTTAGTAGGTCCTATTACCGGTGAATTGTTTTTTTCTCCATTTTTTCCCCAAAATATAACTTATGAACCGTCTGTGTAACAAGCCAATTACAGGTTTTATCTAATAATCATATAGATTTGGGCCTGAAAACCACGAAAAAACGGTACGTATCACATAATGTGTTCCGATTCCGTATCATATAGACGACTGGTTTCCGGTAACAAGATGGGCTATTATAACAGGTGCATGAATACCTTCTATGTGCATTACAGTGATCGACTCAGCCGATCGCTTACAAAACAAATCAAAATTCCTTACAGTTAGCGACAGAACTATTAATAGCCAATGACCTCCTCCACTCCAATAAATGGAAAAAGCACAATTCAATATTACACCCACCCGGTTCCAGGGGATGTGCCCATGTCGCACACTTGTAAATTCAAGCGGATCATCATAGGAAGTGACACTGAGAATGAATGATTTGACAACACAACTTTGAAAATGGTGGTGTCCGTGTTACTCATTGTTGGTTAGAGTGAACAACAATATAGTTCCATAAAATATGTTGTCTATTAACTTTTTCTCACCCAACATTATGTCCCAAAACTGTATTAATAATTTAAGATTTAATCTGTTTGTGTGACAGAATTGATACATGAATTATCATGATAATGTGCATGTCCTGTGATTTGCATCAGATTCTCGGTGGTGTCCAAAAATGGGATCACAACTCCCCGGCAAAGCCGGCTCATTGAGATCCCATTCTGGACACAACCTCGAATCTGATACGAATCACAGGACTTGCACATTATCATGATAATCTGTATTTACCAGTTATATTTATCATACAGAAATTGAATATTTTTAGTTATTCAGGAAGATTTTTATGCAAAGGTCATCTGTTAATCATATTAGGTAAAGCAAGCAGAAAGACACATCTCAAAGATATGTGATGAACAGAATCAGTTTCTCTTGGCCGTATGTTTTCTAACTAGAAAATCATAAAAAAGAAGTGGTGATCTATAAAATATTACTTTGATCATTGTACAGTGAAAACGTATTATAAAAAATCTGAAATCTGTACTATTTACAATAATGTTGATGACTAAAAAATGATGTTTTGTATAATGAAAATGAATGAAGTAATGAATTTTCATTATGGCTGTCAATAACAAAACACTTTGACTCCAAACATAAATAATATCAAATATATGTTCAACAAAATACACACAAACACAGGTAACTACTACCTTAGTTACAATAGTACTTCCCTATAGCACTGAAACAATCTATACAGAAAACATCAGAACACTGGTGAAACTCGAGTGTAAAATAATTCATTGATGAAAACAAATTCACAGTTGATGGAAGTCAAACTTGTTCAATGGTTGTAATCTTCCAACAGGTCAATGAAACTGGCTCATCAGATCGTCCCTTGAGTGCAACAATGCACCATCTGCAATGCTAATGCATTGCAGCTGCTGCCTTGTTGCACTCAAGGGACAATATTTTGTCTGAGCAAGCATGAAACTCTTTCAGTAAAATAAAAGGTCCTTTGCCTGATGTCAAAAAATAAAAATTTCAACCTTAAAATTTTTCTCATCAAAGTAGATCCGTTTCTCAGGACATTTTTTTGTAAAACTGCATGTGGTCGTATCATGTAAATGGTCTGTCAGTCAGTTTGTCCATCCATCCATCCGTCTGTCTGTCTGTAAACAATTGATTTCCGACTGATAACTTGAGTTTGGATTATTTGATATCAACCAAAGTTGGTATGTGTATTACCCAGCTAGTAATACAAGCCAAGTTCAAATATGGGTTCTGTCCAATTATTTTTAAATGAGTTTCGACCCTTTGTCGACTTAGAATTTGACCGTCTATTAACATTTTTGGTTTCTGCCTGATAACTCCAGTTTGGATTATTTGATCTCAACCAAAGTTGGTACAATTTAAAATGGCTAACACACATATTTAGCCACGCCCAGCTTGCGGAAGCCAAAATGACCATGAGGAAGGCCTGAGAAACAGAATTTTACCTTTTTTTTAGGCCTAATATTATGAGGAATTTAACAAATTCAATGTTATTTTGAATCAGTCATGACTTGATTTTATGAAAAATTCAAGAAAATCCATTTAATCTCAATCCATGTGTAACAAAAATCATCATCAAAATTTTAATTAATGAAGTACCAGGTTGTAGCATTAATTAAATTTTTGATGATTATTCCTATGATTAGTGTTGCAATCTAATATCACTGCATCCATGGAAATACTGCCCACTCCATGGAAAGTGACCAGTTCACGGCGACCATACTGTATGTAATAGGTTGAATATTGACTGGTAGAGTGCTAAATTATTTTTGGTCATCAAAATTTGTTCAAATGTCTTGGCCTCGTTACAATTTATGGGAGAGTGCCTACAGGCACTCTCCCATAAATTGTAAGAAACCAAATCAATAGATGAAATAATTTTGTTTCTAAGATAATATAAAATATATCCACTGAGTATGGTGCCTTTATGTTGTAAGACCTACACTTTAAAGTAAAGCCCAAATATGGGCTTCCAGCACTCTACCAGTTAAATCTTAACTGTCTCTGTGCAAAAAAAAAAAAAATCCTGCACAATACGCACTGATCACCCTGTACTTAAACAGTGTGGATGACAGATGAATATCAGTCCTGGAGAAACTTGAGGATCCAATAAGCAAATCTGAAGAGAATGGACGACCTGGTGGTCAACTTGGTGCATTCATCACAAATTTGTTTGTTTGGACCTCTAATGATCTACCAATAAATCCCTATACTCGAATATCAAATACCAGTGCTTTCAGCAGATGTTTTCTGTAATGCAATTACAAAATGTTAACAATGAGATCTCGGTTGACAAAGGTCTTTACAATGAAAATGTGCATGACAATTTACCAAATGAGATATTAAATTAATATGATGATACCTGAGCAGTCACTTAGGTACATATGGTTCAAACAAATGAATGCAGACATGTATCAACAAGTGTGGAGAATGATGGGTGGATTGACAGAGAGACACACAAACTGACGAGTAAGAAGATGGATGAATCTGAGGAATTGTATAAGCCCCATCTCCTGGGGAGGAGATGTTGGGAGGGGGGAAGGGGGTAATCATATTCTATTATAATTAACCAAACAACCTTTGCCCAGTTAACATTTCCCCCCATCCTCTTTTAACCCTTTACTTAAAACGAAAGGTAGACAACACTTACAAGCAAAATTCTTGAATTAACTAATTTTTTTCATTCTTTGACTGGTGGAGTGCTGAATTAATTTTTGTCATCAAAATTTGCTCACCTGTGTTTGCCTTTTTATAATTTATGGGAGAGTGCCTTGAGGCACTCTCCCATAAATTGCAACAAGGCAAATCCACACAGACTTAATAATTTCACTTCAAACTTAATATGAAACACATCCACAGAATATGAAGCCTTTAAGTTGTGGCACCGGCACTTCAAATTAAAGCCCAAATATGGGCTTCCAGCACTCAACCAGTTAAAAAAAACCCATGGATTATGACCTCTAATTGGAATAAGATCAATGAGCTCATTCCAATGAGGGGTCATAAGCTATGTTTTTGAGAAAAAAAAGAAAAAATAATAGAAGCTGAATGAATTTCAAGAATAGCACTGACCATTTTTGCCCTTACCTGGGCCAAAGGTTAAAAACTCTCCAAGTTTCCACAGATCACTGTATATCATTTTGAATAGTTACTTTCAGCAACTATGGCTACATCACAACTGCAACAAATGTATCAGGACAAGTTTAGCCAATTATTTATACTTATGCTGACCACATCTGAAGACTTACACCACAGACACGCAATCAATATATACAATAGAAATGAAAGAAAAACTTAAGTAGAGGGAGGTGATCCTGAGGGAAATGTCCGACAACCTCAAAAACCAGAGACTGAGTGACCGAGCAATCTTTGAGTCTCAGTTGTGAGTTTGCTGATTTAGTGGCCCTTGAAAACTGATTAACCCTCTGCTGCATTCCATAAGATGTGGGTCACAAAGTTGTTACTCCAGAGTTCATTCTGCAATTTGTGACATTGAGCCAGAGACAGGTATTCACATTCTTCTGACCAGCTTGTCTAGCCATGTAAAATTAACAAGATTAAACTGATGCCCACCCCCACACCAATCCTATTATAAATAAAAATATATCACCATTCAAATTTAGCATGGTTGAAGTTTAACCACCAGCAACATATTTTCTCCAATCACGAGGGTATAATTAATAAGCTCAGTCCACATTTTGTTCTGATAACCTGGAATAACGCTAAATGAAAAATGAACCAACCGTAGTCTTAAGGTCAAATATTTCTGCACAATGGCTAATCATCACTGCAACATGGAGCTAAAGACAAGTTTAGTTAAACATTTATACCCATGTTGTCCAGTTTAGTGTTTGTTTTTTTAAGTCAGCTACAATTAACCCTTTACCTACCTAAGTGGGAATATCCGGCCACATAATTTTCAAACTTAGCAGTTGAAAAAAAAAATTGAAAAAAGTTTCAACAAAATGATATCATGTGACCCCTCAATGGTCACGATATCATTTTGTTGAAACTTTTTGCCAAATTTTTTTTTTCAACTGCTAAAATTGAAAATTATGAGGGTGGATATGGCCAATTAGGTAGGTAAAGGGTTAATTGTATCTGACTATATGGTGTCATTGAAATTTTTTAAAAATGTTGAAAAACAATAATTAAACTAAATTTTGATATGTTGTGCAATGGGTAAATGGTTAACAGTATTATTCAATTAACCCTCAAGGATTTAGCTAATTCCAACTTGGATCATTTTTTACTAATCCAGAACAGGTGCTCAAGCAAGTAGTATCTGGGTTAACTCCCAAGTTACATTCAAAGTACCTTGGCAGTTGTTTTTTAGGCAAGTTTTGGCTGCCCATTTGGGCAGCCAAGACTTGCCGAAAAACAACTGCAAAGCCACACAATGTAGGCTGTCAAAGTGTAGATAACTGTATAAAAATCTCTAGGCCCTTAAGGGTCAAGAGATAACCAATTAAGGGGGCTCCATTGTATTTCTCAATGGCAAAGAATCTATTCAATTAACAGAATTCTGCTATAGACAGAATGAGATGATACTGCTGTTTGTTATTATGTGAATGACAAAGATCTCAAAGATCCAAATGACTTTTTCGATCTGAATGACTTTTTAGAACCATAAATTTACAACTAAACATTTATTTTCAATTCACTAGCGGCTGTTATTCAAAATGATGATGAGTTACAAGAAATATTTCAACAACAAGGATAACAAATCAATGATTATATCAATAACTTATGCGACTGCTGCCCCTTCATCAAGTTTCATAATGTTCACACACAATCAAATATACACAAATAAGACAGACAGAACCACATCCCATTCATCATAGTAAATATAATTTGTCAAAATTTATAAAAAAAAAACTTGTTTTAATTACAATTTACAAAAACAATATTAAACTATGTTGAGAAAAAAATGAAAAAATATTGAAATGAAAAGTATTCACAATGAGTAACCAATGTACATGTTTATTGCATATTACTCAGCACCAAATATAACCTTGATGACAAAAACCATTTGAATCAGAAAAATCCATCAAATAAATTACACCACAAGAAAAGAAAATCAAAAAGTGCTAAAACTGTCTCTCTTAGACAATATTTGGGGCTTGCCCTCAGCTCTATTTTGGTTGAAAAACAACACAACATTATCCACCACACCAAAAATGTAAAACTTTTGAATTTGGGTCTTCAAACAATTCCATTTTATTATTTGTTGCAGGAGTTTTTTTGTGTGTCACATTCATTTAAAAATTTTCCAAACGTTTACAGAAAAAAATCAGTAATTAGAATGGTACGTAATTAACTGCACTGACATTCTCCAACCTCACCGTTTGAAAACCGATTTCCAGAATGGAATGGCCGTACAAAAAAATAATGGTCACATCTCCAAATGGAGGAAGCAACAAATGCAGAGAGAGTTTTTCTGGGTTATCCTACAGCGTTTACTTGATTCAGCAAGTGATTTCAGTTCGACTCTCTCTACCCGCATCTGAAACTGGAGATGTGAGAGGTCCAAGACACCCCCAAACACCAAACAAAAATCTCCTAAAGGTCTTCTGGAGAGAAGAAAAACAAATCCCCATATAGCAGGCAAGGGGATTAGGCCAATCTTGACTCCTGCTAATCATTGTGGCAACTTATTATGTTTGCTACTGATTGTATGAGATTGTTAATCAAATGTAAATACAAACAATTTTGATCCGGTGGTGTTCCATGTAACCATATGCATGGTCCGATATTTAAACACCTCTACCGATCGTCAACTGATGGCTTAAAGTCAGCTGATGTCAGATGCGATTGCCAAACATCGGTTAATCACTACTTCAAACAATATTACACCAAGTTAACCCCTAAACACTGAGGTCAAAATATCAAAATTTCAACCGGAAAATATTTCCCATAATACAACTTGGTATTTAACCAATTCATTCTTGTTTGACAGTGCTTATCAAGCTCAGTCAACCATGATTGAATCCATTAAATTCTTAGCTGCATCATGTTACAGTAAAACTTTGCTGTTTGAAATTTTCTTATTTTGTCAACAGTGTGTGAAAGAGTTAAACAGTTAACTGGCAAGACGTATTTCTACTAATTTACATGAAAATGGTCCAAAAGACTATTTTCATGTAAAGCTTTAGAAAATAAATTTTTTTCCTTTGAGAAGATAAAATTTCAACATTTCTAGCATGAAGCAGCTCCAAATGATTTCTCGATTATATACATTACAAAATTCTGAAGAAATACCCTGTCTCTATGGCATGTATTCAGTTATAAGAAATTTATCATGATTATTTATTTATTTATTGGTTCTTTAGGTCACATACTCTTGCACAATGGCTAATCATGACCGCAACATTGATAAAAGTCAAGCCCAGACAACCTTTTATACCCATGTTGCCCATTTTAGAGGACTTTCACCCTCGGCATTGGTTACCGGCCCTATTTTATCAGTAAAACAAAGGAAGTTTACAACAGTAAACAAGCGCTGCTTTACTTCCCGGGATTCCCATGGGGACGTTTAATGACTAGTAGTTATGTTAATAATACTATCAATCTATTAACAAAATCTGTATTATACACATTGTTTCTCAAACATATCTTCTGTACAAACAGGTCATAACACAAGTCCTGAGATAATCACAAACCAGAGAGATACAAGTGGAACTGATATATGAAGATTTCTCTTACACGGCCCAATATTCCATGAAAATGCTGGTTTCCTTCTTTTGGAGGTCGTGGGGAAACCAATTCCAGGGAATGGTTCGTTGGTTGACTGGTTTAAGAAAACATTTCCCCCAGTCATACTTTAACCCTTTACCCAACGCAGAATATTTCAAAATTTATTATTTTAAATACCATTTTTTAAAATTTTTCCAAAAAATTTCAGCAAAACCATATCATGTGACCCCTCTTTGGAACGAGCTCGACGAGCTCGTTCCAAAGAGGGGTCACATGATATAGTTTTGTTGAAATATTTCAAAAAATAATATTTTTTCAGCTGCTGAATTTGCATATTACGTGGGCGGATGTGGGCGATTTGTTGGGTAAAGGGTTAACCCTTTGAACACAAGAGGCCGCTTTAACGGCCCAGGAATATTATACGTCATAATTTCTTAAGTTGGATGGCTGCTAAATGAATGTGTGGGGCACACCAATCAATATTTTCAACGTGCAGCCCTAAGGCTGCACGTTGAAAATATTAATCGGTCTACCCCCAAATCAAGGATATGGACTCTTGAAATGACACGGAAGATACTTTTAGTGTTCAAAGGTTTATGCTACTAAATTGGCCAAACAGTGTTTTCCATAAATAATCTTTACCACAATATCCTTTCCAAATTTCTGCCCCATTACAATTAAAAACTAGTAAAATTCCCAAAGGAAATGTGTTTTACCTGGCCTAAAATCTACAAATAATCCACTCTACGCATCACTGAGTCCTGCACATACTACATGCATACACCAAACACCATGGAATATGTTTTCACAGGGTTTACTATCACGCAAGTTTCTAGGGCTGCTTTAATAACCTCAATTCAAGGGACCTCAACAGATCGTTGGTGCCTGACAACAACAGATCTTTTGGGGGTTCCTGACATAGTTTGCTCGAAAATTGACAGGTTTCAGTGTCCAAAGTGGGTCCTCACTCCTGAAAAAGGCCCCTTCTCCATTTCTATGGATTAAACCCCGGAAGTGCACAAAAAAAAAATAATTTAAGGCAATAATTTTCCACCTTGTGTATAAATCTGTGCAATGAGCTTAGTTCCACTGAAGGATCGTAAGCTATGTATTAAAAAAAATCAACTTTAGAACTAAGATCAGATTTTTTTTTTACAACGAATATAAGTATCGCAGGGTTAATGAAATAAATTAAATTTTGTATAAAAACACATATGGATTTCCACCACAGTTGTAAATCCAGGATTTATTATCAATTGCATAACGAAATATATTCGTCACTGTCTAATTTGGTTATTCATGAGAGACCAATCTGATTCTCCTTGAATTATAACAGCGTCTCTCTCTCTCTCTCTTAGGTCTGCTCTCCATTTCATGTGTGATTCAAACACTGATCTATAACAGTCTATTGCTATCACAAGGATTCATCAATTCATCCACTTCCTACAGTTGGGAGCACCACAATTACATGGTATCTTATGCTGGTCATCCTCAAAGTCGAATTTGTAGTCGTAAGTTAGCTAAAATTAAAAGAATAAACATGTCAAAACACATTAACACATAATGCATACAGGTATGTTGTCAGCCTAATCGTAAGTTAGCTAAAATCAAAAGAGTACGCATGTTAACACTTAACTGGTAGAGTGCCAAATTTTTTCTCAGCATCAAGATTTGTTCCCACATTTTTGTCTTGTTACAATTCATGGGAGAGTGCCTGTAGGCACTCTCCCATAAATTGTAACAATGCAAATCATTGGAGATGAAGTAATTTTACTTACAAGACAATATGAAGGACATCCACCAAATATGAAGCCTTTAACTTTAGGTGACTGCAGTTCAGAATAAAGCACAAATATGGGCTTCTAGCACTCTACCAGTTAATGCATACAAGCATGTTTTCAGCCTAATCGTCAGCTAAAATTATAAATTCTACGTAATTTGTATATTTTTTTATACTTACCAATGGCCCAGACTAGCTGGTGCTAACTCAAATTTAATCCAGGGCCAAACACAAATTTTGCCCCCCAATCCCCCAAATTTGCATGCAAAAACAAAAATTGAATGTCCTATCTGGTCCTTTATACTTTTGCGAACTGTGCATGTGCAGTATCCAGGAAGAAGCTGAGGTAAAAACCCAGGGGGCAATTTCTCTAAGCTTTTTTGTTGCAACAAATAACCAATGGTGAGCGGCTGTGTTACTTCAAAATTTTGACACAGCATTGGCTTTGTCTGTTGTAAAACACTGAACTATAGTTGTGCAGTATACCCAAAACACCATTTGATATTGGTACTGGTGTGAGTACCACCTGTTATGTTGTTGATACCGAATACTGTACTGATACTGAGGTAAATCATTCTAAACCAGAGGTGTGATTGTCCATATGCCCTGCCACAATGATTATTCTAAGACAAAAAGCGGCACAACTCTGGTGAAAAGAGTCCGATCGAAAGTATAATTGCAGGTGCACAGGTTCCCATGGTAGTGAACATCATTACCAAGTTTCAAAGGAATTGACAAATAAAAAATCTGAGAAAATCTCCGGACAAAATTCAGGCATTCTAAGATGAAAAGGGGTATAACTCTGGGAAAAAAGTCTGATCGAAACTATAATCACAGATGCACAGACAGGTTCCCATGGTGGTGAACATCCTTTCCAAGTTTCAAAGGAAATGACCCATAAACATCTGAGAAAATCTCAGGACAAAATTCTAGGCCTGCTTTTTTTAAGTCAAAAAGGGGCATAATTCTGGCAAAAATAATCCGACTGGAACTATAATCACAGGTGCACAGGTTCCCATGGTAGTAAACATCCATACCAAGTTTCAAAGAAATCGACCCATAAACATCTGAGAAAATCTCAGGACAAAATTCTAGGCCTGATTTTTTTATGTCAAAAGGGGGCATAATTCTGGCAAAAATAATCCGACCGGAACTATAATCACAAGTGCACAGGTTCCCATGGAGGTGAACATTCATACAAAGTTTCAAGCAGATTGGTCCATCAACGTCTGAGAAAATCTCTGGAAAAAATTATGTTGACGGACGGACAAGGTGATTCCAGTATACCCGCCACAACTTGTTGCGGTGGTAATAAATACTGATACTGAAACCAAATTTGAAATTTTAATACCATCCAACCCTACCGATTATAAACAGGTACAGTGTAATAAACCCCCCAATTTTCATCATGTGAAAACATTCCATCAGCATAGGTAAGGAAAAAAGGCAGTTAAGGAGGGTTATTTGGACCCTTTCCACACATATATATAAAAAGTTAACAGGGCAGAATGCAGCAATTTTATTGTAAAACTGAGTGTATTCGGCATAAATGTTGCCTGCTGAGTCCATGTATCTTGACATGTACCTTTTAAAATGAATATTCCATGAAGTTTTCTATCTAGGCTTTGCTACTGGACCAATCAGAGGTTTTCAAGAAGGTTGAGGATAACACGCCACTGCTAATGTTGCTTGTGCTCACATGCATTTGGTATTTGAGCACAAAGCAACAAATGATTGGTGTGTTAATTTTCGAAGAGCACATGCACTTGGCATTTGAGCACAAAGCAACAAATGATTGGTGTGTTAATTTCGAAGAGCTTTCCCTTATTATTGAGGTGTAAAAATTCTGACCATGTTCATCAGCAAAATAAATATACACTAAGCTTACCACATACAGTTGTGAAATACATCTTTAACTTAGTAAAATGAACAGAAAAGCATGATTCATACAGACTAAAAAAATTTGGCTTTCCAAAACTTTTCCATACACCTGACATCAAATTTCCCTAATCCCAAAGGTTAAATGTAACTCATTATATAATTGTACCTTTTCAATGTCACCCTCCCTCCACAACTTGACAACTCTTTAACTCTAAAGGGCCAAATTGTAACTTTGATCACTTTGGACTGTAATAAAACCGAGCCTCAAATATTGAGGCTGCAGGTAAACTTTTAAGTTATATTATAAGTACCTTGGCAATTGTTTCTAGGCAAATCTTGCCAAGAAACAACTGCAAGGCCACCAGATGTACTCTATCAAATTGTGGCAAAAATGTATACAAACCACCTGGCCTTTAAGGGTTAAGAAGCCCCAAACACCAATGACTCAAGTAGTGATTCACAGTGAACCCTAAAAATTGGGAGAACAAATCTTTTTTGAATGGTCACATTAGACAGGAGAAATACCCTGTTACACATATCTGGTCATTTTCCATAACTTTTCCAAAACCCAATGTTCCATACTTTTCCAGGGCCTGGAAAATCAATTCACTGTTTTCCAAGACTTTTCATACCTTTTCATAACCTGTATGAACCTTGTAATAATCCCCTCGTTTGAATATTTCTGACAAACAAGAGGTATCTTTCCTTCATACGTCATGCTATTTTCCAATTTTTAAGATTGTATTTGATATATAAATTAACTCCTTAACAACTGTGATGGAAAAAAACTGACCTGCACTATTCACAAAAAACAGCATTCAAATCCTAGCAGTTGTTTATAGGCGAGTCTTGGCTGCCTATACAGGCAGCCAAGACTTGCCAAGAAACAACTGCATGGCCACCAGATGTACTCTTATCAAAGTGTGACAAAAATGTATACAAACGACCAAACCTTCAAGGGTAAAGCCCCAAACATCAATGACTAAAGTAGTGATTCTTGGTGAACCCTAAAAATTGGGAGTGCAAATATTTTTTGAATGGTCACAATAGACAGGAGAAATCCCCATGTTACAAGTATCTGTTTGTTTTTCATAACTTTTCCAAAACCCACCCCAATTTTCCATACTTTTCCAGGGCCTGAAAAATCAATTTCCTGTTTTCAAAGACTTTCCATAACCTGTATGAATCCTAGAAAAGTCAACCAATATATTATTCACTACACTCTAGAACAATGAGAGTTGTTGTTATAAAGATGGAGGAGTAGAAAAATAGAAGTGAATCCCCTCCACTCAAATCCAGTACAGTGGAACCCTGTTAAGTGAATAGCCAGTTTGCCAATGAAAATTATTCATTTAACAGGAGTATTCAATTAACAGATTGTGTCACTTCCCTGTATTCTGGAGATAAATTTAGCATTTATTCTATTATATCTTGTTTGACAGAGCACCATGAGCTCAGTCAAACAATTAAATGTCTGAAATGGATGTACTGCGGCCGAATATGAACAAAGGAAAACTGGGGAGAGTCAGGGTAATTTCATGACAGGTTTCAAAATTTTTTATTCAATTAACAGGAGTTTAATCTATAACCTATATTCAATTAAAAGGTCAAATTTGTACTGGAGGTATGGTAAATAGTTTTGTGTTAGGAAATCATATTCAATTAACGGGTTATTCAGTTAAGTGTGTTCCACTGAATTACAGAACTTGGTGACTGTTTGATAAAACATTACAGGGCTTGTACACCTCAAATTCCCGACTTTCCCAGACATTTTTGGGAATTTTTCAGGCACTTCCCATGTCCTCCACTTCAAATTATTTGAATTATCTCTGATGTCCATATCCATATCACACAGATCAACAAAAATTAATTTGCATAGTTTTTCGTTTGCAGACATTTATTTATATAGGCGAGGTTGATATCACTTTAGGCAGTTTTGAGGGTGGGGGAAGCCGAAATGAATAACCGTGGGACTCACCAATTCAATAACTTGTACACACTGCACCACCGTGTTTCACTTGGCCAATTGGGATTAAGTGTCTTGCTCAGACACAATGTTCAGGACTGAACCTACTTTATTTGATGGTAATTAGAACCGTTTACATCATTTCTTGAGAAACCCAAAATGATGTCAAGTGGTTGAATTTTTAAACAGAGAAAACTTAATCTACAAATTTTCTTGTAAATCAACAGCTATGACTGACTGCATGAGAGCAGTATTTTGAGTGGAAGCTATTTATTCCATGTGTAATGTAATTAACAGAATATGAAACCGAACATATCCGACTGCAAAGCTGTACACTCTGGTAACACATCAGATATAAAAAGTGTCCTGTAACATACAAGCACTTTTTTAGACCAAAAAAGGCAAAGAAATATTATTCAAGCACTTTTCGAGACTTTTACATAAAATGTTCCAACATTCAAATTCCTAGAATATCAGTTTTAAAAATAACCCTTTACCCAATGCACATGATATCAAAAGTTATTATTTTAAATATTTTTTCAAAATTTTAATTTTTTTTCAAGTAAACCATATCATGAGACCCCCCACTGAATGAGCTCATTGCAATGAAGGGTCACATGTGGTTTTGTTGAATTTTGTTAAAAGATATTTTGTTTCAGCTCCATTTGTATATTACATGAGCGGTGGTGGCTGATTCATTAGGTAAAATGTTAAAACATTTTCATATAATTTCAAGGACCTATACGAAGCCTGTATTATATGTGGATTGATGTATACTTTCTGTAATTAACTTGTGAAATCTACCTATATAAAAGAAAAGCTTGCTTTACTCACCTCTTCTCCTTTTGCAATTCTCCGACTTGTAATAATGATAATCTTATCATCTTTCTCAATTGGTACCACTTCAGCAGCACAGCTAGGATTACAGGAATGGTTAATATATCGAGCTGGACCTCCTGCCATTGTGGCATCTATCACTGTTTCATTATCAATGCGAAACATGTATACACCTCGGTTCTGAAAAAAAAAAAAAAACAAAAACTAATTATTACTTTCCAAAGTGTGATTTACTGGGATTTCTGGGTTTGATTATAAACGGTAACTTCACAAGTGAATTACGCAATCAACAATTGTGTCATGTATCCGTGCGCACATACAAAGACGCTTTGCCGTGGATGTAATGGGGACTTCATTGTTTTTTTTTAACCTTTTACCTGATATGAAAAGACAACACTTGCAAAAATCATTCTTGAATAGCTATAATTTTTTGTTTTTGTTTCAAAAACATAGGTTATGACCCCTCATTGGAATGAGCTCATTCCAATGAGGAGTCATAACCTATGTTTTAAAGACAAAAATGATAAATAATGAAAATTAATTGGCGATTTTTAAGAATAGATTTGGCCGTTACGTTAGGTGAAGAGTTAAATAATATAATTGTCGTTAATAATGAAAAGTAATAAACAGAGTAATCACTTGACTGGAAATAATTCATTCGAGGCGAGGGACTATATTATAAAACACTTGTGCTTGTACAACATCCCTCACCTCTCATGAATTATTTCACGTAACAAGTCCAGTCAAACAATTACTCTCTATAGAACCATTTCAACCTTGTATGCATTTATTTATTGGTGTTTAACCCTTTACCCAATGCAGGTGATATCAAAATTTATTATTTTAAATATCATTTTTTATTTTTTTCCCCAAATTTCAACAAAACCATATCATGTGACCCCTCGTTGGAACGAGTACAACGAGCTCGTTCTGACGAGGGGTCACATGATATGGTTTTGTTGAACATTTTTTGAAAAATACTATTTTTTCAACTGCTGAATTTGCATATTACGCAGGTGGATGCGGCCGATTCGTTGGATTAAGGGTTAAAGTTACAGTCATCTGTATCTATGGCTATTTCAGTAACTCAACATGGGTATGAAGTAAAGTTTAGCCAATCATTTATACTTATGTTGCCAACTTCAGAGGATTTCCACCAGGGCCTGATTTACCAGATCCTATTTTACAAGTGAAGCAGAACTTGATGACCACAGTAAACAAGAACTGCTCCACTTCCCGGGTTACCAACAGGGAACCTGGTATGCATAAATGTTTGTGAAAACAAAAGTTGGCAGAAGGATTAGTGATAAATCAGTCTTACAGTTGATGATGATGATCAAATGGTTTTTGAGCACTGAAGGCATGCAGGGAAGGTGTGCGGTTAACTAAACCCTTATGACCCCTTTTGCAGTACCATGGTACCATTCCATGTCCTGCAGCTACACAGGAGGAGAAGCAAAGGAGCCAGGAAAGCCAACCCAAGGAGCCAGGAAAGTCACCAGCTGTGGTATTAAATTTTCACTGGATCTCCTGACAAATGTGTGATAGACTCCCATTTCACTGTGTACAGTCATGTATAAGAAGATTCTCTAAAACCTGCTTTTGATATTTCAGTGAAATTCACTAAAGTTAACAAAGATAGTGGAATGTTTAAGTGGTTAGATCTTTTCTAGAAATAACAAATACTGAGTCGACGCTGAACTGTTACTATGGTTATTAAGATGTTTCACAAAAAATGTCGAAAATAATTCTGGCATACCTGATCTTCATATATTTTTTCTCTTCTATTAGCAACTTCATTCCTGATCAAGTCACCAATGTACTCTATGACCATAGTATGTTTCTCTAAGTCTCTAGCAGAATACAAACCAAGACCCTGGAAAAAAAGAAATAGAATTTGTACATGGATGAACACTGAAATACATGTATTTGCACCTTATTTAATAATCCCCTACACAGAAGTTAGAATATCCATGAGCTCTGTCAAGCAAGACACATGAGGTCAAACAAAAATGTTTTGATTCTCAAACAATCCCTCACTGAAACTGAACCCTGTCACTGGACATATTTATTGTCTTGCAGTGTCGTCCACAAGCAATATTACTACAAAATTGAGAGACTCAAAACTTTTTGCATTTCTTGATTGACAGCAGTATGAGAAATGGGAAGAGAATAACTGAAGAAAATCTACATCCTGTGACTCAGCAATTGTTTCTAGGCAAGTCTTGGCTGCTTAGAATGCAACATGAAAGTTTCACCCAAATAAAAACAACATGTTGGGACAACTGTCCTGTTGCAGTAAAAAGTGATCAGTCAGAATATGGCCCTTAAGGTTTAAAATTAAATAAGTTCATTTATATAATTATGCGATTTCTTTATTCTGTGTGTAAAATTTATTTATTGTTGCTTAACGCCACATCAGCAGCTAAGGCTATATCATGGCGAGAAAACTACAGACACAACAATTATCAAGTATGAATTAAAATTAATTGAATAAAATATGAAATAATCACAAACTTAAAACCAAGAGCAGTCGAAACAATAATGACTAAAGTTATAAAAACCAGAATACTTATAAAATCAACCTGTTGACATTTAGACTTACGGAGTCTGCATTAAAAGAATAAAAACAATTTTAAAATTTATTAAAAAGGTTGATTTCTTTCAAAAATGAGATTATTTTATGCGGCTTGTATGGTAAAATAAAACTCTTAGAGATTGTACTGTAAAATACTGCCCTCTAACAAGATTAAAATCAGTACAATATAAACGAATGTGTTCCAGTGACAACACCTGCTGACAAGGAACACACTCGGGTCACATATTACCCTCTAACAGAAAGGAATGTGTAAGTCGCGTGTGACCAATATGACATCGTGTCAGAATAAAATGATCTTTTCTACAAAGGTTACTGGATGGTTAGTGATCAAATATGTTAGGTCGGAAGCGGTGGAGCTTGTTATTTTTCAAACCATCTCATTCCACCTGCCACAGAGATTTGATGTAGTTACTAATATGTGGTTTGAAATCACTGAAAGGGATGTTAAAATCAGTGAGAGGCTTGGTTAAAGCCTGTTTTACTGCACTGTCTGCTTTGGTGTTACCAGCGATACCAACATGTCCGGGTAACCAGCAAAACACGATATTATATTGGTCAGACATGAGAGTTGTTTGTGTGTGAAAAGGCAGTGGAAAGCTTCTCAATTCATGCTCATTAAATACAAAAAAAAAGTGAAAATAAAACCCTCTCTCCCTCACTAATCTGAACTGTCAGAGAATCAATTAATTTATTTTGTGTGGCCACAGGATAAATGTTTAGTTTATCTCTAAAATTCCTGTTTATTGAATACTCTTGTTAAATTAATATTTTTCACCTGCAAAATAGCTATATGATTAGAAGGGCTTAATTATACGTATTGTTTTCAATGACATCTTTGGAGGCTGTGAAGGCTACTGAATAATTTTTCTCAAAAAATCCCATGATTCCTCAATGGGAAATGTTCACTGATTTCTCATGACAGGCTATTCACCTCTAGTTTATGTTAATCAAAGGATAACAACTAGAAAGTTAAAAAATTTATAGTAATTTATATATTTTTTATACTTACCAATGACCCAGACTTAGCTGGTGCTAACTCTTAAAAATATAGGGCCAAACACAAATTTTGCCCCCCAATCCCAATCCCTAAAATTTGCATCTAAAACCAAAGAAAACATGTCCTGAATGGCCCTCCACACTTCACCTCTACTGCGCATGCGCAGTGTCAAGGACGTCCCGAAATCATTCTTGTAACCAGTGCCTGGTAAGCGCTATGTACTCAGCGGGGAGGTATGAGTTCCCAACTCCTGGGAGGGCCATCCCCGTCTGGGTCATTGGTAAGTATAAAAAATATATAAATTACTATAAATTTTTTAACATTTTTATACTGTACCAATGACCCAGACTTAGCTGAATAGTAAAAAGGCTGGAGGGCCTAGGACATAGAGCAAGTTGAAATACGCTCAATTATATAAAATAGAGTCATCCCCTCTAGGGGAAAAGGAGTATTAGGCCTTACATGTATCTTTCTTATTTATGATAAATTAGAAAGACACAACACCTTCCAAAATTGAGCATCATAACATCCAATGTACTCTATTAATATCCAGTATAATCCTTATACTAATAATTTTTAAAGTAAGCCAATAAATAAAGTCTAGAGAATAGAGACTCTTTATACTCCTTAAAAGTGTCTGAGGATTGTATAATAACGCCCGTTTGACACGTGATATATTCAAAAGCTATACTTTAAAAACTATGACCTGAATGAATTTTTAAAACATAAACTTCTCACTTAAAAGCCATCCCAGTAACAGCTCAGAATTACTAACTCCGGAGGAGGTATCCCCTTGTTTTCATAATAAAACAGGTGACCCAAGGGAACACCCTCCCTCCCCCCCCCCCCCTTCTTGCCCTGGGTCAAATAGCCCAGAGCGAAGAGGGCAGCAGGACGGTGTCACTGCCGGAACATGAAAGCCTACCTAAATATAGTAGCAACTGTTAAGTGAATGACATTCTGAGCCGTAGATAATAGACCTAACAATGGAGGCCTCCAAAAATGGACTCAATATTTTTGAGATAAAAATTCATGAATGTGGATGGCTGAGCACAATGAGCAGCCTTCAAAAATCTATAATAGCGACACTATTAGTGTAAGCCCCAAGATGTAGAAAGAGCTCTTACTTCATGAGCCGAAATCTCAAGTACAAACTGCTGAGTCAATGATATACCATAAGCAGTACCGATAGTTAATTGAATCCATTAGCAATAGAATGGAGCGTAATGTCCTTCTATTAGGCATCAAAGACAGAAGAAGCTTACGTCCGTACTAATAAACTGATATCTGTTTATAAATACGTAAACTCTAACCGGACAGAGTAAAGGCCTATGCCCGTACGAAGACGGAAGGACCTTAATAACAATATGTTCCGGATATTATTAGGAGCCTGACTCTTAACCAAAAATCCAACCTAAGTAATAAAGGAAGTAGTGTTTCCGTCACTACAAAAGTGAGAATCATCCACTGATAGTGCATGAAGCTCACTGACTCCTCAGTAAAAGAGAAGACTAACAGAATTACTGTCTTAAATGGTCAGAATTTGAAAACTACTGTTTCCAGAGGCTCAAATGATTACTTAGCTAAACAAGAACAGAAGCTAAATTCCGTATAGAAATTTAATCTAATGATTCTAGGTCTATTTATCGAAAAGATTCTAACTGACTTAGATAACCTTAATAGTAACAGGCTGCAGTAGATCTTGTCAAACAAGTATACTAGAAAGTTGCAATGTCTAGTATGGAGGGATAAAAAATATCAACATAATGATCCCTACACCAACGACGGAAGAGCCTCCACTTTAGCCGCATAGTATAGCGAAGAAGAGGTTCTCCTACAGTAAGAAATCGCGTCCAAAGCTCATCCTGTACAATGCTTGCCATGCAAGAAGGACCACACAATGGAATACGTGAAGGTTGAGACCTTGCGGGTTGTGATGAAGTTGACACGATTTCCCCAGCGAAAGAAGATCCTCTCATGGAGAAAGTTTTCGCGGTAAGTCCCGCAGTAGACACCTGAGTAAATTTACCCACGGTCTCTGCGAAGACAGAGATGCTATCAACAGAATTGTATTATGGATGTTTATCTTAGCAATACTTGCTGAATCAACAGCGCTGGAGGATACGCATATCCTATCATTCCGTCCTATTAGATCAATAGAGCATTAACAACATAAGGGATCCGGACATGCAAACACATACGTCTGCAAATGAATAGTGAGTTGTGTCGCAAATAAATTATCATTGGGCATTCCCATTGATAGCAAATCTGATTGAATACTTGTTTGTTGAGAGTCCATTCTAACGGCAACAAGTGACCCTTACGTGAAAGGGAGTCTGCTAATACAATCAGACGACCCGCAATATGACGGACCAAAGCAGAACTTGGTGTACTATAACAAACAGAAGGATTCTTTCCGTTAAATTGAATAACGGAATCGAATGAGTGCCTCCCTGGTTCCGGAGATACGCAACTACTGTCGTATTATCGGACAGGATTTGGACATGCGTTTCTGAATAATGTTCATCCAATGACATAGTGCAAGCCTAAAGAACATTATTCCCTGGAAGATAAGTACTTGCCTAGAAACTGCGGAACCCAAAGACCCTGGCACTTCGAATCCGTTGGGATCAATATTGTACCCCAACCTGTTTGACTGGCATCCGTCATAATCATAAAACTCGGATCCGGCAACTGCAGTGGCACTCTCTGAGTCAACCACTGAATGTTGCCCCAGTCTGAATCTCTTGCTACACTTGATAGACAAGAGAATGTGTATATCGAGCAATTCATAGATTGCTGAAGAGTTGCCGTCGAAGAGAAGCTTCTCCGAGGCCGAAGCGACTCTGAGAGAGTTCTTCACCTTACTATCCACGCGCGTGGATGTAGCTAGGGCTGCGTCACGTCTAACCAACTCCAGGTTGCCACTGAAGGGCGAAGTTATACGTGGAAAAACTACTGCCCTTGAAAGAAATCACATTGAGGATCATATCCTGGAATTCTTTCTCTTGAAGACGTAATGATAACGCCTCAGTAAGGTGGTCTACGTATGATAAAGCGTCTAAGTTAAGTCTATTAGACATCATTGTCGTTTCCAACATCGTGGTTGGAATTGACATAGACGGCGAAAAAGATAATTCCCAGTCTTCAACCCTGCCGTCTAGACGCATATGAACTCTCGGTATGCCCTGTTCTGCCAAAATAAATTATTTCCTAGAATTGATAAAAGGCAGAAGAGCATTGCGGACAAGAAACTAAACTATCATGCTTGGTAGCAAGCTTATATATAGCGTCGTTAAATAATTCGAATGTTCTAATGACATTATTGGACTGTGTCGGTAAGTCAGGGACAATGTCCCTGAACCGATCCAAAACTCCGTGTCCAATGACGCTATTAGTCTCTTATCCAGCATCACAGCAATGTAGTCCGACGGAACAACCTGTGGAAGATGATGCCGGAAGAAATGTATGGCAGCTTCCGTTGTTCTGAAAGGGAAAGATCGAAATCGTCCGAATCCCTTTCGCCATCCTGTCGGACCCTATCAAGTGTTCGGTCGTCCGAACCTGATGCAACAGCGAAGCGCACTGACCCAGCGCCGTCGGATAATTCCTGATCTGATGGAGAATCTGTCGATTGCTGGGATGCTGCGATAAACTGTGCTAACTTGGATAGCATGTCCGTCACTGAGGCCTGTGGAGAAGCGGTCTTACGATGCATTGCCGCTGGAAGCTCCGTGTTCGTTACCCCGTGCATACTTCTATTATGCGAACGAACGGAGTGTATAAGCCTCGTGTCCCTTGGCTACCGGATGGCGTGACCTGTTCACCGTGGAATCATTGAATGACGAAGCTGGCCGGATACTCGAGGTCACGTAGCCAATGTGCGGTCGTGTGCGCTGCTGTGAGGATGAGGAAGCATCATCGACAATCTCTCGGACTGTCATTATAACGGAGCGTCCCAAGCGGCAGACATATGCTCCGAATGCGAAATATCTGTACCACAACATCCGTATGTTGTTGTACGAGAGAGGGACCTCTCTCGCTCGCAGCCCGGACGGACCTGGACGGGCTAGGAACCGGACTAACAGGCTTCCTCTGATCTGTCCTCTAATCCGTCGTCACTGGGTGTGTACTAAAGTTTATTATAGTGCTTGCATCACCCAAATCTCCTTCCTAGACTGCAACGGACGAACCCGGCTGCCGAACCATTCGATGAATGGACGCTACACCGGGTGAGCTAGCGAATGTCAACTCCGTCGATCCTACTAGGGACCTCTTAGGCGATTGACATATTCCATGAGCACTTACTGCCGCTAGCTCTTCATTAACTATGACGACAGAGGGACACTTTTGAAAGACATCTCCGTAACTTTGCGAACCAGACATGCTTGTTAATAGCAAGCAAATAATATATATAGCGTCGTTCAATAATTCGAATGTTGTGTGACATTATTGGACTATGTCGGAACTGAGGGACGATGTCCCTGAACCGAACCAAAAATTTCTTTGTCCACCGACGCTATCAGTTTCTTATCCGGCATCGCAGCATTCTGGTCCGACGAAAGAACCTCTAGAAGATAAAGTCAGATGACATAAACAACAGCTTATGTTGTTCCGAAAGGGAAAGCTCGAAATCCTCCGAATCCCTTTCGGCATCCCGTCGGACCGGATGAAATTTTCGGACATCCGTACCTGCTTCCGCGGAGCGTCCCGACCCAGCGTCGTCGGACAATACATGATGCGACAGATTCTGTCGTTGCTGGGATGCTGCGATAAGCTGTGCTATTTGGGATAGCACGCCCGTCACCGAGGCCTGTGCAGTAGCGGTCTTACGATGCATTGCCACCGGAAGCTCCGTGTACGTTGCCTCCAGCACACTTTCTTATGCGAACGTCCGGAGTCTGCAGGCCTCGTGTCCCTGGCTACCAGATGGTGTGACCTGGTCGCCGATGATTCTCTGATTGGCGAAGCTGACTGGATATCCGAGGTCACATAGCCAAGAGCAGTCGTGTGCGCTACCATGAGAATGAGGAAGCCTTATTGACAGTCTCTCCGGACTGACTATATATCGGAGCATCCCGAGCGGCGGACGTATGCTCCGAATGCGAAACATTTTGTACCACAACATCTGGGGCCAGATGCTGCTGTACGAGAGAGGGGCCTCTCTCGCTCGCAGTCCGGATGGACCTGGACGAGCTAGGAACCGGACTAAAAGGCTTCCTCCGTTCTCCCTCTAATCCGCCGTCACTGGGTGTGCATTTGGTTGATTTCTAGTGCTCGCATCACCCCAAAACTCCTTCTAGACCGCAACGGACGAACCCGGCTGCCGAACCATTCGATGAATGGACACTACACCGGGCGAGCCAGCGGACATCAAAGGCCGTCGAACCTACTAGGGTCCTCTCAGGCAATTGACGTATTTACATGAGCACTTTTCCGCTAGCTCTTCATTAATTGTGACGACGGAGGCACACTTTTGGAAGATATCACGGATACATCACCCTATTCTTGATCGTCTGAAATAGAGATTGATAAAGTAGAGTGACCCTGCGGGGAAAGGACCGGAATGGCCAATTCCCCACTAACATAACGTGACATGCGCTTCCCATGTTGTCATCGAAATTAACACATACAGAACAGGAGTTAGTGCGAGTACACTGACTACATATACAATGATTATGAAAGTCAGAGGAAGATTTCCTCTTATTACAATTGAACAATATCCTTTCATTATGAAAAGAAAACAAAGTCCTAGTATTCGCACCAACCCCTAACAATCAAAATACATAATAATATGATCCATTAATATATAAAAAATAATTGCAATCAAAAAATTTTGAAAAAATATTTTTTCAGAATAGCCCAAATTTCTGAAAAGTAACGTTGAGCCCCAATGGATCCCAAGCCTAAGAGTGGACAAAAATTCTAAAAATATTTTTAACAATTTATGCAACACTTACGAACAATAATAATGTATCTAGTTATGATTAAATTAACATCCAGATATTATTTTCAAGAAATCCCCCCTCACACAGAGGGCTGTTGTAAATGTAAACAATAAGTGTAAAAACACTAGAACAAGACTCCAGGCCCCCTGGCTCGAAATCAGTTACCAATAATACACTATCTGATGCAAAACAGAGACTTCCAGGGAAGAAACTGCAGGCAGAACACTACGCCTAACCACCCATAGGTGAAGACGTAAACATGGGGAAAAGAACAGAATTCATTCTGTTATCCAGCTAAAACTCCCAAGAAATTTTAGTAATAAAATTACAGAAAATATGCCAAAAGCATGGGAGAATAGCAAGAGGGGACTTAAAGGAAAGCGAGAGAGGAAAACACTGAACAAGCAGTGTAATTTGATAACAAGAATGACCACAACAGGCTGTTGCCTCGAAAATAGGTAACTTAACATAATTTCATTAAAAAATTTTAAGTTACAGCCCTGATAATTTTCTGTCACTCATTTTTCCTCACCTCCTTCTATATCCTCCTTAGAATCACCATTTCTCTAATATTTATGTGTCTGGCATCATTTAAACTGAGATTTACAAGCACAAAGATCAGTCAGATGTTAACTGATGAAGGGCCAAACAAAGAATGATTAATGGCGCCAATTTCGGGACGTCCTTGACACTGCGTATGCGCAGTAGAGGTGAAGTGTGGAGGGCCATTCAGGACATGTTTTCTTTGGTTTTGGATGCAAATTTTGGGGATTGGGGGCAAAATTTGTGTTTGGCCCTATATTTTTAAGAGTTAGCACCAGCTAAGTCTGGGTCATTGGTACAGTATAAAAATATTCCTCTCTTATAATAATAATGTCCTTGACATCTGTTCCTGGATAGCACTTCCAAAAAGTTTTGCAACTATAAATTTCAGGTCATGCTATCGGCAAGGATAAAAATAAAAAAAAAAATAGTGGTTGTCATCTATACTGGGACTTAGTATAGGCTATATTTTGGAAATCAATGTAAAAAGATATTGTGAAGCTAAAAAAATTCTTTCTGACATACCTGTATTCTTGACCTTCCAAGATAAACATTATTCTTCCATTCAGTCTTCAGACGTTTGTACTGCTGTGTTTTGGAATGCACAAACTGCTTCATATAAGGCGTACTAAGATCACCGATAACACCAGTAACTGTAGACGGTAAGGACCTGTTTGTACTACTGGACTGCAGTAATGTGTGAGGCCTAAAATATATAAAATGTACAGATACATTAAGTCTAAAAGCTTAAAGGTTTCCAATTTTGGTAAATTGTCACGACTTAACTGGTACAGTGCTAGAAGCCACTATCAGGGCTTTAATATGAAGAGCGGGGACCCCAGCCTAAAGGTGCCATATTCTGTGGATGTGCTTCATATTATCTTAGAAGTGAAATTTCTTAGTCTGTATGGGTTTGTCTTGTTACAATTTATGGGAGAGTGCCCCTTGGCACTCTCCCATAAATTGTAACAAGGCAAAGACACTGAACAAATTTTGATGACCAAAAATAACTTAGCACTCTACCAGTTAAGAACAGGAGCCTCAACATGCATGCTTTGGTTGAACTTCCTAGGTTTTTTCCAAGTACACTGACAGTTGATTTAAGACAAGTCCTGGCTGCATTTATAGGCAGCCAAGACTTGTCTAGAAACAAGTGCAAAGTCACAGAACATGTTGTAGCAATGATGTATGAAAGATCTGCAGGCCTTCAGGGGTTATTAAATGATAGTGCCAATGACACTTTAGCTTAACTTGACTGTGTGTAGTGTCTCATGAAAAAGATAATATTCAATGTTCATGAAAGGATTATGAAATAAGACAAGAATTGTGATACTTGAGAATATGTTAATTTCTGTTCCCTACATGCTTTGTTTTCAATAAGAATAATTTGGCGGTCACGGTTGACGATTGTGACCAAAATAGAAGTCTCATCTGGATATCATACCAAGTTATCCTACTAAGGTACAATGAAATTCCTTCATAATAACAACCTGTAGACAGTGCTAAGGGAATCTAGGTCATGTGACCAGGTGGCATTAATGGCTGACCAATCGTGACCAAAATAGGACAGTCTCATCTAGATATCATACGTAGTTATCCTTCCAAGTTACAATAACATCGCTTCTTAAATATGAACTGTAGACTGTGCTAAACAAATCTAAGGTCAAAGATGAGTGAACTCGACCAAAATAGGACGTTCTCATCTAGACATTATACAGAGTCATCCTACCACGCTGCAATGAAATCCCCTCATTAACTGGTAGAGTGCTGGAAGCCCATATTTGGGCTTTAATCTGAAGTGTCAGTACCACAATTTAAAGGCTTCATATTCAGTGGATGTTCTGCATATCACCTTTGAAGTGAAAGTATTGAGTCTGTTAGGACTTGCCTTGTTACAATTTATGGGAGTGCCAACAGGCACTCTCCCATAAATTGTAACAAGGCAAAGATGTGTGAACAAATTTTGATGACTAAAAACAATTCAGCACTCTACCAATATAATACAACCTATAGATTTTGCTAAAACTTTTCGGATTTCGGGCCCATGCAGCCGTCACATTTGATTGATCGCGACAAAAAGGGGAGGTTCTCATATCGACATGACCTCAAACCTGCATATGAAATTTTGTGATGATCAGACAAGAACTACGGGGTGTAGCTGTTTGTTTGTTTGTTGGTGGTTAACGTCACATATTTATGCACCATGGCTAATCGTGACACAACATGGAGATGAAGTCAAGTTTAGTCAATCGTTGATCAACATGTTGCCCATTTTAGAGGACTTTCACCCCAAGCATTGGTGACTGGGTCCTATTTTTCTAGTAAAGCGGAACTGGTTTACCACAGTAAACAAGTGCTGCTTACTTCCCGGGGTTCCCACGGGGAAAAACGGGGTGTAGCCTGTGGTAAAGAAAATGTGAACAGACTCATAGACTTACAGACTACCACACATGTGATGGCAATAGCTTATCTTGACTTCATTTAAAATGTATTCTATTCACAAGGTCTGAAATTATAATACTACTACTAAAGTTACTCCTAATCTCCCCCCACCCCCACCAAAAAAAAAAAGAAAGATAAAAAATTACCATAAACTTCACAGATACAAGCACTATACATGTAAATGTCAAACTTCCATATTTTTTTTATTTTCTTACACTTCTCCTACAATCAATTCATAGCTACGGTGCAGTGAAGTAATTTGAAGAAAAGGGAAATTACAAAAAATTCTGAGAAGTCCCTCTCATATGTAAAAAAAAATTAAATTGTTCAACTTCAAGAAATTACTTGTAGTTCTACGATCACTTCATGGCTGCTAAACACAGAGAATCTAATTCCATGCCTTTTCCAAAAAATTCTATGACCAGGTTAGTTCGCACCTAAACAGAAAAGCTTCGTTCTTTTCATAATTTTTGTGCATGTCATGCATAATTTTTACACAAAATCAATCCTTTTTAAAACTGGTTAAGAATTCCATGACTTTTCCAAAATTTTTACCCTTCCAGGCCATTTTACAAAACTTTTCAACGCCCTTGAATTTTTTTTTCAAAATTCCTTGACTTTTCCAGGATTCCATGACCCATACGAACCCTGTAAACAGCAGAAATGGGTTGATGGAAATAGAAATTAAGGAAAATCCATAACAATCTAGAAAAATTACTCCACAGAAGACCTCTTGAAAAACGTTAAGCAGAAATCAAATAAATTTCTCTCAAGATCATATTCCATTTAATATCATTTTGCAAACTAGAGCGCACTGTCACAGTGCCGAAGCTACGACGATTCATGCAACGCCAATGATGTTTTAAAAATGATGATGACAAAAAAACTCATTGGTGACAAAAAAACTCGGTGACAGACCAACCGACAGACAGACTGACATTGCAACATATAGAGCTGCTCGTCACAGCTAAATGAGGACCTTCAACTTTAAAGTTAAATCCAAGTTGTCATTTGTTTCCAAAACTCTGGGTTTGCTTCAATGGTGCCCACTGAAAAAAGAAAGGGGTTGGTTCCAAGACAGATATTTTTTATCTCCCTGCATTCCAAGTTAAAATTATGACCCCTCCCAGTCCCACCACCAAATTGTTCATTCAAAGAGTGATTTACGATCTGTTTTCAATTTTAGACAGAAGGTGATTTGGTGTGTACCCTTATCAAATATAGGAGAAATATAAACAAACACTATTAACCCTCTGCACTCTGATGTCAAAGTGGCAAAGTTTTCAGCCGCAAATATTTCCGATAATGCAGTTTTACATTTAACCAAATATACCTTGTTTGACAGAGCTCTGTGAGCTGTTTCAAGCAAGATATAATTGGTTAAATTCATAGCTAAACAAGAGAAAAACAGAGTGAATGTACAAAATTCTATTACATTACCAGAGTGCTAGGCAGTTAAAGATGAATTCAATGTTGAAATACAATTTTTTTACAAACCAAACATCAGAAGGGATTGGTGATAAAACTGGGTCATCCCCATGAAAACTGAAATTAGCTGATCAGGGCAAATGTAACAAAATTATGTTATAACACTTTAAAAAGGTACAAACATCTTTTTGCTTTTAATGATGCATTTTACATTCATTTTGAAGATTTTTGAACAAGGTAATGCTTAGATTGGGCCTAAAAAAATAAAAAAACTGTTTCTCAGGCCCTCCCGCATGGTCCTTTTGGCTGCTGCATGCTCTCTTTTTATAACCAATTTAAACTTTAAAAAAATGAAAATTAAATGGTTTATGTCTGATATTTTACCCAAGTTGAAAATATTGATGAATTTGTCCCTTGAGTGCAAGAAGGCTTTGCAATGCTTTAGCATTGCAAAGCCTTCTTGCACTCCAGGGATGATATACACCACCACCCATGCTATTCTGTAGATTATGAGGCCTAAAACTTGAACCAAGAACATGAACTTTTGATGGCAAAGAAGAAATTACTGAAATAAAAAATAAAATAAAAAAATGCTCGCCCGCATGCAATTTCTCAAATAATGGCCTGAGAAACAAGATCTATCTACTTTGTGTGGCCTTGTAAATGTTTTGTAATTGCCTACAAATTGACACTCAAACCATTTCAAAACTGCCAATTTTTTTTTACTGATATTTCCAGGATTTTTTTGCCGAAACTCGGTGACAAATGGGAGCAAAATGGAGGCGAGTGGAAAATCGCTCACCTCAAATGAAGTTTGCGAGGGTGAAAAATGTGAGGAGAGCGATTTTGATTGAGAGTGTTGATTTCAATGTTTAACTTCATCTGACAAACGTCCTTCGAAAACAAATGTTTGAATACAACGGAACACGGATGGAAATTTTGACGGTGAAAAAATATGTAACCCACTAAAATTAGGTCTGGATTTCAAATGGCAGATTATTAAAATCGTGGAAAGTTAAAAAATTTATAGTAATTTATATATTTTTTATACTTACCAATGACCCAGACTTAGCTGGTGCTAACTCTAACAAAACCAGGGCCAAACACAAATTTTGCCCCCCAATCCCCAAAATTTGCATCCAAAACAAAAAGAAATCATGTCCTAAAGGACCTCCATACTACGCCTCTACTGCGCATGCGCAGTGACGCAGACGTCCCGAAATTGGCGCCAATTATCATTCTTACTGGCAGTGCCTGGTCAGCGCTATGTACTCAGCGGGGAGGCAAGAGTTCCCAACTCCAGGGAGGGCCATCCCCGTCTGGGTCATTGGTAAGTATAAAAAATATATAAATTACTATAAATTTTTTAACATTTTTATACTGTACCAATGACCCAGACTTAGCTGAATAGTAAACAGGCTGGAGGGCCTAGGACATAGAGGAAAATCCAATAAGCTCAACTATATAGTAAAGAGGTAACCCCTTAAGGAGAAAAGGAGTATTAGGCTTTACATGTATCTTTCTTATTTAATATTAAATTAGAAAGATACACTACCCTTAATAATTGAGCACAATAACATTCATGTTCTCTATTAACATCCAGTATAACCCTTATACTAATTATTTTTAAAGCAAGCCAATAAATAAAGTAGTCCAGAGAATTGAGACTCTTTATAGTCATTTAAAAGTGTCCGAGTATTGTATATTAAAGCCCGTTTGACACTTGACATATACAAATGCTTCACACCGAGCTACACTTTAAAAATAAGACATGAATGAATTTAAACATTAATATTACACTTTAAAACCATCCCGGAAGCGACTCAGAAATACTGACTTGGAGGAGGCATTCCCTTGCTTTTCACTATAAAGCAGGTGACCTAAGGGAACACCCGCCCCCCCCCCCCCCCCCCTTCCCCTTGCCCTGGGTCAAAGAGGGCAGCCGGACGGAGTCACTGCCGGAACAGAAAGCCTGCATAACTATAGTTGCAACTGTTTAGTGGACGACATTCTGAGCAACAGATAACGGACCTAAACAATGCAGGTCTCCAGAAATGGACTCAATATTTCTGAGATAAAAATTCGTAAATGTGGATGGCTGAGACCAATAAGCAGCCTTCATTAAATCTGTAATAGCAACACTATTAGCATAAGCCCAGGAAGTAGAAAGAGCTCTTACTTCATGAGCAGAAATCTTAAGCACAGACTGCTGAGAAGAAGATAAATCTTCATAAGCAGTACGGATAGTTAACTGAATCCATCTAGCAATAGAATGGACTGAAATGTCCTTTCTATTAGGCATCAAAGACAGAAAGAAACGTTTCCGTCCCTTTCTGATAAACTGATATCTCTGTTTATAGATACGTAGTGCTCTAACAGGACAGAGTAAAGGCCTACGCCCGTCTGAAGACGGAAGAGCCTTAATAACAATAGGTTCCGGATATTTATTAGGAGCCTGATTCTTAGCTAAAAAACCCACATTAGTAGTGAAGGTGATAGTGTTCCCAACACTACGATAATGAGAATCATCCACCGATAGTGCATGAAGCTCACTGACTCTTCTAGCAGAAGAGAAAGCTAAGAGAAAAGCTGTCTTATAAGATAAGAATTTGAAATCTACTGTCCCAAGAGGTTCAAATGGCTTTTCCTTCAATTTAAGGAGAACCCAAGCTAAATTCCACTTAGGAATTAATCTAAGAGTTCTGGGTCTATTTATCGAAAAGTTTCTAACCAACTTCGATAAAGAGACATTAGATCCAATTTGTAAACTATCATGATGTGCATAGGTATCAGATAACATAGATCTATAACCCTTTATAGTAACAGGCTGCAGTTTGATTTCGTCAAACAAGTATGCTAGAAAGTTTGCAATGTCTGGTATAGAGGGATCGAATATATCTACAGAATGATCCCTACACCAACAACGAAAAACCTTCCACTTAGCCGCATAGTTTAGCGAAGAGGAGGTCCTCCTACAGTTAGAAATCACGTCCACTGCTCGTCCTGTAAAGTGCTTGCCATGCAAGAAGGACCGCACAACGGAAAAACGTGAAGGTTGAGACCTTGCGGGTTGTGATGGAGTTGGCGCGATTTCCCCTGTGAAAGAAGATCCTCCCGTGGAGGAAGCTTCCGCGGTAGGTCCCACAACAGACACCTGAGTAGATTTATCCACGGTCTCTGTGGCGACAGAGATGCTACCAACAGAATCTTGCATTGAGATTGTTTTATCTTTAGCAATACTTGTTGAATTAACGGCGCTGGAGGATACGCATATCCTATCATTCCGTCCCAAGGGATCGACAGAGCGTCTACTGCAAAAGCTCTTGGATCTGGACACGGAGACACATACGTCTGCAACTGATTGTTGAGATGTGTCGCAAATAAGTCTATCATTGGCCGTTCCCATTGGTAGCAAATCTGATTGAATACTTGTTTGTTGAGAGTCCACTCCGACGGCAACAAGCGACCCTTTCGTGAAAGGGAGTCTGCTAACACATTCAGACGACCCGGTATGTGACGGACCGAAAGAAGAACGTGATGTTCTAACGCAAACAGAAGGATTCTTTCCGTTAGATTGAACAACGGAACTGAATGAGTGCCTCCCTGATTCCGTATATACGCCACTACTGTCGTATTGTCGGATAGGATTTGGACATGAGCATCGTGAATAATGTCCATCCAGTGACGTAACGCAAGCCAAATTGACATCATTTCCTTGACGTTTATGTGCTTGCACAGGAATTGTGGATCCCAAAGACCCTGGCATCTCGAATCCGTTGGGATTAATGATGCACCCCAACCTGTTTGACTGGCATCCGTCATAACGGTAAAACTCGGATCCGGCAACTGCAGCGGAACTCCTTGAGTTAACCACTGAATGTTTGCCCAAGTCTGTATCTCTTGTTTCACTTGATCTGACAAGAGAACGTCTAAATCGAGCGAATGAATTTTCACACTCCAATTCTGAGTCAGGAAAATTTGAAGAGGACGTGTGCGTAACCGCCCCATCGGAATGAGATCCGCGGCGGCTCCGCACAGACCTATCAGCCTCATAAATTCTCTCGCCGTGACTTTGTCTGCGTGCAGACAATAGCGAGTGTAACAACTGACTAACTTCGCTCTGGTTAACGGCAGACGAACGAGATTGTTGTGCGTCTCGAAGCTCATTCCCAGATGAGTGAATGACTTGGACGGCACCAGATCCGACTTCTCCTCATTTACTATAAAACCGAGATGTCGGAGCAATAGAAGAAGATTCTGAACATCGTTCTGAAGCGTTAACTCGTTGCCGTACCTCTGAAGAATGTCGTCCAGGTAGGCCGACGTTACCGCAGACGAATGAGCTCGGAAGTAGATCATTACCGAGTTCATTACCCGAATGAAAGCCCAGGGTGCTAGATTCAATCCGAAGCACATCGCCCGGAATTGATACACCACTCCTAGGACTGCGAAGCGTAGATACTTTCGGAATGTCGGATGTACCATGACGTGAAAGTACGCATCTTTGAGATCTATGCTCGTTGCATAATCGTTCACCCGAATACTCGCTCTGACCGATCGAATCGTCTCCATATAAAACTTCGGAGCGACGATCAGCTTGTTTATCCAGCTCAAATCTATGACTGGACGGAACGAGCCGTCTGGTTTCGGAACCAGAAACAGATGGCTGTAGAATCCCGGAGATTCCTGGTTTTCTACGACCTCTACCGCGTTCTTCATTAAAAGAGACTGCACCTCTGATAACAGAGCGTCACTTTTCTGTGGATTTGACGGAAGATGAGTCCACTTTGGACTTCGAGTTAATGGAGGCTTTCGTTTGAAGGATATCTTTAGACCTTCCGAAGTCACTCCTCTCACCCAAGGGTCATCCGTAATCGACGCCCACTCTTGTGAAAAGCTCGACAACCTTCCGCCAACCGGAACGCGATAGAGGTTTAAGCCATCACCTCCTGGACCTGCGAGGCCTGCGGTAGGAGAAACCACGTCTTCCACGACCCGCACCTCGCCTCGTCGACCTCGGGGCGTCCGACCGATTGTCCCGGCCTGAAGGACGTCCCGAACGAGAGTCGCTATCCTGACGGTCTCTCGAATAAGACCAAGAGGACGCACCGGAACCTCTATAGGAACCTCTCTTGGGCGCATTAGACCCAGAAGTGCCTGTCTTATTCGTGTCTGCTGTATCCGACTTCTTAGGAGCAGATCTGAACAACAGAGAATCATTAGCTTTCTTTTTAATTTTATCATAAATAGCGGAAAGCTTGCCGTCAAAGAGAAGTTCTCCTGAGACCGAAGCGACTCTAAGAGAGTTCTTCACCTTAGAATCCACTAGTGTGGATGTAGCTAGGGCTGCGTCACGTCTAACCAACTCCAGATTTGCCACTGAAAGGGCGGAGTTACACATGGAATAAGCTACTGCCCTTGAAAGAAGTCTTAAAGAGGATTGTATATCCTGAAACTCTTTCCCCTGAAGGCGCAGTGATAACGCCTTAGTAAGGTGATCTGCGTAAGATAAGGCATCTAAATTGGCTCTGTTATACGCAATAGCTGTTTCCAACACCGCGGTTGGAATAGAAGCTGACGACGGTAATGATAGCTCTAAGTCTTCCGCCTCGTCGTCCATATGCAGAGGAACTCTCGGTATACCCTGTCCTGCCGTATCGAATTTATTCCTTGCATTAATGAAAGGCAGGTTGAGAGTATTAGCGGACAAGAAACCTACTTTCCCCGTCCTGGAAGCAAGTTTAAATATAGCATCGTTCAATAATTCAAATGTTCTTGCAACATTATTGGACTGCGACGGAAACTCGGGAGCGATGTCCCTGAACCGCTCAAAAAATTCAGAGTCCAATGACGCTATAATTCTCTTGTCCGGAAGCGCAGCAGTCTGGCCCGACGGAACAACTTGAGGGAGAAAGTGCTGGATGAAGTCCACGGCAGCTTTATGTTGTTCCGAAAGGGATAGCTCCAAGTCATCCGTATCCCTTTCACCATCCGGTCGGACCTCATGATGTTCCCGGTCGTCCGCCCCCGATGCTTCGGCGGAGCGTACCGACCCAGCGCCGTCGGATAATTCTCGATCCGACACCGTTTCTGTCGGCTGCTGGGATGCTGTGATAAGCTGTGCTATCTGCACAAGAATGTCCGGCGTCGAGACCTGCGGAGGCGCAGTCTTTCGCTGCTTCGCCGAGGGCAGCTCCGCATCAGATGGCTCCCGCATACTTTTCCTATGCGAACGTCCAGAGTCCATCGGTCTCGAATCCCTGGCTGCCGGATGGTGTGACCTGGTCACCGAAGAATCCTTCATCGGCGAAGCTGGTAATATATCGGCGGTCACGCAGCCAAGGTGCGGTCGTGTGCGCTGACGAGAAGAGGAAGCCTTAACAGTCTCTGAGGACTGCTTATACAACGGAGCGTCCCGAGCGACAGACGTATGCTCCGCTAAAGACACATTTTGTACCACAACATCTGGTCCCAGATGTTGTTGTACGAGAGAGGGGCCTCTCTCGCTCGCGGCCCGGCTGGACCTGGACGAGCTAGGAACCAGACTCAAAGGCTTCCTCCGTTCTCGCTTACTATCCGCCGTCACTGGGTGTGCATCTATTATGTTTATAGTGCTCGCATCACCCAAAATTTCCTCTTGGACCGCATCGGACGAACCCGGCTGCCGAACCATTCGGTGAATGGACGCTACACCGGGCGAGCTAGCGGACGACATTTGTCTAATCTCCATGAGCACTTTTGCCGCTAGCTCTGAATTCATTTGTGACGACGGACGCACACTTGAAGAAGATAACATGGAAACATCACCCTGTTCTGGTTCCTCTGAAATAGAAACTGAGAGAGTAGAGTGACCTTGCGGAGAAAGAGCCGGAATCGCTCTTTCTCCAGAAACAACATATCGTGACACACGTTTCCAATGTTTCTCATCCCAATGTTCACATATAGGACAGGGATTAATGCGAGAACACTGACTACAATTAATACAATGATCATGAAAGTCAGAGGAAGATTTCTTCCTATTACAATTTGAACAATGTCCCTTCATTGTGAAAGAACAACAATAAGTCCTAGTTACTCGCAAAAACCCCTGACACAAAGATACATAATAACATGATCCATTAATAAATGAAAAAACAATTGCAAAACAAAATAATTTTGAAAAAATATTTTTTCAGCGAAGCCCAAGTTGCTGAAAAGTAACGTTGAGCCCCGATGGATCCGATGGCAAAGTGTGGTCAAAAATTTTAAATTTATATTAAATAATTAATGATACACTTTCGGATAATATAAATGTATTTTATAGTGAGATAAACTACAGCAAAGGCAAACAGCCCCCCTCAAAAAAGGATGTTGCCAATGAAAACAAACAGTGTAAAAACACCAGAAAACATGACTCGAGGCACTGAAAAAACTGGCCCGGAATCAGTCATCAATTACACTCTATCTGATGCAAAACAGAGACTCCCAGGGGAGAATCTGTAGAACATCAGATGGAAGATGCAGAACACAAACGTTATACACCCATGGGTGAAAACGTAACTATGGGGAAAATAACAGAAAACATTCTGTAACCAAGCAACTCTCCCAGGAAATTTTAGAAATGAAATTTCTCAAAAATATGCCAAAAGCATGGGAAAATTGCAAGGGGGGACTTTAGAAGGCTAGGGGAGAGGAAACACTGAATAAGCAGTGCAACAATTAGCAAGAATGACAACAAGAGGCCCATGCCTCGAAAATAGGCAACTTAACATAATTTCATCAAAAAATTTTAAGTACAGCCCTGATTATTTTTTGTCACTTCTTTTTCCTCTCCTCCTTCTATCCTCCTTAGAATCACATTTTCTCCAAAAATTACGTGTCTGGCATCCTTTAAACTGAGATTTACAAGCACAAAGATCAGTGAGATGTTGACTGATGAAGGGCCAAACAGAGAATGATAATTGGCGCCAATTTCGGGACGTCTGCGTCACTGCGCATGCGCAGTAGAGGCGTAGTATGGAGGTCCTTTAGGACATGATTTCTTTTTGTTTTGGATGCAAATTTTGGGGATTGGGGGGCAAAATTTGTGTTTGGCCCTGGTTTTGTTGGAGTTAGCACCAGCTAAGTCTGGGTCATTGGTACAGTATAAAAATATGGATGCGTAAATTCCAAATCGGGCACATTAGTTCGTGTCACTGGTGAATTGGATTGACAGGTGTCAGGTGTATAAAAGAAAATAAGTAACAGAGCAACATTACACATGTCTTTGATAAAAAAAATTTGGAAGTAATAAAATGTTTCTAAGATTTCAGAATGACCACCGTTTTTTTTATCTGAACATGCATGTTCGTTTTGTGGTGGGAGTGAGCTCTGGGCGTGTTGTCAATGTTCAACCCTGTTACTGTTAGGGTATCATGTGCGGATGTATAAGCGAACTACTGTGTGTCATGTTCATCAGGACGGAAAGGAAATTGTTTGGAACTGTACTTTAAATGCTTCAAATTATGAGAGATTCTTAAAAATTTCCCAACATCAAAACTTAATTGAATATTTCTGTTGACGCAACTCAAAAGGATGAAAACACACCCAAGAATAGAGGCGAGTGATTATTCGTGCACCTTGGACAATTTTTGCGTGAACGATGATGCGCGAGAGTAATCGTATGCCTTTCCCATGCGTCACTGGAAACTGATCTTTTTCCGGGATCAACAATTCCAGGGAATTTACCAGGCATTCCAGGAATGTTAACATGTCTGTAAAAGACACAAATGTAAAAGCTAATCTATGAGTCAGGTGAACTGATCAACAAGAATATTCCATCACTGGTTATCAATCTAGATGGAGCACATAGAACTCTTCTACAACACTTACTTTCTGAAGTGAGTTCTCAACTTCGGTTCAGATCTAGCACAACCAGTTGGATTGATAGCAAGTGGCATCTCTATTAAAGCCAAACGTCCAAACTTAAAAGCATAATCCTTCAACAAGTCAGCACCTGGTAACTGTAACAAACAAAAAGAAAATATTGTCAAAGGATACATAGAGGGTCTGGAGTGAGGGTTTTGGTCATTCGATATTTAGGAAATGAGTTCAAAGATTTTCTGTTCTCTGGCAAGGCAAAACTGCAAATTCGTAAACAAGTTTCATAAATATCGAGTGTCCAAAACACGATTCTGATTATCATATGACACCGCAGTTACCAAAAACACATCTTTTAGATATAAAGGGTTAAAGAATGGAATTTCACCTTGAACGTGATGTGTCATAAATCAATATAATATTAACATAAGTACAAGAATGCCAAGATCAGTTTTCAAATAGCATTAATTTAACCAATCAGAAAGCGTTCTTTTTGGTGAAGGGTCCAGTCACCAAATCAACTGAAGGTGTTATGAAGCACTAATTAATATTTACTGAAAATATGAAATGGTAATAAGCCTAGAAAATGGAGAAGTCACATGATAAAAAATATTCTCACTCTTTACCAAGAAAAATGTATAAAAAGTCGACAACAAATTTCTTCACCCAATTGAAAAACTTAGGATAAGGCAAGGTTTTCAACCACTACAGTACTATATCACCCTTGAATCAAAAAAGAGAGCCTACTTGTCGAAAAAAATGCAAATGTTTAGTTTATAACAAATTTGTTCAATATGAAGTAAAAATGTTCATTTTTCTCAATGAAGAGGAGCATCTGTCCCAAACATAGCTTTGTGTATTGTATTCCTATCATGCCATTCAGGCACATATATCAGTGTGTGGGTGCCCTTGTATGACTGTGCATCCTCCCCCAACTTCATCATGCTTCCTTCGAGCCTGATCATACCCTTATGAACAAATTGTCTCCAAGAACCATTGTACCCATAACTGGTAGAGTGCTAAATTATTTTTGGTCATCCAAATTTGTTCACGTCTCTTTGTCTTGTTAAAATTTATGGGAGAGTGCCACTAGGCACTCTCCCATAAATTGTAACAAGGCAAACCCTCACAGACTAAATAGTGTTAATTCCAAGATAATATGAAGCATATCCTCAGAATATGAAGGCATCAAGTTGTGGCACCTGCACTTCAGAATAAAGCCCAAATATGGGCTTCCAGCACTCTACCAGTTAACCCATAAGGGCCTGGACAAGTGTCTTGAATTCCCACCATTCCACAGTCTCAATATGTCTAATGGCTTAGCAGTGATTTTGAGTTAAGTCTTGGATGTCTTTTCACAGTTCTAGTGGACTGTCTTTAGTTATGTTCTGGGGGATTGCCTAAGAAACAACATAATTTTGTTTTTTTGACCCACTTACCGATTCAACAATTCTTAGAATGTTTTGCTCAGTAAGACCATATAACTCCTCTCCAGTTACAAAGCTGGGAAACATTTTCACCATATCACCAGTCTTCCTCATTTTCTCCAGTGGATTTAAAATATGTAACCAAGCAGCTGCAATTGTTTAAAAATTTTGTAAGTACTATTATGGCTAAAATTCAAAATTAGTTGATTAAGAATGAATTTTTTAATAGTAAATATATAAATGTTCAGAATGCTTTAAACCCACTAAAATGACTATCTCTTAAATGAATAATCCTGTTAATTGAATATAACTTCCAAACACAAAACCATATTTTCTGTACAAATTTGATCTCTTAATTGCATAGAAGTTATAGTATGAATTCCAGTTAACTGAATAACAAATTGTGTGATATGTCAAGAAATTACCTTGAAAATCACCAAACTCTCCTTTTTCATAGATCAATTTGTCCGCTGTACATCCAATATGGACACTTATTCTATTATATCTTCTGTGAATGGAATAATTCCCACTTGCAAAGTAATTATTTAATTAACAGGGTTTCAGTGTACTGGGTTATATCTACCTGGCTATACTTTCTCCAACACAACTGCTGGGTTTGCAACGTAATACAACAACGTAATAAGTAGGAATAGGCAGCAACAGTGGAACATTTTATGCAAGAGATTTCAAACATCTAAAATGTCTCAATTAGGCCTAACAAAAATAAAAATCTGTTTCTCAGGCCCTCCCACATGGTCCTTTTGGCTGCCGCATGCTCTCTTTTTATAACCTATCCAAACTTAAAAAAAAACAAAGTAGAATTGATTATGTCTGATATTTTACCAAAGTTAATAAAATTGCCCCTTGAGTGCAAGAAGGCTTTGCAATGCTTTAGCATTGCAAAGCCTTCTTGCACTCAAGGGACGTAATACACCACCACCCATGCTGTTTAACCCTTTACCCAACGTAACGGCCAAAACCGGCCAGCGCTATTCTCAAAAATCGCCAAATAAGATTCATTATTTTTTCATTTTTTGTCTCAAAAACATATGTTATGACCCCTCATTGGAACGAGCGCGTCGCGCTCGTTCCAATGAGGGGTCATAACCTATGTTTTTGAGACAAAAAATGAAAAAAATAGTTATTCTAGATTTTTTTTTGCGAGTGTCGTCTGCTTTTCATGTTAGGTAAAGGGTTAAGCAGATTATGGGGCCTAAAACATAAAACAAACCAAGAACATGAACTTTTTAATGGCAAAGAAATAATTACAAAAATAAAAAATAAAATAAAAAAACGCCTGCACGCATGCAGTTTTACAAAAAATGGCCTGAGAAACAGAGTATCTACTTTGTGTGGCCTTATATAATTTGCTGTCTCTATAAATAATTCATTTTCAGTGGAGTTTTGTTACTAATCTATGTAAAGTTGAAAACAAAATTAACAGATATAACTACACAAAATAGTATTGGTTCTAACATAGCATGCAATGGTATTTGAAGTACAGTGGAGCCCACTTAATTGGATATCTCTTGATTGTATATCCCTGTTAACTGAATATGATTTTCAAACACAAAACCATTTACCACACCTTCAGTACAAATTTGATCTGTTAATTGCATAAGGGTTGTAGAGTAAACTCCTGTTAATTGTATATAAATTTTTGTATATGTCGAAAAAATTACTGTGACATGCACCAAATCCCCCTTATTTATCAACCTTTTTGGCCTCACTACATCCAATACAGGCATTTATTCTATTATATCTTGTTTGACAGAGCTCTATGAGCTCTGTCAAACAAGATATAATAGAATAAATGCTCAGTTTACCTCTAGAATACAGGAAACTGACCCATTCCCTGTTAATTGTATATTCCTGTCAATTGAATAATTTTCACTGGCAAAATGGATATTCAATTAAGAGGATTCTACTGTATAAGAATATTACCATCTCTTAGGCAGATCATTAAAATGCATTCTGTGGTGCTAAATTATGTCAAACTCTTGAGCAATAACAGATGCTAAATTTTGCTGCTAGAAGCCATGATTTCGCATTTCTGAGATTGTATTTTGAAAAATTTCTCATGGCGGGCCAAACCATGGTCAGTCCTCCACAAGCTTTATCCATAAATGATCACTTTGCTCAAATTAGACCAATATAAAGGCCTGCCATTTACTGAAGAATTCTTGTTTTAAAATTTTCCCACAGTGTTGGGAATTAAACTTTACAGGCCTTGTATTTTCAGGAGAGCTATTTATTCGCTCGCCTACTGCTCACCTTAAAAAAAATTAAGGACGGCGAAAACTAGCCCTCCTGTCCTTACAAAATAATGATTACCATAACAAGCTATTCCTAAAATTCACATCTTTTCAGATCCTCTGCTATATTAGTGGTCTCTGTATGACAGCCATACTGCCCCTTCCACACCTCCAGGCCTTGCCCAGGCCCGGAGATGTGGAAAGGATAGTGTAGTCGTCTCACAGAGACTACTTTGTTAACTGCACCAGATAAAATGTGCAATGACCCCTAGGCAGAATTCATTAATAGTAAAACTTCATTTTGCCACTTTTAGTTATTCTAAGCTGGATGAGAGCTAATCACTCCCCTTGGCCATGCAGAGAGGGGTGGGGGTGAGAGATTTTTAGCCCTCCTCCATTTTTAAGAATACCAAGACTGACTTAACAAATGTGGATGTCACTGGAACCAACTGATTTTACTTTTAATGGTTTAACCCTAAGGGCTTGCAGATTTTCCTGCATTTTTCTTACACTTTGAGAGTCTACATCCTGAGGCTTTTCAGTTGTTTCTAGGCAAGTCTTGGCTGCCTAGATTGGCAGACAAGACTTAACTAGAAACAACTGCCAAGGTACTTAGAATGTAACTTGCAAGTTTATTCAAAGACTGCCAGTTTTGTCCATGTTTTGTTTGATAATTTCTAATCAAATTTCTGTCTGCTTCAACTTTTTATTTTAAATTTTTTCTTAAAAAGATTCCATTTATAAATCGAAAGGTAAAAAATATCTACTAAGATGAAAAAACCCTGAAGGAAATATAATAGGCCAAATGTCGCAGTCCCAAAATATCCAAGCCAAATAACTTACATCCAAAGAAGATATCTGTGCGGTGACTTAATATTGACTTGTGATGGTCAAATTTGTTTTGTCACATTGAAATGGAAAGCAAAAACATACTCTATCATGACATACTCTGACATTTTTGAGAATATGGCTTATTTTTTACATTTGCTTAAAAAGGTTCAATCCTTTCTCTGAATACACTATTTGTTCTAAAGAATAATGAAAATTTACATTTTAGTTTTTTCAACAAGAGGTGTGACTGTCCCAGATGGGCCTGTCCATGCCCCCTGCCGCCATGATTATTCTAAGATGAAAAGGGGCACAACACTGGCAAAAAAAGTTCATTCAAAACTATAATTACAGGTGCACAGGTTCCCACCAAGTTTCAAAGAACTCAACCATAAACATCTGAGAAAATCTCTGGACAAAAGTCTAAGCAATTCTTGCATTCCAAGACAAAAAGGGGCATAACTATAATTGCAGATCCACAGGATCCCATGGCAGTTAAACATCCATACCAAGTTTCAAAGTAATCAACCCATAAACATCTGAGAAAATCTCCAGACAAACTTCAGACATTCTAAGATGAAAAGGGGTATAACTCTGGCAAAAAATGTCCGATCGACACTCTAATTGCAGGCGTACAAGCTCCCATGGTAGTAAACACCCATACCAAGTTTCAAAGGAATCAACCCATAAACATCTGAGAAAATCTCCCGACATAATTCTTGGCCTGCTTTTTCAAGTCGAAAAAGGGGCATAAATCTGGCAAAAATAATCCGACTAGAACTATAATCACAGGTTCCCATGGTGATGAACATTCATACCAAGTTTTGAGCACATTGGTCCATAAACGTCTGAGAAAATCTGCGGACAAAATTATGTCTATGGACAGACAGATGGATGGAGGGGGGATAAAGTCAGGCTTGACCAATCATTTATACCTATGGTTAGAGGATTTCCACCTCAGGCACTGATTCTGGGTCACATTTTACCAGTAAAGCATAGCTTGTTTATTTACTAAAGTAATCAAGCAAACTGTGTGGAAGAAACTCACGCTATACAGGTGTTGTTCCCCATGATGCTCAATCAAACATCAAATATCAATTCAAATCGGAGTAGCAGTGGCAGAGATACAAGGGAAAATGCTGATATGGTCTTCACTAGATACCCCTGCAACTTTTCAAGTCGGGGCAAAATAAATACATATTTGCCATCAGCTTTACCTTTAGCTGTAGGTTCTTTGAAAACAACATCATCATATCCTTTCTCGCACACCCTAATGATAAATTCTGGCTTTCCATCATTGTCCTGTATAGAACAGATGTATGTTGATCGCTTGTATAAAGAACGCATACTCCAATAAAATCGTGTTGTCTTGAAACCAACAGGATAAATATAATCACGGTTGTGAAACTTTCCAGTCTGAATCTGATGAGGCAGGAGCTGTCCAATACAGTTAAGTGTAAGTGATCCAACTCTCAGCAAATATTTGCCATCCTCCTCATGTATCAAACTGAAATATACAAAACAGCGTTTTATTTAAAACTTAACACAGATAGAGCTGTTGGTGTAAATTAGTGATTCACCTCCTTTTAACTCTTAACCCTTTACCCAACGAATCGCACACATCCACCCGCGTAATATGCAAATTCAGCAGCTAAAGAAATATTATTTTTCGAAAAATTTCAACAAAACTATATCATGTGACCCCTCTTTGGAACGAGCTCGTCGAGCTTGTTCCAAAGAGGGGTCACATGATATGGTTTTGTTGAAATTTTTTTAAAAAATTTAAAAAATGATATTTAAAATAATAAATTTTGAAATCGTCTGCGTTAGGTAAAGGGTTAACCAGCTGGGTATTTTCTAATTATTTTTCATCAAATAGATTAATGACTACTCTGAAGCAGCCATGACTAGATTTGATGAAAAACTCATCCAATTTTATCTAAAAAAAAGCATTGGTCAAAAAGACCATGCAATTTACAGGGGGGAAATTTGGTTGTGTCCAAATTATACTCATGTCTGTGGCAAGAAATTTTATATCCTGGGCAGGAACATCCACCAGCAGCATGCAAGGAGTCAATAGTACAGCACATTGTCAAGCTTTCGATCCTAAATCAGCAGTTTGTAAATATGCATAGCAAAAATTGTTTGCTTGAAACAAAGAGCATGTCAAGGCTCACAAATCTGCAAAAAACTGGTTGGCTGTTCCACAGGATCCAACCTGAATGAAGTTTGCCACCATGAAAAAATTACTTGCCAAAAAAACAATTATGTATGGTTGGTACTGCTTTGAGAATCCAGTGCCACCACACCCTATCTGAGCAATCAGGATTAAGCATCTTTCCCAAGGACACAACACAGTTGCCACCGGTCATGATAGAACCGCCAACCTTTTGGTTAAAGCTTTAGACACTGAGCAACAATGCTCCCTGAGTTTAACCCTTTTGTTGAAATTTTTTGAAAAATAATATTTTTTCAACTGATGAATTTGCATATTACGCAGGCGGATACGGGCGATTCATTGGGTTAAGGGTTAATGGTTCAGAAAAGGATCAAATCACATGATAAATAGATGTTACCTACTGTTTTGAGGAGGTACCACCATCATCTCAAGAGTGATTGGAAGGAAATATAAGTTTTCACGAAATAAAAGTTATCATTTGTGACTGCGAGGAGTTTTCACGCATGGCTTAACCCTTTACCTAGAACAAAAAAACAGACGACACTTGCAAATAAAATTCTTGAAAGACTATTTTTTATTTTTACCTTTTGTGTCAAAACCATAGCTTATGACCCCTCATTGGAACGAGTTCATTCGAATGAGGGGTCAGTCATAAGCTAAGGTTTGAGACAAAAAATGAAAAAAATAATGAAAATTGAATGGAGATTTTTGTGAATGGTGCTGGCAGGTTTTGGCCGTTCCGTTGGGTAGAGGTTTTAAAAACTCAAGATTTTCTCAAAGTAACTCACAAGATAATTCTGGTACCTACTCAAATATGATACATATATAGAGGATATCTACGCTGTTTTAGTGAATATCGGGAATTATCTCATGAGAAGCGCTCGTGAAAAATAAAACTTTCAGGTCCACACAAATAAGATAATTCCTGATATTCACTAAAACAGCATAGATTTTTTTTTTATTATATGCTACGTGACATTTTAATGCGTAACATTCAGCCCAATTCGACTGCAAACAGTTTCAAGACAATAACAAAAAGCTGCAATTGCGAGTGAAAAATTAAATGTTCAGGTCCACACTCATGAGATAATTCCAGATACTGACTAGAATAGAGTAGATTTTCTTTTTTATTATATGCTACAAGATATTTTATTGCACAATATTCAGCCCAATTCGACCCCAAATGCGTGCCTTTAAAAATGAAAGTGTCAATGACACTGTAGCTCAACTTGACAAACTTGAACTTGGTAAGTTATAAATGAAATGGCAAAATTGAAGATCATTGGGACCAATGTCAGTTTTTTTTGCCAGTGGCAACATTTTTTGACAGAAACCGAAGAAAATCGATAGCTCCCATCTAGAGGCCTCCCCAAACAAGCATGCCAGGTTTCAAAGCAATCCGATCATAAATGTGCCCTGTAGGGTGTACAAAAGGGAAATATTGTGGTCTGACTAGACTAAATTCTAAGAACGTTGGCCGTGGCAACATTTTTTGATGGAAATGGAAGAAAATCGATAGCTCCCATCTCGAGGTCACCGTAAATAAGCATACTAGGTTTCAAAGCAATCTAATCATAAATGAGCCCTGTAGGGTGAGCCAAAGGGAAATATTGTGGTCTGACTAAACTAAGTTCTAAGAATGTTGGCTGCGGCAACATTTTTTTATGCAAATTGAAGAAAATCGATAGCTCCCATCTAGAGGTCACCCCAAACAAGCACGAAAGGTTTCAAAGCAATCCGATCATAAATGTGCCCTGTAGGGTGTGCCAAAGGGAAATATCGAGTCTTCTGACTAAACCAAGTTCTAAGAACGTTGGCCGCGGCAACATTTTTTGATGGAAATTGAAGAAAATCGATAGCTCCCATCTAGAGGTCTCCCCAAACAAGCATACCAGGTTTCAAAGCAATCAAATCATAAATGTGCCCTGTAGGTTGTGCCAAAGGGAAATATTGTGGTCTGACTAAACTGAGTTCTAAAAATGTTGGCCACGGCAACATTTTTTGACGGAAATGGAAGAAAATCGATAGCTCCCATCTAGATGTCACCCCAAACAAGCATGCCAGGTTTCAAAGCAATCCGATCATAAATGTACCCTGTAGGGTGTGCCAAAGGGAAATACTGAGTCTTCTGACTAAACTAAGTTCTAAGAACGTTGGCCGCAGCAACATTTTTTGACAGAAATTGAAGAAAATCGATAGCTCCCATCTAGAGGTCTCCCCAAACAAGCATACCAGGTTTCAAAGCAATCTGATCATAAATGAGCCCTGTAGGGTGTGCCAAAGGGAAATATTGAGGTCTGACTGAACTAAGTTCTACGAACGTTGGCCGTGGCAACATTTTTTGCCGGAAAGTGAAGAAAATCGATAGCTCCCATCTAGAGGTCACCCTAAATAAGCGTATCAGGTTTCAAAGCAATCAAATCATAAATGTGCCCTGTAGGGTGTGCCAAAGGGAAATATTGTGGTTTGACTAAACTAAGTTCTAAGAACATTGGCCGCGGCAACATTTTTTGACGGAAATTGAAGAAAATCGATAGCTCCCATCTAGAGGTCACCCCAAACAAGCATAAGAAGTTTCAAAGTAATCTGATCATAAATGCGACCTGTGAGGTGTGCCAAAGGAAATTGTAGACGTACGTACTAACGTACTAACATACTAACGTACGTACATACGTACGTACGCCGGCGGACGAGAAGTGATGGCAATAGCTCAGCTTGACTTTGTCAAGTTGAGCTAAAAATAACAAAGATCAGCTGATCGTTCCTTCAAAGCGATGTGATGTGGCGTAGCGTGACGTCATTTAGGTACTGAGGAATATTTATTGGTATCTATCGAGTCGAGAAATAGCTTTTAGATAATTTGTGATAATTCACAGGCCAGCATATAATAAAATTCTTTTTATTATATACGTTGCATATGTTTTAATTGCAACTAGAACATATTTTCATTGCAATTTAAACCCACAAATACTGAAACTGTGCAGTGACAACAATATAAAGTTATTGTGTAATTCACGTCACATCCCGTAAGATGTTACCTTTTCAGTTAGCAATTCTTATATATGTAGTGCAAATTATTAATGAAGAATCTGACAATGATTTTAGTATGGGCTGTTTGTAATTTAACCATGTATACCTTATTTGGAACCAAAGAACCGGCTATCAGGGTGTGAATGTCAGAGGCTGCCAATAACAGTTCAAACCTATGACATTTTAAATTCTACTTTGAAGTGAGCAAAATCCACTCAATGCAAACAAAATATGTTTTTGTACAACTTGGAGATCAACTCTACCTTACAATTTGTTTGTCCTCATCTCTGTTAATGTAAACTTTTCGATATACCACAAGAGAGGTCAGTTGGTTTTCTGGATTCTTTGGAGCGTGTATGGTACAAAGCATAGTCTGCAAAAAATGAAGAACAAAATTTAGATATTGTTACATACAGTACAGAAGTGTAGATTACAATTAAAATATCACAGGGGGAGGAGAGAGATTTTATAACATTTTTTTTTAATTTACCATTTCTGTGAAAAAACACAAACCTGACCAGTGCAGCTTCATCTGAGACCACCTTATGCAATCTGGTGGTCAAATAGCTTAAATTTTGTAAGGCTTGTTTTCAGGCTTTCAAGCAACTTTTCGTGAAAAATAAGACATTTTAGTGTCAAATTTCACCAAAAATAAGGAGTTATTTTACGAATTTATAGCGCAATTTGGACCAAAAAATAGGGATAAAATTTTAAAATTATAAGCATCAAAATAGGTTATGTCCTCAACTTTAAGGAGAACAAAAAAAAAAGGTGTTGTTACCAACCAAGAAGATCAGCTCATTGGCCATCAATAGTCATATGCAGCAATTGAATTGCAGAAGTGGATAACACAACTAAGACTTGATTTGAAACAAAATATTTCATTGTTATGTATACATAAGCAGTAAGGGTAACATTTGTTTTAGTTTTAGTTTTGCAGACGAGCCTACTCAATGATTTTCCAACCATACAAAATGTAGGAATTTCCTAAAAAAAAACTAAATTATTTTTTAGGATTTTATAAGGAAAATAAGGGGTGCTTAAAAAAGGAGGAAAATAAGGGCCATTTGAAAGCCTGTGTTTTTCTCCTGAAAACATAAAACCTGATGCAGGGTACCTGACAATTTCAACAACCAAAATTTTGTTTTTGATCGAGTTTTTGTGGAAGAAATAAAGAATTTTCAAGTATTTAAAAACCTGCAAGGACATGTGATGAAAAAGAAAAAAAAACAAACAAATAATATTTAGAAATACTGAAACTCACTTGTTCAACTCCTAGCAATCTGGCAGGGTAAAACATCACCTTGATTGGCATTGCTTTGTTTTTGTGAAATTAACTTGTCACTTCATCCTTTCTTGTTTGACAGAATTCAACTACTCTCAAACAAGACAGAATTGCTTAATCATTTACCTAAAATGTCTTAAAGATGACACATGCAAAAACATTTCCTAAACAAGGCCTGTAAAAAGAACTTCCTTTTTCTCAGACCATTTACCCACAATTTTATGAGGGAGAAGTTGTTTATGTTTATTCCACAAAAACAGTCCTGATGAAAGTTTCAATGATACTGTAGCTTAACCTGACTGTGTGTTGTGTTTGATGAAAAGGATAATGTTCAATGTTTATGAAAGGATTATGAAATAAGACAAGAATTGTGAAAATTGGGAATTTGTTAATTTCTGTTCCCTGTATGCTATGTTTTCAATAAAAATAATTTGAGGTGTAGAGTGTAGACTGTACTGAAGAACTGAGGGGTGGGTTAATGTGGCCCTCACAGTTAATGTTTGTGGCCCTCACAGTTAATGTATGTCAACCAAAGTTACCAAGTTACTACAGTGAAATTATTCCAAAACGAGTCATTCTATGAAGTTACAATGAAATCCCTTCATAAATACAGCCTGTATGTAGACTGTGCTAAAGGTTTTTGGGCTTCGGGCCTGTGTAGCGATCACATTTGACCGATGGCAACCAAAAGGGGACGTCCTCATCTAGACATCATACAGAGTCATCCTACCAAGTTACAATGAAATCCCTCCATATTAAATATGACCTGTAGATTGTGCTAAAAGTTTTTGGGTTTCAGGCTTGGGCAGCCATTACCCTTGATAAATCATGACCAAAAGGGGACATTCTCATCTAGATATTATAGAGTCATCTTACCAAGTTACCATGAAATCCCATCATAAATACGACCTGTAGACTGTGCTAAAGGTTTTGGGGTTTTGGGCTCAGGCAGCCAAAAGGGGATGTCCTCATCTAGACATTGTACTGAGTCATCCTACCAAGTTACAATGAAATCCCTTCATAAATACGACCTGTAGTCTGTGCTAAAGGTTTTTGGGCTTGGGCAGCCATCATGGCTGAATGATCGCGACCAAAAGGGGACATACTCATCTATACATTATCTGGAATCATCTTACCAAGTTACCATGAAATCCCTTCATAAATATGACCTGTAGACTGTGCTAAAGGTTTTTGGGCTTTGGGCCCATGTAGCTGTCACAGCTGACCAATCGTCACCAAAAGGGGACCTTCTCATCTAGACATCATATGGCGTCATCCTAGTTACAATGAAATCCCTCCAAAAATACGACCTGTAGACTGTGCTAAGGGTTTTCGGGTTTTGGGCTCGGGCAGTCGTCACAGTTGACAGATCGTGACCAAATGGGTAAGTTCTCATCTAGACATCACACAGAGTCATCCTACCAAGTTACAATGAAATCCCTCCATATTAAATATGATCTGTAGACTGTGCTAAAGGTTTTGGATTTCGGGCTTGGGCAGCCATCATGGTTGACAGATCATGACCAAAAGGGGGCGTTGCCATCTAGATATTATACAGAGTCATCCTACCAAGTTACCATGAAATCCCTTCATAAATACGACTTGTTGATTGTGCTGAAGGTTTTCGGCTCAGGCAGCCATCACGGTTGACCAATCACGACCAAAAGGGGATGTTCTCATCTAGACATGACCTCAAATCTGCATATGAAATTTTGTGATGATCAGACAAGAACTATGGGGTGTAGCCTGTGCTAAAGGAAAATGTGAACAGACTCACAGACTAACAGATTCACAAACTCACAGACTCCCGCACGCGTGATGGCAATAGCTTATCTTGACTTTGTCAAGTTAAGCTAAAAATAGTTAAAATTAGAGATTTAACTCCCTATTACGTAGAAAAAATCAAATTTTCAGTCAGGAGAATTTTTCATAATGCAGTTGTAAATTTAACTGGTTGAGTGCTAGATTATTTTTGGAAGTTGGAATTTGTTCATATAGATTTGCCTTAAGGCACTCTCCAATAATTTTTAATAATGCAAATCTATATGAACACAATTGTATTTGCTTATGACTGAATAGGAAATTTGTGTAAAGAATATGAAGACTTTAGTATGGTACCCTCATGTTTCTTGAAAGCCATGATAGTGGCTTCCAGCACTCAACCAGTTAACCAAATATATCTTGTTTGACTGAGCTCAATGAACTGTGTCAAACAAGATATAGTTGGTTAAATTTTCAGTCCTAAAGGTGAAAAATAATAGCATCGAAATATTTGCATTTGAAAAAACATATTTTTAATGATGAGGCAGGTGCCCCGACAAACAAAATTTTTTTTTTAGTAGCCAACTAAACAATTTTCACTTTTGCTTCAAAACTGAGTTTATAAAGCCTCATTGGAACAAGCTTCAAAGTCGAAATCTAGTTTCTGTGTCGATACAAGGATTATTTCATTTGTGGGTTCAAAGTTTTAGTTCCTCATGCTCACTCCGAAGATGATTCTGGCATGAATGCAAAAATATGTAGATATCCTCATATCTTCCACTTCGTCTGCAACAAGAAAGATAAATCTTTGTGTCACCTCCATTAGTTGAAAAGTAATATAAAAAATATCTCACCTTATCTTGGAAGAACATGCAGCCTGTTAGTAGTGCACATGGTAAATGGTACATTCTTGTACAGCGCATGTTAAAACAATTCAGAGTTGCACCAAACTGTGCACACACAAAACACTGCACTGCAGAACCTCGTTTCAAAGCCTGGTCAAAATTCATCAAAGCTCCAGCAATGGTTTCATATACTTCATAAGACCAAAGTGCACAATTCAAATGAATCCACTTGTCAACATCCAGATTAAGTAACCTGAAACAATCAAGTTGAAAAATACATGATGACGACTTCTCCACAACAGAAAAGGGATACACTGAATGGATTGCCTATTTATCTCCAGTGGGCTGATGATAAGGCTTCCAATAAGGCAATAGAAAAAAATGGTTTCTCAAACACCTCCCCCGTCATTAGAACTCAAGCCAAAAAAACCCAACACGAGGCCTCCCAGCTTAGACCCCTAAATACAAGACAAGAATCCAAGTGTTACTGCCTATGACCTTGAGCTTGATGATATGACAATGGGCCAAGGTCATGACATGTCAGGTTATGAGTAACAATTGTGTGAAGGATGAACAAGATCTGTCCCATAGATTCAATTATACAGACCAGACAAGGGGTGTATAACAATATCAAAGGTTAGCTGCCAGCGACCTTGACATGACCTTGGATCCAAGTCGCAACACACCTTTGAGTTATAAGTAATAAATGAGCCAAGTATGAATAAGTCAATCATACCGAGTTATATGGATCGGACAAGGGCTGAAAAACAATATCAAAGTTTTGTTGTCTGTGAATTGAACTTGATATGACCTTGGATCAAAGCTGCAACACACATTTGAGTCATGAGCAATAATTGTACCAAGTATGAATAAGATCTGTCCATGCCTGAAAATAAGCAGTCTGACATTTGCAGAATGAGGTGTCCCCAGAGGGTGAATTTTATGATGCTATCCCATACACTGGGCCAATTTATCCTCTGGGTAGCTCTTTCTGTTTAGTTTTTGAGAACCTGATTCAGGTTGAGGTCCACAGAGGGTAAATTTAGTGATGCTACCCTGCAGTGCAGGGTAGCATCACTAAATTCACCCTCTGGGGACCTCATGTTACAGATGACAATCTGCTTATTTTCTGGCTTGGATCTGTCAATCATACCAAATTATAATTATTTTCAATGTGTAATATGCTCAATTTTGTAGAAAACCACGAAATCCTAATAATCATCAGCTTGTAAGGAATCCAACCAAATAAGTTTACCTTGCAGTTCCATCTGTCAAGCCATCTCCAACTTCTAGACAAAGCACACACTTTCTTGTGTCTTCAGGTCGTGGCTCAGGTTTTATAATCATATCAAGCTTCTCCCAAATCTACAAAATAAAACCATATATAAACATTTGAAGGTATATCTTAACAACAGCAATGCAAAACATGGCACATACCACCTCCAGCAGTACCATATATTTATTTATTGGGGTTCAATACTTTTAACAGCCAGGTTCACCTCATGTCAGGAAGTTTTACAGGGGGAGGAAGCTGGAGTGAATGCAAGTGCATCTTCGACGTGTTGTAGACCTTAGCAAACAGTGCCGTCATGTATCCATGCAACAATACCATGGATAGCGTATGTCACAACAAATATTACATGTATCATTTACTATCTATAAAATAAAACAAGTTGTCATATCATATATGAAATATGAGCAGGGCCCCATTTTCTAAATTTTTGCTCTACCCACTTTTCCACGCACTAAAATTCAAAAACAAGATTCAAGAATGTACAAGAGGCCCCAGGGAGCCTGAGGGCGCTCACCTGACATGGTAGCCTAAATATCAACCCAGAGAATTGATTTCCACAAGTTGCATCTGCTCCTCCTAAGAAAAGCTGAAACCAAATATCCAAATATTCTGACCAGTGGATCTAAAAAAAGATTTTTAAAGAATATTCCTCATACTGAACTAAGTCATAATTCGGGCTCCCACAGGGAGCCCATATATGAACCCAGGGACTTGGCTTTAACAAACCTGAATCTCACACCCCTGAGGATTCTGCACACCAAATATCAAAAAATTCCGACTGCTGGATCTGAAGAAGAAGATTTTTAAAGAAAATTCCTCATTTTGAACCAAGTTACAATTCGAGCTCCCACAATCAGCCCAAATATGGACCTAGGGACATGGCTTGAACAAACTTGAATCTTACCCCCCTAAGGATGCTGCATAAAAAATATCAAAAGCATTCATCTGCTGGATCTGAAGATTTTTAAAGAAAATTCCTCATTTTGAACTAAGTTGTCATTCAGGCTCCCATAGTGAGCCCAAATATGAACCAAGGGACTTGGCTTGAACAAACTTGAATCTCAGCCCCCTAAGGTTGCTCCATGCCAAATATCAAAACATTCCAACTGCTGAATCTGAAGAAGATTTTTAAAGAAAAATTCCTCATATTGACTAAGTTATAATTTGGGCTCCCACAGGAAGCCCAAATATGGACCCATGGACTTGGCTTTAACACACATGAATCCCCCCTCCCCCCCCCCCCCCCCCCCCCCCCCCCAAGGATGCTACTCACCACATATCAAACCATTCCGACTGCTGGATCTGAAGAAGAAGATTTTTTAAGAAAATTCCTCATTTCGAACAAAGTTACAATTCAAGCTCCCACAGTGAGCCCAAATATGGACCTAGGGACATGGCTTGAACAAACTTGAATCTCACCCCCTAAGGATGCTGCATACCAAATATCACAAGATTCTGCCTGCTGGATCTTGAGAAGAAGATTTTCAAAGAAATTTGCCTGAAATGCACTAAGTTCGAATTTGGGCTTCTATAGTGAGCCCAAATATGAATCCAGGAAGCCGATTTGAACAAACTGGAATCAGATACACCCCACAATGTTGCATACCAAATATCAAAAGATTCTGCCTGCTGGATCTGGAGAAGAAGATTTTTGAAGAAATCTGCCTGAAATGCACTAAGTTCAAATTCGAGCTTCTATAGTGAGCCCAAATATGAATCTAGGGAGCCGATTTGAACAAAATAGAATCAGATCCACCCCACAATGTTGCATACCAAATATCAAAAGATTCTGTCTGCTGGATCTGGAGAAGAAGATTTTTTAAGAAATTTGCATGAAATGCACTAAGTTCAAATTTGGGCTCCTATACTGAGCCCAAATATAAACCGAAGGGTCCGATTTGAACAAACTTTAATCAAATCCACCCCACAATTTTGCATACCAATATCAAAAGATTCTGCCTGCTGGATCTGGAGAAGAAGATTTTCAAAGAAATTTGCCTGAAATGCAGTAAGTTCAAATTTGGGCTCCTATACTGAGCCCAAATATAAACCCAGGGGGCCGATTTGAACAAACTTGAATCAGAGCCACCCCACAATGTTGCATACCAAATATCAAAAGATTCTGCCTGCTGGATCTGGAGAAGAAGATATTTTAAGAAATTTGCCTGAAATGCACTAAGTTCAAAATCGGGCTCCTATACTGAGCCCAAATATGAACCCAGGGGGACGATTTGAACAAAATTGAATCAGATCCACCCTCCAATGTTGCATACCAAATATCAAAAGATTCTGCCGGCTGGATCTGGAGAAGATTTTTTAATGTTTTTCCCATTGCCTACAGTGTTAAAAAGTGCTGACTCAGCACTTTTTCAATGTCCCGAAACTGTACCCTATGATAAAACCGATGGCAATTTTTTTTTACCAATTCTTTCTGTTGGTCCTAAGGAAGCTTCACACCAAATAAAAATTCTCGGTGCAGTGCAGTTTTGGAGATATGGGCGTTTTAATTTTTTTCTATTTTTAGCTCCTGCGGTTCCCATGGGGCTACGGGAAAAAAAAAATCAACATAAATTAGGTACTTATGACCCAATAAGCCCTCACATAAAATTTGGTTCAAATCAGCCTCTCGGTTTGGAAAATAGAAATTTTGGGCAGGGCCAAAAATTTTGCCCCTCCCATAACGACGCCAAGTATAGCCCCACAAACTTCTCTTGAACAAATCTGAGTCTACACCTCAAAAGGAAGCTGCACACCAAATATCAAGTCTCTGCTACTGCTGGTTCATGAGAAGAAGGTTTTTTAAGATTTCAGCACACTTTTTGGGTGTGGCCCTACCCACGGGCGGGGCAACTTGATTTGAACAAAATCAAATTGCGATGTCATAACAAACTATTATCTCAAATATCAATTAAATTGGTTCAGCGATTTGGGAGGAGAAGACGCAAACACCATGTTCACGGACGACGGACGACGGACGCCAGACAACGGACGACGGACGGTGAGTGATCACTATAGCTCTCCTGACTGAAAGTCAGGTGAGCTAACAAGCAAGTCTCGAAATGAGATTTCCAGAATTGAAAAAAAATGTACTCGATGATCACTGTGTGACCCCTGTAACACTGATCCATCTTCAACTTTTCAGGGGCTGGTCCCAAGCCAAGAGGTCATACCATGCCAGAGATTTCAGCGTGACCCACTGTCAGTAATCTTAACTCTGCCCATTGAGTTTTGCTTTTGAAGTCACAACTGCTAATTGTCATTGGAGTGGTGGCATTTCTCACCAGAAAGTGGTAAGTGAAAAAAACAAATCAAGTGTTTTTAATGAAAAATTTGTGAGATAGATAGTTTAAAAAAACCCAAGATGGCATAAGATAGCCATTTTGGACAAACACACATGCAGACTTACTCAATTGACCTATCCTTCAACCTCATTTGACATGGACAATACAAAGTTTCATTCTTCAACTTCTATTCAATAAAAATTATTCTCAAGGACAAAACACAACAAACATGAAGCAATAAACAAATTTATAACAAGGTCACCATCAATAGTGCATTATGGAAAAAATTGTTCACAACACGGTTATATGGGAATTACGTCAGAAGTCAACGTCGACTTGATAACATTGCAAGTTGATTTCGAAAGTAGAATTGGATTAATCTTCTTTTGTTTTTCATTAACTGTCTACCTGATACAAATAACAGATGACATTTGAAGAAAACATTTCCTGAATAACTAAATATTTTCATTTTTGTTTTGAAAACATAGTTTATGATCACTTATTGGTACAAGCTTGTTCCATGAAGGGGTCATAAGCTATGTTTTTGAGGCAAAAATTAAAAAACTAGAAGCACTGTCACAGTGTCAAAGCTGCGACGATTCGTGCAACGCCAATGATGTCTTAAAACTCGTTGGTGACAAAAAAACCCCTGTTGGTGACAAAAAACTCTGTGACAAGTCCATAAATGTGACAGAAATTATCTGAATGACATGCACTATTGAGAGAGTGTAGACATCATGAAGATACACTTGCATACCAAGTATGGTGTCATTCCATCAAGTATTTTAGGAGTTATGGTGTTTTTTAAACTCATTGGTGACAGACCGACATTGCCACATATAGAGCTGCTCGTCGCAGCTAAAAAAATAGTAAAATTTGGAAGGCAATTTTTGTAAACAGTGCTGGCAAAGTTTAAATTAGACATTATGCAATAAAAAGAACCTCAAATCTGGCACAATTTGATATGAATCCAATCCAATGGCTGGATATCTGGGAGTTAGGAAAAGCATGGCTTAGATTGATTTTAGTGAACTTGGAACAGAAATTTCACATGAAATCGCGTTTCATTACAGATCCTCTATCTATTGACCTCCCAAGAGAGGAAAGAAAATGTAATTCAGAACCTAACACGCAAAATCATTCATCCTCCAATGAAGCATGTTCTCCCATACTATGACAGTAGTATGTAAAAATTCATTTCAATCCAACAAACAGTGACATTACTGGGGAACAAAACATGTTGGCGGACACTTTTTTTTTCAACCCTTAAGGGCCTCGAGTTTTTATACACCGCTCTACGTTGAAAGTTGACCACCTATAGCTTTGCATTGTTTCTAGTCAAGTCTTGGCTGCCTACATAGGCAGCCAAGACTTGCCTAGAAACAAATGACAAGGCACTTATAAAGCAAGTTTTGAGTTTACCCAAACAATGCATGTTGGGGCACCTGTTCCTTTTGCATTAAAAGGTTATCAAAGTCGGAATTAGACCCTTAAGGGTTCAATAATGACCAATATGAAACAAGAAAATTAAACTAAATACTCAAGCAGTGGCATTTGTTTCGGAGCTGTTCTTCAATGATGAGGTAGAAACATGCCAAGTCTTATTTGAATCCAACCACTAGTGGTGGAGCTAGAGCAACAAACATGTTTGACAGAAATAGTTTGTTATGGACAAATGTACACAGTTCTTTACAATACATCCGTAAGGCTAAACAAAATTAATCTTTTGATTCCTGCGTTCATCATATTTATTTTGAAGGCAAATTCAAAATGTATGAAACCATCACAGGGTGTGATTTTTAGCGGTATCGCATTACAATTTGCGATGCAATGTGTCATACACACTGATACAGTACTGTTAATGTATTCACGAAATGCAACAAGATTCTTGTATGTATGTACAAAATAAATACGAAGAACAATCACAAAGTGATTTTTGGGGGTTGCTCTGGGGATGTTTTCGTACCTGAACCCCAAACAGGTGGTGTCTTAACTTTAAAGTGACTAAATAAATAAATAAAAAAAATGCCAGTGATACTGTATCGTTCAATATAAAGAGAAAATATTTGACACCTCCAAAGGTGTTTTGAAGAACATTTTAGCAACGTTTATCACTCACGGGACATTACTCTGGTATCAGGAATCACAGGAATGTTTGCTGGTACTTTCAAGAACTCATGTTGAATCCATACCAGATCAGCTGTTTTGAATCAAGTTTACACCTTTAAACAAGATATTTATTGGGAAATCAGAATAATGAGTTTGTCAATAAATGATAATAGCATGATATTTTATGGAAAATTCAGAAAAATGCAAGTTATTTTCTGAGAAATTCAAAGTAAATTAAATTCTGGAAATTGCAAGGATGCAAAACAATCTAGGATCGATTTTGTAATAGCAATGAATAAAATGGAGATCAAAATTAAAAAAGAGTATTATTTATTTTTGAAAAAGTTTTTCTATACTGATTTTTTGTTTTATGATTACTGTTACAATAAAAACTATCAGTGAAAACAACATGGAAGCTCTAGTATTTAATTTTAGTCTCTCACAACTGGATTTTAGGCATTAGCAACCATTCTATCAGGAATAAAAACAAGAGGCCCCAAGGGGCCTGAGGGCGCTCACCTGACATGGTAGCCTAAATATCAACCCAGAGAATTGATTTCAACAAGTTGCATCTGATCCTCCTAAGAAAAGCTTATACCAAATATCCAAAGATTCTGACCAGTGGATCTAAAAAAAAAATAGAAGATTTTTAAAGAAGATTCCTCATATTGAACTAAGTTATAATTCGGGCTCCCACAGTGAGTCCAAATATGGACCTAGGGACTTGGCTTGAACAAAGTTGAATCTCACTCCCTAAGCATGGTGCATACCAAATATCAAAAGATTCTGCCTGCTGGATCTTGAGAAGATTTTTAAAGAAAATTCCTCATTTTGAACTAAGTTACAATTCAAGCTCCCACAGTGAGCCCAGATATGGACCAAGGGACTTGGCTTGAACAAACTTGAATCTCACCCCCTAAGCATGGTGCATACCAAATATCAAAAGATTCTGCCTGCTGGATCTTGAAAAGAAGATTTTCAAAGAAATTTGCCTGAAATGCATTAACTTCGAATTCGGGCTTCTATAGTGAGCCCAAATATGAATCCAGGGGGCCAATTTGAACAAACTTGAATCAGATCCACCCCACAATGTTGCATAACAAATAACAAAAGATTCTGCCTGCTGGATCTGGAGAAGAAGATTTTTAAAGAAATTTGCCTGAAATGCACTAAGTTCGAATTTGGGCTTCTATAGTGAGCCCAAATATGAATCCAGGGGGCCGATTTGAACAAACTTGAATCAGATCCACCCCACAATGTTGCATACCAAATATCCAAAGATTCTGCCTGCTGGATCTGGAGAAGAAGATTTTTTAAGAAATTTGCCTGAAATGCACTAAGTTCGAATTCGAGCTTCTATACTGAGCCCAAATATAAACCCAGGTGGCCGATTTGAACAAACTTGAATCAGATCCACCCCACAATGTTGCATGCCAAATATCAAAAGATTCTGCCTGCTCGATCTGAAGAAGATTTTTTAAGAAATTTGCCTGAAATGCACTAAGATCGAATTCGGGCTTTTATAGTGAGCCCAAATATGAATCCAGGGAGCCGATTTGAGCAAACTTGAATCAGATCCACCCCACAATGTTGCATACCAAATATCAAAAGATTCTGCCTGCTGGATCTGGAGAAGAAGATTTTTTAAGAAATTTGCCTGAAATGCACTAAGTTCGAAATCGGGCTCCTATACTGAGCCCAAATATGAACCCAGGGGGCCGATTTGAACAAACTTGAATCAGATCCACCCTACAATGTTGCATACCAAATATCAAAAGATTCTGCCTGCTGGATCTGGAGAAGAAGATTTTTTAATGTTTTTCCCATTGCCTACAGTGTTAAAAAGTGCTGACTCAGCACTTTTTCAAAGTCCCGAAACTGTACCCTATGATAAAACCGATGGCAATTTTTTTTTACCAATCCTTTCTGTTGGTCCCAAGGAAGCTGCACACCAAATAAAAATTCTCAGTGCCGTGCAGTTTTTGAGATATAGGCGTTTTAATTTTTTTCTATTTTTAGCTCCTGTGGTTCCCACGGGGCTACAGGAAAAAAAATTTCTGCATAAATTAGGTACTTATGACCCAATAAGCCCTCACATAAAATTTGGTTCAAATTGGCCTCTCGGTTTAAAAAATAGAAATTTGGGGTGGGGCCAAAATTTTTGCTCCTCCCATAACATCGCCAAGTATAGACCTACAAACTTCTCTTGAACAAACTTGAGTCTACACCTCAAAAGGAAGCTGCATACCAAATATCAAGTCTCTGCTATTGCTGGTTCTTGAGAAGAAGATTTTTTAAGAATTGGAGCATTTTTGCCCCACCCCTCTGCTCAATATGAGCCGAAACCTAATTTGCCCAAAAATCAAAATGCCGCTATATAACCCCTACTCACATGAAATTTCATTAACATGCGGCCAGTGGTTTGGAAGAAAAAGACCCAAACACCACCTTCACGCCGGACGACGGACGAAAAGTGATCAGAAAAGCTCACCCTGACTTTCAGTCAGGTGAGCTAAAAACCCCAAAAAACCCCTGCCCTCCCTCATTCATTTAAAAAAAAATTTGCCTGAGAATCAATTATTTAATTTAGTTTAGCCTAAAGTCAGTGCATATTTACAGGAGTTAATTAGATAGAAAAAAAAGAATCAACTCTTCTTACTCTTTACCTAACATGAGTTGCAAACACTTGCACATTGTTCTCTTGAATAACTGGACATTTTAATATATGTTCTAGATTTGAAAAAGTATTATACCTGTTTCCGCATTGCATTATTTCATGAGAGAAGATTGGAGATTGTAATAATAGAAGCTATTTGTGGTAGTCAACTCCAGGAATAAAACTAGATCTACATTACTCACATTATAAGCTTCTTCATCAGAAGAGCCTTTATACATTCCTAAGGATTGAATAAAACTTATATCCCATTTCTTCCACCGTAGATCTCTCCACTTCTTGATCATTGGCTGAAATAATTAGAACAAATTGGGTGAATATTATTCCCAGTGAAAAAAAACAATCCATACATTCAAGAGTAAGTAAGCCAGTTTCAAATAAACTGACAAATAAAGTAGTCCAAACATTTTAACCAGTTTGGTTCGATTTCTTGCATTGGTTACCAGAGTATTTTTACCAGTAAAACAGAGGTTGTTTACCACAGAAAACAAGCACTGCTTCACTTTCTGGGGTTCCCAGAGGGAAGTGCTAGCTGGATATCGCCATTTCGATGGATAAAGGATTTAGAAATATGTGCAAACACTTTGTGACTAATGATACCCATCAATATATTCCACTCACATTTTTCTTAGGATCACCCCTACCCATCTACATATTTGATACATAAAAGATCCTATTTGTTTCTTAGGGTTTAATGGCACTTTCAACAGCTTGGACCAAATCATGTCAGACAATTTTACGGGTGGAGGGAGTCGGGTACCTGGAGAGAACCACTGAGCAATGGTGAGTAACTTTCGGGCTCTGAATTTACCATCCACAAACAAACAACACTGGCTGAAGTTAAATGTTGCATTGACATGTTGTACATCTACTGTCGATGTGCTGTATATTCATGGTTCACATGCCTTCAACCAATGCTTACCCTGCTTGTGCCATGATGATACATTACAGAGTGTGACAGTTACTCGGCATTGATGAGTGCTTCCCTATGGGTACTCTGGCTTTCTCTACCTATAAATTTGTACAACTTGATATGACCCATCCTGTTAACCCTTTGATACTTTTGTACGTCTTATGACATACAAAATCAAACAGCATGTTGATACTTTGTAGTCATCTGTTTTATTATTATTTTTGAAATTTTTAAAGTTTTAACCTCAATTCCTATTTTCTCACGAATAGTGTTCAGTGACAACCATTGAGCCAAATGTTATCGCAGCTTAAAATACTAATATAATCCTGCTGTCAAGACTTCTTAACTGTGAAGATAAAACAACATTTTGTACATAAACATCATGATGATTGATGATAGATTTATCTAGCAATTCTCAACTGTAATATCTTAACAGTTTACCTAACAAACTGGTTGCATCTCCTCCCATGTAATTTACAAACTGAGCAGTTGAAAAGAACACTATTTTTCCAAAAATTTCAACAAAACCATATCATGTGACCCCTCATTGGAAGAAGCTAAAGGAGCTCATTCCAATGAGAAGTCAAATGATATGGATTGGGTGGAAGTTTTAACCGTTTACCCAACGAATCGGACGCATCCGCCCGCCTAATATGCAAATTCATTAGTTGAAAAAATATTATTTTTCAAAAAATTTCAACAAAACCATATCATGTGACCCCTTGTTGGAACGAGCTTGTCAAGCTCGTTCCAACGAGGGGGGTCACATGATATGGTTTTGTTGAATTTTTTTGAAAAATTTGAAAAAATTATATTTAAAATAATAAATTTTAAAATCGTCTTCGTTGGGTAAAGGGTTAAATCATTTTTTCACAATAAATTAAAATACTAAATTGTGATATCATGTGCATTAAATTGTGATATCATGTGCATTAAATTAAGTAAAGAGATCACTGGGATTTTAGTTTCAGATTTCATTTTCAGACTCATAAAAATGATTGCCGTTCGGCTGAAACTCTTAGCAACTGCTTGAACCTTTGCAATCCTCAGATAAACCTAAGGGGTGTGTGCATGTTCAACATACCAAAAAGACTGCGTTTTAACAGTATAACTGCATGTCCATCTAGCTTGAATGGGGGCGCAGTGGCTCAGTGGGTAGAGGTGCAGGCTGCAAGCCGAGAGGTCCTCGGTTCGAATCCCACCTGCGGCAACCGCATTGTGTCCTTGGGCAAGACACTTCACCCTAATTGCCTACATGGGGGCACGCTGACGCTGTGTACTGAGGCGTACTGCACGTCGATGGTGCGCATGTCTTCAACCAATCTAACCCTGCCTGTGCTGCGGTGCAGAGTTCAGAGTTACGATGTTGGAGAGCTGACAGCTGCTCGTCGTTGCTCGGTGGTTCTCTCCGGGTACTCCGGCTTCCTCCACCCGTAAAACTGTCACGGTCACGATTAGCCATTGTGCATAAGTATGTGACCTTAAACACCAATAAATAAATAAATAAATAAATCTAGCTTGAATGCTTCTAGTGATTCAGATACAAATGCATAAAAGCAATGTGGCATATAATTCAATAATTATACTTTTGGTAAGTATTTTTATTTTCTTTCTTTTCGTGTATTGAAATGTACAAGGTTGCTCACAAATGCATTTCAAAAGCTTGTGATGTTCTGTAAATAGTCATGTAAACAATTCATAACCATGCATGCACTTGTACTAGGCAGTTGCAAGTTACAGATTTTGTATCAGGGGCCCCTGATGTATGCTTTATTCAGGTAATTACGGACTCAATACAGTGGAACCCTGTTAATTGAATAGCCACTTTGCCAATGAAAACAAGAGCTGGACTTTCGTCCTGAGCATACCCTCACGTGGTGTACCGCCTAGTGTGGGCAAACCTATGATCAACAAATATTATTTATGAATATTCCCATATGGACTGATGGACGGATGAACAGATGGACGGATGCAATCCAGTATACACCCCCCCCCCCCCCCCCCTTCCATTTTCTTCGAAAGTTTTCAACAATTTCTAAGTCAAAAGGTATGGTAAATTGTTTGGTGTTTGGAAGTCTTAAGCAATGAGGCAGAAGCCTTTGTCATAGGCAAACTGCATGCCATATTTCACTGAAATCCGATAACCCCAATCCAGTATCCCCCTCCCCTCCCATTTTCTTCGAAAGTTTTCAACAATTTCTAAGTCAAAAGGTATGGTAAATTGTTTGGTGTTTGGAAGTCTTAAGCAATGAGGCAGAAGCCTTTGTCATAGGCAAACTGCATGCCATATTTCACTGAAATCCAATAACCCATACCTGAGATACAGGCTGAACAGACAAATAATGTCTATTTTCCTACAATTTCTAAGTCAAAAAAGGGGGATAACTCTAAAAAGGAGAACGTGAGAAGTATCGTTGAATCCTTTTTTTAAAGCCTATACCATAAGCAGTGTTCATGGCAAATTTCATTGCAATAGAACATTAGATTCCTGAGATACAGTCTGAACAGACAAAATTTGGCTCGGACGAACACAATTTCTAAGTGAACAAGTAATAAAAAAAATAATAATAATAATAAAAAAATAACTAGTGTGGGCATACCTATGACCAACAAATATTATAAAAAATAATAATTTACTTAAGTTATGAATATTCCGAATACACACGGACGGACGCATGTAATCCAGTATACCCCCATTTTCTTCGAAAGTGGGGGTATAATTAATTATTCAATTAACAGGGACCATGTCACTTTCTAGAGATAAACTTAGCATATATTCTATTATATCTTGTTTGACAGAGCTCCATAAGCTCTGTCAAACAAGATACAATAGATTAAATGCCTGTATTTGATTTACTGAGGCCAAATAGGTCTATAAACATAGGAAAACTGGGGAGAGTTAGGGTAATTTTGCAACAGATTACAAGATTTTTCATTCAATTTACAAGAGTTTACTCTATAACCTATATTTAATTAAAAGGTCAAATTTGTACTGGAGTTATGGGAAATGGTTTTGTGTTGGGAAATTGTATTCAATTAACAGGATTATTCAATTGAGAGATAGCAATTAAGTGGGTGCCACTGTACATACTTATTGTAAAATAAAATATTTTATCACCTTTAGTATCAAGGACTCCAGGCTTGTATTGCTGTTGGATCGTTTATGTTTCTTTGACAAACTGTCTTCAAGTTTTGACTTCAATGATGGACTATGAAGTGATGGCGAGAGTAGGCAGTGTTGTGGTGAGGGAGCTACACCTGTACCAATTGAAGTAGGAGTTGTTGCTGAGCTCTGACTACCATTTCCTATATCTGTCTCCATGGGAACAGAACCCTCTGTTTTTACTGGTGATGAAATGCTTGCAGGAATGGTTATGGATAAGGGAGCTTTACTTTCTGCCTTTCTTTCTATAGATTCCTTTTCATCAATAAATTTCTGTCCAAAAATACTACTAGTTGACAAAAGATCTTGTTGCCTTGGTGCATATGTTCTTGTGACAGTAAACTGTGTGCAACAATTCATACTGCAGAATGTTATTTCATCATCTTCAATCTCCTGAAAAAAAACAAAATATTTATCTTACAAGTATGTATTTCTCCCAATAGAAGTGAAAACGTGTTGACAAAATACATAGACAGAACGTGATGTGTTTGAATCGGTGGGTGTTTTACATAATGAGTTGGAATGGCGTAGTCATATATCGAGCGAAATATGACTTCGCCATTCCAACGAGTTATGTAAAACACCCACCGATTCAACCGATTCAACCACACATCGCGTTTTGTGTTTATTACACAACCTATGTATTAAAATGCATTTAAATAAACAAATTTTAATTCCGATAATCAAACCCAAAGGTGAAGAGTTTGTTTTGACTGAAGCTGTACTGATCATATGGATCGATAAAAAATCAAAACAACCTTTTCGGAACCAGTGTTTGTTGAAATTCCTATCGCTGTTTACTAAGAGTAATAGCCAACAAATGGTTAGGCTGGTGCCCATTCATGCCTAACCATTTGGTGGCTATTACTCTTAGTAAAAATATAAGTACAAATATGTGCAGATTTGCAAAACAGCTGGGAGAAACGTTTTTAAAAGAAGTTCGAAGCATGTCAAGGTGTATGAAGATTTACCGAAATAAAGTTGACCAATTTAGATATAATGGGATCCACAAAACGAGATGGCAACGGGACTGAGTTAATGTTCTGGTTGGAAATGATTGGGTTTTTTAAAAATATTATCTCATTTTTGGCTGATTTTTTGTGAACCGACTTTATTTTGCTTTGTACGTTTTCATTTTCACACTATGCGACAGACAGTCGATGATTGTATAACGAAATTTGGAAAATTTTCGAAGCGTAACTAAACGGTGCGGTAAAAAAAGTTCCGGCTTGTATATCACCCGTCGAATACAGAATCATTTATATCATAGCGGCGATTCCGTTGAATACAAGGGTTTAAAGTTTAATGGATGTGTGATAAAAATCTGTATTGAGGTAGCAACCACACATATGATCATTTGATTCAGAAAGAGAATGAAAACTGATTACACATGTCAAGGCTGATGTTTTTGATAACAGTAATCGAATAATAAATAACCAACTCAATGAAATAAACTAGACAAGATCATATTTGGCCATGATGATAATTTTATATAGCCCTACAATGCAGTAAACCTAAAAAATAAAACAAAGAAACATGCTGCTGAAACACTGGTATAAACTTCAAAGGCTATAGTACAAATAGAATACTGAACGAGGATTAGGCCTAAAAAAATAAAAAATCTGTTTCTCAGGCCCTCCTGCATGGTCCTTTTGGCTGCCGCATGCTCTCTTTTTATAACCAATTTAAACTTTAAAAAAATAAAAATTAAATGGTTTATGTCTGATATTTTACCCAAGTTAAAAAAATTGATGAATTTGTCCCTTGAGTGCAAGAAGGCTTTGCAATGCTGAAGCATTGCAAAGTCTTCTTGCACTCAAGGGATGAAATACACCACCACCCATGCGATTCTGTACATTATGAGGCCTAAAACTTGAACCAAGAACATGAACTTTTGATGGCAAAAAAGTAATTACTGAAATAAAAAATAAAATAAAAAACCGCTCGCCCGCATGCAATTTCACAAATAATGGCCTGAGAAACAGAATATCTACTTTGTGTGGCCTTACGTGATGTATAGTGTGAGAATGCAATACCATGATGTCATGATTTTCATTCATGAAAAATCAACTCATAGATGCTGAACGATTGTAAAAATATATGTGAACAAGTCAAGAAAGGGAGAAATATTATAAGATAAATGAGTTATTACCACCAAGTGCATTGTCAGAAAAATTTTCTGCTTGAAATTTTGACAGTGGTGTACAGAGGTTAAACACAATTATGATTTGCAAAGTGAATGACTGTTGAGTCATACAGAAACAACTCAAGCACTTTTCAAGGACTTTGTACAATATCTTCTTTTTCAAGGGACATTTTGTGCAGTAAGAGAAATCTCTTCTTTGTAAAAGTGACCTTGATGTAACACAATATATGACCACAACAGACAGGTGTTTTAACTCTCATTACGTGTACATTGCATACAAAACCGCACTTGTTAATACCCCGTCGTTTGTGTAGAAACGACCGGGTATGAAAAGCTGTTTTAGTGCGGTCACGTGAGAAGGATTACATAACCAATTAATGTTTCGCGAGAAAAATCTTTCAGAGACTGTCCCTGATTAGCAATTATATTGTTCACTCAGAAAATTTCTAAAACCTACATTTAATAAAATATTCAGATACAAATGCCATATCTTTCATTTCCAGAACTCTGTACTGCGGTTTAATATAGGAATTGGAAAAATCCATTCGTTAATTCGTGAGATTTTCGATTTGTTTTCATATTAAAATAAAATTTTCGCTGATTTTTGATTTGGATTCCCCCTGAGTTTGTTCACCGGTCTCCAATGACTTCAGAATATTTCATGCAATGTAGATCCAATTGAAGGAAGAGCCACACTGTTGCACGTGATTGGCAAAATTCTCATTTTTTGGGTCAAATTTATCACACAAAATAACGGGATTTACCGAACCGATTTTCACCTTTAAAGATTTTATTTGATATACAAAATTCCCAAACAAAATGTATCAGGTACATAAAAAAGATTTAGTGAACAGAAATTAATATGTTAATTGGCGAATCCTTTCCCAATACAGTCCAATCAACACTGATTGGTGAGTGGACGTATGACATTATGTAATTACACATAACACACTCAGACGATTTTTGGATAATTTTTTCGTATGGAGTGTACATGTAATGCACTGGGGACAAATCAATATACATATACCAACAGTGATTAACCCTTAAATGCCTATTTCCAACTTTTACAACCTCTGAACAGGTGCCCTTAACATGCCATCATGAGGAGGTTCTGTTGACAACAGACAAATTAGGTAGGTAGTGGTTTCTAGTTAAGTCTTGGCTGACCATTATTCATACTTCTCCTTCCAACCCACTACTTTTCCCAGTTTTTAGTGGACTTGTCTCGAAAGTCTGTTGAGGGAGAAGTGACTACATTGTATACTATTGATCTCTGCAGTGTATACTACTGTTCAGTTTATCTGAATCTACCTTTTGATTATAGATGCTGATCTCAATACAACTGGGTTGCTGGTACAGTGAAACCCTGTTAATTGAATAACCACTTTGCCAATGAAAATTATTCAATTAACAGGAATATTCAATTAACAGGGATTGTGTCACTTTCCTGTATTCTAGAGATAAACTTAGCATTTATTCTATTATATCTTGCGCGCAGTCAAGATATAATAGATTAAATGCCTGTATTGGATGTACTGTGGCCAAATAGGTCTATAAACAAAGGAAAACTAGGGAGAGTCAAGGTAATTTCTCGACATGTTACAAGAATTTTTATTCAATTAACAGGAGTTTACTCTGCAACCTATATTCAATTAACAGGTCAAATTTGTACTGGAGGTATGGTAAATGGTTTTGTGTTGGGAAATTATATTCAATTAACAGGGTTATGCAGTTAAGAGATATCTAATTATGTGAGTTCCACTGTACCTCATTGGTCATATACTGAAAAGTGTCCCCGCCACTGCCATCTTGGGGAGGGGGTTTGCTATAAAAGGTAAGAAAAAAAAAAGAAGAAAAGCTTGTTAAGCTGTTTAGTATGCGGATGCCTTGCAATCTCTGTTTTTTAACCCTTTACCCAACAAATCGCCTGCATCCGCCTGAGTAATATGCAAATTGAGCAGTTGAAAAAATATTATTGTTCGAAAAATTTCAACAAATCCATATCATGTGACCTCTTGATGGAACGAGCTTGTCAAGCTCCTTCCAACGATGGGTCATATGAAATGATATGGTTTTGTTAAAATTTTTTGAGAAATTTAAAAAAATGATATTTAAAATAATAAATTTTGATATCATCTGCATTGGGTTAAAGAATATACTCTGATGCATGCGGAAAATGAAAATGTTGTGCACATTTCTCGTGTCAATACTTATTTATTTATTGGGGTTTAACGACACATTAACAGCAAAGATCATATCACGTTGGTGACAGTTTTGACAGGTGGAGGAAGCCGGAGTACCCAGAGAGAACCACCGAGCAACAACAAGCAGCTGACAGCTCCCCAACATCGTAACTCCACACTGTAGCACAGGCAGGGTTAGATTGGTTGAAGACATGCGCGCCATCGGCTTGCAGTATGCCTTAGTACACAGCGACATCGTGCCCCCATGTGGACAATCGGGTGAAATGGCTTGCCCAAGGACACAATGCGGGATCTGAATCGATCACTCAGATGGTCACCCATCCAAGGACTAACCGGGCTCGACGTTGCTTAACTTTGGTGATCTGCAGAAAAGTGGTTACCGCAATGCCACCGTGCCACCTTGTGTCTATACAAATTGAATATTTACAACATATTTTACTTATTATTGATAAAATAACAAGTGCCGAGATTGGAACCTTCTATATACAGTACGTGGATAGTGTATTATCATTAAATCCCCCACAGAGTGGAGATTCCACCCAAGCAATAATTGCAAATTTGTTGCAAAGCATAACCATCACAAGCAAAGTTGCAGCCAATGGACCTCCGGGTTGAACCCGGAGGTCTATTGGCTGAAACTTTGCTTGTGTTTTTTGTCCATATGTACAAACTTTGAAAGTGATACTTTGGGTGATACTCCACTCCATGGGTGCTTTAGTTACAATCCACTCTCCATGTACTGTAGTGTTATTAGTTTTTATGTAAGATATACGTCATAGCGTTTGAAGTGAAATGAAAGCTGTTATGATACCACTTACAGCTTTCACTTCAGCTAATGTCAAGGTTTGGGGGCAGTTTGAGTAGCGATGTTTTTCGTTGATGTTTCCCCAATCCAGCTGTATAAAGATCAGAGATACAACGTTATTGAATCTAAATAAGGCCACACAAAGTAAATCTTCTGTTTCTCAGGCCATTATTTGTACAATTGCATGGGGGTGAGCAGTTTTTAATTTTATTTCTGTAATTATTTCTTTGTCATCAAAAGTTCATGTTCTTGGTTTATGTTTTAGCCCTCATAATCTATGGAATAGCATGGGTGGTGGAGTATTTCGTCCCTTGAGAGCAAGAAGTATTTCGTCCCTTGAGAGCTAAAGCATTGCAAAGCCTTCTTGCACTCAAGGGACAAATTTATCAATTTTTTTTTAACTTGGGTAAAATATCAGACATACGCCATTTAATTTTTAATTTTTTTTAAGTTTACATTGGTTATAAAAAGAGAACATGCGGCAACCAAAAGGACCATGCAGGAGGGACTGAGAAACAGATTTTTAATTTTTTTAGGACTAACTCACCATTTCTTCTTTTGTAAAGAATGGCAAATCTGTTTTCTTCTTAGTTATACCAGAATTCAACACTACAACATCACAGTGACGGCAAAATCTAGGCTTAGCTCTCATCAGTGACTGGATACTGATTGCCTCTTCTTTATCTGAAGATGAAAGAGAATATTTAGCACCTATTTTCTATTACACGAATGTTTTAAAAATACATTCAGTATTTCTCTCCTTAGTAAGTAACGTACACTTGAATTTCATACTGCAATCAATAATTTATCTAAGTTCAAGAGGAAATAATTTAGTTGAAAACTGTTGAAACATGAAAATTGGAAAGTATTCAAATTGAGACTCCCCAATTAATCATAAATGAATAATCTTTATAATCCATAACACAATTATAAAATAGCCATCCGAGCAGTGTTGGATCCCCCAACAGATGCAATGGCCACACAGTAAATGATCAGATTGATGTATATTTATTGAGGCAACTGTGAAGTATATTCTCAAAAGTTTCAATATTGTCTTGCTTTGTTAGTCAATGCAAAAAAATGGCAATGGATGAGAAGCCATATGAAGTGCAAAAAATCTGAAGTGAGGCTCAATAATAATTTAATCCAATAGCTCGACAGAGCTGTTGGGTTAATTACTGAAACTGCCAACAAACCAGGATGGTTTCGTCCATTTCCCAATTAACAGTATTCATTGAAATGATACCTTTTAGGGTGCCAGTGTTAAAAAGGTTAAGTTTTGTAACACTTGGTATTGAATTAACTGAGTTATGAACATTTTTGTGTTATAGTGTACTCCATTTTAAAAACTAATATGGCTGTCAATTTGCAAAATTTATGCATGAGAGAAAAACTGATTTGGAATTTTATACTCATTGTGCTAGTTTTTAAGCATTCCAAAAATACTCAAAGGCTGAATCAATGTTTGGTCATGATTGCTTAAAAAAGAGTCATTGCTATATCTGATGACTGTCTCAACTCCCAAATGTGATATACTATTCCTGTTATCAACAATTACTCTTGTATTAAGTTTTAGAACAACTGACCTTGAATTAATGAAGTTTGTTGGCAATTTATTTTTTTGTCCTTTTTTTGTCTTCAACCGTAAAGGAGAAATAGAACAAAATGGCCGATGGAGCCATTTTAGATGGCGGTCAAAACCAAAATGTTTCATCTTCTTGCATCACTATTTATTTATTTATTTATTTATTTATTGGTGTTTAAGGTCACATATTTCTGCACAATGGCTAATCATGACCATGACAGTTTTACGGGTGGAAGAAGCTGGAGTACCCGGAGAGAACCACCGAGCAATGGCGAGCACCTGTCAGCTCCCTAACATACCAACTCCACACAAGCAGGGTCAGCATTGGTTGAAGACAGGTGCACCATCAACATGCAGTATGCCTTAGTACACAATGCCGCAGTGTCCCCACATGGGCAATGGGGGTGAAATGTCTTGCCCAAGGACACAACGCGGTTGCCGCAGGTGGGATACGAACCGAGGACCTCTCGGCTTGCAGCCTGCACCTTTACCTACTGAGCCACCGCACCCCTCTCTTGCATCACTGAATCACCTATTATATTATTTACCTTTGATCTGATTGCGTTAAGATGATTTTTCTTGTTTCAAAAGTATTGTTGCTATTTTTGAAGCAAAATGATCATTAGCACCATTTTTGATGTCTGACAAAAAGAAAAAGAGGCTCTAAGAGCCTGTAATTGCTCATCTGGCAGAACAGATGAAAATGTAATTTCCCATAGGGTTTCTATGGTAACTATAATCTGCAATTGTGGCCATATTTGCAATGCGATCAACATTAAATGAGGATCGTTGGTAGAGGGTGCCCCAGTCATCAATCATGTGAAGTTTCAAATCATTTGGCACTGTAGTTTCAGAGATTTTTCAAAATCGATCAATCAGAATCAAAGAATGCCTCTGGCAGCCATGTTTTCCATCCAACAGGAACATAAAAAGGATCATTTGTAGAGAACCTCCTGTAGACCATTGCTGCCAAATTTGGTTCACATCGGCTTAGTAGTTCCAGAGAAGATGAAAATGTGATTTCCCATAGGATTTCTATGGTAACTATTAGCTGCAATTGTGGCCATGTTTGCAACCTAATCAACATGAAATGAGAATCGTTGGTAGAGGGTGTTCCAGTCATCAATCATGTGAAGTTCCACAACATTTGGGGTTGTAGTTTTAGAAAAGCAGATTTTTTGAAAATCCACCAATCAGAATCAAAGAATGCCTCTGGCAGCCACGTTTTTCATCCAACGGGAACAAAATGAGGATTGTTTGTTGAGGACCTCCCATAGACCATTCCTGCCAAGCTCACATCAGCTCAGAAGTTCCAAAATAAGCAGCCCAGAAGTTCCAAAATAAGAAGAAGAAAATGTGATTTCCCATAGGGTTTCTATGGTAACTATAAGCCACAATAGTGGCCATATTTGCAACCCGACGAACATTGAATGAGGATTGTTGGTAGAGGGTGTCCCTGTCATCAATCGTTTCTTGTAGTTTCAGAGGAGAAAATTTTTGAAAATCCACCAATCAGAATCAAAGAATGCCTCTGGTGGCCATGATTTTCATCCTACAGAAACAAAATGAGGTTCGTTTGTAGAGGACGTCCCACAGACCATTCTTGCCAAGTTTCATTCACATTGGCTCAGTAGTTCCAGAAAAGAAGAAGATGAAAATGTGATTTCCCACAGGGTTTCTATGGTAACTATAAGCTGCAAAATTTTTGTGGCCATGTTTGCAACACGATCAACATTAAATAAGGATCATTGGTAGAGGGTGTCCCAGTCATCAAGCATGTGAAGTTTCAAAACATATGGCCTACTAGTTTCAAAGATTTTTGACAATCCACCTATCAGAATCAAAGAATGCAACTGGTGCCATGTTTTTATTCAGACGGGAACAAAATGACGATTGTTTGTAGAGGACCTCCCATAGAACATTCCTGCAAAGTTCACATCGGCTCAGAAGTTTCCGAGATGAAGATGAAAATGGGATTTCTCATAGGGTTTCAATGGTAACAATAAGCCACAATTGTGGCCATTTTTGCAACCCGATCAACATCAAATGACGATTGTTGGTAGAGGGTGTCCCTGTCACCAATCATGTGAAGTTACAAAATATTTGGGCTTGTAGTTTCAGAGGAGAAATTTTTTTTAGAAAATCCACCAATCAGAATCAAAGAATGCCTCTGGCAGCTATGATTTTCATCCGACAGGAACAAAATGAGCATTGTTTGTAGAAGACCTCCCATAGACCATTCCTGCCTAGTTTGGTTCAAATCGGCTTAGTAGTTCCAGAAAAATGTGATTTCTATGGTAACTAGCAAGCTGCAATTGTGGCCATGTTTGCAACCCGTTCAACATTAAATGAGGATCATTGGTAGAGGGTGTCCCAGTCATCAAGCATGTGAAGTTTTAAAACATTTGGCCTTGTAGTTTCAAAGGTGAAGAATTTTGAAAATCCACCTATCAGAATCAAAGAATGCCTCTGGCGGCAATGTTTTTCATCCGACAGGAACAAAACGATGAACATTTGTAGAGGACCTCGCATAGACCATTCCTGCCAAGTTTTGTTCACATCGGTTCAGCAGTTCCAGAGAAGAAGATTAAAATGTGAAAAGTTTACAGATGCTGGACGACGAAGGATGCCAAGTTATGGCAATAGCTCACACGGCCCTTTGGGCCAGGTGAGCTAAAAATGCAAAATGTGATATCTTTTTCCACTTATAAACATACTCCATAACAAGTTTCATAACACTGGTCTCGAGTTAACTGTGTTATGGTGATTTGGTCTTCATGTTTGATTGATTTACTGGTGTTTAGTGTCACATATTTTTAAACAATGTCTAATCATGACCACAACATGAGTATCAACTCAAGACCAGGGGTGAGCATTAATAAGCCATGTTGCCCATTTTAGAGAGGGTTTTCACCTCCCAAGCATTGCTGACTGGGTCCAATTTTACCAGTCAGAGCCTGTTTACCGCTGTGAAAAGGCACTACATCACTTCCCGGGGTTTCCGCAGGGAAGTGGTCTTTATGTACCGACAGTTTAAAAATCTATATGGCTAGCTAATTTCCAAAATTTATGCATGAGAAATATAGAAAAATATTTGTTAACCCTTTACCTAACACGAAATAAAGGCGACACTTGCAACAAAATTCTTGAATAACTAAATTTTTTTATTTTTTGCGTCAAAAACATAGCTCATGCACAAGCCCCCCCCCCCCCCTCCCCCACCCATCATTGGAACAAAAAATACTCAATGACATCATTCCAGTGAGGGTCATAAGCTATGCTTTTGAGACAAATAATGAAAACTGAAAGGTGATTTTGTGAATAACACAGGTCAGTTTGGACCCCAACAGTCGGTAAAGAATTAAGATATTTCCCGCTATCCTATGAAGTTGTAAAAAGTTAAAAAATTTATAGTAATTTCTATATTTTTTATACTTACCAATGACCCAGACATAGCTGGTGCTAACTCTTAAAATATAGGGCCAAACACAAATTTTGCCCCCCAATCCCCAAAATTTGCATCTAAAACCAAAGAAAACATGTCCTGAAAGGCCCTCCACACTTCGCCTCTACTGCGCATGCGCAGTGTCAAGGACGTTCCGAAATTGGCGCCATTAATCATTCTAATAACCAGTGCCTGGTAATCGCTATGTACTCAGCGGGGAGGCAAGAGTTCCCAACTCCTGGGAGGGCCATCCCCGTCTGGGTCATTGGTAAGTATAAAAAATATAGAAATTACTATAAATTTTTTAACATTTTTATACTGTACCAATGACCCAGACATAGCTGAATAGTAAAAAGGCTGGAGAGCCAAGGACATAGAGCAAAATGGAATATGCTCAATTAAATAAAATAGAGTCATCCCCTGTAGGGAAAAAGAAGTAATAGGCCTTACATGTATCTTTCTTATTTACGATAAATTAGAAAGATACAACACCTTCCAAAATTGAGCTTCATACATCCATGTACTCTATTAATATCCAATATAATCCTTATACTAATAATTTTTAAAGTAAGCCAATAAATAAAGTAAGTCTAGAGAATAGAGACTCTTATACTCCTAAAAGTGTCTGAGGATTGCATAATCATGTCCGTTGACATATGCAATATTCAAAAGCTATACTTTAAAAACTAAGACTTGAATGAATTTTAAAAACCTAAACTTCTCACTAAACAACCATCCCAATAACAGCTCAGAATTACTAACTCCGGAGGAGGTATCCCCTTGTTTTCATAGTAAAACAGGTGACCCAAGGGAACACCCTCCCCCCCCCCTTTTTCTTGCCCTGGGTCAAATAGCCCAGAGCGAAGAGGGCAGCAGAACGGAGACACTGCCGAAACAGACAGCCTACCTAGCTATAGTAGCAACTGTTAAGTGAATGACATTCTGAGCAGAAGATAATAGACCTAACAATAGAGGCCTCCAGAAATGGACTCGATATTTCTGAGATAAAAATTCATGAATGTGGATGGCTGAGCGCAATGAGCGGCCTTCAAAAATCTATAATAGCGACACTATTAATGTAAGCCCAAGAAGTAGAAGAACTCTTACTTCATGAGCCGAAATCTTAAGCACAACTGCTAAGTCAATGATATACCATAAGCAGTACCGATAGTTAATAGAATCCATTAACAATAAAATAACGTCCTTCTACTAGGCATCAAAGACAGAAGAAGCTTACGCCCATAGTAATAAACAGATATCTGTTTATAAATACATAAACTCTACCCGGAAAGAGTAAAGGCCTATGCCCATACGAAGACGGAAGGACCTTAAAAATAATAGGTTCCGGATAATAGGAGCCTAACTCTTATGCAAAAATCCAACCTAAATAGTAACGGAAGTAGTGATTCCGAAACTACGAAAGTGAAAATCATCCATCGATAGTGCATGAAACTCACTGACTCTACAGTAAAAGAGAAACCAACAGAATTACTGTCTAAAAGGTCAGAATTTGAAAACTACTGTTTCCAGAGGCTCAAATGATTACTTAGCTAAATAAGAACCGAAGTTAAAATCCATATAGGAATTTAATCTAAAGATTCTAAGTCTATTTATCAAAAAGTTACTAACTGACTTAGATAAAGAGACATAAGACTCAATTGTAAACTATCGTAGAGTGCATAGGTATGAGGTAACATAAACCTATAACCTTAATAATAACAGGCTGCAGTAGATCTTGTGAAACAAGTATACTAAAAAATTGCAATGAGTAGTATGGAGGGATCAACAATATGAACATAATGATCCCTACACCAACGACGGAAAAGCCTCCACTTTAGCCGCATAGAATAGCAAAGAAGAGGATCTCCTATAGTAAGAAATCGCGTCCAAAGCTCGTCCAGTACAGTGCTTACAATGCAATACGGACCACACAACGGAATACATGAAGGTTGCGACCTTGCGGGTTGTGATAAAGATGACACGATTTACCCAGTGAAAAAAGATCCTCACATAGAGGAAGATTTCACGTTAAGACCCACAGTAGACAAGAGAGTAAATTACCCATGATCTCTGTGAAGATAGAGATGCTATCAACAGAAATGTATTGTGGTTGTTTATCTTAGCAATACCTGCTGAAACAACAGCGCCGGAGGATACGCGTATCCTATCATTCCGTCCTATAGATCAATAGAGCGTTAACAACATTAGCTCAGAGATCTGGACAAGCCAACACATACGTCTGCAATTGATTAGCAAGCTGTGTCGTAAATAAATCATCATTGGGCGCTCCCATAGATAGCAAATCTGATTGAATACTTGTTTGTTGAGAGTCCATTCTGACAGCAACAAGCGACCCGTAAGAGAACGGGAGTCCGGTAAAACAATCAGACGACCCGGAATATGACGGACCAAAACAGAACTTGGTGTACTATAACCAACAGACGGATTCTTTCCATTAAATTGAATAATGGAAACGAAAGAGTGCCTCCCTGGTTCCGGAGATACGCCACTACTGTCGAATTAAAGGACAGGATTTGGGCATGCGTTTCTGAATAATGTTCATGCAATGACATAAAGCAAGCCTAAAAAACATTATTCCGCAGAAGAAAACTGGTTGCTAAGAGACTGCGGAACCCAAAGACCCTGGCACTTCGAATCCGTAGGGATCAGTATTATATCCCAATCTGTTTGACTGGCAACCGTCATAACAGCCACACTCGGGTCCGGCAACTGCGGTGGCACTCTCTGAGTCAACCACCGAATGTTTGCCCCAGTCTGAATCTCTTGTAACACTAGATAGACAAGAGAACGTGTAAATCGAGCAATTCATGGATTGCCGAAAAGTTGCCATCGAAGAGAAGCTCCTCCGAGAACGAAGCGACTCTGAGAGAGTTCTTAACCTTACTATCCACGCGTGTGGATGTAGCTAGGGCTGCGTCACGTCTAACCAACTCCAATCAGCCACTGAAGGGCGGAGTTATACGTGAACAAACTACTGCCCTCAAAAGAAATTACATTGAGAATAATATCCCGTAAATCTTTTCTTGAAGACGTAATGATAACACCTCAGTAAGGCAGATTACGTATGATAAAGCGTCTAAGTTAAGTCTACTATACATCATGTCGTTTCCAACATTGAAGTTGGAAAAGACATAAACGGCGAAAAAGAATATATCCAGTCTTTAACCACACCATCTATGAACTCTCGGTATGCCCTGCTCTGCCAAAATAAACTATTCGTATAAATGATAAAATGGCAGAAATGAGCAACGCGGACAAGAAACTAAACTATCATGCTTGGTAGCAGGCTTGTATATATATATATAGCGTCGAAAAATAAAACACATGATGTAATGACAATATTGGACTGCGTCGGTAAGTCAGGGACAATGTCCCTGAACCGATCGAAAAATCCGAGTCCAATGACGCTATAAGTCTCTTATCCAAGATCGCAGCAATGAAGTCCGAAATAACAATCACTGGAAGATAATGCCAGAAGATATGAAAGGCAGCTTCCGATACTACTAAAGGGAAAACTCGAAATCTTTCGAATCCCTTTCGCCATCCTGTCGGACCCTATAAAGCGTTCGGTCGTCCGTACCTGATGCAACCGCGGACCGCACCGACCCAGCGCCGTCGGATAATTCCTGATTCGACCGAGAAACTGTCAAATGCTGGGATGCTGCGAAACAACTGTGCTAACTCGGATAGCATGTCCGTCACTGAGGCCTGAGGAGAAGCGGTCTTACGATGCATTGCCGCTGGAAGCTCCGTGATCGTTACCCCGTGCATACTACCAATATGCGAGCGCACGGAGTGTATAGGCCTCGTGTCCCTTGGCTACCGGATGGCGCGACCTATTCGCCGTGGAATCACTGAATGACGAAACTGATCGGATACTCGAGGTCACGTAGCCAATGTGCGGTCGTGTGCCCTGCTGTGAGGATGAGGAAGCATTAAGGACAGTCTCTCGGACTGTCAATATAACGGAGCGTCCCGACCGACGGACATATGCTCCGAATGTAAAATATCTGAACCACAACATGCGGTCCCCTATGTTGTTGGACGAGAGAGGGACCTCTCTCGCTCACAGCCCGGACGGACCTGGACAAGCCAGGAACCGGACTAACAGGCTTCCTCCGATCTGTCCTCAATCTGCCGTCACTGGGTGAGTACTAAAGTAATTAAAGTGCTCGCATCACCCAAATCTCCTTCCTAGACCACAACGGACGAACCCGGCAGCCGAACCATTCGATGAATGTACGCTACACCGGGTGAGCTAGCGAATGTCACTCCGTAGACATATTCCATGAGCACTTATAGCCGCTAGCTCTTCATTAACTATGACGACAGAGGCACACTTTTGAAAGACATCTCCGTAACTTTGCGAACAAGAAACCAGAAATGCTTGGTTATAGCAAGCATAAAATAATAATATATATAGCGTCGATCAATAATTCGAAAGTTTGTGTGACATTATTGGACTATGTCGGAACTGAGGGACGATGCCCCTGAACCGAACCAAAAATTTCTAAGTCCACCGACACTATCAGTTTCTTATCCGGCATCGCAGCATTCTGGTCCGACGAAAGAAGCTGTAGAAGACCAAGTCAGATGACATACACAACAGCATATGTTGTTCCGAAAGGGAAAGCTCGAAATCCTCCAAATCCCTTTCGGTATCCCGTCGGACCGGATGAAACTTTCGGACGTCTGTACCCGCTTCCGCGGAGCGTCCCGCCCCAGCGTCATCGGATAAAAAATATGCGACAGATTCAGTTGATGCTGGGATGCTGCGATAAACTGTGCTATTTAGGAAAGCACGTCCGTTCCCGAGGCCTGTGCAGTAGCGGTCTTACGATGCATTGCCGCCGGAAGCTCCGTGTACGTTGACTCCCGCACACTTCCTATGCGAACGTCCGGAGTCTGCAGGCCTCGTGTCCCTGGCTACCGGATGGTGTGACCTGGTCGCCGAAGAATCCTTGATCGGTGAAGCCGGTAATATATCGGCGGTCACGCAGCCAAGGTGCGGTCGTGTGCGCTGACGAGAAGAGGAAGCCTTAGCAGTCTCCGCGGACTGCCTATACAACGGAGCGTCCCGAGCGACGGACGTATGCTCCGCTTGCAACACATTTTGTACCACAACATCTGGGGCCAGATGTTGTTGAACGAGAGAGGGGCCTCTCTCGCTTGCCGTCCGGATGGACCGGAACGGGCTATGAACCGGACTAAAAGGCTTCCTCCGTTCTCCCTCCGATCTGCCGTCACTGGGTGTGCATTAGGTTGATTTATAGTGCTCGCATCACCCCAAAATTCCTTCTAGACCGCAACGGACGAACCCGGCTGCCGAACCATTCGGTGAATGGACGCTACACCGGGCGAGCTAGCGGATGTCAAAGGCCGTCGAACCTACTAGGGTCCTCTTAGGCAATTGGCGTATTTACATGAGCACTTTTCCGCTAGCCCTTCATTAATTGTGACGACGGAGGCACACTGTTGGAAGACATCACAGATACATCACCCTAATCTTGATCGTCTGAAATAGAAATTGATAAAGTAGAGTGACCCTGCAGGGAAAGGACCGGAGTGTCCAATTCCCCAATAACATACCGTGACATACGCTTCCCATATTGTCATCGAAATCATACGATACAGAACAGGAGTTAATGCGAGTACACTGACCACATATAGAATGATTATAAAGTCAGAGGAAGACTTCCTCTTAATACAATTGATCAATATCCTTTCAATGTGAAAAAAAAACAAGTCCTGGTACTCGCACTAACCCCTGGCAATCAAAATACATAATAATAATATGATCCATTAATATAGAAAAAATAATTGAAATCAAAATATTTTGAAAAAATATTTTTTTCAGAACAGCCCAAGTTTCTGAAAAGTAACGTTGAGCCCCAATGGATCCCAAGCCTAAGTGTGGACAAAAATTTTAAAAATATTTTAAACAATTTATTCAACACTTACGAACAATAATAATGTATCTAGTTATGATTAAAATAACATCAAGATATTATTTTCCAAAAATCCCCCCCTCACACAGAGGGCTGTTGTAAATGTAAACAATGAGTGTAAAAACACTAAAATAAGACTCCAGGCACCCAGGCCCGAAATCAGTTACCAAAAATACACTATCTGATGCAAAACAGAGACTTCCAGGGAAGAAACTGCAGAACATCAGATGGTAGATGCAGAACACAACGCCTAACCACCCGTAGGTGAAGACGTAAACATGGGGAAAAGAACAGAATTCATTCTGTTATTCAGCTAAAACTCCCAAGAAAATTTAGTAATAATAATTACAAAAACTATGCCAAAAGCATGGGAGAATAGCAAGGGGGGACTTAAAGGACAGGGAGAGAGGAAAACACTTAAAAAACAGTGTAACTAAATAATCAGAATGACAACAAAATGGCTGCTGCCTCGAAAATAGGTAACTTAACATAATTTCATTAAAAAATTTTAAGTTACAGCCCTGATAATATTCTGTCACACATTTTTTCCTCTCCTCCTTCTCTATCCTCCTTAGAATCACCATTTCACTAATATTTGTGTGTCTGGCATCATTTAAACTGAGATTTACAAGCACAAAGATCAGTCAGATGTTAACTGATGAAGGGCCAAACTTAGAATGATTAATGGCGCCAATTTTGGAACGTCCTTGACACTGCGCATGCGCAGTAGAGGCGAAGTGTGGAGGGCCTTTCAGGACATGTTTTCTTTGGTTTTAGATGCAAATTTTGGGGATGGGGGGGCAAAATTTGTGTTTGGCCCTATATTTTAAGAGTTAGCACCAGCTATGTCTGGGTCATTGGTACAGTATAAAAATATATACCCAAAATAGCTTGGTGTACCAAATATTCACCACAAGTGGTGAGATGGTTAACACCACGTCACCATGAATGGTGAACATTTGGTACACCAAGCTACTTTGGGTATATTTTATTTATACCATGATCATCAGATTATTAAGAGTTTTTTAACTCGATTTTACTGAGCAGCAGACATACACACATGCACATCTGTGGGTGGTACTTCCGTTCTCAATTTTATTGTCAAAACAAAATGGAAAAAGAAACGTGCAAATCACAGGGCCTTTTTCATTTTAATAACGTACTATTTCGAGTTATGGATCCTTTATTAACATGAGACAACACATGTTTGTTAATTTTTGGTATCTTATGAGGTAAACTCACTTAAAAACGTAATAAATAATTGCCACTTTCATTTCACTCTTCGCAAGGCAACAAGTGATGAATTTAGACAAATTTGCATTCAGGTTGAGATCACCAAAGGTCAACTTGGATGTAGTTCCAATATAGGTGTAAATTTTAACTATTGAAATCCCAATGTTGGCGAGTTCACCACAGTTGGTGTGTAAAGCTAAAATTTATGTCATAGGCTTTTTTATATATAGCAGAATAGGTAATCATGGTATAAAATAAAATTAACTATTACGTGTGGTTGTTGTCTTGAACATATCTGGAGATGGACTCCGAGCTATCTCATATGTTGTTGGTATGGCAACTTTCAACAGATCAGCCAGAGCAGCTATAACTCCACCAATATCCTTTGCTGCAGTTGCAGATAATGTTAAGGTTACTGATACTTCTTGATCAGAATCTTCCTTTGTTGCTTTGCTTAAACTTGATGTAAATGTTGGCATTTTAGTAGATACACTCTCTCTGCCAAATGGAACAACTGACAACTGAGACTCCTTGTATTTCTCTGAAAGCACTGATGCACTGTCTTTCACTACCTCTTTTGAACCCCATGGTAACACTGGCTTCATGGGTACTGGCTGAAGAATGGGTATTGATGGAGATATTGAATCACGCTCATCGACAGGAGGTAAGTCAATGGGCCGTAAAGCTGGATAATCTAACTTTCCATCATCATCAAAGCCATTCTCTGGAGATGATGAAGATATTATTGTTGATGGACTATCAGTTGACCTGAAAGGAAATGAAAAAGGGAGAAAATTGAGTTTCATGCCAGAAACTTTTTCTTGACACAATAAAACAAAAGATTCATTCAAAACAAGAACTGCAGGGTGTACCCCGTGCTAAAGGAAAATGTGAACAAACTCACAGGCTAACAGACTTCCACACGCGTGATGGCAATAGCTTATCTTGACTTTGTCAAGTTAAGCTAAAAATGAGATGAACAAGAGCTGGACTGTCGTCCGGTGCATACCTCCATGTGGTGTACTGCCTAGTGTGGGCATACCTATGACCAAATATTATAGAAAACAAGTTCCATAAAAATTTATTTAAGTTATGAATATTCTCGAACGGACTCACATGTAATCCAGTATACCACCATTTTCTTCGAAAGTGGGGGTATAAAAATATCCAAGGTTCTTCTTGGGAAATTTCAAGTACATTCCTTTGCCTGAAAGTGTTTTAAACCATTTACCACAGATGACTAGAAGACGGGACATGGAAAAAATTTTCTTGAATAAGCAACACCTCACAAAGTAGATCTTCTGTTTCTCAGGTCATTTTTTGTAAAATTGCATGCAAGTGGGCCGTTTTTTATTTTATTTTTTATTTTTGTACTTATTCCTTTGCCATTAAAAAGTTCATGTTCTTGGTTTGTTTTATGTTTTAGGCCTCATAACCTACAGAATAGTATGGGTTGTGGTGTATTACACTGTACGTCCCTTGAGTGCAAGAAGGCTTTGCAATGCTAAAGCATTGCAAAGCCTTGTTGCACTCAAGTGGCAATTTTATTAACTTAGGTAAAATATCAGTAATAAACCATTCAATTTTTATTTTTTTAAAGTTTGAATTGGTTATAAAAAGAGAGCATACAGTAGCCAAAAGGACCATGAGGGAGGGCCTGAGAAAGAGATTTTTAATTTTTTTAGGCCTAAACTTTATAATTTTTTTGCCTTAACAAAACCCAACTTATGACCAGGGTAATAAACTCTTAAGAATTTCATGCATGCAAGTTAATTTTTATATGCCCTTTTTGTAAAAAACACAAATAAACATGTAGCATTGTCTGTTAACATTTTTGGGTCAGAGCTGTAAGATTTTAACCCTTTACCTTATGCACACAATATCAAAAAAATTATTATTTTTTTTTTCAATTTAAAAAAAAATTCAACAAAACAATATCATGGGGCCCCCTTATTGGAACGACTAACCCTTTCCCATGAGCAGGGGTTGGGGGGGGGGGGCATAACGACTGAGGATCACATCATTTGGTTTTGTTGAAATTTTCTGATGCTCATATGTAAATTACACTGGTGGATGCAGACGATTTATTACTCAGATCAAAATATTTCCCACAATTCAACTTGGAATAACCAATTCAATTTTGATAGGATAAAAGATTAAATTGGTTTCTTGTTTCATTACAGGGAAAAATGTGATTCTTAAAATTTTAGTATTCTGACATCAGTGCAGAGAGCCTCTAATTAACAAAATATATCCTAGAAAATTGGATGATCAGTCAGTTCATGTTTGATTTTAGCGTTTCAATTGTGGTCATGATCCAGTTGAAATTCTCATGTTCGCCTTCCTTCCGAAAACACTGTAGAATCTCAGTTGTCGAAAAAGAAGAGCAACAACCTTTCATCTCAGATGCGATTTTAGTTTGTTTCATTTGACTCAGTTCTGATTTCACAAAACATTATTGTGTGTATGTTGCAAATCCAAATTTGTGCTTTATTCTGTTCTGAACTGCAGGTACCGCAACTTGAAGGTTTCATATTCTGTCGTTGTGAATCATATCTTTTAAAAAAAATTCTTGAATAATTTTTTTCATTTTTTGACTCAAAAAACATAGATTATGACCCCTCATTGGAATGAGCTCATTCCATAAAGGAGTCATAACCTATGTTTTTCAGACAAAAACTGAAACAATGATGAACATTAATTGGCGTCTTTTGTAAATAGCGCTGGCCGGTTTTGGCCATTATGTTGGGTAAAGGGTTAAAATGAAATAATTTAGTCTGTTTGGATTTTCCTAGTTCCAAATTACATTGTAACCAAACTGCGATCTGATTGAGATATAGACCGCTTTTTGCGATCACAGTACTGTTGTTGGCAGATATGGCCATAATGTTACGAAAAGGGTAATAAACTCTGAGGATTTCGTGCATACCATTTAATTTCTATATGCCCTTTTTAAAAAAAATGGATATTTTGTTGTGGCATAGTCTATGTGTTAACTTTTTTGAGAGATAGATAAGATTGCATTTGCGATCACAGTACTATACCTTGGTGTATCCAGTCTTGGTTCTATTTTTGGACCCAGAGGAAGAACTGGCTTGAATATATGAATGTCTTTTCCAAGAAGATTCTGTGGCAATTCTGTTTTGGCTGCTGCTGTATGGCTGACTACACTACTACCTTTTCCACTCAGCTGATATCTTTGCTCATCTGTAATATGACCTAGTTAATAGTTACACATTAAAATCAGACTCTGCATGGTATCTTCATTAGTTCTATAACCATGCAGTGAGATGCATTCCTATGTACATGATGTTATCACTACTCTACACTGAATAAATATAATATATATATATATATAAAACATTCATGCTATAATAGATATGTTTTACTAAATAAAAATCATTTTTTTGTTGTGAAGCAAGATATCCCATGTGCGATCCAATCACGGGAATTTGGTTTGCATTGTGCAATTAAAAATTTTATGTGCAATACACCAATTTATTTGGTCATGTGAAATGATCAATTTAACCACCATTTTAAGAGTCATTTTCAAATCAGTTGACAAAACTTCACAAGTGTTTTCTACAATGTCGGTGCCTATAAATTAGTTCCCCTGATGTGCAATAGTTATTCTTCATAAGCATCTTCCACGACTTTTTTCATTTGGTGGATCGATTTGAAAATTGCAAAGTGGAAGTCGAATCATGAACTGCAAGAGCATGTTTCAATCACTGATGTATTTATTTTTCATTGCCAACCCACGGGACCAGAATACTCTAGCTTTTTATGTATCTGATAAGGTTAGTTGTCGCAATCATCAGATGACTACTTACCTATTTTCGTCGTAATTACCAGTGCCTGTGACTAAAATAGTCTTTATTCAAAAACTGAAAAGTACATTGGGAAGGGTGTACTTCGACTCGGAGGGGCCACTTGGTAACTCACATTTGTAAAGTTAGGGATGGGCTTATGCTAGACTGTGAGTTTGGACACAAGTAACGAGGTAGTGCAGTATGTGATAGAAATTTGGCTGGGAGGGGGGTGGGCTGAAGTTGAAATTGCTAATCAATTTTCAAGTAGAGCGATAAAAACTGCTATCAAATTTTTAAAAACCAAAATACCCTGATTTTACTGTTTTGTATAGGTCAAACTCAATCATGAACAAGACATTAATGGGACTACATTATTTCAAAACTGAGGGGGAATTTTTAACTGAATATTTTTAACCCTTAAGGGCCTGGACAATTGTACTGAATTCAAACCTGACCACAACCTGTACAAGTCCAGTGGCTTAACAGTTATTTCTAGTACGTCTTGGCTGCCTTAATAGACTAGAAACCACTGCATATGTAATTTGTTTATTGTCAGCAGGACCTACTCAGGCTGGAATGTTAAAGGCACCTGTTCTGAGGGCGTAAAAGTCGGAAATAGGCCTTTAAGGGTTAAATAATTGTGCAGTTGAGACCTGTATTGTATTTAATTATAATTTAATTTTCTTCAAGGATATCTCATTTACTCGAATATGATTGGTCAAGATAACTCGATTCATGTTTTTCCTACCATACAAATGTTTTGGTTTTTTCTCTGCTTATCTGTCATATTGTGGGAGAATCTAACAATGCAGTTACACTACACTGCAATTGCACCACCCCAACATGGGCTACACAAAGCATGGGCCACTGCCCCTGTCCCGTAGGCATGTTCTAAGCAGCCTTAAAGATATTGTGGGACAGAAAAAGTTTCTAAGTCGAAAGAGTGAAAAAAGGCCATAACTCTGGAAAAAATTATTGAACGGAACCAGTTCCTTGTGCATATCCGTTCCCCCAGTTGGGTCCATCAGCATACGAAAGGAGATCCAAATCTGGCTGATGGCTCTGAAGTTACAATTCAAAACATTTGTACAGAGACGTACAGACAGATGGATGGACGGTCAGAGGGCTTCACTAGATACCCCCTGAATCCTCAAGCTCAATTTGAATTTTTGTTTTGAGAATAGTAGTGACTGGTTTTGGAAACTGTGATGGATATAGAGAGAGATTTATACTTAGGCTGTACAGTGCACAGGATTTATATAATAGTTACTCATTTAATAATGAACATTTTTTATAATCATAAAGTGTGACTAATCCTGTGCACTCCCACTTTCTGGTTATAAAAAATTGTTAACTGAAAATGTACACTCACTAAAGCTGAGCAATGCACAGAGTTAGTCGCATATTAGGGATGATCTTATTTATATCTAGAAAGAAAAGAGTGACTAACCCTGTGCATTGTAGAGAGTTAGTTGCTAAGCCAACATACACTGACTAACCAAAGGCATTGCATGAGGTTAGCCAATAGGCTGCCATATCACACACTACATGAAAATATACACTGACTAAAGCTGTGAAAAATGCACAGGGTTAGTTGGTTGTATGTTATATAGGGTGCAGAATTCAAGGAACTAATGGAAATACTGATACTGAATGATAGAAATAAACAGAACGGCCTTGGCGTTCAAACTCTCATATATTACCACAGGAAAATGATTTTGGCAGTGGGATAATAGTGAACTCGAAGCCTTTCGAGTTCACTATTATCCCTCCACCAAAACCAATCAAGTGCGGTAAAAAATGACAGTTTGAACGTATGCTGTTCTGTATTTATTGCACACCTACAATTTACTAAAAATTGTTAAAAACACAAATTATTGCCCAAAATAACCAAAACGTAAAAAAAGAAATAGTTAAATAGACTGCGCACATGATCCATATTGTTCAAGGACAATACAAAAAAATTTATTGTTCGCTTTAGTTTTTGCCAAAAAACCTCATGTCTATTATGAAAATAAAAGTATAGGCTTGCAAAGATTTTTTTAAATGTGAATTCCAATGAAAGTGTTAATGACACTGTAGCTCAACTTATTTAAGAAATGTACATGTATAGTATGTGACACGGCAATGACAAACGTCCAGGTAATGACCTGATAACAAAGGTACATGTAAAGTATTGTAACGGTCTGTACATAAATGCTGACAGTAGCCTATAACAAATGTATAGGTAAAGTATTGTAAAGGTGGGCAACAGTTAGATGCTAAACTAGAAAAGAAATCTTTGAGTCCCAGAGTGGATCTGACTGAACCCAAAAAAATTTGTTCTCATAGCACAGTGATAACAAAGGCACCCCAAAACACTCGTTCCTGTCACAAGGTGATACCAAAGGTGCCCCAAGAAGTTTCGTGAAGAACAGTTCTTAAATACAGACTCTAGCCCGAGCCGTATTGATATGTGCACTTACTGTGTATATAAGTAGCACTGAACAAATCAAAGTTCATCTAATTTGAATAATTTCTGCACGAGAAAAAAAAACTGTATTATATGTGATGTATTCCATGTTACTAAACATTCCTACAAAAATTTATTCAAATAAGAATTTTCATACAGAAGTTCTGTACAAAAAAACTGATTGCACTAATTTTGGTACAAAAAGGTTGCAGGCGGACATCTTGAATTTTGAACCACACCTCAAAACACTCGTTCTCGTCCCACGGTGATAACAAAGGTACCCAAGAAGTTTCGTAAAGATCAGGTCATAAATACAGCCTCTAGCCTGAGCCGTATAGAAGTTGTGTACAAAAAACTGATTGGACCTAATTTCGGTACAAACTGGCTGCCATCTTGAATTTTGGACCGCACCCAGAAACACTCCTTCTCATCCCAAGGTGATAACAAAAGTACTCAAGAAGTTTCGTAAATACAGACTCTAGCTTGAGCCGTATTGACATGTGCACTTACTGTGTATAAGTCGCACTGAATAAATCAAAGTTCATCTAATTTGCATAATTTTTGCACGAGAAAAAAACCTGTATTATATGTGATGTATTCCATGTTACTAAACATTCATACAGAAATTTATTCAAATCAGAACTTTCATACAAAAGTTCTGTACAAAAAACTGATTGCACCAATTTTGGTACAAAATGGTCGTCGGCAGCCATCTTGAATTTCGGACTGCACCTCAAAACACTCGTTCTCGTCCCAAGGTGATAACAAAGGTGCCCAAGAAGTTTCGTAAAGATCGGTTCATAAATACGGCCTCTAGCCCGAGCTGTCTTGGCATTTGCAGTTACAGTGCTGAAAGTAACATTAAATAGATCAAAGTTAGTTTAACTAATTGGCATAATTTATGCACGAGAAAAATACCTGTATTATATGTGATGTATCCCATGGTACTAAACATTCACACAGAAAATTATTCAAATCAGCGCTTTCATATGGAAGTTCTGCGCAAAAATTTGATTGCACCTAATTTTGTACAAAATGGCCGCCAGCGGCCATCTTGAATTTCAGACCAGACGCAAAAACACTTGTTCTCGTCCCACGGTGATAACAAAGGTACCCAAGAAGTTTCATAAAGATCGGTTCATAAATACAGCCTCTAGCCCGAGCCGTATTGGCATTTGCAGTTACAGTGCTGAAAGTAACATTAAATAGATCAAAGTTAGTCTAAATGGCATAATTTATGCATGAGAAAAAACCCCGTATTATATGTGATGTATCCCATGGTACTAAACATTCACACAAAAAATTATTCAAATCGGAGGTTTCATATGGAAGTTCTGTGCAAAAAACTGATTGCACCTAATTTTGGTTTAAAATGGCTGCCAGCGGCCATCTTAAATTTCGGACCGGACCCCAAAACACTCGTTCTCGTCTCACGGTGATAACAAAGGTACCCAAGAAGATTCGTAAAGACCGGTTCATAAATACGGTCTCTAGCCCAAGCTGTGTGTACAGCACGACGGACGGACGGACGACGGGCCATGGCAATACCTCAAATTTGGCTTTGCCAAAGTTGTGCTAAAAAATGAAAACATATTCGATTTTCAATAGCTTGTTTATGATACTTGTAATAAATGTTCAAATTAGGCCTAAGAAAGTTAAGAATCTGTTTCTCTGGCCTCCAACATGGACATTTTGGCTGCCACATCTGGCCGCATGCTCTCTTATAATCAAAGCAAACTTAAAAATATAAAAATTAAATGATTTATGTCTGATATTTTACCTAAGTTAATGACATTGATAAATTTGTCCCTTGAGTGCAACAAGGCTTTGAGATGAATTGATAGCTGGAGGCAAACTTCTTGCTAACTATGACCCACAGGACTTACAAATTAGTGGCAGACTAGACATGCTTGAAGAAATTAGTACCACCCCACCAACTCTGCAATGTATAGCCAGAAGAAGTCTATACTTTCTTATAATGGCCCAATTAACTTCAGACAACTGACAAATTATACCTGCCTGAAGATACAATCACATCATCGAAATGTACAATTATTGGCAATCTAAAAATTCCTGTACACCTTCACCATGCAAACACCATTGTTTGAAGTTGTTTCATTCATTACTCAACCATACATAATTTATTGGGGTAGCAGATGAATTTTTTACAGGCGACCATGGTATACCTATCATTTGACCAAATCTAGCATTAAAATTCATTTCAACTCAAGGATATTTTTTTTATGTCAACCCCCAAAAACCACTATGAGGTATCTCAAATACTGTAAGAAACAAGTTACGAGTCCAAAAAGAAAATGAAACTGCTTGAAAAAATATGTTCAAAGTTTCATGCATGTTAATAGCAATTAGTAGATTCTACCAGACACTTAAACACAGGAGAGGAAGAGATAAATCTTCTGAGAAAAAAAAAAATCTTGTAGAATTCTCATATTATTTTGCTCTAGTCATGACATATTAATTTCTACAAAAGAAATTCACACAGAACAACCTACATTTCTAATAATTTTTAAAATAATTCATGCATTTTGTTAAAATATGTGAAGCATCCAGCCACTACACTTCATCACTATCATGCTGCAAATGAAGTGGCTTGGTAGAAATTACTTGTTCAGGTTTTCACTGTATTCATTTACCGGAGTGGAAGGTCAATTTAAGGATCTATGACTAAAATGCAAGTGTGTCAGAAGTATAAAATCAATTTTGGATGTTCATACTGCCAGTAATTCATTATTTCTAACCATTTCTGAATGAAGTGAAAATTATTTCGACCCCTTAGAACCCTATTACCTGAAAACCATCATTGACCAGAGAGAAAATACAACTTTCAGCAAACACCCAAATTTTCAAACATACAACAAGCTTTGGATTGTGGCTTCATGGTAGTTTCTAGTGATGTCTTGGCAGTCTACGTAGGCAAACATGACTTGACTAAAAGGCATAACATTAGACTGCAAAATTAATTTCAGGAATAATCATCAAAAATTTAACTAATGAAGCACTGGGTACAACCCGGTGCTTCATTAATTAAAATTTTGCTGATGATTTTTATTACATGGTAATGCATGCATGGACATCACTGCCCAGGTGTGGATCAAGACCAGTCCATGGCAACTGTATTGTATGGTTAGAAGCCAACAAGCCTGCAAATAATAATTTTTTCGGTGCCTGTCATTGTGACAAGTACCAACATTTAGGTGCCTGTCATTGCAAACTGGATACCAGTTATAGGGATTAAATAGTGTGATGCACAACCAGGTATCTATTTATTTATTAGGGTTTAACGACACTTTCAACAGCTAGGGTCAACTCGAGTTGGACAGTTTTACAGATTTATTTATTAGTGTTTAAGGTCACATATTTCGCACAGTGGCTAATCGTGACCACAACATGGGAGATAAAGTAAATTGTTTATACTCATTGTTGCTCATTTTAGAGGACTTCCACCCACCCTAGGCATTGGAAACCAGGTCCTATTTTACCAGTAAAACAGAGCTTGTTTACCAGAGTAAACAAACACTGCTTCACTCCCTGGGGTTCCCACAGGGGAGTTTTCTGGATGGAGGAAGCCGGGGAGAGAGCCCGGAGAAAAACACCAAACAGTGGGGAGCAACTGTCAGGCTCACCAACATAAACTCCACACAAGCAGGGTTAGCACTGTTCATAAATAAGTTTGTTATAATTTATTGGAGAATACCAACAGGCACTCTCCAATTGTAGCCAAACAACTTCATATAAATTTTTTCTTATACTGCTGAGCAAACAGTGGGCTAATGCATCCAGTGTAAAGCCACTAAAGTGGCTTCTAGCACTTTTTAATAGAGCCATGATAGTGGCTTCTAGCACTCTACCAGTTATGATCAGTTTATCAACACGAGAGGAAAAAAAATTGTTTATATTTGTCAAATTCAGCTGATCACTTTCTCTTTCTAAATACAAAGGATGAATTCTACATATGTTAATTGTATAAATACATCTAACAATAACCTTGTTTTGTTATCATTTATGGGACAGCTCTCTGAGAGAGATTATGGCCTTGCAAACATTAGAGATTCAATTCAGTTTTGTATCTTTTCAATGATTTTATTCAATTCAGAACCATCTTGATTATTAGAAAAAAATTGGGATCCTGAAGAGGTATGGATTTAATACATTTCTTAAGGTGTAACTAGACAACACAAAGTTGGCACCAAGTTGGTCAGAAAATTCTTAAAAATGTCATTTGAAGCGTAAACGCCGATTGCATTGTTTAGTTAGACAAATATTTCCCTTGAGACAGTGTTTTGTTCCAATCAAGAAACTATATGTGGCTTTTTTCATCCACCTTGGTGATACATGGTCAATTCTCATTTGAATCTAGTACTGTTGCTATTACCCAAGGGGTGAGTTGTCACCATTAGCATATAAAGAACAGAAAATATCAAAACTGCTTTTGATAGTGATAGCTTCGAATAAATTGAATGTCAGTGCATCAGAACGATCTCCGAAACGATTCTAATATTTATGAAAGTACATTGCACATTGGATCCATGCATTGGACCATGCCAAAATTTCTACATGGAATACATCTACCTTTGTTTGCCATACGAATTAATTATTTCCAAATGAAACAAAATACTGTATTTTGATTGGCTGAGAGGTACGGTGTAACTTGCAATCCACAGTGGCTTTTTTTTTTTTACACCGCGGTTAACCATGGTGTAAAAACAAGAATATGCAATAGCAGGCTATGTGGCTAAAAAAACAGTACCCATTTTTAATTGTTAATTCACACCTTCTGCTCGGTTATGTTAGAACAAAAATAAAAATACAAGAAATTTAATATTTATGTGCAATAAAATATTACAGATATGGATGTCATTGGAACTGGCTCATTGAGCCAGTTCCAATGACATCCATATTTGTCTGGTTTTATTTATTAAGAAACTTACAAAGTACAAATTTTCTGTCAGTTTTTGCCCACAATGTAGGGTAAAGTATTAAGTACACCAAAATTCTTGGAAATAAATCTGTTATCCTTGTGTTTTCCAGGGTGTATGGGAATTTACACCGGTTTAGGAACTCATACACCCTTCGGCTTCACCTCAGGGAGTATGAGTTCCCAAACCGGTGCAACTTCCCATAAAAGCTGGAAAACACAAGGATAACTAATATTATCCAACCTTTCAGAAACAAGTGATAGGTCCATCCAATTTACACATGGTTTGATGGCACAGACTAGTCAAGTATGCATACTGATAGTGGATTCACATGGGAGATAGACAACTCTAGTAAGACAGCCATAGTACTGTAACAATTGGGAAGTGGATTCGATTTCAAAACTTTTGCCCAATTTGATGTGAAATTTGACACGTTAAAATTTGACAAAATTGGACATGTTTTTAAGTCGCTGGCTTATACTCTGTTTATTTCAAAGATTGTATTGGTCATTATGTCAGGCACAAGTGAATTAGTACCTAATTTATTCATTCATTGGTGTTTAAGGTCACATATTTCTACAAATGCCCAATTGTGAGCACAACATGGATATAAAGTCAAGTCCAGCTAATCATGCTGCAGACGGATATTCCTGCCGAGGACAGAATTTCTGTTACCACTGAAATAAGTATAACTTGGGCATATTTAATCAACTCTTCACTTTGTAAGTTGAATGGATTTTTCACCAATCACTTCTGGAGTTAAATTGAGATGAATTTTTCATCAAATCTAGTCATGGCTGCTTTACAGCAGCCATGACTAGATTTTATAAAAAAAAAAAAAAATTTGAAAATACTCAGTGAGTTTCGAGTTAAGGTCACATATTTCTGCTCAATAGCAGATTATAACAACATGTACATAAAAAAGTCAAGTCCAGCCAATCATTTATACCCATCTTGCCCATTTTAGAGGACTTCCACCAGGCATTGGTTACCAGATCCTATTTTACCAGTTACACAGAGAATGTTTACCACTGTAAACAAGCACTGCATCACTTCCCACGGGGAAGTTCCTAATTAGTGGCTGTCAAAACCTCAAGAAGTGCCAGTTAATGAACATGACAGGCTGCTTATCTGCAGGCTTGAAAGTCAGTATATGTGTAATTATGAAGAAAATACAGATTTGGGAAGGAGAAAAGCGAAGAATTTTTGGAAAACATAATACAATTATTTTACCTGAAAACTGTTCTGCTTCACCATCGCTAACAAACTTCCTTCTGGCCATAATTTCAGTGGGTGGAACAAGAGGATGTTGTTTGGATGGTATCAGGTCATCCAAAGCACCGTATATGTCTGCAATGCCTTCAATGTAACCACAACCAAAAGAACCTTTCAACTGAGACTCTCCTGAAAGATGGTATTTGAAAATGTGATTCTAGTGGAGCAAACCAAATTGACTACATCCTCTTCACTAAATAACCCCGTTAATTGAATATAACATCCAAACACAAAACCATTTACCATTCTTTCAATACTAATTTGACCAGTTGATTGTACATCCAATACAGGCATTTAATTTATTGTATCTCGTTAGCTCCATGAGCTCTGTCAAACAAGATAAAATGGAATAAATGCTCAGTTCATCTCGAAAAATACAGGCGAGTGACTAAATATCTGTTAATCGAATACTTCTGTTAACTGAATAATTTTCACTGGCAAAGTGGCTATTCAATTAACAGGGTTCCTCTATATCTCAAGTCATTTATTTACTGGGGTTTAATGACACTTCTGATAGCTAGGGTCACCTCAGTGCAAACAGTTTTAAGGGTGGAGAAAGCCAGAGTACCTGGAGGGAACCACTGAGTATCAGTGAGCAACTGTCAGACTCCCCAACGTACTAACACCACAGAAGCAGGGTTAGCATTGGTTGAAGACAAGTGCACCATCGATGTGCAATACACCTCAGTACACAGCGCTACCGAGCCCCCATGCAGGTAATCAGCATTGAGTGCCTTGACCAAGAACAACACAGTAACCCCTGGCGGGGATCAACCTGTGGCCCTTTCGATTTGAAGTCCAATGCCACCATGCTCCCCTATATCAAGGACTATTTATTACAATGAAGCGGTTTAGATCATTTGAAAGCAAAATTAAGGTTATTTCGAGGAATTTCTAGCACCTTTTTAACTGGTAGAGTGCTAGAAGCCATTATCAGGGCTTTAATATGAAGAGCGGTACCCCAGTCTAAAGGTGTCATATTCTGTGGATGTGCTTCATATTATCTTAGAAGTGAAATTTCTTTGTATATATGGGTTTGCCTTGTTACAATTTATGGGAGAGTGCCTCTTGGCACTCTCCCATAAATTGTAACAAGGCAAAGACGCAGGAACAAATTTTTATGACCAAAAATAACTTAGCACTCTACCAGTTGAATCAAAATTTATAGTTAGTCATTTGCAGGCCTGGCATTTTCTGGAGAGCGATCTATTCACTTGGCTACTGCTCACCATAAAAATATTAAGGAGGGCGAAAACTAGCCCTCCTGGCCGTAGTAAATAAAGATTACTGTAACAGCCTATTCCTAAAACCCACATCTTTTCAGATCTCTGCTATGTTAGTGGTCTCTGTAAGACAGACACATTGCCACACCCACACCTCCGGGCCTTGCCGAGGCCCAGAGGTGTGGGATGGGCAGTGTAGCCATCTCACAGAGACTACCTTGTCAGCAGCACCAAATAAAATATACAAAGTCCACTAGGCAGAATTCATTAATAGTAAAACTTCATTTTGCCACTTTTAGCTTTTGTAACATTGAGGTGAGAGCTAATCTCTCCCCTAGGCCATTCAAGGGGAGGGGTTGGGGAGGGCAGGCCTGCATTTCATGAAAAAAGTCTTGGATTTTTAAGAACATTTTCAATTTAATGATGTGTATCAGAAGTGTCCATATTCAATTTGTCAGCTAGTCTAACAGATTATTGTCAACCTTTTGTTTTGTTTTGTGGCAAGGAGCTGCTATATTAGATATTTATGTTGGCAAAAAATATCTATCAATACTGCAAATGTTTGAAAAGTAAAAATTAGTAAATTCCAATGACTTTCCATAACTGAAATGTAAAGAATTCCATGATTTGTCAGCACTGTTAAGGGCCAACTTATTTTTCACATATTTCACTGCCAAATCATGATCTGAACTTTTTGAGGCCCATCAGGTACTGTGATACACACGAGGAAAAAAGACTGGGGTAGCTCTTCCCAGCAGTGTGTCATTATAACAGCATTATAAAAGAATACTTTGCAGCAAAGTGTCATACATAAGGTTCCCCCCCCCCCAAAATTCAGGAATTTAATTCAAGATGTTTCAAGGACCTTTTGGGGTCAAGTTAACAAGTATTCAAGGATTCTGTGAAACAAAGTTCATGACCTTGCAGGAACTTTAAAGGTAAAAAAATAAATCAACTATGTTTTTCAAATCAGCACCGCAGGAACTCATGCAGTAAAGCATCGGCTCTCAATACTGAATTTCAGTACTATACTGAATTTACAGGAGTTTCCTGAGTTAACATGTCTGAGTACTTTAGGACTGCAGGATTAAATTCACATCACAGCCAGTTAACCCTTTACCTAACATGAAAAGCAGACGACACTTGCAAAAAAAATTCCTGAATAACTAATTTTTTCATTTTTTGTTTAAAAAAACATAGATTATGACCCCTCATTGGAACGAGCTCGTTCCAATGAGGGGTCATAAAATATGTTTTTGAGACAAAAAATTAAAAAATGATGAATATTAAGTGGCGATTTTAGAGAATAGCGCTGGTCGGTTTTGGCCGGTACGTTGGGTAAAGGGTTAAAACTTGTGTGGCATGACAGTTATTTCTCTCAAGTCTTGGGTGTCTGTTAGAAAAAGCTCTCAAGAGAAAGAAAATCCACAATAATCTTATACAATACCTAGAAATAAGAAAATAAATCCCCAATTTTGGATGGCTTTCCCAAAGCATGGGAACTCTGAATTATTGTGGAATATGACATTTCTTAATCCCTTTACCTAACAGGAAAGGCAGATGACACTTGCAAAAAAATTCTTGAATAACTATTTTTTTTCTCCATTTATTTTTTGCGTCAAAAACTCATTGAAATGACCTCAACAAGCTCATTCCAATGAGGCCCATAAGCTACTTTTTGAGACAATAAATGAAGATACAATGAAAATTGAATGGTGATTTTTGTAACGCTGGCTGGTTTGGGCAGAGGTTTAAATTCACCTGTTGGATTTGGTGATCCATAAATAGCTGATAAAGCATGATTAACTGGTATTGCAGGTTCTTGTAGAGGTACTGGTGGCATATTTCGAAGCTGCTGTAATAGGTTCTCAACATAAGAATCATAATCTTCTATATCTGTACTCTTTGTCTTCTTCACTTTCTTCTTTGTCTGTGGCTGTCCTTCCTGTTTTTCTCCTTTTGGGCGTTTACGTTTATCTTTAACTGCAGGGAGAGCCACACTGGAGTTAGCCGGGCCACTACCAGCACCTTTTCTCTTGTGTTTCCTTAGTTCCTCGTATTCTTTTCTCCTGAGATCATATTCTTGTCTTCTAAGTTCTGAATAAAATATTCAAGGTATACAGATTAGTCCATTAACTCTTTACCCAACGAAGACGATATCAAAATTTATTATTTTAAATATCATTTTTTCAAATTTTTCAAAAAATTTCAACACGATCATATCGTGTGACCCCTCATAGGAACGAGCTCGGTGAGCTCGTTCCTATGAGGGGTCACTTGATATGGTTTTGTTGAAATTATTTAAAAAATACTCTTTTTTCAACTGCTGAATTTGCATATTACGCGGGTGGATGCGGCCGATTCAGTGGGTAAAGGGTTAAAAAAGTTTTTTGTTTCTCTAGTTTTTTTTGTGTGTCTGCACCTCCCTTGTCATTGATAATCTTCCCCTTCCAGGAAATCTTTGTTGAAATCTCTTTGATACTATTTTACACTAGTAGGACTAAAAATTTAGTCAATTATATCTAGTTTCACAGATCTCAGTGAGCTCTGTCAAAAAAGATCCAGCCAGTTACAATTGCAACTGCATTACAGGAAATTTTCACTGGTGACAACACTGATTGTTTTAAATTACAGCAGGGTTCATACAAAAATTTGCTCACAAAGTTCAAGGGTTTTTCAAGGGCTTCTTTCTTTTCTTTCAAGGGCTACATATACTATTCAGCTTGTTGTAAGAGCTCTAAAAATCTAAGATTCATGTGACACGGATCTGACTTTGGAAGTCAGGAAGTACTGGTACCCAAAGTGTGATCTGTGTTACAGTAATCTTGGTAAAACGTTCCATACTTTTTTATGTTTTTTTTTAACTGAGCGACACGAGCGCAACAAACAAGTAGAAGGTGAGTACACATATATTTACAATGCCCAGGAAATAGCTTGGTATTCAAGGGTTTTTCAAGAGATTTCTGAAAGTTCAAGGGTTTCTCAAGGGCTAATTTCAAATTCCAGGGTTTTTCAAGAAAAAACTCATTTTCAAGGGTTTTTCAAGAGCTGTATGAACCCTGTACAGGGACCGACCCTGGGCATGCGCCAGTGCATATTTGGTTCTGAAACATCAGGACCTGGCTCTTAAATCTCAGAAATAGGCTTCTCAGTTGGCGCGTAACTTCTCAGATATTTTCATATTCTTTCGATGGATAATCGAGAGAGACACTCTTACATGTATTATATATATGATTATCATTTATCATTGTTGTAGAGTGCTTAAGTTAATACTTCAAGTCTTAATTACCAAGCATTAATCTTCACTGTGGTTTCTGATCAAGTCTTGGCTGCCTAAATAGGCAGCCAAGACTTGATCAGAAACCACAGTGAAGATTAATGTTTGCTACAGTGTACTAAATGAAAATGATGAGAGCTATTACATACTTGCAGTGTGTGTTACAAACAGCAGTGTGACTCCGTGAATTGAAATCTGGCGCATGAATTGAAAAAATAGGCACTGAGGCTAGAGCGTATTTTAAATAGTCCTGATCGGTCCCTGAATTATAGTGGAAGAAGGTAAATCTTTAATTTCAACTACAGTGGAGGCCACTTAACTGGATATCTCTTAACTGAATAACCCTGTTAATTGAATAAAATTTCCCAACACAAAACCATTTACAATACCTCCAGTGTATATGTGACCTGTTAATTGAATACAGGTTAAAGAGTAAACTCCTGTTAATTGAACTAGAGATGGTCTGTCGCCTGCTATACCCCCACCGTGGAATACCGCCTAGTGTGGGTGACTGAAAGAGGCATTCAAATTTTGTAAGTAAAAAAATCCAACCTGGCCACCAGTCGGCCATCTTGAATCCGATTGGGAAAACAATTATGTCACACACTGCTCCTCATCATGTCATCATGTCGATCATTTATATTGAGTTTCATTACAATGCAGCAAAGACTCTAGAAGTAGTTCGCTACACAAGTATTTTGCAAAATCCAATATGGCCACCAGTCGGTCATCTTGAATCCGATTGGGAAAAAAAATTATGTCACACACTGCGCCTCATCTTGTCGAGCATTTATATTGAGTTTCATGACAATGCAGCAAAAACTGTAGAAGTAGTTCGCTCCACAAGTATTTTGCAAAATCCAATATGGCCACCAGTCAGCCATCTTGAATCCGATCAGGAAAAAGGTTTGATCACGCACTGCTCATCATCATGTGGCTAAAACTGTGGAAGTTGTTCACTCCACAAGTTTACATGTGCAACGGACCGACGACGACAGACTGATGGACAAGTTGACTCCTCCCCCCCAAAAAAACTTCGTTTTGTGGGGGTATAATAAAAAATCTTCTGACCTCTCGAGAAATTAACCCGAATCAGCCCAGTTGACCTTTGCTTATAGACCTATTTGGCCTCAGTACATCCAATTCAGGCGTTTAAACTATGATATCTTGTTTGACAGAGCTCATGGAGGCACATAGAACACTCTGGAACTCAGGGGAAGAAATAGTAACATGGGTTCCCCTCACAATATGGTTGGTAATAAAATGTGCTCTTTGTCTTGATAGTTGTGAAATGAATTGCTGAATGTCCTTCTAATAACTGTTTTTATAGACGTGAACGCATATAATAAATGCAGAACGACACACACATGTGAATGGGTTAATCGATATGGCACTTGTGCCATCGCAGAAGGATAAAACTCGAGGCCAGCGGCCTCTCGTTTCATCCTTCTGTCCTGGCACTCGTGCCATACTGACTAACCCATTCACATGAGTGTGTCGTTCTGTGTATTTCACAGAAACAGAAAATTACCAATTAACACAGAATACAGAGTAATAAAGTTGAACCGGGTTAAAATGACTGCAGACCTGATTAGTAAGTACTTGATTTGAACAAACTTGAATCTGACAACACTATGGATTTCAGATACCAAATATCAATAGATTCCCACTGGTAGATCTGAATAAGAATTTTTTGAAAGAATTTTACTCATATTGTACTAACTTAAAATTCAGGTGCCCATAGGAAGTCCAACTAGAGGTACTGTGAGCAAGCTCACAAAGTGATCCCCCCCCCCCCCCCCAAATGTATAAGTTAGATTATCTCCCCTTGGAAATGTCAGAACAGAATTATATTGCTTCATGCACATCTTCATATGGAGTTCTTCCACTGTGTAAAGTTTCATGAAAATGGTTTAGGAGTTGCGATTATAAGGATGGACAGATGGATGGACGGACAGGGTGATTCCTATATACCCCCTCAAACTTTGTTTGTGGGGGTAAAAATATGAACTCAGGGACTCAATTTGAACAAACTTGAGTTTGACTCCAACAAAGTTGCTGAATACCAAATATCAAATGATTCTGATTGGCACATCATCAGAAGATTTTTAAAAATTATTCCTCCTAAATATGTTGTATATCAAATATTAAAAGATTCTGACCTGTGCCTCTGGAGAAGATTTAAAATTTTTTTGAAAATATGCTGTCTCAGAAATTTTTTGATTCCCCACAAGTGATTACAATTTTTTTGGAACATTTGATTCAATTCTAAAAATAGAAAGTTCTTCCATTAATTGGATTATGAAGGTTTTAAAAAATTTGGGGCAATTTTCCTTCACCCTCTCCCCATGGGGGGTTAAATTTTAACAAAACCGAACTGCCCCTCCCCAGTCATCATTCATATGAAATTTTATTGGAATTGGTCTAGCAGTTTGGGAGAAGACTCAAACACCATCTTTACGGCAGAAGTAGAGTAATCAATATAGCACACTTGACTTTCAGTCAGGTGAGCGAAAAACTTCAGCTCTCTACCAGTCAAACATTAACTCTTAACTTGCTGAGTATTTTCTAGATATTTTTCATCAAATCTAGTCATGGCCGATGTAAAGCAGCCATGACTAGATTTGATGAATAATTAATCTAAATGTAACACAAGAAAACATTGATGAAAAAATCCAGTCAATTTACATGGTGCAAGTATGATTACCGTATTTACTCTCTATATTGGGCCACTCTATAATTTGGGACACACATTTTTTCCAGAAAAATATATTTTTTTTATGCTCCAATGTTTGGCCGAGTTGGCCGAGTCACCTGAAAACGGTGCAAAATGCTCAATATTAAAGCTAAGTTTGTGTTTAATTTTGCTTTTTAAACAATAAAAAATTGATAATACATACATACATAAATTTGTTCCTAAGTTTTAATATTTACAGTCCGGACTGACATGAGGAAGACTTTAATATTACATTGTGACAGTCTTCAACCCTTTACTGAACGCTAGTGACAGATGACACTCATAAAAAGAATTCTTGTGTAACTAAAAATTTTCATATTTTGCTTCCAAAACATAGCTTATGACCCCTCATTAGAACGAACGCAATGCACCCATTCCAATGAAGGGCATAAGCTATGTTTTAATAGCAAAAAATGAAAATCTAAAAAAAAATTAGCTGGTGATTTTCGTATATAGTGATGGAAAACGAATCACATACAACTTGATTCAGCATCAAAACAAGACCAGGTTGTGTTTTTCCCCATTTTCTAAAATGTGGGACATCTGTGAAAATATTTATTTTTAGCTGTCCCAATACATAGAGTAAATACGGTAAATGGGCCCAACTTATACTTATTTCAGTGACAAGAGAGACCCTGTGCTGGGCAGGAATACCCGCCAGCAGCATGCAAAGAGTTAACATTCAAAATGCTGTGCAAAGGCGGTTGCAAAAGATGAAGACATGGAAACATGAATGGAACTTCAATTCCCTTGATATTCTTCACTCAAATTCCACTTCATTGTATATGTACTGTAATACTCTTTATAGAGAGACCTACATCAAATATAAGCATAAAATTATAATCTATTATAGCATGTTTGACAGCATACCATGAGCTCTGTCAAATGAGACATAATAGAGTAAATGCTTAGTTTATCATCACAATTCAAGAAAACAAACAAATTTCTGTTTATTTTTTTTCCCTGGCAAATTGGATAGTCTACTAACAGGGTTCCCGAGTACTGTTATAAACTTTATTGCAACAATGCCTAGTTACTAACAGAAGCACAATTATCACTGAGAAAATGAATCAAAAGGGCATGATAAAACACAACTCGCCTATTATTTTCTCTCTTTCTTCTGGTGTTTTTGCAGCAAGCTCCTCCACCGTAACCTCCATCTCTGTAGTTAAAGGCATACTTTCTATCATTTCAAGCTGTTGTCTTTGTTCTGGGGTTAGCTGTATCTCCTCTTCACCATCCTGTATAAAAAATACGCAATAGTTACCCATCGAGATGGGAGGTATTTCATGAATTTGAACAACCTGTCCTGTGCACTGAGGGACACACAGCTTCGTAGTGGCGAGGTGTTACAGCATGGGAGAGGTTGTTCATATTCATGAAAGACCAACAGGGAGGTTGTTAACAAACTAACACCCTGCCCTTTGTTCAACAACTAATCACACTGATTTGGGTGTACTCAGTGAACCAGTGGTATTCAAGGAATGTCACTTGAACATCAACAGTTGAAACTAGAAGTCCTGTCACTGTATTGTGCACTCTTTTGAAATAATAGGGTGGTGAATAAGTGTACTTTGTCCCTATCAAACTACACCATTAGCGTAACTAAATTCCTGTAGAAAAACAGCGTGCACAACTCTGTATAATTCCAAACTAGTAAACAGATAACAGCACAAAAAACAATTGCAAACTTTCAGCACATGAACCACCGGGTGCAACCCGGTGGTCCATGTGAAGAAAGTTTGCAGGTGTTTCTTGTGTTTTGTCTTCAGAAATTGTAAATAATTACTAAGTGCAAAGACTATCCCGCAGCGATTTAGTAGTAATCCACCTTCCAAATACTGTCGTCTCAATATTTTCTTTCTGTTTGATCAGTTCACTGTGTGATTTCACTACCGACCTCACTAATAAAGCATTACATTTTGCCCTGCACAGCATTTTCTGTGCTAATTGTGACAGGACTTCTAGTTTCAACTGTAGTCTACTGTTGTATCAGGTATTTCAAGTTGCTTGTATTCCCCCAAAAGACAATGGAGACAGGGTATAAAGCATGATTTTCCTGGATTAGTGTAGAATTGTTTGTTGGTCAGGAAGTTGGGGATTAACCAATGACCCAATGCACATGATATCAAAATTTTCTATTTCTGGCCTAAAAAAGTTAAAAAAAACTGTTTCTCAGGCCCTCTGCGTGGTCCTTTTGACTGCCGCATGCTCTCTTTTTATAACCAATGCAAACTTAAAAAAATAAAAATACACCACCACCCATGCTATGAAGATGACCAGGTCTAAAACATAAAACAAACCAAAAACATTAACTTTTGATGGCAAAGAAATAATGACAACAGAAAAAAAAAAAACCCAAAAAACAAAAACATCCACCCACATGCAATTTTATAAAAAAAAGATAGACTGAGAAACAGAAGAACTACTTATTGGAGGCCTTAAATAACCCTCTGCACTCTGATGTCAAAATTGCAAGGTTTTCAGCAGCAAATATTTCCCATAATGCAGTTTGATATTTAACCAATTATACCTTGTTTGGCAGTGCTCAGTGAGCGCTGTCAAACAAGATATAATTGGTTAAATTCATAGTTAAACAAGAAAAAAAAACAGAGTAATTGGGGAAAATTTTGTTGCACTACCAGTGTGCTAGGGATTAATGTTTTTTTTTTAAATGTTTCGCAAAATGTCACCCAAACCATATCATGTGACCCCTTATTGGAATGAGCTTGATGAGTTCGCTCCAATGAAGGGATTGCATGATATGGTTTTGTTGAAAGTTTTTGTAAATTTTTTTAAATTTACAATTGTGAAATTTGTATATTACATGGGTGCATGCAGCTGCTTCATTATTTATTTACTGCTGTTTAGTGTCACATATTTCTGCCTAACCGATAATCATAATAACAAGAGGGGGGTGTCCATCCCCATTAGCTCACCAATGCATGTCATGCAATAAACCGAGGCTAATTACAAATCTCCAAAAAATGTCCAGTCAAAGGTTAATGTTGACTTATATTGATGCATTTAACACATAGATGAAATATAAAAGCCACAGCATACCGGTGGTAGCCTCCACTCATGTATATCAAAACAGGTCAGAAATTTTCTAAGTCCACACTGACAAAAAAGTCTAACATTGCATTAAAAAAGTCCAAAATCTCCAAAAAATGTGCGGACAAGGTTTAATGTCTTATATTGATGCATTTTACACATATGAAATATAAAAGCCACAGCATACCGGGGGTAGCCTCCGCTCAAGTATAGCAAAACAGGTCAGAAATTCTCTTAGTCCACACTGACAAAAAAGTCTCACATTGCAAAAAAAAAATCGAAAAAATATCACTGGGTAAAGGTCTGAGGGTATTTGTAAGCCATAGAAACAGTATGAGGTGCATAGTAACAGGGCGGAAAGTCAAAGTGGACTCTTACAATAACTTTAACACAAGTGTTGATGTCGACACAGATGTGCCTCGGGTCATGACATGAGCTCACACAACCTCGTTGGGGAGCCAATAACATGGACACAAAGTCAAGTCCAGATAATCGTTTACACCCATGGTGCCCATTTTAGAGGACTTTCACCCCTAGCATTGGTTTCTAGGTTTTATTTTACCAGTAAAACAAAGCTTGTTTACCTCAGTAAACAAGCACTGCTTCACTTCCAAGGGTTCCCAGAGGAAGACAATTCATCAGGTACAGGGTTAACAACACTTTCAATAACTAGGATCCTACCAGGTCAATACAATTTTACAGGTGCAGAGAAGCTACAGAACCACCACCAAGTGGCAGCGATTAACCCTTTACTCAACGTAACGGCCAAAACCGGCCAGCGCTATTCTCAAAAATTACTAATTAATTTTCATAATTTTTTCATTTTTTGTCTCAAAAACATAGGTTATGACCCCTCATTGGAACGAGCTCAACGAGCTCGTTCCAATGAGGGGTCATAACCTATGTTTTTGAGACAAAAAATGAAAATAATTAGTTGTTCAAGAAATTTTTTTGCAAGTGTCGTCTGCTTTTCATGTTATGTAAATGGTTAACAGGCAGGGCTGGGAGGAGTTAACGTGAACGCGTTAAAATATTTTAACTGAGTTAGAAAAAAATTAACACGTTAATAACGCGAGTCTTCAATATGAGTATTCCCATGACTGCCTTTTTCAAAAACTTATCATCTGTCAAACCACATCTGGCCACATCAGTGAAGTGGACGGTGAGAGAAGTCGGCAAACTGGTGACCAGTGAAACTGATGAAGTCAGTAATCCTTCTTCGCAGGACGTTCAACCTCCACCCATGAAACAAGCAAGAAAACCATTTCTTGAAGATTTGCTTGGATCAAACGACCAAGAATCATCTGCTGATGAAGTTGCTGAGTATGATAAGTTCCGGACTGCTCCTGTCACAGCCGACCCTTTGAAATGGTGGCAAGACCACGAAAGACTCCTTCCCAAAATTTGCAGGACTTGCGAGAAGATACAGCTATTCCTGCTACGTTCGCATCGTTGGAGCAGCTGTTTTCGGCATATAGCCTGGTGTTCGAGCAAAGACGGATGTCTTTGTCTCAAGATGTGGCTCGGACAATAATATTTATGCATGAGAATTTGGATTGAGCGACTATCACTTAACCTGACTTAACTTAAGAGTATAAAACTTTTGAGCACTCGAAGCACGCACTCATCGAACTTTGCCTGAGTTTTTCCAGTATTTCAAAGAACGCGAAGAACGCTGTTTATGAGTTACTAGTCATTTATTTGTTCATTAAAACATGTAACATCATGTTACGTTGAACAATTGTCGATATTACTCATTATATGTACAAAAGACCACAGTTAACGTTTTATCAACGCGTTATTTCGTTAACGCGTTAACTACGTTAAGAAAATTTTAACTCCTCCCAGCCATGTTAACAGGTGGACTCACCAAAACTTACTAAACTGGCACAAATGGGGTTGCACTGGTTGAAAGCAATATGTATTTCCATGAGTGATTTTGCAAAATAGAAATACATAATTTATTGTGGCTACATATGTGATAATCACTGGTATCCATGCAAGATTTGACTTTTTATGACACTTCAGAAAAACACTCTTTGACAGAACCTTAGATGAATCATTCAAAACACAAATCTGATTGTTGTCCAACCATTACTCTTCTCTGTATTTGATCAATGCATACACAGAACGGCCTGTGGTTTTATCCTTCAGTGCTGACACTTGTGCCTTATCAATTGACCCACTCACATGCGTGTGTCGTTCTGTGTTTATTACATGCCTTCACGTCTCTAAAGCAGTTATTAGGGCACTCATCAATTCATTTGACAACTATCAACAAAAGAACACATTTTATCGTCAACCAAATTTGCGAAGGGAACCCATGTTACTATTTCGTTCCTTGAGTTTCAATGTGTTCTATGTGCCTTCTGGCACATAGAACACATTTAAATTCAGGGGACGATTTTTAGCAATAGCTAGGGATTTGAATTGTAATTGTGATGCACGATTTGTAGGAAAATTCCAGTGAAATTTCGCTTCTATTTAAAAATATTCTGTCGATGATTTCTGTTCCACACATATGTGCAGAACAGATTTTCATTTTCCGCATCGTTTAGTGTTGCTGTAAATGGAGATTTCATAGAACAGACATGTAATAAAGCTTATTTTTGTTCCCCAGTACTTCCAACGATGTTCACAAATGGGCCAAAATTCTTTCAGTATAGGAATTTAATAGGAAGGAAAACATCATAGAATATTTTCGATTACAGTTCAACTGTTCTTGTGAATCATCAAATCTGGATAAGTGTCGCATTTACGTGAAAGTAATTTTTTAGATCTCCAAACAGGAAATATCAAGTTTTACAACTTGAATATTAGGCCACACAAAGTAGATGTTCTGTTTCTCAGGCCATTATTTGTAAAATTTCATGCGGTCGAGCGAGTTTTTATTTTATTTTTTATTTCTGTAATTATTTCTTTTCCACCAAAAGTTCATGTCCTTGGTATGTTTTAGGCCTCATAATCTACGGAGAAGCATGGGTGGTGGTGTATTTTGTCCCTTGAGAGCAAGAAAGTTTTGCAATGCTAAAGCATTGCAAAGCCTTCTTGCACTCAAGGGACAAATTTATCAATTTTTTTAACTTTGGTAAAATATCAGACATAAACCATTTAACTTTTTTTTTTTTTTCAAGTTTGCATTGGTTATAAAAAGAGAGCAGGCGGCAGCCAAAAGGACCATGCGGGAGGGCCTGAGAAACAGATTTTTAAATTTTTTAGGCCTTAATCCTATAATTTATAGTTTAGTGTAAAATGAAACATTTTCTTCCAATCAACAACTTGTGATCCATTACTGGAATAAGTTAAGATTATTTCAAGGAAGCTAGGGTTTTTTCATTATCCAGCTACCTGCAGTAGAGCAACTCAATTAAATCTACTTGTCCAGCTCAAGTAGGCTGGCACTAATTTGCACCATGCATTCATGATGTTCAACTGTGCAAAAGTTAATGACACTAAGTATTCTTACCTCATTTTTACCTAGTGCAAGATTAGATGTTGCCAATAGTTTTTTGAGCAATGCATTTTGTCCAGGCATCCCTTGTTCACCATCTCCATCATGCTTGAGATCATCAAAATCTGAGAAAATAAGAAGTGAACCAAAGTTTAATCTTTCTATATTTGGATATCTACAATGTTAATGACCATATTCTGTGATAAACACCAGCCTGTTAACCCTTTACCCAATGCAGACGATATCAAAATTTATTATTTTAAGTATCATTTTTTAAAAAATTTTCAAAAAATTTCAACAAAACCATATCATGTGACCCCTCGTTGGAACGAGCTCGACGAGCTCATTCCAACGAGGGGTCACATGAAATGGTTTTGTTGAAATTTTTTGAAAAATAATATTTTTTCAACTGCTGAATTTGCATATTACACGGGCGGATGCGGGCGATACATTGGGTAAAGGGTTAAACAATATATTTAGGGTTTAAACCCAACGCGATTTTGGGGCCGAAATTTCTGCCACATTCCCCATTTGCAATAGGCAGTATAATTCCTATTTGAACTTACCATGTTTTGCCACATTTAACATCTACCAGTAATCAAGGAAGCACAGAGTCCAAGTCCTGAACATATCACATGCATACATGCAGGTACTAAACTGTCATGGTACAATGGAATCCTGTTATTTGAACAGCAACTTTGTCCATGACAAATATTCAATTAACAGGAGTATACAATTAACAGGAATTAGGATTTTCCTATACCCTGGTGTTAAAATGAGAATTTATTTGGGATTTTCCAAAACCCTGGTGTTAAAATGAGAATTTATTCACTAACATAAAGTTCAATTAGCCCTGTCAAACAAAATGTTATAGAATACCTATATTGAATAGGTCTGTTCATAGTCTGTTTGGTTGTGTGAGTAGTTATTTGATACATTTAATTATTTATTGGGTTTTAACTCCTTGCATGCTGCAGACGGATATTCCTGCCGAGGACAGAATTTCTGTTGCCATTGAAATAAGTAGCAGCCATGACTATATTTTTTAATGAACGTGTCAATGACACTGTAGCTCAACTTGTTTAAGACATGTACATGTCTAGTGTGTGACACAGCAATGACAAACATCTAGGTAATGACCTGATAACAAAGGTACATGTAAAGCATTGTAACGGTCTGTACATAAATGCTGACCGTAGCCTGTAACAAAAATATAGGTAAAGTATTGAAAAAGTGGGGTGACAGTTAGATGCTAAACTAGAAAAGAAATCTTTTGAGTTCCAGAGTGGGTCTGCCAAAAATATTTGTTCTCACAGTGATAACAAAAGCACCCCAAAACACTCGTTCCTGTCACAAGATGATAACAAAGGTACCCCAAGAAGTTTCGTGAAGATCAGTTCATAAATACAGACTCTAGCCCGAGCCGTATTGACATGTACACTTACTGTGTATAAGTAGCACTGAACAAATCAAAGTTCATTTAATTTGCATAATTTCTGCACGAGAAAAAAACCCCTGTATTATATGTGATGTATTCCATGTTACTAAACATTCCTACAAAAATTTATTCAAATCAGAACTTTCATACAGAAGTTCTATACAAAAAACTGATTGCACTAATTTTGGTACAAAAAGGCTGCTGGCAGCCATCTTGAATTTTGGAACGCACCCAAAAACACTCGTTCTTGTCCCACAGTGATAACAAAGGTACCCAAGAAGTTTCGTAAAGATTCGGTCATAAATACGGCCTCTAGCCTGAGCTGTATAGAAGTTGCGTACAAAAACTGATTGGACTTAATTTCGGTACAAAATGGCCACTGGCAGCCATCTTTAATTTTGGACCGCACCCAGAAACACTCGTTCTCATCCCAAGGTGATAACAAATGTACCCAAGAAGTTTTGTGAAGATCGGTTCATAAATACAGCCTTTAGCCCAAGCCGTATTGACACATGCACTTACTGTGTATAAGTTGCACTGGATAAATCAAAGTTCATCTAATTTGCATAATTTCTGCTCGAGAAAAATAGCCGTATTATATATAATGTATTCCATGTTACTAAACATTCATACAGAAATTTATTCAAATCAGAACTTACATACAGTTCTCTACAAAAAACTAATTGCACTAATTTTGGTACAAAATGGCCACCGGCAGCCATCTTGAATTTCGAACCGCACCCCAAGACACTCGTTCTCGTCTCACGGTGATAACAAAGGTACCCAAGAAGTTTCGTAAAGATCGGTTCATAAATACTGCCTCTAGCCCGAGCCATGTTGGCATTTGCAGTTACAGTGCTGAAAGTAACATTAAATAGATCAAAGTTAGTCGTCTAATTGGCATAATTTATGCACGAGAAAAAAACCTGTATTATATGTGATGTATCCCTTGGTACTAAACATTCACACAAAAAATGATTCAAATCAGCACTTTCATATGGAAGCAGGCCTGAAAATAAGCAGTCTGACATTTGCAGAATGAGGTCCCCAGAAGGTGAATTTGATGATACAATCCCATACAGTGGGCCAATTTATCCTCTGGATACCTCTTTGTTTAGTTTTGAGACTCTGATTCAGATTGAGGTTCACAGAGGGTAAATTTAGTGATTCTACCCTGCTCTGCAGGGTAGCATCACTAAATTCAGCCTCTGGAGACCTCATTTTACACATGACAGTCTGGTTATTTTCTGGCTTGTATGGAAGTTCTGCACAAAAATCTGATTGCACCTAATTTTGTACAAAATGGCTGCCAGCAGCCATCTTGAATTTCAGACCAAACCCCAAAACACTCATTCTCGTCCCACGGTGGTAACAAAGGTACCCAAGAAATTTTGTAAAGATCGGTTCATAAATGCAGCCTCTAGCCCGAGCCGTATTGGCATTTGCAGTTACAGTGCTGAAAGTAACATTAAATAGATCAAAGTTAGACTAATTGGCATAGTTTATGCATGAGAAAAAACCCCGAATTATATGTGATGTATCCCTTGGTACTAAACATTCACACAAAAAATTATTCAAATCAGAGCTTTCATATGGAAGTTCTGTGCAAAAATCGGATTGCACCTAATTTTGAACAAAATGGCTGCCAGCGGCCATCTTGAATTTCGGACCAGACCCCAAAACACTAGTTCTCGTCTCACAATGATAACAAAGGTACCCAAGAAGTTTCGTAAAGATCCGTTCATAAATACGGCCTCTAGCCCGAGCCGTCTGTACGGCGCGACGGACCAACAGGCCATGACAATACCTCAAATTTGGCTTTGCCAAAGTTGAGCTAAAAATAATATTTTGAAAATACTCAACGAGTTTCGAGTTAAGGTCACATATTTCTGCACAATAGCAGATTATAACAACTTGTACATAAAGTCAAGTCCAGCCAATCGTTAATACCCATGCTGCCCATTTTAGAGGACTTACACTCCAGGCATTGGTTACCGGGTCCTATTTTATCAGTAAAACAGAGCTTGTTTATAACAGAAAACAAGCACAGCTTCTCTTCCCAGGGATGAATTTGAAATATTAAAAGATTCTTTATTCAGTTTACTCTATAAGTTATATTCACAAACAGGTCAAATTTGTACCATTTAGGCCGCACAAAGTAGATCTTCTGTTTCTCAGGCCATTATTTGTGAAATTGCATGCGGGCGAGCGGTTTTTTATTTTATTTTTTATTTCAGTAATTTCTTCTTTGCCATCAAAAGTTCATGTTCTTGGTTCAAGTTTTAGGCCTCATAATCTGCAGAATAGCATGGGTGGTGGTGTATTTCATCCCTTGAGTGCAAGAAGGCTTTGCAATGCTAAAGCATTGCAAAGCCTTCTTGCACTCAAGGGGCAAATTCATCAATTTTTTTAACTTGGGTAAAATATCAGACATAAACCATTTAATTTTTATTTTTTTAAGTTTAAATTGGTAATAAAAAGAGAGCATGCGGCAGCCAAAAGGACCATGCGGGAGGGCCTGAGAAACAGATTTTTATCCCCGCTTTCGTCGGGGATATTGTCGTTATCTCCGTCCGTACGTCCGTCCATCCGTCCGGTGTTACATTCACTTGCATTAATGTTTAAACTATGCTAATGTGTTCAGGTATCACCAGTACATGTGCATGAAGGTTTCGGGATTTTGATTTGGTTCCAAGTGGTTCCAGTGGAACCATTTTTATCCTTAGAAAATCTTTGTCCGCTCAAAGGTTCTTAGGGTATTGAATTCGATACGTTTAAACCATGTTAACATGTTCAGATAGCATCTGTAGATGTGCATGAAGGTTTCGGAATTTTGATTTGGGTCCAAGTGGTTCCAGTGGAACCACTTTTATCCTTAGAAAATCTTTGTCCGCTCAAAGGCTCTTAGGGTATTGAATTCAAAACTTTTAAACCATGTTAACATGTTCAGATAGCATCTGTAGATGTGCATGAAGGTTTCGGAATTTTGATTTGGGTCCAAGTGGTTCCAGTGGAACCACTTTTACCCTCAGAAAATCTTTGTCCGCTCAAAGGCTCTTAGGGTATTGAATTTGAAACATTTAAACCATGTTAACATGTTCAGATAGCATCTGTAGATGTGCATGAAGGTTTCGGAATTTTGATTTTGTTCCAAGTGGTTCCAGTGGAACCACTTTTATCCTTAGAAAATCTTTGTCCGCTCAAAGGTTCTTAGGGTATTGAATTCGATACGTTTAAACCATGTTAACATGTTCAGATAGCATCTGTAGATGTGCATGAAGGTTTCGGAATTTTGATTTGGGTCCAAGTGGTTCCAGTGGAACCACTTTTATCCTTACAAAATCTTTGTCCGCTCAAAGGCTCTTAGGGTACTGAATTCGAAATGTTTAAACCATGTTAACATGTTCAGATAGCATCTGTAGATGTGCATGAAGGTTTTGGAATTTTCATTTGGGTCCAAGTGGTTCCAGTGGAACCACTTTTACCCTCAGAAAATCTTTGTCCGCTCAAAGGCTCTTAGGGTATTGAATTCGAAACGTTTAAACCATGTTAACATGTTCAGAGAGCATCTGTAGATGTGCATGAAGGTTTCGGAATTTTGATTTGGTTCCAGGTGGTTCCAGTGGAACCACTTTTATCCTTAGAAAATCTTTGTCCGCTCAAAGGTTCTTAGGGTATTGAATTCGAAACGTTTAAACCATGTTAACATGTTCAGATAGCATCTGTAGATGTGCATGAAGGTTTCGGAATTTTGATTTGGGTCCAAGTGGTTCCAGTGGAACCACATTTATCCTTAGAAAATCTTTGTCCGCTCAAAGGCTCTTAGGGTATTAAATTCGAAACGTTTAAACCATGTTAACATGTTCAGATAGCATCTGTAGGTGTGCATGAGGGTTTCACAATTTTGATTTGGGTCCAAGGGGTTCCAGTGGAACCACTTTTACCCTCAGAAAATCTTTGTCCGCTCAAAGGCTCTTAGGGTATTGAATTCGAAACGTTTAAACCATGTTAACATGTTCAGATAGCATCTGTAGATGTGCATGAAGGTTTCAGAATTTTGATTTGGTTCCAGGTGGTTCCAGTGGAACCACTTTTATCCTTAGAAAATCTTTGTCGACTCAAAGGCTTGTAGGGTATTGAATTTGAAACATTTAAACCATGTTAACATGTTCAGATAGCATCTGTATGTGTGCATGAAGGTTTTGGAATTTTGATTTGGGTCCAAGTGGTTCCAGTGGAAACACTTTTACCCTCAGAAAATCTTTGTCCGCTAAAAGGCTCGTAGGGTATTCAATTTGAAACATTTAAACCATGTTAACATGTTCAGATAGCATCTTAGGGTATTGTCGGGGATATTGTCGTTATTTCCGTACGTACGTACGTACGTACGTCCGTCCGTCCGGTGTTACATTCACTTGCATTAATGTTTAAACTATGCTAATGTGTTCAGGTATCACCAGTACATGTGCATGAAGGTTTCGGGATTTTGATTTGGTTCCAAATGGTTCCAGTGGAACCATTTTTATCCTTAGAAAATCTTTGTCCGCTCAAAGGTTCTTAGGGTATTGAATTCGAAACGTTTAAACCATGTTAACATGTTCAGATAGCATCTGTAGATGTGCATGAAGGTTTCGGAATTTTGATTTGGGTCCAAGTGGTTCCAGTGGAACCACTTTTATCCTTAGAAAATCTTTGTCCGCTCAAAGGCTCTTAGGGTATTGAATTCGAAACTTTTAAACCATGTTAACATGTTCAGATAGCATCTGTAGATGTGCATGAAGGTTTCGGAATTTTGATTTTGTTCCAGGTGGTTCCAGTGGAACCACTTTTATCCTTAGAAAATCTTTGTCCGCTCAAAGGTTCTTAGGGTATTGAATTCGAAACGTTTAAACCATGTTAACATGTTCAGATAGCATTGTAGATGTGCATGAAGGTTTCGGAATTTTGATTTGGGTCCAAGTGGTTCCAGTGGAACCACTTTTATCCTTACAAAATCTTTGTCCGCTCAAAGGCTCTTAGGGTACTGAATTCGAAATGTTTAAACCATGTTAACATGTTCAGATAGCATCTGTAGATGTGCATGAAGGTTTTGGAATTTTCATTTGGGTCCAAGTGGTTCCAGTGGAACCACTTTTACCCTCAGAAAATCTTTGTCCGCTCAAAGGCTCTTAGGGTATTGAATTCGAAACGTTTAAACCATGTTAACATGTTCAGATAGCATCTGTAGATGTGCATGAAGGTTTCGGAATTTTTATTTGGTTCCAGGTGGTTCCAGTGGAACCACTTTTATCCTTAGAAAATCTTTGTCCACACGAAGGCTCGTAGGGTATTGAATTTGAAACGTTTAAACCATGTTAACATGTTCAGATAGCATCTGTAGATGTGCATGAAGGTTTTGGAATTTTGATTTGGGTCCAAGTGGTTCCAGTGGAACCACTTTTATCCTTAGAAAGTCTTTGTCCGCTCAAAGGCTCTTAGGGTATTGAATTCGAAACGTTTAAACCATGTTAACATGTTCAGAGAGCATCTGTAGATGTGCATGAAGGTTTCGGAATTTTGATTTGGTTCCAGGTGGTTCCAGTGGAACCACTTTTATCCTTAGAAAATCTTTGTCCGCTCAAAGGTTCTTAGGGTATTGAATTTGAAACGTTTAAACCATGTTAACATGTTCAGATAGCATCTGTAGATGTGCATGAAGGTTTCGGAATTTTGATTTGGGTCCAAGTGGTTCCAGTGGAACCACTTTTATCCTTAGAAAATCTTTGTCCGCTCAAAGGCTCTTAGGGTATTAAATTCGAAACGTTTAAACCATGTTAACATGTTCAGATAGCATCTGTAGATGTGCATGAGGGTTTCACAATTTTGATTTGGGTCCAAGTGGTTCCAGTGGAACCACTTTTACCCTCAGATAATCTTTGTCTGCTCAAAGGCTCTTAGGGTATTGAATTCGAAACGTTTAAACCATGTTAACATGTTCAGATAGCATCTGTAGATGTGCATGAAGGTTTCAGAATTTTGATTTGGTTCCAGGTGGTTCCAGTGGAACCACTTTTATCCTTAGAAAATCTTTGTCGACTCAAAGGCTCGTAGGGTATTGAATTTGAAACATTTAAACCATGTTAACATGTTCAGACAGCATCTGTAGATGTGCATGAAGGTTTTGGAATTTTGATTTGGGTCCAAGTGGTTTTTCAATCATGTGACAATGATGTGATCAGAACAAAACCCTTTATACATCATGTTGGGTGAAGTATCTTGTTTGAAATATTGAAGTAGTTTCACATGTGAGTCTTCAGAAGGAAATTAAATACTGTTTTATCATTTTAAATAACACACATGCGTGAAGCCTTTTTATCCAAGTCTGTATCCTGCACTAACCAAAAAGGAAAGTGCAAATGCGGGGATATACTATAGTGTACTTCGCACACAAATGGCACCATCTAGTTTATTTTTTTAGGCCTTATTATTTATTTATTTATTTATTTACTTGAGTTTAATGACACTTTTGACAGCCAGCGTCACCTCGTGTTGGGCAGTTTTACGGGTGGAGGAAGCCACAGTACCTGGAGAGAACCACTGAGTAATGGCGAGCAACTGTCAGACTACCCAATGTACTAACTCCTCAAGCAGTGTTAGCATTGGTTGAAGACAAGTGCACCATCAATGTGCAGTACGCCTTAGTACACAATGCCACAGTGCCCACACGTGGGCAATTGGGATTAAGTGTCTTGCCCAAGAATCAAACCGAGAACCTCTTGGCCTGCATCTCCACCCACTGAGCCACCACACTCCCTCAAGTTTGTACTGATGATATGGTAAATGTTTTGGTGTTTGAAAATTATTTCCATTTAAAATGGTTATTCAAGGCTACACAAAGTAGATCTTCTGTTTCTCAGGCCATTATTTGTAAAATTGCATGCGGGCGAGTGGTTTTTTATTTTATTTTTTATTTCAGTAATTTCTTCTTTGCCATCAAAAGTTCATGTTCTTGGTTCAAGTTTTAGGCCTCATAATCTACAGAATAGCATGGGTGGTGGTGTATTTCATCCCTTGAGTGCAAGAAGGCTTTGCAATGCTAAAGCATTGCAAAGCCTTCTTGCACTCAAGGGACAAATTCATCAATTTTTTTAACTTGGGTAAAATATCAGACATAAACCATTTAATTTTTATTTTTTTTAAGTTTAAATTGGTTATAAAAAGAGAACATGCGGCAGCCAAAAGGACCATGCGGAAGGACCTGAGAAACAGTCTTTTTATTTTTTTAGGCCCAATCAAGAGATAGTGAATTAAGCGGTCCTCTCTGTGTGTTTTCATACTAGGGGTTTAAATTTGGGAACATCTGCTGAGTATTTTCTTACATTTATCCACACAACTATGTCTTGATCCAATGAAAAATTCAATAGTCTGGTATCAAATCTTTAGCAAGAGAGCTGATATTTCCCCACCTCTGACAAATTTATTGATATATCCCCAAATTTCATTGGTTAAGAATGTCACGCACATACCAGAGGTAAATTTAGCACATGGTGGGTGTCACTTTATCTTTCTTTCTGGAGTTATCTTTCTTGTGTGTGTAGCCGCCATTCCTAATATGATGCATTTCCACTCGCTTTTGAATTTTCAAAATTTGAATTTACCCTTTACCCAACACAGACGATATCAATATTTATTATCTTAAATATCATTTTTTAAAGTTTTTCCAAACAATTTCAACAAAACCATATCATGTGACCCCTCGTTGGAACGAGCTCGACGAGCTCGTTCCAACGAGGGGTCACATGATATGGTTTTGTTGAAAGTTTTTGAAAAATAATATTTTTTCAACTTCTGAATTTGCATATTACGCGAGCAGATAAAGGGTTAAAACAAAATAAGAGAATTTAAGTATCAAAAATATTTTCAAGGTACCGTATTTATTGATTTAAAACATTAAATATTTGAAAAATGGACAGAAAATATTATGTGTAGTCGCAAAAGTTCTTTGCTGTTGTTACAATTCTATTGATTTTTTTATGCTGAAGCGAAAATTTTCTTTGCAGTTTACCCAACAGATTGAAAGCGATTTTTTGAACGTTTAAAAGTGCTTTGTTAACCCTTTTCAGGTAGTAATGACAGTAAATGTATGTAAACTTGTTGGTTTTTATTCAACTTTTCATTAAACTTATTCCTGAAGGACAACAGTGGGGTAAATTTGTAACATAGTAAGCAAGTGACCGGGTACAAGATGGTACCTGGTATGTAGGTTTTATAGCAGACTCATTTGCTGAGCCTGGTATAAAACCTACAGACCAGGTACCATCCTGTACCCAGTCACTTGCTGACTATGTAACTAATAGTATTTATGTTAACAAGTGCTTCAAACATTCCTCCACTAGGTAACTGAGTATTTCGTATTGGACAGAAAAATCTGCCTGCTGTAGGCAAAGAGTTAAAAACCTCAATTTCAGGAACCTCAATAGATCTGTGGTGTCTGTCAGGCACCACCGATCTTTTGGGGTCCAAGGATTATGACAAGAGTTTGCTCAAACTTGCCATGATTTGATACCCCTCATGGAGCCTCACTACCAAAAACAAGAGGCCCCAGGGGGACTGAGGACGCTCACCTGACATGGTAGTCTAAATATCAAAGCAGGGACTTGACTTGAATGAGCTGCATACGCTCCCTCCTAAGAAAAGCATATACCAACTAGATGAAGCAGTTGTGCCAACACAATACAATTTTCTAAGTCCCACCCGGACCCCAAATTTTCAGTGTAAAAAAAAAAAAGAATTTGTCTTAAAATTGACCAAAACGCAGAAAAAAACAAAAGAACTAATTTCCGGATTTTGGTCCAAAATTTTCGAAGTCCCACCCGGCCCCCAAATTTTCAGTGTAAAAAAAATTTTTTTTTGTCTTAAATATTGACCGAAACGCATATATAAAAAAAAATAAAAAATAAAAATTTCTGGATTTTGGTCCAAAATTTCTAAGTCCGGAACGGGACACCAAATTTTCAGCCTAAATACAAACCCAGGGACTTGAACAAACTTGAATCTCTCCCCCCCCCCACCCCCCACCCCCCCCCCCCCCCCCCCCCCCCCCCCCACACACACACACACCTAAGGATGCTGCATACCAAATATCAAAAGATTCTTATTGGTAGATCTGAAGAAGATGATTTTTAAAGAATATTCCTCATACTGCACCAATTTAAACATTTGGGCTCCCATAGAGAAGCCAAATATGGACCCAGGGAATTGATTTCAATATACATGTGAACCAACCTTCCAAAGATGTTATATGTGAAATTTGAAAGCTTTTGGAGCAGTGGTTTTGGGAGAAAAGTAGTCTTAAATGTTTTTCCCATTACCCACAGTGTTAAAAAATACTGACTCAGCACTTTTTCAAAGTCCCACAAAAGTACCCCATGATAAAACCGATAGCAATTTTTTTTTACCATTCCATTCTGTTGGTCCTAAGGAAGCTTCACGCCAAATAAGAATTCTCAGTGCCATGTAGTTTTGGAGATATGGGCGTTTTAATTATTTTTCTATTTTTAGCTCCTGCGGTTCCCATGGAGCGACAGGAAAAAAAAAATGGGGATAAATTAAGTACTTATGACCCAATAAGCCCTCATATCAAATTTGGTCCAAATCTGCCTCTCGGTTTGGAAAATAGAAATTTTGGGAGAGGCAAAAATTCTTGCCCCTCCCATAATGACGGCAAATATAGCCCCAGAAACCTCTCTTGAACAAATCGGAGTCTACACCTCAAAAGGAAGCTGCACACCTAATATCAAGTCTCTGCTACTGCTGGTTCATGAGAAGATTTTTTAAGATTTTGGCACACTTTTTGGGCATGGCCCTACCAAGGGGTGAGGCAACTTGATTTAACAAAATCAAATCATGATGTCATAACAAACTATTATCGCAAACATCAATTAAATTGGTTCAGCGGTTTGGGAGGAGAAGGCGTAAACACCATGTACATGGACGATGACGGATGGTGAGTGATCACTATAGCTCTCCTGACTGAAAGTCAGGTGAGCTAAAAAGGCACCTTCCAAATTTTCATGGATTAAATTCTACTATTATGCCCTTGAAATCAGGGTTTGTACATATTTGGCAACATAAAATTAAAGAACTATTTAAGAACATCCTCTCAATTCTCTAGGACTCACCAATACATGAACACATTGAAGGATAACAGGATAACTCTGTTATAGGGTCCTGCGAATATTCGATTCGATATTGATACCATACGTCTGCTTCGAGATCGATCCCGAATCAGTCTCAAGATTCGATTTTTTTATTCTCTCGTACTAACTTCAATTTGTTACATTTCCAACAAAAATTGGATAAAATTGTCATTAGACAATTCATTCATGTAGGCTCAACTCCTATTTAATTGAGTAATTAACAATGTGTAATAGTTAGGTAATTAGTGAATTTTATCCAGAACACAGTTTTAGTTTTTGAAAGCTTAACTTGTTACTATTCACGTTCTTAAGAACGTGAATAGTAACAAGTTTAGCCTTCAAAAACTAAAACTATGGATAATAGGCCTAGCTGTTTCAGCGACGGTGCTACAGAGAATATTTAGTCTTGTAAGGGTCATCACAGTGTTCAGTAACTTCCGTTTGGTACAATATGAAATAACTTGTCTTTTAAGATTCGATTCGAGATTCTATTCGATATCGATATCAGAGACATGATTCGATTCGATATTTTATTCGAAACAAAATTTGTGATTTGCAGATCCCTACTCTGTTAGTCGTGATTATTCGATTAATCGACTAACCGTCGACTGTTGTGGTAGTCAACGGTTTTTATTTTTAGTTGATCATCATTCATTTTCAAAGTGATACAAGTCAGATTAAAATTCTGCTGTGTAATGAGGTAAATTAATAAATTGTTAACCCTTGAAATGTCTCGCCATAGTTACTTGTAATATCCCATGGGCTGTTTTCCGCATTATTGTGCAACAACGTAATTTTGAAAACACTGGGCCTTGCCATTTGATCAATTCCTGTTCTCTGTAGTATTAATCAGCACCCGTTGATCAGTACTAAAGAGTATCTTTCAAACGGTGTATCTTTTAATAATTGCTGTTTGGGAAGTCACTGCAGAGTAAATAGAATCTTTGGGCTTGTACACTCGAACAACCCCCTTTCGAATAATTGGAACCGTGAAAGTGAGAAAATTGTCACAAGACCCACAGCGGTAACTTCAGTTGTAGAACTAAGTTGTAACTTGTTTTGGAATGAAGGGGGTTTTATATTCGAAATTTTTCAATATTAGTTACAGAAAAGAAACATTGGCACAGAAGTTCTTCTGTTTAAATTCTTCAAATCAATCGGAGTCTGCCGGAGGTGTTTCTATTTTATCTCGATGCAGAAGGGTACAAATTCAAAAATTGTCAGTTTTAAATTTATTTTGTAAGTTTATTAGAGATTGTTGAATTCACTGGAAACGGCCATTAACTGACTAACTATCGACTAATGCTGGCGATTAGTCGACTTTGAAAATTGACAGTCGTGACAGACCTAAACTCTGTATTACTTTTATTTAATCCATTGCAGACTGATGTCAAAATATCAAAATTTCAGACAGTAAACTTTTCCCATAATGCAACTGGGAATGTAACAAAGTCAGTTTTGTTTGACAGAATTCAATGAGCTCTGTCAAACAAGAATGCATTGATAAAATTCCAAGTTGCATTAGGCTTAAAAAAAAATTTCCATGTTTCTCAGGTAAATTTTCCTCAATTCTATAATGGGTGAAGGAGGCTTTTTTTTGTTTATTCACAAAACAGTTCAGTTGGAATCAGAAATTTAACTTCTTATATTATTATGTGGCAATGTGGGAAAACATTTTCCGGAGTGAAAATTTCCCATGATGTAGTTGAAAATTTAACCAACTATATCTTGTTTGACAGAGCTCTGTTAGCTCTGTCAAACAAGCTTTACATGGTTAAATATTTGTTCCACAAGTGCAAAATAGTGTCATAAAAGAGATTTCCCGGAAAACAAAGGTGCTGAGGCAGATTTTCTGTGATCAGGCAGATGCCTGAGAAAAAAGAATTTGTTTTTAAACAGCCTTTTGGGAAATATTTCCAAATTAACATGTGAGTATTTTGACATCATTGTGCAGAGGGTTAAACAGCATTTATCATTGCCTGAGCTCTAGAAAACTACTTAACAACAAGAGGCCCCAGGGGGCCTGAGGGCACTCACCTGACATGGTAGCCTAAATATCAACCCAGAGAATTGATTTCCACAAGTTGCATCTGCTCCTCCTAAGAAAAGCTGAAATCAAATATCCAAATATTCTGACCAGTGGATGTAAAAAAAGATTTTTAAAGAATATTTCTCATATTGAACTAAGTCATAATTCGGGCTCCCACAGGGAGCCCATATATGAACCCAGGGACTTGGCTTTAACAAACCTGAATCTCACACCCATAAGGAGTCTGCACACCAAACATCAAAACATTCTGACTGCTGGATCTGAAGAAGAAGATTTTTAAAGAAAATTCCTCATTTTGAACCAAGTTACAATTCGAGCTCCCATAATCAGCCCAAATATGGACCTAGGGACATGGCTTGAACAAACTTGAATCTTACCCCCGTAAGGATGCTGCATAAAACATATCAAAAGCATTCATCTGCTGGATCTGAAGATTTTTAAAGAAAATTCCTCATTTTGAACTAAGTTGTCATTCAGGCTCCCATAGTGAGCCCAAATATGAACCAAGGGACTTGGCTTGAACAAACTTGAATCTCAGCCCCCTAAGATTGATCCATGCCAAATATCAAAACATTCCAACTGCTGAATCTGAAGAAGAAGATTTTTAAAGACAAATTCCTCATATTGACTAAGTTATAATTTGGGCTCCCACAGGAAGCCCAAATATGGACCCATGGACTTGGCTTTAACACACTTGAATCCCCCCCCCCCCCACCCCCCGCCCAAGGATGCTACTCACCACATATCAAACCATTCCGACTGCTGGATCTGAAGAAGAAGATTTTTTAAGAAAATTCCTCATTTCAAACAAAGTTACAATTCAAGCTCCCACAGTGAGCCCCAGTATGGACCTAGGGACATGGCTTGAACAAACTTGAATCTCACCCCCCTAAGGATGCTGCATAACAAATATCACAAGATTCTGCCTGCTGGATCTTGAGAAGAAGATTTTTAAAGAAATTTGTCTGAAATGCACTAAGTTCAAATTTGGGCTCCTATACTGAGCCCAAATATAAACCCAGGGGGCCGATTTGAACAAACTTGAATCAGATCCACCCCACAATGTTGCATACCAAATATCACAAGATTCTGCCTGCTGGATCTGGAGAAGATTTTCCAAGAAATTTGCCTGAAATGCACTAAGTTCGAATTTGGGCTTCTATAGTGAGCCCAAATATGAATCCAGGTGGCCGATTTGAACAAACTGGAATCAGATCCACCCCACAATGTTGCATACCAAATATCAAAAGATTCTGCCTGCTGGATCTTGAGAAGATTTTTTAAGAAATTAGCCTGAAAAGCACTAAGTTCAAATTTGGGCTCCTATACTGAGCCCAAATATAAACCCAGGGAGCCGATTTGAACAAACTTGAATCAGATCCACCCCACAATGTTGCATACCCAATATCAAAAGATTCTGCCTGCTGGATCTGGAGAAGAAGATTTTCAAAGAAATTTGCCTGAAATGCACTAAGTTCAAATTTGGGCTCCTATACTGAGCCCAAAATATAAACCCAAGGGGCCGATTTGAACAAACTTGAATCAGATCCACCCCACAATGTTGCATACCAAATATCAAAAGATTCTGCCTGCTGGATCTGGAGAAGAAGATTTTCAAAGAAATTTGCCTGAAATGCAGTAAGTTCAAATTTGGGCTCCTATACTGAGCCCAAATATAAACCCAGGGAGCCGATTTGAACAAACTTGAATCAGATCCACTCCACAATGTTGCATACCAAATATCAAAAGCTTCTGCCTGCTGGATCTGGAGAAGAAGATTTTTTAAGAAATTTGCCTGAAATGCACTAAGTTCGAAATCGGGCTCCTATACTGAGCCCAAATATGAACCCAGGGGGCCAATTTGAACAAACTTGAATCAGATCCACCCTACAATGTTGCATACCAAATATCAAAAGATTCTGCCTGCTGGATCTGGAGAAGAAGATTTTTTAATGTTTTTTCCACTGCCTGCAGTGTTAAAAAGTGCTGACTCAGCACTTTTTCAAAGTCCCGAAACTGTACCCTATGATAAAACCGATGGCAATTTTTTTTTACCAATTCTTTCTGTTGGTCCTAAGGAAGCTTCACACCAAATAAAAATTCTCGGTGCCGTGCAGTTTTGGAGATATGGGCGTTTTAATTTTTTTCTATTTTTAGCTCCTGTGGTTCCCATGGGGCTACAGGAAAAAAAAAATCAGCATAAATTAGGTACTTATGACCCAATAAGCCCTCACATAAAATTTGGTTCAAATCAGCCTCTCGGTTTGGAAAATAGAAATTTTGGGTGGGGCCAAAAATTTTGCCCCTCCCATAACGACGCCAAGTATAGCCCCCACAAACTTCTCTTGAACAAATCTAAGTCTACACCTCAAAAGGAAGCTGCACACCAAATATCAAGTCTCTGCTACTGCTGGTTCATGAGAAGAAGATTTTTTAAGATTTCAGCACACTTTTTGGGTGTGGCCCTACCCACGGGCGAGGCAACTTGATTTGAACAAAATCAAATTGCGATGTCATAACAAACTATTATCTCAAATATCAATTAAATTGGTTCAGCGGTTTGGGAGGAGAAGACGCAAACACCATGTTCACGGACGACGAACGGTGAGTGATCACTATAGCTCTCCTGACTGAAAGTCAGGTGAGCTAAAAAGAACATAAGAGTCCTTCCACCAGTGAATGAAAATTATAAAATGTTTTGCCATGAAGAAAACAGAAAGATTCACCTTTTACTTTTAACACAACTGAACCTGTTAACAAGGATACTGTCTGGAAACATTCTATTGAACAACATACTGGCATTTTCATTGGCAAGTTATGAAATATATTAAACAAGAGGCCCCAGGGGGCCTGAGGGCGCTCATCTGACATGGTAGCCTAAATATCAACCCGGAGAATTGATTTCAACAAGTTGCATCTGCTCCTCCTCGTAAGAAAAGCTTATACCAAATATCCAAAGATTCTGACCAGTGGATCTAAAAAAAAAAAGATTTTTAAAGAATATTCCTCATATTGAACTAAGTTATAATTCGGGCTCCCACAGGGAGCCCATATATGAAGCCAGAGACTTGGCTTTAACAAACTTGAATCTCACCCCCCTAAGGATGCCGCACACCAAATATCAAAACATTCTGACTGCTGGATCTGAAGAAGAAGATTTTTAAAGAAAATTTCTCATTTTGAACTAAGTTATCATTCGGGCTCCCACAGTGAGCCCAAGTATGGACCTAGGAAAGTGGCTTGAACAAATTTGAATCTCACCCCCCTAAGGATACTGCATACCAAATATCAAAACATTCCGACTGCTGGATCTGAAGAAGATTTTTAAAGAAATTTGCCTGAAATGCACTAAGTTCAAATTTGGACTCCTATACTGAGCCCAAATATAAACCCAGGGGGCCGATTTGAACAAACTTGAATCAGATCCACCCCACAATGTTGCATACCAAATATCAAAAGATTCTGCCTGCTTTATCTGGAGAAGAAGATTTTTGAAGAAATTTCCTTGAAATGCACCAAGTTCGAAATCGGGCTCCTATACTGAGCCCAAATATGAACCCAGGGGAGCCAATTTGAACAATCTTGAATCAGATCCACCCTACAATGTTGCATACCAAATATCAAAAGATTCTGCCTGCTGGATCTGGAAAAGAAGATTTTTTAATGTTTTTCCCATTGCCTACAGTGTTAAAAAGTGCTGACTCAGCATTTTTCAAAGTCCTGAAAAAAGTACCTTGTGATCAAACCGACATGGATTTTTTTAACCATTCTATTCTACTGGATAAAAGTAAGCTTGATACAAAATAAGAATTCTCTGTGCCGTGTACTTTTGGAGATATGGCAGTTTTAGGGTTTTTCATATTTTTAGCTCTCGAGGTTTCCACAGAGCAATGAGAAATTTTTTTTTTGCATCAATCAACTACTTATGACCCAATATCATTTCATATCAAATTTGGTTCAAATCGACCTCACGGTTCTGAAAATAGAAATTTTAGGCATGGCCAAAATTTTTGCCCTTCCTGTAACGAAGGCAAATAATGCTCGACAAACTTCTCTTGAACAAACTTGATTCTAAACCTCAAAAGGACTCTGTATACCACATATCAAGGCTCTGCTACTGGTGGTTCATTACAAGAAGATTTTCAAAATGAAAGAGTCAATGACTCTGTAGCTCAACTTGGATATGACAGGAATTAGTACTTGCTGTGACCAAGACAACTGAATAATGAATATGACAGGAATTAGTATTTGTTTTGGCCCAGTCAACAATAATAAACGAATTACAAGGTGACTGTAATGGACTACAGATTAAGACCAATCATTGTAGATTATTATTTTTGTGTGGAAATTTTCAGTCCCAAACAAAATATTTTCAGACTAAAATTTTTTCTTCTTCTTCTTAAAATTGACCAAAATGCATCAAAACACAAAAAACTAATTTCCAGATTTTGGTCCAAAATTTTCTAAGTCCCACCCGGACCCCAAATTTTCAGTGTAAAAAAAATTTTTTTTTTTTGTCTTAAAATTGACCAAAAGGCATAAAAAACAAAAAAACTAATTTCCGGATTTTGGTCCAAAATTTTCTAAGTCCCACCAGGACCCCTAATTTGCATAATTTATTCACGAGAAAAACTCTGTATTATATGTAATGTATCCCATGGTACTAAACATTCATACAAAAATTTATTCAAATCAGATCTTTCATTTGGAAGTTCTGCGCAAAAATCTGATTGCACTTAATTTTGAACAAAATGGCTGCTAGCGGCCATCGTGAATTTCAGACTGGACCCCAAAACACTCCTTCTCGTCCCACAGTGATAACAAAGGTACCCAACAAGTTTCGTGAAGATCGGTTCATAAATACGGCCTCTAGCCCAAGCCGTATTGGGATTTGCACTCACAGTGTTGAAAGTAACACTAAATAAATCAAAGTTAGCCTAATTTGCATAATTTACGTACAAGAAAAAAACCTGTAATATATGTAATGTATCCCATGGTACTAAACATTCATACAAAAAATTATTCAAATCAGAGCTTTCATATGGAAGTTCTGTACAAAAAACAGATTTCGGCATCGTCGGTACAAAATGGCTGCTGGCAGCCATCTGGAATTTGGGACTGCACCCAAAAACACTCGTTCTCGTCCCACGGTCATAACAAAGGTACCCAAGAAGTTTCGTAAAGATTGGTTCATAAATACGGCCCCTAGCCCGAGCCATAGCAGCTTGGCACTTACAGCTCTGAAAGTAACACTAAATAAATCAAAGTTAGTCTAATTTGCATAATTTACGCACGAGAAAAAAACCCGTATTATATGTGATGTATCCCATTGTACTATACATTTATACAAAACTTTATTCAAATCAGAACTTTCATAGAGAAGTTCTGTACAAAAAACTGATTTTTGCATCATCGGTACAAAATGGCCACTGGCAGCCATCTTGAATTTCGGACCACACCCAAAAACACTCGTTCCCATCCCAGGGTCATAACAAAGGTACCCAAGAAGTTTCGTAAAGATTGGTTCATAAATATGGCCTCTAGCCCGAGCCATAGCAGCTTGGCACTTACAGCTCTGAAAGTAACACTAAATAAATCAAAGTCAGTCTAATTTGCATAATTTACGCACGAGAAAAAAACCCGTATTATATGTGATGTATCCCATGGTACTAAACATTTATACAAAACTTTATTCAAATCAGAACTTTCATAGAGAAGTTCTGTACAAAAAACTGATTTTTGCATCATCGGTACAAAATGGCCACTGGCAGCCATCTTGAATTTCGGACCACACCTAAAAACACTCGTTCCCGTCCCAGGGTCATAACAAAGGTACACAAGAAGTTCCGTAAAGATCGGTTCATAAATACGACCTCTAGCCCGAGCCATAGCCAATTGTTGACGTACGGACAGACGGACAGACGGCCAGACGGACGACGGGCCATGACAATAGCTCAAATTTGACTTCGTCAAAGTTGAGCTAAAAATTGGCCATTTTTCCCCACCCCTCTGCTCAATTTGAGCCAAAACCTAATTTGCATAAAAATCAAAATGCCCCTATATAACCACTACTTACATGAAATTTAATTAAAATGTGACCAGTGGTTTAGGAAAAAGAGGCTCAAACACCGCCTTCACGCAGGACGACGGACGGACAGAAGACTGGCGAAGAGTGATCAGAAAAGCTCACCCTGACTTTCTGTCAGGAGAGCTAAAAAATAATGCATAGCCAAAGAATCTTTACCAATAATACAGGACATTGATAATAAAAGAATTTCAATCGGATTGTGTCTGGGTAACGATTCAATCAAAATTCTCTTGTCCATTCACTTCCTCAAACCACTACTGAATATCACCTGTCGAAAAATAGGAAAACTTAGAATATCAGAGGCTATTCTCTTGTTTGTTTGTGTTTTATGTGGTCTTGATTTTGTAGTATTTGATTTACAAAATCTGGATCCACGGGTGGAAGTTTGTCACAATCGGATCACAAAAATACACTTTTGTGATCAAAGTACAGTACATTATTTTTTACATTAAAATTTGTTATCGCTGGCTTGCACCAACTGAACTATTAACTGATGGGTGACAAATGTGTTGCTCGCTCAAAATCCATATTCTGTGCAACTGTAACCATTACTTTGTCAATACAGTGGAACCCTGTTAACTGAATAGCCACTTTGCCAATAGAAATTCAATTAACAGGAGTATTCAATTAACAGGGATTGTGTCACTTTCCTGTATTCTAGAGATAAACTTAGCATTTATTATATTATATCCTGTTTGACAGAGCTTCATGAACTCTGTTAAACAAAATATAATAGATGAAATGCCTGTATTGGATGTTCGGAGGACAAATAGGTCAATGAACAAAGGAAAACTGGGGAGAGTCTGGGTAATTTCTCGATAGGTTACAAGACTTTGTATTTAATTAACAGAAGTGTAGTCTATTAACCTATATTCAATTAACAGGTCAAATTCGTGCTGGAGGTATGGTAAACGGTTTTGTGTTGGGAAATTATATTCAATTAACAGGGTTATTCAGTAAAGAGATATCCAATTAGATGATCTCCACTGTATCTATAGCCACATTAATGAACGTTAAGTTGTTCGATTTTTACTCACTGTAGAATACGTTCTGTGAACTGCGTTTTTAACTCTTAGAAGCTGGGGAATCAGAATGAATTTATTGAACATGACACACCACAAAAAACGTACAGTAAAGCAGGTGCTTCTAGTGAAGTATCATCTGCCTGACACTTGACTAAAAGCACCTGGTCAGTGTTTAATACTCCCCCAGCCCAAAGATAGCAGAACCGTCACAGTGAGATTACCTGCCATATTACATCACAGGCAAGAAAACTCGACTCCTGGCTTCTAAGAGTTAAGCTTTTCACTCTTTGTGCATGATTCAAAGTACTATTGTCAATAAAGCAAAAAATGAGGCTTCATCATAAACACTGTAATTTGCATTCAGTTCATTTACTTTGCATTCTCGAAACAGATTTACAAAGAATAAAATTGTTGTGTTTTAAAATTATACCCCCACTGCAGTGCTGGACAATGAAGCATAAATTAATGCAAAACGAAGTAAAGAGCGTAATTTTGTTGAAAAAATGCATGCAACTTTTAAGAACATGAGGAGAGGCTTGTCATAAGGATCCTAATATCAAAATTTAATTGAAATCCATCCACTCACTGGTAAGATATCACTGCAGACGAACAGTCGAATGCATACATGAATGTAATTCTGTTGATAAAATGTGGGAAGTTTTTTTATAACATGCAGAAGCGGCTTGTCATAAGGATCCCTCATTCAAAATTTCATTGAAATCCACACTCACTAGTAAGATCTCACTACAGATGGATGGACAGACAAATGGACAGAGACATGGACAGACGCATGAAATCCAGTATACTCCACATTTTCTTCAAGAGGAGAGAGAGGGGGGGGGGGGGTATAAAAATAGAAGATGAAAATGTCTTTCATACAAATTTCTAAAACTAAAATTTTAGCATGAATTTGTTGAAATGAGCAAATTCACAGAAATTTCTCATTCCTGTTCATTTCAGCAAACCGAATATTGCTGAACTGATTCTCCTCTGATAGCCTAATATTTAATTTAATGGGTTTTCAAGCAAGGCTGCAATATTCAGGTTCCTGGCAAGGGATTTCAAAATTCCACAACTTTCAAGGAATTAAAGGAGCAGGGGGAACCTTGTTTTAAGGCACCTCAATACAATTTTAATTCTTAAAATGACAAAAGAATAAGCTGCAAATTTCAGATACTTCACGAAAAGGAAATTTCAAAACCAGATCTCAAAATACAGCAAAGAAAAATTCATGATTTGAACTCACCTGTGTGAAATTTGACAGATTCTTGTGGCTCCTGTTTGATCTGATCAACTAGAGGTGATGGTGTTGATCCCTCAGATGATCTTGACAAGTTTCCAACTGAGCCAAATGATGGAATGAGACCAGAAATTGCATGATCTTGGACGGAGTGTAAATTCTGAGATGGCACTGGATACCTGTCTTGTTTTGCAGTAATCGGCCTGAAAGCAGCTGCCTGATTTGGTACACTTGGTCTTGGAGGACCAGCATTTGGTCCATAAAGTTCCTTCATCATCTCAATAGGAGGGCGTGGCAATCCAGGTGATGAGAGAGGAACTGGTAATGAAGGCGAAGAAGTAACACTTGATGGAGACATTCTTTGCAGATTTGGTGCTGGTGGTCGTCCAGGAGTTTGAGAAGATGAAACCAAATGTGGAACAGCCATTCTAGGTGCTGGAAGAGTAAGACGCATTTCCCCCATTGATCCAGGTGGTCTTGTTCCTAACATTGGTTGACCAGGTAAAAAGTGTGGCATTGACACTTGCACTATCTGGGAGGATGGTGGATTTGGACCAGCTGATGATGGTGTGATGTTTCTCAGAGGCGGTCTCATTCTTGACATTGCTAACTGACCAATCATAGAAACTGGAATACCAGTAAGATTTGACATATGTTGAGCAACTGATAAAGGCATGGAAATTGGAAGTGGTGGTGTTGATGTATGTGTTAGCTCCATAATACCTGGTGGCATTTGTCCCTGAGCAGGCTTTGGTCTTGGAGGTGTTCCATATTCTAATGGTGAGGATGGAGTTGATTTTGGTGTCGACACACGAGGAGTCTGAATATACGTTAGTGGATTCTTCATTTCTGTTATATGAGGGCTTTGTAGTGGAGATGTTTTAGGTCCAAGCGGCATGTGTGGTAAAGAATCTTGTGATAATGATGTGTTATGAAAGATGCTAGATCCTGGTGGCATGTTACTAATGGGAGATGGATTTGATGACAATGGAGATTGTCCTGGAGATAGTGAAGGCAGTCTATGAACAGGGGAATGTGGAACAGAACTTAATGGATGAGCTGGTTGAGTGAAATGTTCAGGTGAATCAGAATATTTTGTGGGCCTAGGACCTGTAATACGAGAATCTGGTGAAGAGACATTCACTTGAGAATGCGGATGTCTTAATTGCAAAGTTTCCTGTGAAATTCCTGGAGGACCTCCTCGAATCATCTCAGCCATTGCAAGGTGTCGTAATTGTGATTCTGGTCTCATAAAAGGATGATGACCAGGTGCTCTCATTGGAAATCCTGGCATATTCAGAAAGTGAGAAATATACTGAGGTCTCTGAGCACCAGGTGGCAGAGTTGAACTACTCAAAGATTCAGAAAATCTAGGCAGTGATCCATGATGTGAAAATGGTTGTCTTATCATTTGAGGATCTAAATGAAGTCGACTGGGAACAATCTCAGTAGCAGTATTCTTATTAGCATTAGTGTTACGAGGTCTAGCAGGCATCATTTCATCCAAATCGAATACCTTTGAATGAGCGACAAAATTGATAATTGAAGACACAGAATCTAATTCTTCCATCTCCACTGGCTTCTTTACATCTACCTTACATCTGTCTCCATCTTTTGATCCAGTGATCTCATTATTAGTTGATATTGACAGTGAAGATGAGAGATTTGACGATGATGGTGATGAGGTTGGGGAGGTTGAAAATAATGATGTTGTTGATGGCATTGTAGAGAAAGACTTCACTTCACAAGCAAGTGGAAGTGATAGACTGCTTGTCACTGATTTTGTTAATGTAGATGAGCTTGCCGATGATACAGTTAGAGAATCAGTTGAATCAATAGTTTTATCTACCTCTGCTGTGGGAAGATCAATAGGTAATGAAGAAATAACTCCTTCTTCCTTTTCTTCTGATCTTGCTTCAGTTACAGGACTCTTCTCCTCAGTCAAATTTTCTTCTTTTGACATATCACATTCTTTTTCACAATTTATTTCACACTCTTTCTCTTCAACTGGAAATGCACTTTCTTTCACTTCATCTAAAGATTGTATGTCTACATTGTGATCTAACATCGAAGACTCGACTGAAGTTGGTGAAGCCAAACTGACTGCTAGGACATTTTCGACCGAGTCACTTGTTACTGGTGGAGCTGTCTTACTGTCCTCTACAGACAATGAAATACCAACTTCTGTATTTGAATATTCCATGGCTATCTGTGGAGTTGGTCTAACTGGCTCCGATATTTTCACTGTATCAACTGAACTAGTTGAAATAGAAACTGAAAATGAAGGTTCAACACAACTACTGTCTTTCGGGATATCACCATCTGGTGAATCATGCATGCTGCTTAAAGAAGCTTTCTCTTCTTCAAGTGTTGCCCTGATCTGTTCCATCTCTTGAGCAGGAGAATCTTCTGTCTTTTCTGCAGATAATGTTACCTCAGCTGAAGATGTAAGCAAATGCTCTGGAACATCAACTTGTGAAACAGCAATAGATGTTGCTGGTATTCCACTTGGTGAAAATGTTCTTTTTTCACTCAACAATTGAGCACTGGATACAACTTGTGAAACAGCAGTAGAAGTTGCAAGTATTCCAACCGGTGAAGATCTTTTTTCACTCAGTGATTGTGTAACAGATATATCCATAGGAATTGCACTAGAAGATGAAGGTATATGAGGTGCACGAACCAGTGATGTCTGTGTTGATAATGTAGGATGGTGACTGCTCACTACTCTCAATAATTCACTAACAGGTGCTCCAAAAGCATTTATATGCATAATAGGTGGCCGAATCTGCATATGATCTAGACTTCTTGGAACTGGCATTTGAGACATGCTAGTTTCAGTACTACCAGCAGCAGGAAGATGTGTAGGTATAGATGTGGTATATCCTGATAGCTGAGTAATACCTGTGGAAGCAATTGTTACATGACTATCTGATGGTGTTGCATTTGAAAATGGAATTGTTTGCTGACTCAAGGACAGCTGTTCAGTTGATAATGACAGGTTAGCTGGCTCTGAATGCTGTTGCTGCTGTTCATGCTGTGACTGCTGCAGAGGTGTTGGTGTTGATTGTGAATCTGTTGAATCAGAATGATCAGCATCTTCTATTTTCTTTCCAGCCTTATTCAATATTTCAAGAATTCTTCGATCAGTTTCAGACTGTGGCTTGAATGGAATTTCTGGCTTTCTGTCACCTGGAATTAGTAAAAAGCTTACTTCACTAATTGAACTCTTCCCTGTTTTTTTGACTGGTAGAGTGCTAGATTATTTTTAGTATTCAGAATATGTTCATCAAAAAAGTGTTTTTTACATAATTTATTAGAGTATAACTGTAACAAAAAATTCTTAAGGCCTCATAAAGTAGATTTTCTGTTTCTCTGGCCATTTTTTTGTAAAATTGAATGCGGGCGGGCATTTTTTTTATTTTATTTTTTAATTTTTGTAATTATTTCTTTGCCATCAAAAGTTTATGTTCTTGGTTGTTTTATGCCTTAGGCATCATAACCTACAGTCCAGAGCAGCATGGGTGGTAATGTATTTCATCCCTTGAGTGGAAGAAGGCTTTGAAATGCTAAAGCATTGCAAAGCCTTGTTGCACTCAAGGGACAAATTTATCAACTTTATTAACTTGGGGAAAATATCAGACATAAAACATTTAATTTTTATTTTTTGAAGTTTGCACTGGTTATAAAAAGAGGATGCAGTAGCCAAAAGGACCATGCAAGGATGGCCTATGAAACAGATTTTTAACTTTTTGAGGCCTAACAAAATATTATTTGTTTATAGCCAAATCTGAGGTGTATGCTTAGACTAGTTACAAAGAGAGCCTAAACCTGAGCTTCAGGCACTAACATCAGCTTAACAGATTTTCAGCCACAAAATTTTATCAATGAATCAAAGAACTCAACAAAAGTTACCTTCATAGACAGACATCAAGTTCTTTCCAAGTAAGGTGTTAGGCCTCACAAAGAAGATCTTCTGTTTCTCAGGCCATTTTTTGTAAAAGTGCATGTGGGCAGACAGTTGTTTATTTTATTTTTTATTTTTGTAAAAGTTCATGCTCTTGGTTTGTTTTATGTTTTAGGCCTCATAATCTACAGAATTGCATGGTTGGTGGTGTATTTTGTCCCTTGACAAAGCCTTGTTGAACTCCAGGGACAAATTGATCAATTTTATTAACTTGGATAAAATATCAGACATAAACAATTTAATTATTATTTTTTTTACGTTTGAATTGGTAATAGAAAGAGTGAATGCAGCAGCGAAAAGGACAGTGTGGGAGGGCCTGGGAAAGAGATTTTTAACTTTTTTAGGCCTAACCAAAAGAATCATTTTTCCTACATCACCAATCCAATGTCACTAAAGAAACTTGTAATTTACTACAACCATTTCTCACCGTAAAATTGAAAATTTAGAGTAACCCTTTGTACACTGATGTTGAAATAACAAAATTTTTACCAGCATATTGTTTCCCATAATGCAAATAGAAATTTAACCAATACAATCATTGAGCTCTGTCAAAAAAAATTGAATTGATTAACCTCCTGCACACTGATGTCGAAATATCTAAAGTTCAGGGTGCAAATTCTTCCCATAATACAACTAGAAATTTAACCAATTCAATCTTGTTTGACAGAGCTCACTGAGCTCTGTCAAACAAGATTGAATTGGTTAAATTCCCAGTTGCATTATGGGAAAAATGGCTACTTAAAATCTGGATATTTTGACATCAGTGTGCAGAGAGTTAAATTCCAAGTTGCATTATTGGAAAAATTTACTACTTGAAATTTTGACATTAGAATTTATTTATATATTTATTGATGTTTAAGGTCACTTTCAGTATCTTTGTCTGCATCATGGCTGCAACATTGGTATGAAGTTAAGTTTATCCAATCGTTTATACCTATGGTGTCCACTTTAGAGAACTTCCACCCCCAGGCATTGGTTCTGGGTCCCATCTTACCAGTAAAGCAGAACTTGTTTATTGCAGTAAACTATCACTCTATCACTGAAGGTGATTAATACTCCCAACTTCAGACTTACTAGAATGCACCTCTGAATGTTGAGGTTGAAAAACCAATAATAAAATCCATAAAAAATCTAGGTTCAGGGAGATAACTTGGTTAAAATTGGCACAGATGAAAAATTTTAGAATATGTGCATGTCCACTTGTTGGTCATAATGTTTGAGAAGTTTCATCGAAATCGGTTCAATAATATAGGAGTTGCACACACAAGCTCCTGTTAATTGTATATAAATTTTTGTAATATGTCAAAATGAAAGTGTCAATGACACTGTAGCTTAACTTGTGTGTTGTGTTTGATGAAAAGGATAATGTTCAATGTTTATGAAAGGATTATGAAATAAGACAAGAATTGTGATAATTGGGAATATGTTCATTTCTGTTCCCTGTATGCTATGTTTATGATAAAAAATAATATGAGGTGTACACTGTACTAAAGATCTGAGGGGTGGGTTAATATGACCTCACAGTTAATATATGTGGCCCTCACAGTTAACATATATCAACAAAATTACAATGAAATTATTCCAAAATGAGTCATCCTATCAAGTTACATTAAAATCCCTTCATAAATATGGCCTGTAAACTGTGCTAAAGGTTTTCGGGCTTCGGGCCCCTGTAGCCGTCAGTTTCCCAATTGCGTCCAAAGGGGACGTTCTCATCTAGACATTATATGAAGTCAACCTACCAAGTTACAATGAAATCCCTCCATAAATACGACCTGTAGACTGTGCTAAAGGTTTTCGGGCTTCAGGCACCTGTAGACATCACAGTTGACCAACCACGACCAAAAGGGGATGTCATCATCTATGGAGTCAACCTAACAAGTTACAATGAAATCCTTCCATAAATACGACCTACAGACATGCTAAAGGTTTTTGGGCTTGGGCAGCCATCAAGGCTGAATGATCGTGACCAAAAGGGGACGTTCTCATCTGGACACTATTTGGAGTCATCCTACCAAGCTACAATAAAATCCCTTCATAATTATGACCTGTAGACTGTTCTAAAGGTTTTCGGGCTTTGGGCCCCTGAAGCCGTGACAGTTGCCCACTCGTGTCCAAAAGGGGACGTTCTCATCTAGACATTATATGAAGTCAACCTACCAAGTTACAATGAAATCCCTTCATAAATATGACCTTAGACTGTGCTAAAGGTTTTCGGGCTTCGGGCTCGGGCAGCCATCATGGTTGAATGATCGCAACCAAAGGGGACAATCTCATCTGGGCATCATCTGGAGTGATCCTAAGAAGTTACAATGAAATCCCTTTATAAATATGACCTGTAGACTGTGTTCAAGGTTTTCGGGCTTCGGGCACCTGTAGCCATCACAGTTGACCAATCACGACCAAAAGGGGATGTCATCATCTATGCATTATATGGAGTCAACCTAACAATGTTACAATGAAATCCTTCTATAAATATAAACTTTTGCCTATGCTAAAGGTTTTTGGGCTCGGGTACCCATCAAGGCTGAATGATCACGGCCAAAATGGGACGTTCTCATCTTGACCTTATTTGGAGTCAACCTACCAAGTTACAATGAAATCCCTTCATAATTATGACCTGTAGACTGTTCTAAAGGTTTTCGGGCTTTGGGCCCCTGAAGCCATCACAGTTGCCCACATGTGTCCAAAAGGGGACGTTCTCATCTAGACATTATATGAAGTCAACCTACCAAGTTACAATGAAATCCCTTCATAAATATGACCTGAAGACTGTGCTAAAGGTTTTCAGGCTTTGGGCTCGGGCAGCCATCATGGTTAAATGATCGCAACCAAAAGGGGACAGTCTCATCTGGGCATCATCTGGAGTGATCCTACAAAGTTGCAATGAAATCCCTTCATAAATATGACCTGTAGACTGTGCTCAAGGTTTTCAGGCTTCGGGCATCTGTAGCCATCACAGTTGACCAATCATGACCAAAAGGGGATGTCGTCATCTTGGCATTATATGGAGTCAACCTAATAGGTTACAATGAAATCCTTCCATAAATATGACCTTTTACCTATGCTAAAGGTTTTTGGGCTCGGGCACCCATCAAGGCTGAATGATCGCGATCAAAAGGGGACGTTCTCATCTAGACATTATTTGGAGTCATCCTACCAAGTTACAATGAAATCCCCTCATAAATATGACCTGTAGACTGTGCTAAAGGTTTTCGGGCTTCAGGCACCTTTAGCCATCACAGTTGCCCAATCATGTCCAAAAGGGGACGTTCTCATTTAGACATTATATGAAGTTAACCTACCAAGTTACAATGAAATCCCCTCATAAATATGACCTGTAGACTGTGCTAAAGGTTTTCGGGCTTCGGGCTCGGGCAGCCATCATGGGTGATTGATTGCACGTTCTCATCTAGACATTATATGAAGTTAACCTACCAAGTTACAATGAAATCCCTTCATAAATATGACCTGTAGAGTGTGCTAAAGGTTTTCAGGCTTCGGGCTTGGGCAGCCATCATGGGTGAATGATCGCAACCATAGGGGACAATCTCATCTGAGCATCATCTGGAGTGATCCTAAGAAGTTACAATGAAATCCCTTCATAAATATGACCTGTAGACTGTGCTCAAGGTTTTCGGGCTTCGGGCACTTGTAGCCATCACAACTGACCAATCACGACCGAAAGGGGATGTCATCATCTAGGCATTATATGGAGTCAACCTAACAGGTTACAATGAAATCCTTCCATAAATATGACCTTTTGCCTATGCTAAAGGTTTTTGGGCTCGGGCACCCATCAAGGCTGCATGATCGCGATCAAAATGGGATGTTCTCATCTAGACATTATTTGGAGTCATCCTGCCAAGTTACAATGAAATCATTTCATAAATATGACCTCTAGACTGTGCTAAAGGTTTTCGGGCTTTGGGCTCCTGTAGCCGTCACAATTGCCCAATCACGTCCAAAGGGGGACTTTCTCATCTAGACATTGTATGAAGTCAACCCACCAAGTTACAATGAAATTCCTCAATAAATATGACCTGTAGACTGTGGTAAAGGTTTTCGGGTTTTGGGCTCGGGCAGTCGTCACGGTTGGCAGATCATGCCCAAATGGGGAAATTCGCATCTAGACATCATAAGGAGTCATCCTACCAAGTTACAATGAAATCCCTCCACATTAAACATAACCTGCAGACTGTGCTAAAAGTTTTGGGGTTTTGGGCAGCCATCACGGTTGATAGATCATGCCCAAAAGGGGACGTTCTCGTCTAGGCACTATACAGAGGCATCCTACCAAGTTACAATGAAATCCCTTCATAAATACGACCTGTAGACTGTGCTAATGGTTTTCGGGTTTTGGGCTCGGACAGCCATACCGGGTGCCCGATCGCGACCAAAAGGGGACGTTCTCATCTAGACATGACCCCAAACCTGCATATGAAATTTCGTGACGATCAGACAAGAACTGCGGGGTGTAGCCCATGCTAAAGGAAATGTGAACAGACGTCACAGACTCACAGACTAACAAACTCACAGACTAACAGACTTCCGCACGCGTGATGGCAATAGCTTATCTTGACTATGATAAGTAAAGCTAAAAATTACTGTGACATGAACCAAATTCCCCTTATTTATCAACCTTTTTGGCCTCTCTACATCCAATACAGGCATTTATTCTATTATATCTTGTTTGACAGAACTCTATGAGCTCTGTCAAACAAGATATAATAGAATAAATGCTCAGTTTACCTCCAGAACACAGAAAACTGACCAAATCCCTATTAACTGTATACTCCTGTTAACTGAATAATTTTCACTGGCAAAATGGATATTCAATTAAGAGGATTCTACTGTACAAAGTACGCCCACTGAGTATGAAGTCTTTAATTCCGGAAACTTGTACTTGAGAATAAAGCCCATATATGGGTTTCCAGCACTCTACCAGTTAATTAAATTTGAATGGGAGATAAACGGTGCATTGGAGAAACCGAACTTAATTTATTATTTCACTGTAGGACTATACTCTAACTTTTACATGTCCTTGGGAATAATTACCAGAATTCTGGTCATCATTTCTGGGGACATGCAAAAGATGGAGTGTAAGCCTATACAGTAATATAATAACCGACCCATAGTAGTAGCCCTAAAGGTATTGTGGGACAGAAAAATTTTCCAAGTCAAAAGAGTGGAAACAGAAAAGTTTTCTACGTCCAAAAAGTGAAAAAAACTCTGGGAAAAATTATTGGATGGAACCCGTTCCTTATACATATCTGCTTCCCCCTACGGGTCTATCAGCAGATCAAAGGAGATCTAAATCTGCCCCATGGCTTTGAAATTACAATGTAAAATGTTTGGACATTTGGATGGTCGGACGGATGGGCAGATGCATGGATTAATGGACATACGGATGGAAGGACGGATGGACACAGACAGAGATGGATGGACAGAGGGCTTCACCAGATACTCCTGAATCCTCCTTCGGAGGTCGGGTGTATGAGGTTTGGTTCCTTCAACAAGCCGTGAATCAATGATAAACAGAGTAGTCAATTAGTTCAAGTGTCTTTGTCTTGTTACAATCTATGGGAGAGTGAAAGCAGGCAAATTCAAAACAAAAGGTAAATTCTTGTAGACTAAATAATTTCACTTTAAAGATAATACAAAGTAAACCCGCTAAGTATGAAGTCTTTAATTTGGGAAACCTATACTTGAGAATCAAGTTCAAATATGAGTTTCCAGCACTCTGCCATTCACTTATTGTCCAAAAGGGTGCAAGGGCTCACAAAGGAGTACCCAGCCCTTTCCTGTCCAACCGACTAACGCCGATTCAATACACACCCTTCTTAGCAGAGAGCTCTTTACTGAAGCTGACTGCGATAGAATGAAGATTTATATTATTTATTTATTGGTGTTTAACCCTTTACCTAACAAATCAGCCGCATCCACCCGTATAATATGCAAATTTAACAGTTGAAAAAATATAAATTTTCAAAAAAATGCAGCAAAAAACTACATCATGTGATCCCTCATTGGAACGAGCTCATCGAGCTCGTTCCAATGAAGGGTCACATGATATGATTTTGTTGAAATATTTTGAAAATTTTGAAAAAATAATATTTAAAATCATACATTTTGACATCATCTACATTGGGTAAAGGGTTAAGGTCACATATTTTTGCACAATGGCTAATCATGACCACGACATGTAAATCAACTCAAGACCAGGGGTGAACGTTAATAAGCCGTGTTGCCCATTTTAGAAAGGGTTTGCACCTGCCAAGCATTGGTGACTGGGTCCTATTTTACCAGTAGAACGAAGATTTAACCCTTTACCAAACGTAACGGTCAAAACCGGCCAGCACTATTCTCAAAAATCGCCAATTAATTTTCAAAATATTTTCATTTTTTGTCTCAAAAACATAGGTTATGACCCCTTGTTGGAACGAGCTCGTCGAGCTCGTTCCAACAAGGGGTCATAACCTATGTTTTTGAGACAAAAAATGAAAAAAATTAATTATTCAAGAATTTTTTTTGCAAGTGTCGTCTGCTTTTCACTTCTAGGTAAAGGGTTCAAGTTATTTTGCAAGAATGATAGACATCTAACAGGCAATGTGAATGAAGTTATAGTTTTATACATATAAGGAAACTAAAGTTAGCCGAGAAACCAAAAATCTATTTACAGTAACAATGACCTTCACATTTGACCCATCAACCTCAAGCACGATTCCAGTCATCGACACCTTACATAGGCAAAAACCTATCAATAGTAACAGTAACAGTAACCTTAACCTAACTGATCCCAAATGCAAGCACGATCATGGACACCTTATGGGCAATCTGTGTATGAAATTATAAGGTTGTACACTTAGGTAAACTAGGGGCATTGTATGGAAATATAAAATCTATTTATAGTAAATGATCTTGAGCTTCGACCTACTGATCTCAAAAGCAATCCCAATGATAGCCGATCTGCCGTTATGAAGAACAAGCATTCTGCTATCAAGGACACAAGTGGAATGAACGAATAAACAAGAGGCCCCATGGGGCCTAAGGCACTCACCTGCATTGTTTAAAGGATTTAATTAGCATCGATGGCTAGTTAACCCTTTGCATATTTCAGACGATATAAAAATTTATTATTTTATTTACTATTTAAAAAAAAACTAAAAAACAATTCAACAAAACCATATCATGTGACCCCCTCATTGGAATGAGCTCGATGAGCTCATTCCAATGAGGGGTCACATATGGTTTTGTTGAAATATTTTGAAAAATTTATTTTGTTCAACTGCTGAATTTGCAAATTACGCAGGCAGATGCAGGTGATTCATTATGTAAAGGGTTAACACTACAGAGGAATGAAGTTATTTGATTATGTATAACTCTGTTGTCTACGCCAGATGATTGTTTTCCAGTATTAGGATACTACCACAGAAATAATGCCCAGATTTCCAGTAATGCAAAACTAGGGAGTTTAAATATCAACATAGGGACTTAACTTGAACAAACTTGAATCTGACCCCTTCCCTTCTACCCCCCGGATGCTGTACCAAATATCAATGATTCAGAATGGTGAATCTGAAGGAGGAGATTTTTTTAAAGATTATTCGTCATATTATGCTAAGCTAAAATTTGGGCCAATAGGGAGCCGCAATATAAATCCAGGGACTTAATTTGAACAAACCTGAATCTGATCCCAGCTAGGGTGTTGTATACCAAGTATTAAAACATTCTGAATGATCCCCTCCCCCCCCCCCCCCCCCCCCCCCATCCAACCCCTGTAAGATTTCATTTCTGTATACCATATATCAAAAGATTCTGGACAAGAGTTTTCAAGATTACTCCTCAAATTGGAAGAAGTTAAAATTTGGGCTCCAATAGGGAGCCCAAATATTAACTCAGGGACCTGGTTTGAACAAAATTAGATTTAACCTCCCTAAGGAAGCTGTGTATCAAATATCAAAAGATTCTGACTGGCGGATTTGAAGGAAGATTTTTGAAGATTACTCCCAATATTGCACTAAGTTAAAATCAGACCCTCATAGAAAGCCCAAATATTTAGTGAGTGATTTCATTGAAATGGAGCCCTGTAACAATGATGTATACTAAATATTAAAAGATTCTGAATTGGGTTCTGAAGAAGAAGATTTTTAAAGATTATTTCCCACAAGTTAAAATTTGGGCAATTGTATTGAGCCCAAATATGAACTGAGGGGTTTAATTTTAACAAACTTGTAACTGACAGCCCACCCCCCCACCCCCCCGAACATTCCCCCCCTCCCACATTACACTTATAATAAAGAACTGCAAGAAACACAAGTGGGTTTTTTTCCATGATTTTCAAAATTATTCAACAGTTTTTCAAGGGTTTTACAAAAAATGCAAGTAGTTCAGTGTAGTACTGAAATGGTTAGCCGGATAACCGGTTTGAAATCGGTTACCTACCTAACCGATTTGGAAAAAAGTCAACCGGTTAACCGAAATATCGATAGTGATCGCCATTCCATGGTTAAAACGTAGTAAATCTGCCACTTCTCCTTTGGGATAGATTACACCCCGAAGCAGCGCTGTATATATTGAGAAATAATTGACTTTGGCGTTCAAGACTTCGTTAATGATCGGCAATTTTCGTGAGTATTGAGTAACCGCAGAAACTATTCCGTAGTATGTATACAAGCGAATGTTGTCGAGTACTCGACAACGTTCGTTTGTATACACACTACGGAATAGTCTCTGGGAATACTGCTTTCCAATTTCTATAGTTTTGATCCCAGATTCGGTGAAATAATGGCTACTAATAACCGGATATTATCCGGTTATAGCTCGCGGTTAGTCGGTCATGAACATGAGCCAACCGTTTCAGCTCTAGTTCAGTGCTGAATAATATTTAAAAAGAGCATTTAACCATTTACCCAATGCACACAATATCTTTCAACATTTCAAAATTTCAACAAAACCATGCCATGTGAACCCCTCATTGGAATGAGCTCAATTTTTTTCAACTGCTATAAATTATATGAGCAAATGTGGCCCACCTATTAGGTTAAGGGTTAAAACCTGAGATTTTTAAAACTTGAACTTGTTCAAAACTAGTTAACTGGAAGTCCTGGATAATTCCTCAAAGGTGATTTAATCCTTTACCCAACGCAGACGATTTCAAAATTTATTATTTTAAATATCATTTTTAAAATTTTTTCAAAAAATTTCAACAAAACCATATCATGTGACCCCTCTTTGGAATGAGCTCTACGAGCTCATTCCAAAGAGGGGTCACACGATATGGTTTTGTTGAAATTGTTCGAAAAATAATATTTTTTCAGCTGCTGAATTTGCATATTACGAAGCCGGATGCAGGCGATTCATTGGGTAAAGGGTTAAAACATGAGTGGTTTTTCAAAGATACCATGTTACTGCAAGGGTAGCCAGAGTTAGGCAAAACTTTGTTCATAAATAATTGTTTTATTATATTTGAATACCGAGTGACTGTTGACACAATTAAAACATACAAATGCTGAAAAAATGTGGTGATATAGATCTACACTAACATAAGTGCTTCACTTCTGGAGAGATATTCTTTTTTTTTCTGTGGTGATGTGAGCTATCAAAATATATTTAAGACATTTCACACTATTCTGTGATATCTAATTATCTAAATATGTGAAAACCTCAATTTAGCAGTGTAGTGCATTCTCAAAATTATTTTTCTTACAATTCAAAAGAAAGTGACAATAAATTTATGAAACAAAATGGAAGCAAAAAGTTGTTAGAAGCTAGTGTTCAGTGAGTAGAGCTAGGAGATTTTGATTTCTCAGACTCGGTTTTGGTTGGGTTTCAGTAAAAACCTTGGTTTTGGTTCGGTTTTTCTATTTATTACATGCCTGTTCTATGTGATCCCCATCTGCAGCAATACTAAACCATGCGGAAAATGAAAATCTGTTCAGCACATATGTGCAGAACGGAAATCGTTGACATTAAATAGAAGCAAAGTTACACTGGAATTTTATACAAATCGTGCAATGCAATTACAATTTGAATCGCTGGCGATAGCTGAAAATCGTCCCCCGAGTTCCAATGCGTCCTATGTGCCAGTAGGCACATAGAACACATTGGAACTCAGGAGACAAAATAGAAATGCAGGTTCCCCTTGCAAATGTGGTTGGCGATAAAAAAATGTGTTCTTTTTGTTGATAGTTGTCAAATGAATTGCTGAGTGTCCTTCTAATAATTGTTTTCAGAGACCTGAAGGCATGTAATAAACACAGAATGACCCGCGCATGTGAATGGGTTAATCGATATGGCACTTGCGTCATCGCGGAAGGATAAACTTCGAGGCCTATGGCCTCTCTTTTATCCTTCCGTGCTGGCACTCGTGCCATATTGATTCACCCATTCACACGCATGTATCATTGTGTATGTATTAAGAACAGATAGTAAATAACATTTTCAGCTCCTTAACCCTTTACCCAACGCAGACAATATCAAAATTTATTATGTCAAATATCATTTTTTCAAATTTTTCAAAAAATTTCAACAAAACTGTATCATGTGACCCCTCGTTGGAACGAGCTCGACGAGCTCGTTTCAACGAGGGGTCACATGATATGGTTTTGTTGAAATTTTTTGAATAATAATATTTTTTCAACTGCTGAATTTGCATATTACGTGGGCGGATGCGGGCGATTCGTCGGATAAAGGGTTAATCTGCCATAGTTTGTACAACACAACTCATCACAAATGCCCTGTCTGTAAGTATCTCCACTGGGTTCAGCCTAACTTTACCTTAATCACTCTGGGATTCTAGGGTTTCAGTTGCTAAGCCTATTCAGTCAACCCCTCCCCATAAATCAGAGGAACAAATGAAACAAGAGGCCCCACGGGGCCTGAGGGCGCTCACCTGATACTGGCCGAGTCATATCACCAAAATAGCAAGGGATTCTGCCTTGTGGTTATTATCAGTTTTTCAACATAAAAGTGTTTTCTCTACTTAGTAACCCAGAGTGTTCATATGTTAGATCCCCATATTGGGTACTCAATAATTTATCTATTTATTTATTGGAATTTAAGGTCACTTTCTAAGGCTACATCATTACAGAGGCATAATTATAATATCAGGTTTGGTCAATCGTTTATGCCTATTACTGCCCACTTTACAGGGCTTTCAACGCAGGAATTGGTTACTGGGCCCAATTTTATCAATAAACCAGAACTTGAACAAATTTCAATTTGCCGCTTCTAAGAAAACTAAAAATCAAATATCAAAAGATTCTGAGAGGAGTATCAGAAAAAAAAGATTTTTTAAGAATATTTCTCATACTGAATTAAGTTATACATTGGGCTCCCATAGGGAACCCAAAAACAAAAGCTTCTGAAGCAGTGGTTTGGGAGAAGAAGATTATTCAACGTTATTCCCATTTAAGGTCACTTTCAGCATCTAAGGCTACATCTTACAGAGGCGTAATTATAATATCAAGTTTGGTCAATCGTTTATGCCTATCACTGCCCACTTTACAGGGCTTTCAATGCAGGAATTGGTTACTACTGGGCCCAATTTTATCAATAAAGCAGAACTTGAACAAACTTCAATTTGCCACTTCTAAGAAAATCAAAAATCAAATATCAAAAGATTCTGACAGGAGTAACAGAAAAAAAAGATTTTTGAAGAATATTTCTCATACTGAACTAAGTTATACATGGGCTCCCATAGGGAGCCCAAAAATAAAAGCTTCTGAAGCAGTGTTTTGGGAGAAGAAGATTCTTCAACGTTATTCCCATTAGCTACACTGTTAAAAAATGATGACTCGGCACTTTTAGTCCTAGAAAAGAACCTTATGATAAAATTTTTACCATTTTTTTCTTCCGGTCCTAAGGAAGCTTCACACCATATAAAAATTCTCAGTGCCATGTAGTTCTGGAGATATGGGCATTTAAAAAGAAAAAAAATTTTTAGCTCCTGCAGTTCCCGTGGGGGACAGGAAAACAATTTTCGGCATAAATTAGGTACTTATGACCCAATAAGCCCTCATATCAAATTTGGTTCAAATCGACTTTTTGGTTTGGAAAATAAAAATTTTGGTATAATTTGGGCTCCCACAGTGAGCCCAAATATGAACCCAGGTACTTGGCTTTACCAAACTTCACTCTCAGCCCCTAAGAATGCTGTACATCAAATATCAAAACATTTTGACTGGTGGATCTGAAAAAAAAATTTTTTTTAAAGAATATTCCTCATATTGAACTAAGTTATAATTTGGGCTCCCACAGGGAGACCAAATATGAGCCGAAGGACTTGACTTGAACAAACTTGAATCTCACCTCCCTAAGCATACTGTATACCAAATATCAAAAGATTCTGACCGGTGGATGCGAAGAAGAAGATTTTAAAAGAATATACCTCGTATTGCACTAAGTTACAATTTGGGTTCCCAAAGGGAGTCCAAATATGAACTCAGGGACTTGGCTTGAACAAACATCAATCTCACCCCCCTAAGGATGATGCATAGCAAATATCAAAAGATTCTGATTTGTGGATCCGAAGAAGAAGATTTTAAAAATATATCCCTCATATTGCACTAATTTGAACATTTGGGTTCCCATAGGGAACCCAAATATGGACCGAGGAATTTGATTTCTACAAATATGTGAATCAATGTTCCAAAGATGTTATATGTAAAATATGAAAGCTTTTAGAGCAGTGGTTTGGAAGAAAACAATTCTTTATTTTTTTCCCATTGCCTACTGTGTTAAAAAATACTGACTCAGCACTTTTTCAGAGTCCTGAAAAAGTACCCTATGATAAAACTGATAGCAATTTTTTTTTACCAATCCTTTCTGTTGGTCCCAAGAAAGCTTCACACCAAATAAAAATTCTCACTGCCGTGCAGTTTTTGAGATATAGGCGTTTTAATTTTTTTCTATTTTTAGCTCCTGTGGTTCCCACGGGGCTACAGGAAAAAAAATTTCTGCATAAATTAGGTACTCATGACCCAATAAGCCCTCACATAAAATTTGGTTCAAATTGGCCTCTCGGTTTAAAAAATAGAAATTTGGGGTGGGGCCAAAATTTTTGCTCCTCCCATAACATCGCCAAGTATAGACCTACAAACTTCTCTTGAACAAACTTGAGTCTACACCTCAAAAGGAAGCTGCATACCAAATATCAAGTCTCTGCTATTGCTGGTTCTTGAGAAGAAGATTTTTTAAGAATTGGAGCATTTTTGCCCCACCCCTCTGCTCAATATGAGCCGAAACCTAATTTGCCCAAAAATCAAAATGCCGCTATATAACCCCTACTCACATGAAATTTCATTAACATGCGGCCAGTGGTTTGGAAGAAAAAGACCCAAACACCACCTTCACGCCGGACGACGGACGACGGACGCCGGACGACGGACGAAAAGTGATCAGAAAAGCTCACCCTGACTTTCAGTCAGGTGAGCTAAAAAGTTCATCTAATCTATGTTGTGTTCTGATTGTCACATTTTCTCCCTTACTGACTCGTCCAGTGGACAAATCAGAGAGAAAATGTGACAATCAGAACACAACGTATTCGTACCAGATCGGATAAGTGATGAGAGTCCACAGAAGTCAGTCAATAGTTCAGTTCCCTCCCAGTAAGATACTTTGATCGGCTTATGTACTACAGTGGAGCCCACTTAATTGGATATCTCTTAATTGTATATCCCTGTTAACTGAATATAATTTTTAAACACAAAACCATTTACCATACCTTCAGTACAAATTTGATCTGTTAATTGCATATGGGTTGTAGAGTAAACTCCTGTTAATTGTATATAAATTTTTGTAATATGTCGAAAACATTGCTGTGACAAATTCCCCTTATTTATCAACCTTTTTGGCCTCATACATCCAATACAGACATTTATTCTATTATATCTTGTCTGACAGAGCTCTAAGAGCTCTGTCAAACAAGATATAATAGAATAAATGCTCAGTTCACATCCAGAACACAGGAAACTGACCAAATCCCTGTTAATTGTATACTCCTGTTAATCGAATAATTTTCACTGGCAAAATGGATATTCAATTAAGAGGATTCTACTGTAATACAATAGAACTGTTTGGTCAGTTTTTGCTGGGTCTTGAGGTTCAGTTTTCTGGTTTGCCGCAAAAACCACAACAAAACCGGAAACCAAAAAAACTGCCCAGCCCTATCAATGAGTGATACAGTAACAGTAATACAATTTGCCCATGAATAACATTCCAAGACTTTCAAGGATTTTTCAAGCACTTTCCTGGACATTCTCCTAAAATAATTTTAATCAAATCCGATGTTTGTTTATACACCAGTTAACAAGTGTTATTCCAAACTTATAATACTTTAACCTAACACTGATACCGGGAAGTCCTCTAAGAAAGTTTTCCAACAATCAGTGTGAGGTTCAGGTATTATTTCAGTCGATAAAATGGACTTTACACAATAAAGTGTAAAACAGAAACTTTAGGTAAACCTTTTTAACTAAAATAAGCAATAATCTAAATATAATATATAAGGCCACACAAAGTAGATCTTCTGTTTCTCAGGCCATTATTTGTAAAATTTCATGGGGATGAGCGGATTTTTATTTTATTTTTTATTTCTGTAATTATTTCTTTGCCACCAAAAGTTCATGTCCTTGGTATGCTTTAGGCCTCATAAACTACGGAGAAGCATGGGTTGTGATGTATTTCGTCCCTTGAGAGCAAGAAGGCTTTGCAATGCTAAAGCACTGCAAAGCCTTCTTGCACTCAAGGGACAAATTTATCAATTTTTTTTAACTTGGGTAAAATATCAGACCAAAACCATTTAATTTTTATTTTTTTTAAGTTTGCATTGGTTATAAAAAGAGAGCATGTGGCAGCCAAAAGGACCAAGTGGGAGGGCCTGAGAAACAGATTTTTAATTTTGTTAGGCCTAATGCATTTTTTTTAATTGGTGCTTAACCCTTATGGACCTGTACAATTATACTGAATTTACACCTGGCCACAGCCTGTACACATCCAATGGCTTAGCAGTGATTTCTAGTCAAGTCTTAGCTACCTGTTAACGCAGCCAAGGCTTGACCAGAAGTCACTGCCACATACCAGAAAATAAGTGGTCAGACAAGGTCAATGTCAGGTACAAACAGGCCAATGTCTGACTGACGTTTAACATCATCAGTCAACATGTCTGATGCCAAAATTATCATTGAAGTTCAGTGATCAGACCATCATGCATGCTGGAAATCATGTACATAACTACCAAGCCTAAAATTAATGATTATTGTGATTTCTGATCCTGGCAAGTTGGTAAGTGTGAAAAGAGTGACCATATAGCTCATCAGTATTAACAGCATGTGAAGGAATATGATTTGATGTAGCCATATATGTATCTAAATTATGTCTAAAGGGTAATTCAGTTCCAATTCAGAATGAAACCAATCATATCTTGTTTGGTAGGGCTCATTGAGCCCTGCCAAACACGGTATGGTTGGATGAATTCTGAGCAGTTTTAAGATGAAGGTACATGTACATGTACACCCAAAACACATTATTTCGAAATACTCAAACTCCATTTTGTAATGTCAGATATCATTCTTAAATGATAAGACATGATTCATTTGGTATCTGACATTTTGTCTGGAAACGCAATGAAAATTATTTTCAGGGTTGCTCTGCCATGGTAATTTGTTTTTTAAGCAGGACTTCCTCATGATGGCATGTTCACTGCCTCTATGGTTGTAAAAGTTGGTATTAGGCTTTTAAGAGTTACAGTCATTTTCAGCATCTAAAGCTATATCATGACTGCAAAACCAGTGTAAAGTCAAGTTTAGACAATCGTTTATACCTATGCTGCCCACTTTGGAGACTTTCAAATCCAGGTATTGCAGTCCGGGTCCTACTCTGCTCCACTTCCTTGGAAGCCCCCAAGGGGGGAACTAAGTATAATTTTCATGGTCTTTTTCAATAAATGATCATTTTCAAGCAGTTTCAAGGACACAGAGTTCAGTTTAAAAATTCAAGTTCTTTCAAAGACCAAGCCATGAACAAGGGACAAATATGGTCTTCAAACATTTTTGAACAACCCAGATATGTGTTTCAAGCACTGAACCAATTGTCTGTGGCAAGTCAAAATCAAAGCTACATTATATAACAGATAACTACATATATAAATGAAAAGCGAGATAATCTGATGACGAAGAAACAATCTAACAGCCTTATGAAATAAACAACCTGGATGATTTAGTGAAGCCTGTAATGGTTGTGACTGAACCATTTCCTCTCCTGTCTTCTTCTTCTTCTTACGTTTTTTAGGCTTTTCTTTCTGTCCAGAGCCCATCTCAGATGTTTGGGTTGAGGAAGGGATGCCAAAGCCTGGAATAGCATGAAGTCATTCAAAGCAAGTGTTTAGAAAATAAAACCCATACCAGAGAGATCAAGCCAACACCTTCATATCAGAGAACAGACATTCTGCAGATCAATGTCAATTTAGATGTTGAACACTTTGCGTAAGTTGTTGAATGTGTATAAAATTTAATGCATTCCATTTGTTTCACCTTGTATCAATATAGAGAAACAACCAAAAAATATATTGTAAAATGTTTGATGCCCAACTTTGAAGCTTCATGTATTAGAGCTGGCAGATTTCAATTCTTCAGATTCGGATTAAAGTTTAGTTTCAGGAAAAACAACATTGGTTTCGGGTTTTATGCAGTACAGCCGCCATGGACTGGTCACTTTCCACAGGTGGTCAATATTTTCACAAATGCAACAAGGGCTTCACAAAGCATGAGCCACTGCCCCCGACTGGCAGGCATGTTCAAGTAGCCTTAAAGGTATTGTGGCACAGAAAAGATTTCTAAGTCAAAAGAGTGAAAAACTGCCATATAACTCTGGGAAAAACTATTGAATGAAACCCATTCCTTGTGAATATCTATCAGCATACCAAAGGAGATCCAAATCTGAGCAATGGCTTTGACCTTACAATCCGAAATGTTTGTATGGACAGACAGACGGCTAGAGGTGGTCTTCACTAGAACCCCTGAATCCTTCTTTGGAGGTCGGGGGCATAATAAAATTAGATTCCAAACACTAATTATAGTTAAAATCATCAAAAATTTAATTAACTGGTTGAATGTTGAATGCTATCAGGGCTTTCCAAAAAAGATGAGGGCACCAGACCATAAGCCAACATTTTCCTTGCTCATGCTTCATATTCAGTCAAGTGCAAATTATATTTTGTTCATATAAATTTGTTCTATTACAAATTATTGGAGAGTGCCTGTGGACACTCTCCAATAATTTGTAATAAAACAAATTTTGAAAAAAAATTCAGACCACCAAAAATAATCTAGCCCTCAACCAGTTACTGAAGCACTGGGTACAACCCAGTGCTTCATTAAACAAAATTTTGATACTGTTTTTATTACCTGGTAAATGTATGCATGGACATCACTGACCACATATTGATTATGACCAGTCCAAAAAGAACAAATAGTAAATAAATTGCATGTGGGCGGGTGGTTTTTAATTTAATTTTTTATTTTTGTAATTATTTCTTTGCCGTAATGTTTTTGGCTTGTTTTATGTTTTAGGCCTCATAATCTACAGAATAGCATGGGTGGTGGAGTATTGCAACCCTTGAGTGCAAGAAGGCTTTGCATTGCTAAAGCACTGCAAAGCCTTGTTGCACTTAAGGGACAAATTTATCAATTTTATTAACTTGGGTAAAATATCAGACATAAACCATTTAATTTTTATATTTTTTAAGTTTGCACTGACTATAAAAAGAGAGCATGCAGCAGCCAAAAAGACCTTGCAGGAGGGCCTGAGAAACAGATTTTTAACTTTTTTAGGCCTAATAGATATTGTGTTCTCATGGTCATATTTTCTCCAAAGATGAACCAATAAATGAAAAATGTGACAAAGACAACACAATGTAAGAGTAAACTGATTGAGTGATAGAAGCCACTATCAGGGCTCTATTGAAAAGTGCTGAAAGCCACTATAGTGGCGTTCTACTGTTTGCACTAATTTGTTGTTGGCTCAGCACTGGAGGGAAAATATTAATACAAAATTGTTTTGTTTCAATTTATTGGAGAGTGCCAACTGGCACTCTCCAATAAACTGAAACAAAATAATTATTGTATGAGCAACACCTTGCTGAAATAAGGGTCCTTTTCTAGTAGTGTGATATCTTTTAAACAAGAGACCTGTATGGCAAATATTAGTCAAATCGAAGAACGTTTATTCAAGTCATTGATTTATTTATTTATTTATTGGTGCTTAAGGTCACATATTTCTGCACAATGGCTAATCATGACCTTGACAGTTTTACGGGTGGACGAAGCCGGAGTACCCGGAGAGAACCACCAAGCAACGACGAGCAACTACTGTCAGCTCCCCAACATACTAACTCCACACAAGCAGGGTTAGCATTTGTTAAAGACAGGTGCACCATCGACGTGCAGTACGCCTTAGTACACAGCGTCACCGTGCCCCCACATGGGCAATGAAGTGTCTTGCCCAAGGACACAACGCGGTTGCCGCAGGTGGGATTCAAACTGAGGACCTCTAGGCTTGCAGCCTGCACCTCTATCTACTTAGCCACCGCACCCCCTTCAAGTCATTGAGCCAACAAGCTTAAAATTCGTAAAAATTGACTAATTAAGGGCCATAATTCTGTAACAGAAAATCAGGCTGGGCCACTTTTCGAACTTATTCCGAGATATTATTGAAAAAGACCTGTATGGCAAATATTAATCAAAATGGTGAATGTTTGTTCAAGTTATTGCACTAACAGTGGGAGGACACCCGGACGCCCGCCCACACACACACCGACCGTCACCAAACCACAGGTCTCGGTTGTAAATACAACTCAACCCCCCCAAAATACTTGTGTTACAAATGACAATTGGGAAGTAATTTAGCACTCTACCAGTTAAACTGTGTAGATGAATTGTGTCTGGTATAAACATATTATACAAATCAAATATAGTGACCATGATCCAGTTAGTATTGGTTGTGTACGAGTCTGAAAGCACATGACAAGACCTTAAAATTCATCCTTCGTTAACTTACAGGACAGAAATTTACATAAAAAGATCTAAATATTATGAATACATCTTTTGCAAAGTGTTCACATCCATTTTCTGCATTAAATTCTTTGACAGTTTTGCTGTCAAACATATTTCCTCATGACATGCTCTCATTGCAGTCAAATCTAAAAGGAGAGTATTTATTTATTGGTGTTTAAGGACACTTTCAGCATCTTTGGCTATCTCATGACTGCAATATAAAGATGAAGTAAAGTTTAGGAAATCGTTTATATCTATGTTGCCCATCTTAGAGGACGTCCACCCCATGCATTGGTTCCAGGTCCTATTTTACCAGTAAAGCATAACCTGTTTACTGCAGGAAACAAGAAGTGCTCCATTTCGTGGGGTTCCACAGTGAAAAAAAGGAGTTAGTGTTAGAAGTCCTGGTAATGTTAGAAGTACTGAAACATGATGTGATGGATCAAGTGCTTATGTCCTTATAGTTGAGGCCTGAAACAAGGAATCTGATCAAGCCTGAAAATAAGCAATTTGTCATTAGTAGAATGATTTCTCCAGATGGGGAATTTGCTGATGCTATCCCATACAGAAGGTCAATTTATCCTCTGGGTACCTCTTTCTGTTTAGGCTCGAGACTTTGATTCAGAATGAGTTCCCCAGAGGGTAAATTTAGTGATGCTACCCTGCTGTGCATCACCAAATTCACCCGAGGACCTCATTCTGCAGATGACAGACTGCTTATTTCCAGGCTTGAAGCTAATGGCTGCCCCAGAAACACAAATATAAAAGAAGTGCACAAAAGTATGGAATAAAGTGACAGTGGATGTTTCCCGTACAAGCTTATTTATAAGTGAATAAAAGTTTCAAGAAAAATTCATCATAAATGTCAAGCTCTCAATCCACCGGTCGTATTCTGTTAGGTGGCCTGAGAGTTTACTAAGACTCAAGACATTTATAGGTGCATTGGGATCTTTTGAACCTTCTGCACAATGATACTGACATACCGAAATTTCAACTTGCAAAGCTTCCCATAATGCAACTGAGAATTTAATAAAGTCATTCTTGTTTGATAGAGCTCATTGAGAGATTGGAAGTTTCTTTATTTCGACATCAGTGTGCAGAGTTAACTAATCGCCACAAAAGGTCTGTCAGTTCCTCATATTCTAAAAATAACTATGATCTTTACCTGCTGAGTATTTTCAAGATATTCTTCATCATATCTAGTCATGGCCGCTGTGAAGCAGCCATGACTAGATATGATGAAAACGTTATCCACATTTAACCCGAGAAATCATGGGTTAAAAATAAAAAACAAAATACTTGTGTTACAAATGACAATTGGGAAGTAATTTAGCACTCTACCAGTTAAACTGTGTAGATGAATTGTGTCTGGTATAAACATATTATACAAATCAAATATAGTGACCATGATCCAGTTAGTATTGGTTGTGTACGAGTCTGAAAGCACATGACAAGACCTTAAAATTCATCCTTCGTTAACTTACAGGACAGAAATTTACATAAAAAGATCTAAATATTATGAATACATCTTTTGCAAAGTGTTCACATCCATTTTCTGCATTAAATTCTTTGACAGTTTTGCTGTCAAACATATTTCCTCATGACATGCCAGAGCAATTTCTCAAGATGCAATCTTTCATCCTTCGTTACCAGTAAGAGAGAAAAAGAGTTGGTGTCACTGTTTGGGCAATTTGGAACCTAGTCACTTTTAACATGCAAGTCACAATAATGATTACCTGAATGAAAAATCAGCAGAACTTCTGGCGTTAACAAACAACTTTCACCTACTGAACCATAGAATTCAGGCATGTGATTTATTGGCTGAAAAATGCGTGTGCTGTTCCAGAAACTTCAAGTTGAATATTTGTAGGGATTTCTACCAGGGTTCTTACAATCAAGGACCAAAAAAATTCAAGGACTTTTCAAGGACATATCAGCATTTTTCAAGGATGTTTCTTTTAAAATGTACATTTGGAATATAACCATTTTTAGAAGTCTTACCTACTTTAACCCTTTATCTTACATGAAAAGCAGACGACACTTGCAAAAAAATTCTTGAATAACTAATTTTTTGTCTCAAAAACATAGGTTAATGAGCTCGTTCCAATGAGGCGTCATAACCTATGTTTTTGAGACAAAAATGTAAAAAATAATTGAAATTAATTGGCCATTTTTGAGAATAGCTGTGACCGATTTTGGCCGTTACACTGGGTAAAGGGTTAAAAATGTCTTCTACCACATCCTTCTAAATTCCAGGAAAAAGGTGCTTCTAAAATGCTCTGCAACAAAATTATGGTACTTACAGAATGACACCTAGTTAAATAATGCCTGAACTTTAATTCCTCATTTATCGATTATCCATTATTTATGTTCGTTTTTCAACTAAAACAGTGCAAAAGAGATGTTTCAATTGTCCACTATCACACAGGTTAAAATGATATAGGGCAAAATTCAAGGACTTTCAAGGAGTCTGATAGATTTTCAAGTATATTTTCTGAATTTTCAAAATTCAAGGAGTAAGATTGAAATTCAAGGACTTTTCAAGGATGTGCACACCCTGTCTACAATGAGAGTGTTGATTTATTTAATGGTGTTCAAGATTACTTTCAGCATTCATGGCTATATCAAGACTGTGGCATCAGAATGAAGTCAAGTGTAGCCAATTGTTTATACCTATGCTAAGAACTTTTGAGGACTTCCACACCAGGCATTAGTTACCTGGCCCTATTTTATCAGAAAAGCAGAAATTGTTTACCACAGTATACAAGCACTGCTCCACTTCCCATGGTTCCCAGAGGGGGACACTGAGCGTAATGGAATACCTAATCATGGCACACACACTTTGCAATATTCCTTTCATTGAAATGAACTAAAAACTTTCATTGCTTTGAAACTCAGAATTTAGCGAGCTCTCATTGCAGTCAAATCTAAAAGGAGAGTATTTATTTATTGGTGTTTAAGGACACTTTCAGCATCTTTGGCTATCTCATGACTGCAATATAAAGATGAAGTAAAGTTTAGGAAATCGTTTATATCTATGTTGCCCATCTTAGAGGACGTCCACCCCATGCATTGGTTCCAGGTCCTATTTTACCAGTAAAGCATAACCTGTTTACTGCAGGAAACAAGAAGTGCTCCATTTCGTGGGGTTCCACAGTGAAAAAAAGGAGTTAGTGTTAGAAGTCCTGGTAATGTTAGAAGTACTGAAACATGATGTGATGGATCAAGTGCTTATGTCCTTATAGTTGAGGCCTGAAACAAGGAATCTGATCAAGCCTGAAAATAAGCAATTTGTCATTAGTAGAATGATTTCTCCAGATGGGGAATTTGCTGATGCTATCCCATACAGAAGGTCAATTTATCCTCTGGGTACCTCTTTCTGTTTAGGCTCGAGACTTTGATTCAGAATGAGTTCCCCAGAGGGTAAATTTAGTGATGCTACCCTGCTGTGCATCACCAAATTCACCCGAGGACCTCATTCTGCAGATGACAGACTGCTTATTTCCAGGCTTGAAGCTAATGGCTGCCCCAGAAACACAAATATAAAAGAAGTGCACAAAAGTATGGAATAAAGTGACAGTGGATGTTTCCCGTACAAGCTTATTTATAAGTGAATAAAAGTTTCAAGAAAAATTCATCATAAATGTCAAGCTCTCAATCCACCGGTCGTATTCTGTTAGGTGGCCTGAGAGTTTACTAAGACTCAAGACATTTATAGGTGCATTGGGATCTTTTGAACCTTCTGCACAATGATACTGACATACCGAAATTTCAACTTGCAAAGCTTCCCATAATGCAACTGAGAATTTAATAAAGTCATTCTTGTTTGATAGAGCTCATTGAGAGATTGGAAGTTTCTTTATTTCGACATCAGTGTGCAGAGTTAACTAATCGCCACAAAAGGTCTGTCAGTTCCTCATATTCTAAAAATAACTATGATCTTTACCTGCTGAGTATTTTCAAGATATTCTTCATCATATCTAGTCATGGCCGCTGTGAAGCAGCCATGACTAGATATGATGAAAACGTTATCCACATTTAACCCGAGAAATCATGGGTTAAAAATACATGCAATTTTTGAAAGTGAAAATTTGATCAATTCTGCTCAAATTATATTTATTTCAGTAGCGAAAATCATTATCTTTTTCCTCACCACAAGTAGTTAAAATCTGTTCCAGTGCTATATACAAAATCACCAAATACTATTTTCTAAAGTTTTTGGTTCCAGAAACATAGCACCTGACCCTTCAAAGGAACAAGTTGAGCTTATTCCAGTAAGGGCACATAAAAGATGATTTGTAAGCATAAAAAATTACACAATTATTTATTTATTGGTGTTTAAGGTCACATATTTCTGCACAATGGCAAATAATGACTGCAACATGGAGATAAAGTCAAGCTTAGTCGATCGTTTATACCCATGTTGCCCATTTTAGAGGACTTCCATCCCAAGCCTGCATCACTTCCTGGGGTTCCTACAGGTAGGCACAATTAATTTAACATAATCATTTTTATCAGTGTTTCATCAGTTGACAAATGAATTATACAGTGGAGCCCACTTAATTGTATATCTTTTAATTGAATAACCCTGTTAATTGAATATAATTTCCCAACACAAATCCATTTACCATACCTTCAGTACAAATTTTACCTGTTAATTGAACGTAGGTTGGGAGCACGGTGGCTCAGTGGTAGACTGTTGGACTTCTATGCTAGAGGTCCTGAGTTCGATCCCCATCCGGGACGACCCGAGTTGTGTCCTTGGGCAAGGAACTTTATCCCGGTTGCCTACATGGGGCACGATGATGCCGTGTACTAAGGCATACTGCACGTCGATGGTGCACATGTCTTCAACCACTGTAACCCTGATTGAGCGGAGCTTGAACAGAGTTAGTATGTTGAGGAGCCGACAGTTGCTCGTCGATGCTCGGTGGTTCTCTTCGGGTAATCTGGCTTCCTCCACATGGAAAACTGTCACGGTCACGATTAGCCATTGTGCATAAGTATGTGACCTTAAACACCAATAAATAAATAAATAAATTGAACATAGGTTATAGAGTAAACTCCTGTTAATTGTATAAAAAAAATTGTAGCCCGACGAAAAATTACTCTGACTCTCCCCAGTTTTCCTTTGTTTTTAGACATATTCAACTTCAGTACATCAATACTGGCATTTAATCTATTATATCTTGTTTGACAGAGCTCATGGAGCTCTGTCAAACAAGATAAAATAGAATAAATGCTAACTTTATCTCTAGAATACAGGAAAGCGACACAATCCCTGTTAATTGAAAACTCCTGTTAACTGAATAATTTTCATTGGCATAGTGGCTATTCAATTAACAGGGTTCCACTGTACAAATATGATCAATTCTTCTTTGAAGTCAGAATTCACCAATATAATCTGGGGCTTTAGACTCTTGTGGAATAAAGATACAAAAATACACACATAAACCAGATCAGTCTGAATACTCTAAACTACAGCCACTCTTAGCAACCAATTGCAATCTTTCTTAACCCTTTAACTCTGGTGGTTCCCCCATGACAGTTCAATAGCAGTAATTGGAAAAGTCATATCTATTATTTGGGGGTAGATCAAATAATGTTTTTAACGTGCAGCCTTGAGACTGCATGTTGAAAATATTGATTGGCCTACTTCACACATTCACTAAGTAGCCACCCGGTTTGATGAAATCATGATGTATCATGTTTCTTGGGCCAGAAAAGTGGTCTCTCGGGTTCAAAGGGTTAAATAATTTTTTACATTTGTTTTAGACTTTGTAATCTCTCTATTATTCATCCTTGGCACAATGATATCAAAAACTGATACTTCAAACAGAAAATCTTACCCATAATGCAACTAGGAATTTAACAGGTAGAGCGGCAGAAGCCACTATCATGGCTCTACTGAAAAGTGCTGAAAGCCAATTTAGAGGCTTTCCACTGTGTGCATTAGCTTGTCATTTGTGCAGCAGTAAAGAAATGTTCATATAAAACAGTATTGTTACAATTTATTGGAGAGTGCCAACAGGTGCTCTCAAATAAATAGTAATAAAACTATTACTGATGATCAAGGGGTGCGGTGGCATTGCGGTAACCGGTTCTCGTCAGATCATTGAAGTTAAGCAACGTCGAGCCCGGTTAGTCCTCGGATGGGTGATCATCTGAGCGATCGATTCGGACTCCCGCGTTGTGTCCTTGGGCAAGGCACTTAACCCCGATTGTCCACATGGGGGCACGATGATGCCGTGTACTGAGGCGTACTGCACGTCGATGGTGCGCATGTCTTCAACCAATCAAACCCTGTCTGTGCTGCAGTGTGGCATTACAATGTTGGGAGCTGGCAGCTGCTTGTTGTTGCTCGGTGGTTCTCTCCGGCTTCCTCCATCTGTAAAACTGTCACAGTCATGATTAGCCTTTGTGAATAAGTATGTGACCTTAAACACCAATAAATAAAAAATAAATACTGATGATCAAAATCTTGCTGTACTAAGGTTCCCCTTCTGGCAGCATTGCATCTTTTAAAAAAAAACACTCATGTTACAAATCACCTTTGAAAATTAATTTAGAATTCTACCAGTTAACCATTTATCAGTCTGTGTCAAACAATGGGTACAACTACTGACTGAGTAATAAATGCTAGTATGCAACAGGCAGAACAATGTGGTTATTTATATCTCATGACACCTGCGAGTTAATACATCCCCATCATTCCAAACTACTGTTGACCATTTTTGAGTCAGATAGTTTGGCCAGAATAGAAAAAAAGGATGAAATGAAAACAAATAAAAATCCTAAATGCTGTAATTATTTGTTGGTACAAATCATTTCTCCATATTATTCCTATTCGTAATGGAATATACGAATTTGAGTCCTTTTCATGTTTCCTTTTCGCAATTCAGTAGTTTTACAAGGTAATTTATCAAGTCTGCTATTGGAGATTGGAACTGAATGCTAGCTATTTTGTTGCAGATGGTGCAGTATTTTGGAATTGGAATTTCTTTATGGAATTTCTTTAACACATACACAGTTCCATTTAATTAATACCATTACTTTGTTAAGTGATGACCAGGGGCCAATACTATAAAACTTTTACAATTGTATTTTCTAGAATTGTATTTTCTAGTTATGACTTTAAATGGGTTAAAATGAATCATTAGTATTTTCAAAGATGTGGCAATTTGCCAGTTGGCAAATTGCCACATCTTTTAAAATGCTAATGATTCATTTTAGTCAGTTATATTAATAGGTAGAAAATACAATTGTAAAAGTTTTATAGTATTGGCTCCACATAACTAAATGACACTCTAGGTTTGACCCTTTGCCTAACATGACAAGTAGACGACACTTATTTATTTATTTATTATTTATTTATTGATGTTTAAGGTCACATATTTCTGCACAATGGCTAACCATGACCGTGACAGTTTTACGGGTGGAGGAAGCCTCCGACCCGCAGGCATGTTTGAAGTAGCCTTAAAGGTATTGTGGGACATCATGAATATTTTCAAACATTTAAAAAAAAAGTCGAAACAGTGAAAAAAGGACCAAAACCCTGGGAAAAATTATTGGATGGAACCCGTTCCTTGTGCATATTCGTTCACTCATGCAGGTCTATCAGCATCCCAAAGGAGATCCAAATCCGACCAATGGTTTTGAAATTACCATGTAAAACGTTTGTATCGACAGACGGATGGACGGCTTCACAAAATACCCCCGAATCCTCCTTTGGAGGTTGGGGGCATAATAAATCCACATGTAGGTTTATAACCATGAATCAGTTAACTGGTACAGGGCTGGAAGCCCATATTTGGGCTTCAATATAAAGAGCAGGTACCCCTGCCAAAAGGTATTATAATCTGTGGATGTGGTTCATATTATCTTGGAAGTAAAATTACTTAGTCAAAATGGGTTTGCCTTGTTACAATTTATGGGAGAGGGCCTCTTGGCACTCTCTCATAAATTGTAACAAGGCAAAGGCACATGAACAAATTTTGATGACAAAAAATAACTTGGCACTCTACCAGTCAAATCAACGAACATGACATAATATTTTCAAGTCTAAAATATAATGAGAATAACCAGTGAACAAGATGCTAGAGAAGTGAAAGCAATGAATTCTAGAAGCAAACTAATAAGAAGCAAAATAAAAGCAAGCAATCATGCAAAGTAAATAAAGAATAAGGTAAGCGGCAACGTAAATATCTGAGTTGGACTCTACAAAAGAAAAGAACGTGTTAACACAAAATCAATCAACAAAAATGTATCTGTAAAAGCAGGGACCTAAAAAAAAATGCTTAACCCATAAAGATATGGTGATTTTTATATATTTTTGCTGCACTTTTGACAGACTACATTCTGTGACTTTGCAGTTTTTTCTAGGCAAGTCTTGGCGGCCTAGTTAGGCAACCAAGATTTGTCTAGAAGCAACTGGACAAGTACTTGAAATGCAGCTTGCCAGTTTACCCAAAGACAGTATGTAGATTGACATGTTTTGTTGCAGAACAAAGTGATCAAAGAATAAGGCCTCAAAGGTTAATTCTCCACAAGAAACAAAATTCTGATTTAACACAACAAAGAATTTTGTTTGGAAATAGGATCCTCAATAATTATTATGAAATTTCCGAGAAATGTTTTGCTTTATTTAAGGTAACTTTCAGCATCTATGACCACAACACAAGTATAAAGCCAATTGTTTAAAGCTACTGGAGAGGACTTTCACCCAAGGCATTGGTTACCATTAAAATAAACCTTGTTTACCACAATAAACAAGAATCTCCTTCACTTCCTTGGGAGTCCCATGAAGAAAGACTTGGTTTACAGTTGATAAATTTTATGAATAATAAAGCATTGCAAAGCCTTCTTGCACTCAAGGGAGAAATTTATCAACTTTATTAACTTGGGTAAAATTTCAGACAACGATCATTTAATTTTTATTTTTTTAAGTTTGCACTGGTTATAAAAAGAGAGCCTGCAGCAGCCAAAAGCACCATGTGGGAGGGCCTGAGAAACAGATTTTTAACTTTTTTTAGGCCTAAAACAGATATTGTGTTCTCATGGTCATATTTTCTCCAGAGGATGAACCAATAAATGAAAAATGTGACAATGAGAACACAATGTAAGGGTTAACTGGTTGAGCGCTAGAAGCCACTATCAGGGCGTTATTGAAAAGTGCTGAAAGTCATTATAGTGGCTTTACACTGTTCGTACTAATTTGTTGTTGGCTCAGCACTGGAAGAAAAATAATACAAAATTGTTTTGCTACAATTTATTGGTGGGTGCCAACTTATAGTAAAATTAATCTGAGGCATTAAGGGTTAAGCAGTATCCAATCATGTTGGACATACTGTACTACATAAAAGCTCAAGCTGAAACTAAGGTTAGTGTAAAAAGACAACTACTGCCTGAATGTTACATAATCACTATCAATGCTTTTACAATACAAATGTGTTCCTGCGGGAAAGAATATTTGTAGTTCAGGAATATTTCGGGGTGTACAATGATTTGAAAACTGATACATGCTGAGAAGCAACTGAAGAGTATACCAGTTTTCAACCCAGTATAAATATCCTTACATCTTAGAATACACATTGGTACAGTTAAAACTAGAAGTCCTGTCATGAAATGCGCACAAATAGCACGTTGATATGCGCGTTAATGTGCGCGTTATGGCCCAAGTAAAGCTATCAAATTCTGTACATATGGCCTGTGCACAAGCAATGTTTCAGCCAATGGACCTCCGGGTAACCCGGAGGTCCATTGACAGAAACATTGCACGTGTTTGCTATGAGTAACCAGGAGAACCTTCCGTGCTTTGGATGTCATTCGATATGGCAATTGCGCGCAATTCCAACGCGCAATTAAGCCTAGATAAGCGCACTATTCGTGACAGGACTTCTAGTTTTAACTGTATCAAATTTCCTTACCAATTCCCTTCACTTTGAAGCAAATTTCTGTTCAGTGAAAGAGGAATATGACCTATTATATTTTGAATGACAGACCTCTTTCGAATTCTGTGAAGCAAAATACAATGGGGTTATTTTATTTTTTAATTATTTTCATAGAGACGTTATCAAGATAAATGAATTACTTGATAAGTCCTATGGAATAGTCAATGAGTTCCTTAACTGGTAGAGTGCTAAATTATTTTTTGGTCATCAAAATTTGTTAACATGTCTTGGCCTTGTTAGAGTTTATGGGAGAGTGTCTACAGGCACTCTCCCATAAATTTTAACAAACCAAATCAATATGGACTAAATAATTTTACTTCCAGGTTAATATAAAATATATACACTGAATATGGTGCCTTTATGTCATGCACTTTAAACTGAAACCCAAATATGGGCTTCTAGCACTCTACCAGTTAACAGTGATGAGCAGATGATGAGGCATAAATTAAAGCTCAATGGATTTTTAAAAGTGTGATAAAACTAGAGCTGTAGGTTAACCAAAACCGAACCAAGGTTTTTTTTTTTTTTTTTAAAAACCGAAAACAGTTGACATCCTGTAATCTAAGGTTTTTCATTTTTATTAAAATACTCTCTTGCTGCAGAAATTCACAGAGTGTAGCCATCCCAGAGTAATGAGGGTACCCAGACATTGCCATTGGCAGTGTCTGGGTACTCTCACTACTCTGGGTCGGCTACATTCTGTGAATTTCCGACATTTCAGCTTAGTTGTGTTCGTAGCTTTCCTCAAGTTGCGCGTAGGTGTATATTTAGGTAATTATTATATTGGACTTCCTGATTCTTCATGTATTATAGCTTATTTCGGGCATTCATTGAGTTTCATTCAATTTCACTGCCATTCAGTTATGATTCCAGACAAATAGAATGAGTTTTATTGAATTTTATTTGGCCTCATGAACAAACCGAAAACCGAACCGAGGTTTTACTCAACCTGAAAAACCAAAACCGAAACCAAACAAGAAACTTAAAAACTTACAGCTCTAGATAAAACAACAGAAGAGAGCCAACGAACACTGTCCAAAAAACCAGTTTCAACAAACTAAATATATGATTTCATTAAATCCACATAAAACATAGTTCTATTAGTGAACTAATATTTGCCATGGATAACACATATATAACTGAATCTGATTATTTAACAAAGGTTTCCGAAATAACAGCATTATTTGTTTGAAACATATATCATACTTTTCTATTTTTATGAACTTGATTGAAAATGAATCACATTATCTGTATATTCGTGTTTGTACACCTGGCGAAAGCAAGGGATATTAACCATTATTTATTTATTGATGTTTAAGGTCACATATTTATGCACAATGGCTAATCATGACCGTGACAGTTTTACGGGTGGAGGAAGCCGGAGTACCCAGAGAGAACCACCGAGCAACGACGAGCAGCTGCCAGCTCCCCAACATCGTAACTCCGCACTGCAGCACAGGCAGGGTTAGATTGGTTGAAGACATGCGTACCATCGGCGTGCAGTACGCCTTAGTACACGGCGTCATTGTGCCCCCACATGGGCAATGGGGGTGAAGTGTCTTGCCCAAGGACACAATGCAGGTGGGATTCGAACCGAGGGCCGCTCGGCTTGCAGCCTGCACCTCTACCTACTGAGCCACCGCGCCCCCGATATTAACCATTACATTGCAAAAATTTTCCACTGTTTCGTTTGTAAATGATGTGAGTATATGCTGCTGATTTGTTAGGTAAATGGTTAGTGATATTAACCATTACATTGCACTAACCATTTACCTAACAAATCAGCAGCATATACTCACATCATTTACAAACGAAACAGTGGAAAATTTTTTTTTAAAACAATTTCAACAAAACCATATCATGTGACCCACAATGGAATGAGTTCATTCCAATGAGGGCTCACATATGGTTTTATTGAAATTTTATGAAATATTCAAAAAAAAATAAATAAATAAAATAAAATAAATTTTGTTATCGTGTGCTGGATAAGGCCTAAACAAGTTGAACATCTGTTTCTCAGGCCCTCCCACATGTCCTTTTGGCTGCTGCATATTCTCTTTTTATAACCAATGAAAACTTGAAAAAAATAAAAATTAAATGGTTTATGTCTGCTATTTTACCCAATTTAATAAAATTGATAAATTTGTCCCTTGAGTGTAAGAAGGCTTTGCAATGCTTTAGCATTGCAAAACCTTCTTGCACTCAAGGGACGAAATACACCACCACCAATGCTATTATTTAGATTATTAGGCCCAAAACATAAACCAAACCAAGAACATGAACTTTTGATGGCAAAGAAATAATTATAAAAATAAAAAATAAAATAAAAAAAATGCCCGCCCACATGCAATTTTACAAAAAAATGGTCTGAGAAACAGAAGATCTACTTTGTGGGCCTAAGGGACTCTTTTTCAATGCAACAACTTACTAGCACGGCTGTTGTCAATGTTATCATTTCAAACTCAGGGACTGGGCTTATTTACAAAGCGGGACTCTGAAACTGAAATCTGAATAGTTGGTTGGTGGGCTTATTTTAAATTATGGGCTAATTCTATGGTCAGTACGATTCTTGAATTCAAATGTTCAGATGGTTCATCTACAATTATGCACTTGAAACTAAAAGCAATGTTCTACTATTAAGAAATAATTCAAGGTTAATTCAACTACAAAAATTTACTTTACATGTTCTAAATACATTGTGAGGTTATGAGTATATTATATGTAATAATTTCATGCATTTAACTTTCCACATTTGGCTTACCAGGTGGGAATGGAACTGGTGCTTCTCCACCTCCAGGGCCTGGTGGTGGTGGTGGTGGGCCTGGTGGTGGGCCAGGTGGCAACAATGGCATTCTTGGAGGTCCACCCGGTGATTGACTCATTGGAGGAATACCAGGAGCTCCCAAAGGAGTAACAGAATGTGGTACAGGCATACCAGATGTCCCAACCGATGTTCCTACTAAAGGTACAGGCATTCTTTGGTTTGGATCAAATGCAATTCTTGGTGATGGAAACCCTGAAATATTTACAACAGTTCTGTGGTTAGCAATAACTAGAGGTACTGTGAGCAAGCTCACAAAGTGATACCCCACCCGCGCCTGAAATGTATAAGTCAGATTATTTCCCCTTGGAAATGTCAGAATGGAATTATATTGCTTCGTGCACATCTTCATATGGAGTTCTTCCATTGTGTAAAGTTTCATGAAAATTCTTCGAACGGTTTAGGAGGAGTTGCGCTTATAAGAATGGACAGATGGACGGACAGACGGATGGATGGACGGACAGGATGATTCCTATATAACCCCCAAACTTTGTTTGCGGGGGGTATAATAAATACAAACAAGAAAAATGTTACTAAGGTAACACATGCCTCCCCCTCCCCCCCACGACCTTCACCTTGCAGATGCGGCGGAAACTATTATATGTGACACACCTTCTGACTGTCCTTAACATTTGTAAAACGTTTAACAATTGTACTATGATTTGTTTCTGAGTTATGGCTCCGACACACACACACACAGACGGACAGACACAGGCACACTTCAATCACTATATTCCCACAGGAAGATGATGCTTATAAAATAACTTCTTTTGATAATGAAATTCTAATACAGTAGAATCCTCTTAATTGAATACCCATTTTGCCAGTGAAAATTATTCAATTGACAGGAGTATACAATTAACAGGGATATGGTCAGTTTCCTGTGTTCTGGAGGTAAACTGAGCATTTATTCTATTATATCTTGTTTGACAGAGCTCATAGAGCTCTGTCAAACAAGATTTAATAGAATAAATGCCTGTATTGGATGTAGTGAGGCCAAAAAGGTTGATAAGGGGAATTTGGTGTGTGTCACAGTAATTTTTTTGACATATTACAAACATTTATATACAATTAACAGGAGTTTACTCTACAACCCATATGCAATTAACAGATCAAATTTGTACTGAAGGTATGGTAAATGGTTTTGTGTTTGAAAATTATATTCAATTAACAGGGATATACAATTAAGAGATATCCAATTAAGTGGGCTCCACTGTATCTAACAATCTGTTCAGAGGATTCTGCATTTCAGAACAGCATCGCATAAAACTTATTTATTTATTTATTCATTTAATTAATAGTGTTTCAGGCCACATATTTCTGCACAATAGCTTATCATGACTGCAACACATATAAAGTCAAGTTCAGCCAATCGTTTATACTCACGTTCCCATTTTAGAGGACGCCACCCCAGGCACTGGTTATTGGGTGTATTTTATCAGTACAATAAACCTTGTTTACCACAGTAAACAAGTACTGCTTCACATTCTGAGGTTCCCATGGGGGATGCATAAAACTTAATCATAGGCCTGCACAAATTAGAAATCATGGCAACCTGAAAAAAGTTACCTCAAGTGTTTTCAGGCAACAGAGTTTTTCTCAGGTAACTCTTTTTTCAGATTTTGTAACTAGAAGAAAAAGGTAAAGTGATGCCGATATGTACACCTGTTTAACCCTTTGGACCCTGATAGCATATTCCATGCCAGTTCTGGGCCATCAACTGGAAGAATCAATCTAGATTCGTTACTTAGGGGACGACTTATCAATATTTTCAACATGCAGCCTTGAAGCTGAACATTGAAAATCTTGATTGGTCTACCACACAAATTCACTGAGCATCTATCTACTTTATGAATTTAGGTTGTATCACAATCCTGGACTGGAAAAGCGGCCTTTCGGGTTCAAAGGGATAACCCTTAAGGGCCTGGAGATTTTTACAAATTTTTGCTACAAATTGACAGTCTATATCCAGTGACTTTGGTGCTGTTTTTTGGCAAGTCTTGGCTGCCTATTTAGGCAGCCAAGACTTGCCTAAAAACAACTACCAAGGTGCTTAGACTGTAACTTGTGAGATAACCAAAAGACTGCATGTAGGGGCACCTGTTCTGTTGCAAAAAATGTCATCAAAGTCAGAATTAGGCCCTTATGGGTTAAGAGCAAAGCTGGGCATGAACATTCTAAAACACTGTGATTTAGGCCATTAACCCTTTACCCAATGCAGACGATATCAAAATTTATTATCTTAAAAAGAATTTTTTAAAATTTTTCAAAAATTTTCAACAAAACCATATCATGTAACCCCTCATTGAAACGAGCTCAATGAGCTTGTTCCAATGAGGGGTCACATGATATGGTTTTGTTGAAAAATTTTGAAAAATTTAATTTTTTCAAGTGCTCAATTTGCTTATTACGCAGGCGGATGCGGGCGATTCGTTGGGTAAAGGGTTGAAAAAAATGTAATATGTTCTCAAGCAATTGTGCCTCATATTTTTGATAAGGGCGGGAGGTTTATTATTTTTATTTTTTATTCTGAAATCTGAAAAAGATACCCTAAACAAAATATATTCACATTTCATGAAGAAATCTTTTACAAACTCCAGACTGGTGTTATTGCATATACTGCGAAATGCTTCAATCAACTTGGCTGTTGACGACATGCCAAAGATGCTCCATTGCAGGATTATGTGAAGTCAGGTACTTATTTGAAACAATGAAAGGGGCATTTCCCTCCAAAGTTCTTACATGTACAAACATAGAAACCATAAATCAAAGAATGGAGAAATTCAAAGCAAAATACGGAGGAAAAAGCAACCAGGAAGATGAAATACCACGGGAAAATGTGTACCGATTCTGGTGTGCAAAATTCCGATACTAAAATCCGGGTAAATTTTTTGACCGGGTGGAATTTTTTTTTTTGACTGGATATTTACATGGCGCAAGTTTAAAGATGCGGGCAGTGCCTGAGAACATAGACTTTTTTTTAATGGCCTTATTTCATGAGTTTCTGCTGGTAAACCAACAATATGGTGTAACACACTAGAAACCCATCAGTGAGATGTTTCCAACAGGGTGTTAACTCACAGAATTTTATCATCATTGTAGTCAAATAACTTTTGGTTTTACAATCATTAACCCTTTACCCAACGAATCGCCCGCATCTGCCCGTGTAATATGCAAATTCAGCAGCTGAAAAAAATATTATTTTTCGAAAAATTTCAACAAAACCATATCATGTGACCCCTCTTTGGAACGAGCTCGTTCCAAAGAGGGGTCACATGATATAGTTTTGTTGAAATTTTTTTAAAAAAATTAAAAAACGATATTTAAAATAATAAATTTTGAAATCGTCTGCGTTGGGTAAAGGGTTAAAAAGTACATTACAGTTCTTGGGGAGTTGACTAATTAATATAATGGAAATTCAAGTGAAGATATTTGCCCAAGATCAAGTCATGTAGGCAAGTGTAAAAATGGTTGCCCAACTTCAGTAGGTGAATGAAATGATCATTCACCAAATTTGTACAAGTCTGTAATTAGGAAAACTAGAGTGCACTGTCACAGTGCCGAAGCTGCGATGATTCGTGCAACGTCAATGATGTTTTAAAACTCGTTGGTGACAAAAAACTCATTGGTGACAAGTCCATAAATGTGACACAAATTATCCGAATGACATGCACTATTGAGAGGGTGTAGACATCATGAAGATACACTTGCATACCAAGTATGGTGTTATTCCATCAAGTATTTTAGGAGTTATGGTGTTTTTTAAACTCGTTGGTGACAGACCGACCGACCAACATTGTCACATATAGAGCTGCTCATCGCAGCTAAAAATAATCCTAGAATGAGAATTGTTCTGGCCAAATAATCCATAACGATCAAAGATCTAACTCAACATTTAACAAAATTTCATGTTCTTGGTTTGTTTTATGTTTTAGGCCTCATAATCTACAGAACAGCATGGGTCGTGTTGTATTCCGCCCCTTCAGTTCAAAAAGGCTTTGCAATGCAAATTTGTCCCTTTAGCATTGCAAAGCCTTCTTGCACTCAAGGGATGAAATACACTACCATCCTTGCTATTCCGTAGATTATGAGGCCTAAAACCACATAAAACAAACCAAGAACATGAACTTTTGATTGTACAAAAATTTGATTTACAAAAATGGCCTGAGAAACGGATCTACTTTGTGGGGCCTTAACAGTGTAAAATAATTTTAAAACAAACCTGGTGGTATAGATGGTCCTGGTATCCGAGGAGCTCCTGGTGGTGTAAGTGGTACTGGTGTTGGCATGGTTTGTGGAGGACAAGGTGGACCAGGTGGACTACAATCAGAATTTGTTTGACAAACTGGAACTTTTTTCCTCGGTGTAGGCATTCTTGGACCTGGTGAGAATATTTTTAAAAGTTCATAACACTCACATGAACAATAAACTTCTGAAACAAAGTTCTATCAACCCACCTTTTAACATGACTTGCAGAAGAACATGCAATTTTTTTAAAATAACTGAAACATTTACTGGGTTTCTGGGCCTATTTTACCAGTAAACCAGAGCATGCTTACTATAGTGAGCAAGCACCATTTCACTTCCCTGATTTTTCTTTTTTATTTACTGGTATTTAACCCTTTGAACCCCAGAGGCCGCTTTTCCGGCCCAGTAACATGATACTTCAGGATTTCATTAAGTAGGTTGACTTTTAAGTGGATGTGTGGTGCCGATCAAACAATATTTTCAACGTGCAGCCCCATGGCTGCACGTTGAAAATATTAATTGGTCTACCCCCAAATAAAGAATATGGACTCTTCCCGTTGCTGCCATTGAACTGATATGGAAGATACCACTAGGGTTCAAAGGGTTATGGTCACTTTCAGCTTCTAAAACTTTATCATGACCGCACCATAAGTATAAAGTCAATTTAGCCAATCATTTATATCTATGTTGTTCACTTCAGAGGACTTCCTCTCCAGGAATAGGTTACAGGGTCCCATTTTACCAGTTAATCAGAACTTGCTTACTACTTAAGCACTGCTCCGTTTCCTGAGGGTTCCTGTGATATATATTATTACATGTACAGGTGCTACAAAAGTCAGAACACTGACACACCACTAACTAACCTGCATTTTAACCCTTTACCTAACATAATGGGAAAAACCCAACAGCACTGATCATAAACGTTACCATTCAATTTTCATTATTTTTTCATTTTTTTGTGTCAAAAACATAGCTTATGACCCCTCATTGGAACAAGCCCATCAAGCTCATTCCAATGAGGGGTCATAAGCAATGTTTTTGACACAAAAAAATAAAAAAATTAGTTATTCAAAAATTTTGTTTGCAAGTGTCATTTGCCTTTCGTGTTACGTAAAGGAAAACTCAACCATATAATCTCATTATGTAACTTATTCACACCTCTACTGGTCTGAAGAACTGGACGAAGTATAATTAACCTTTTACCCTGGGGGTAAAGTTACGGCCTCCTTGAAAAAACTCTGAAAATTTAAAATGCTGGTGTTACCTTTATACGGTTCCTGAAGGCAAGGACTGATAAAATTCAAGACTATTAACTGGTAGAGTGCTGGAAGCCCATATTTGGGCTTTACCCTGAAGTACAGCTACTGCAACTTAAAGGCTTCAAATTCAGTGGCTGTGCTTCATATTATCTTTGAAGTGATATTATTTAGTCTGTTAGGATTTGCCTTGTTACAATTTATAGGAGAGTGCCCTACCAGTTAAAGGCCATTTCACGATATATTTCAGCATTTTTCAAGGTCCTACAATAGCCAAATTAACGGATTTTGAAGGCTCTGCCTTCACTAGTCCTATCAAGGACCTCCGGTCATCGCCACTAAAAGGGAAGTGGGAGGAGGGGAGGTAATGACTGGAAAGTCCTTGCTAGGACTATGCCACAACTAACTCTAGCATATAAAACTATATAGTTATGATTACATGCTTCATCAGCATTTTTATTTCATGAATATTCAAGGCTTTTCAAGGGCTACTGACACATTTTCCTGGATTTCAAGGCCTTGAATATTTATATTTCTTTATTGGTGTTTCAGGTCACATATTTCTGCACTATGGCTAATCGTGACAGTTTTACGGGTGAAGGAAGCCGGAGTACCCAGAGAGAAAAAAACGAGCAACAGCGATGGGGATGAAATGTCTTGTCCAAGGACACAACACGGTTGCCACAGGAGGGATTCGAACTGAGGACCTCTCGGCTTGCAGCCTGCACATATACCTACTGAGCCACCGCATCCCCAAGGGCCTTGAAATAACCTTAGTTAAATTCAAGTCCATTCCTTAAATCCAAGGCTCTGCAGGAACCCTGCTTCAACCATTAAAGGACTGAGTATTTTTATTCATTTTTTTCTACATCCTTGACTGTCTACATCCTGTGAGTTTGTAGCTGTTTCTAGCCAAGACTTCACTACAAACAACTACTATAGTACTTAGAATATAACTTACAAGTATATCAAACGATTGTACATATTCGTACCTCTTTTGTTGCAGTAAAAACTTATGAAAGTCAGAATATGGTTTCTAAGAGTTAATGCAGTTTTTACTAATGTTATTTATTTATTGGTCTTTAACCCTTTATCTAACATGAAAAGCAGACGACACTTGCAATTAAAAATTCTTGAATAACTATTTTTTTTAATTTTTTGCGGCAAAACCATAGCTTATGACAAATCATTGGAATGAGCTCAGAGGGCACGTTCCAATGAGGGGTCATAAGCTATGGTTTGGAGAGAAAAAATGAAAACTGAATGGTGATTTTTGTGAATATAGCTTGCCGGTTTTGGCCATTACATGGGTAAAGGGTTAACTCTTAACCCACTGAGTATTTTTTAAATAGTTTTCATAAAATCTTGTCATGGCTGATGTTAAGCAGCCATGACTAAATCTGATGAAAAATTCTTTAAAGTTTTTCTCAAGTAATCTCAGGTCAAAAGGTCTGTGCAATTTGTCGGTGACAACTTGATTAAGTGTGCAGATTTTACTTATTTTGGTGGCAAGAGATTTCCTTCCTTGGCAGGAATATCCGCATGCAAGGAGTTAAGGTCACATACTTCTGCACAATGGCTAATCATGACCACAACATGGAGATAAATTAAAGGTCAGTGAAATGCTAATACCCCATGTTGCCTATTTTAGAGGACTTGCACCCCAGGCATTAGTGACTGGGTCCTATTTTTCCAGTGAAACAGAGCTGTTTACGAAAGTAAACAAGCACTGCTTCACTTCCCGGGATTCCCGTGGGGTTTTTACTTATGTTCATTACAGAAATCATTATTATTAGCTGGAAATGAGGCTACCAACTCAGCAATGAATAAGAATATATATTTATTAAATAATTAGGAATTTGAATTACCAGGTGTTCCTGGTGCATCTCTCCTTGGAAGATCAGGCGGAGGAGCCAGCGAAATTACTTGCTGTACATGTTTCTCTCTCATTTTATCAAGTCTTTCTCGATTCTGGAAGTCTTCACTGAATGGATTATTATCCTGCAATGACATGATTACATAAATAAACTCCTTTGAAAGACCACTGATACAGCGAATTTCACTGACAGACAATACTTAAAACAAAAATAAAATTTGTCTGCAATTCAATCCTTTGAATTTGCAGTGGACGATAGCATTTTCTTTTCACAGTGCATTACCTTTTGACAATTCCTATTTCGTCACTTACCAACACATTAATTCACTTTTCACGAATTACCCTTTCATCAACCAGTTTATTACAAATAACAAAAAAGTGAATATTTAATAAAAAATACTTACGTTTTGCCAAACATTTAGATAGTTTGCATTATGGGTAATTTTTTAGATTTGAAATTTTTAAATTTTGACATCATCGCACATATAGTTAAATTCAACCTCAATATTGTAAATTGAAACTATCAACTTATTTGTGTTAAGTAATTTTAAAAAAAAACTGCTGTTATTTATTTATTGGAGTTTAATGACACCTTCAACAGCCAGGGTCACCTCATGTCCGACAGTTTTACTTGTAGAGGAAGCTGGAGTACCTGGAGAGAACCACCGAGCAATGGCAAGTAAATGTCAGACTCCCCAATGTACTAACTCCACACACGGAGGGTTAGCATTGGTTGAAGACAGGTGCACCATCAACATGCAGTACACCTTAGTACACAGCGCCACCGAAGGCAATCAGGAGTAAGTGCCTTGCCCAAGGGGAGGACGCTGTTACCCTTGGCGAGGATCGTACCGTGCACCTCTCAGTTAGTTGAATGCCGTAACCAATGAGTCACTGTGCTCCCAAAGAAAACCCACTGCTGTAGAATGTACTAATTCATAAAAAACTTTAATTTAGGGTGTATTTTTGAAGAGTACCATGAATAAAATTTTTATTTTCATCTTTTCTTTATTGGGCTCAACACTTTTGACAGTTCTTACCCTATAATATAATTACTGCATTTTGCATATTTCGTTCCTTAAGTGTAACAAGGCACCAATGGTACCTTGTCGCACTCAAGGGACAATATATAGATAGCGCAATGTATACAGAGATACATATATATCAAAACATATATTGAATAATACATAACAAAGTTTCTACTGACAAAAAGGGAAGTAATTTAGCATTGCTGATGGTTCCTTGCTGCATTCAAGGGATGAAAAAAAGATTGTGCAATTTATCCCATAAATGTCTGTTTATTCGAACAATAAATGCCTTGGATAAATTTTTGCTATGTTCACCTAGTAGCGTGATAAATTTTCCCCAGGGGTTTAACACTGAAAGAATTTATTCCCACAGTAGAGACAGACTTGTTGACCTCTGACCTCTACCTCATTCGTGCAGTATAATTAACAGTTCAATTGTTGTTTTCTTTAAACCTGTTTGAAAGTATTAATACTGATATATTGTACATAATACAACTAAACACAAAGAAAAAGATAAATATCACAGGTTGTAAATATATTTAAACAACAATGAGTAAAGTAGTTGCCTAAATATAAATTTCCCTTCCAAAAGTATGATCAGAGTTTGGCTCAATTGCACAATAGAAGTGACTTCAGCCAGATTAGAATTTGTGATTGATTGAATGCACCTCTGAATGTTGAGCTTGAAAAACCAATAATAAATAAAAGTCCATGGGAGATAACTTGGTTAAAACTGCCGCAGATCAAAAAGTTTGGAATATGAGTATGCCCACTTGAGTGTCATAATGTTTGAGAAGTTTGATCAAAATTGGTTCATGACGGAGGTGTTCCACACACAAAAATCTCATGTACAAATCTGTATTAAATCTTCTCAGTTGAAGGGGAGATAACCTGGTCAAAATCAACACAGATGGAACATTTGGAAATATGGACATGTTCCCTCATTAGTGACCATGTTTAAGAAGTTTGACTTTGAAATCGATTCAATAATGTCGGAGTTGCACACATAAGAATCTCATTTGAAAATCCATAATAAATCTAAGTTCAGGGGAGATAACCTGGTTAAAATTGTCACAGATTAAAAATTTTACAATATGCACATGTTCACTTGCTGGTCATAAAGTTTGAGACGTTTGATCAAAATCTGTTAACCCTTTACCCAACGTAACAATTAATTTTCATTATTTTTATCATTTATTGTCTCAAAAACATAGGCTATGACCCCTCGTTGCAACGAGCTCCTTCCAATGAGGGGTCTTAACGTATGTTTTTGAGACAAAAAATGAAAAAAATTAGTTATTCAGGAATTTGTTTTGCAAGTGTAGTCTGCTTTTCATGTTAGATAAAGGGTTAAAAAATGTAAGAGTAGTATCTCAAACACAAATATATAAAATAAAATATATTAAATCTTCTTCTAAGACGAACTGGAGACAACCTGGTAAAAATCATAACAGATAAAAAATTTGGAAATATGCACATGTTCACTCATTAGTCACCATGTTTAAGAAGTTTCATTGTAATTGGTTCAATAACGTACAATGTTGCGCACACAAGAATCTCATTTGAAAATCCATAATAAATCTAAGCACAAGGGCGATAACCTGGTTAAAATTGTCGAAGATGAAAAATTATTGAATATGTGCATGTTTACTTGCTGGTGATAATGTTTGAGAAGTTTCATCATAATCGGTTCAATAATAAGGAGGAGTTGTGCACACAAGTTTGGATGGACGGATGTACAGGTCGTTGACAATCTAGACCCCACTTCGCTCAAGTGTGGGGGTATAATAAACACTTTGCCAGCAAAAATGAGAGTTGGGCCATGGCCTGGTACATGCACCCACCGTTGCAGACCACACACCGAGTTTTGTTGGAATCCATCCAGTCACTGCTGAGATATGAATCCAGATAGACGGATGGACCAACAAACAGACTGATGAACAGACAAATGTAATAGAGTTCTGTCAAACAAGATATAATAAAGTATGTCAGGTGTTTCATCGCTAGTCAAGCATCCAGACATTTTTGCATCAAGCATGTATTCAACATAGACGATGGTGTAGTTACCAGTTCGCATTTCAGAACTAAAATGGAAACTATACTATACACTGAACACATTTAGGTCACTGGTAGCTGGAGTTCATTACAACTGGAGATAGTACAAACACATGGCGACTCAGGGTAATTCAAATTACAGTTAGTCCACAACATTGTAAATCGATGCGAAAACCATGTATTTTGTGTCGGGTCATCCGAAACCCCGAAATCCCCTTAATATTTATTTATTTATTGGGATTTAAGGATACTTTAGACAGCCAGGGTCACCTCATGTCACACAGTTTTATGGGTGGAGGAAGCAGGAGTTCCCCAAGAGAACCACCTTGCAAAGGCAAGCAACTGTTCAACTCCCCAATGTACTAACTCCACGCAAACAGGGTTAGCACTGTTTATAATTTCAGAATTATAACTCGAAGTACGCCTTAGTACACAGTGCCACCGCTCCCCTTTAATAGACCGAAAAATCAAAATTCCTCATTTAAAGCCCAAGATCCCAATGAAATACATTTAAATGGTTCAGGGTAGTTTCAGCCCACGACTGGATGAAAATAAAACAATAAAAAAACTTCAATGAACTTAGCGTAAAATGCTTGGTCTCCTCTCCTTGAAAGTATATAAAAGAATGTTAAGTTGATTTTGTACCACTGTATGATTTCTGACAAAACTGCTGGGTGCACCCCTCTTTTTCTGTATCTATGCGGCTGGCTGGATAAATAAATCTCTGTTTTAAAACTTTTGGCGGGGAATGGGTTTCTCTTTCTGTATTGACATCACTGAATTAATACATTGTGCATTACATGTGTTTTGACAAGCAAGTTCTTTTTTCTGAGTTTTTACTTTCTCCATTAATGTTTCATCTTATTCCCGCGCATGCTTGGTTTTTTTTCTAGTTACAATTCTGAAATTATAAATATCCATTTCATAGGTTTATCTGACAAGGTTGACTGGTCTAAATTTAATTTTATTCACAATCAATTTTCAAGAACATAATTTCTCTTATGTCTTTGGTGGATCAGCTTCATGAAAACTATTTAGTAAAGCATTTTCAAACAGATCTCAAATGGAGTATTTGTCCAGAGTATTCAGCACATAGGCACTTGAATTTGGCTTTTGTAATAATGCTGCCAAAAATTTTGCACACCTCACACAAGCCTTCTTCAACACAGTCATGATATAATTCGAAATAGCTAAGACTCTCGTTTTCCAGTGAGCCAGAATTGATTTGAAAACGACAGTGGTATTGAGAAGCTAGTTGTAGTAGTCATATATAAAGTCTGGTGAGCTGTTCAGTGTGTACCAGACTTTCATGATAAATTATGTCTCTTATTTCAGCGAGTTTGACTAAATATGAAGACTAATTTACAACTATACTTACAGCAATAATAGTGGTAGGCAACCTGGCAGCCACTGCAGGATTGGACATTCTTAACCTATTCTGCATGTAAGCTTCATACTCCTGTCTAGCTGACTGACTGAGGCGAGTAGAGCTTGGGGCACCTGGCATCCTTGGTGGTGGAACATGCTTTGGACTCGGAGGAGTCACTGATTGACCAGTAGGAGATTGTGAAGTCCCCAGTGGTGACAAAGCTTGTGGTGACATCTGGTGAGGAGATATCTGTGGTGAAGAAAAATTCTGACACATCTGGGGAGATGCAGCTTGAGGTGAGATCTGTTGTGAAGGAAAATTTTGCATCATTTGAGGAGAAAATCTTTCCTAAAATTCAAAATATTTTCTATTTAACTTTAGTATGCATGTTATTCAAAAGGTTAATATTACTATTTTTCACCCTTTACTTAACAAGCTGGAAAATATATAATATAGAGGATATGAAATGAGTGTTTATCTCAAAAGATATTTCAAAAATGAGTTGTAGAATTTTCAATTTTGCCATGACTGAAAAAGGCTAAATGGAAAATTGGGAGAAGTCTCATACATATCCTTTCAGAGAAACACGAATTCCATATTCTGCTTATCGTGTGACAATTATTTATGAAAAATAATGCACTAGTGCTGCTATTGAAGGTTTAACTACAGTACGTGGAGAGTGGATTGTAACAAAATAACCCGCAGAGTGGAGTTATCACCCAAAGTATCACTTTCAAATTCTGTACATATGGGCAAAAAACACGAGCAATGTTTCAGCCAATGGACCTCCGGGTTTAACCCGGAGGTCCATTGGCTGAAACTTTGCTTGTGATTGTTATGCTTTGCAACAAATTCACAATTATTACTTGGGTGGAATCTCCACTCTGTGGATGATTTAGTGGTAATACACTCTACACATACTGTAGATAGAATACCAACTTTCAGTGTTATTATGAATGAGATGTTTCACAATCATGTTTCTCCTGCACTCACCAAACAAAGTGAAAAATGTTTTGAATCTTGGGCAACAGCCTATGGCTTTGCAGCAGTTTCTAGGCAAGTTTTGGCCCACTATATAGGAAGCCAAGGCTTGCCTAGAAATGACTGCCAAGGCTCTTAGAAAGTAACTTGCAAATTTCCCCAGCATGTTGGGGCACCTGTTCTGTTGCAGTAAAAAGTGATCGAAGTCAGAATTAGGCCCTTGAGGGTTAAAATTAAATTGAGTTAATTTGTATAATTATGCCCTTGCTTTATTCTGTGATTGAAATGAAAACTTATCAATCCATGCTCATTTGCTCATTACAGGAAAGTAAAAAATAAAAATTAGAAATAAAACCCTCCCCCCCTGCTCCGATTTGAAAAAAAGAATTGTCTGAGAATCAATTAATTTATTCTGTGTGGTCCTAACTGCATTTTTAAAAACATTGATTTTTCAAATTATTTACTATGAAGTTGACCCATGAGATGATTTCACAAGAGATACTATTTTTATGGTGTGCTGCAAACACTCTATTTGTGCAGAAGATCACAGAGTTGTGCTTCGATAAGTATTTATTTATTGGGATTTAACAACACTTCTGACAGCCAGGGTCATCTTTGCGTCAGACACTTTTACGGGTGGAAGAAGCCAAAGTACCTGGAGAGAAGCACCGAGCAGGGGCAAGCAACCTGTCAAGACTCCCCAATGTATTAACTCTACATGAGCTGAGTTAGCATTGGTTGAAGACAAGTGCACCATCGATGTACAGTACGCCTTAGTACACATTTCCACCATGGATAATCGAGATTAAGTGACTTGCCCAAGAACAAAATGCAGTTACCCCTGGTGGGGATCAAACTGTGGTCCTTTCAGTTTGAAGTCCAATGCCATAACCACTGAGCTACCATGCTCCGTTTCGGAAAGAACCAATCAAATCAGAAGGGATTATTAACTGGTATATAAAAAAAATTAGAATGTCAAAACAACACCGACAATGGCTAATACCACATAAGTAAAACATTTCAGTACATTTGAATGCTTTCCAGGCAAGGAATGTAAGAAACTCTTATAATTTTCTAGGACTACCAACATTTAATCTAATTTGATACCTCTAAACTGAATAACCCTGTCAAATGAATAAACTTCCAAGCATAAAATCATTTACTACACCACTAGTACAAGTTTTTATGTGTTAATTGCATATAGATTATAAATAAACTTCCATTAATTGAATATAAAATCTTGTAATATGTCGAGAAATTACCGTGACCATCACTAATTCCCCTTGTTTATAGGCCTATTTGGCCATGGTACATCCAATATTTGTATTTAATTGGTATTTAATCTATTATATCTTGTTTGACTCGAGCTCTGTGAGTTCTGTCAAAAAAATTATAATATAAGGGACCACAAAGTAGATCTGTTTCTCATGCATTTTTTATTTTTGGAATTATTTCTTTGCCATCACAAGTTCATGTTCTTGGTTTGTTTTATGTTTTAGGCCTCATAATCTACAGAATAGCATGGGTCGTGATGTATTTTGTCCTTTGAGTGCAACAAGGCTTTGCAATGCTAAAGCATTGCAAAGCCTTGTTGCACTCAAAGGACAAATTTGTCAATTTTATTAACTTGGGTAAACAATCAGACATAAAACATTTAAATTTTATTTTTTGAAGTTTGCATTGGTTATAAAAAGAGAGCATGCGGTAGCCAAAAGGACCATGTGGGAGGGCCTGAGAAACAGATTTTTTACTTTTTTAGGCCTAATGAATGCTAATTTTATCACAAGGATATAGGATAATGACAAAATCAATGCTTGTTGAATACTGTTAACTGAATAACTGCGTTGCGGTAACCGGTTCTCGTCAGATCACCGAAGTTAAGCAACGTCGAGTCCAGTTAGTCCTCAAATGGGTGACCGTCTGAGCGATCGATTTGGACTCTCACATTGTGTCCTTGGGCAAGGCACTTAACCCCGATTGTCCACATGGGGGCATGATGACGTTGTGTACTAAGGCGTACTGCACGTCGATGGTGTGCGTGTCTTCAACCAATCTAACCCTGCCTGTGCTGCAGTACGGCGTTACAATGTTGGGGAGCTGGCAGCTGCTCGTTGGTTCTCTCCGGGTACTCCGGCTTCCTCCACCCATAAAACTGTCATGGTCATGATTAACCATTGTGCATAAGTATGTGACCTTAAACACCAATAAATAAATAAATAAATAACTGAATAACTTTCACGGTCAAGTTGGCTATTCTATTATCTGGGTTCCACTGAACTTATTTGTATTACATGCTTAGTACTTGTCCTCCAGTTCCATATTTACAAATCTGTTTACAGAACACTTGTTCCACACGGATCACAGACAGGCTTTAGTAACCCCCGCCGCTATATTCTAAGAAAACGGGGGCATAACTCTGGCAAAAAAAGACTGATCGAAATGATAATCACAGGTTCCCATGGTAGTGAACATCCATACCAACTTTCAAAGGAATTGACCCATAAACATCTGAGAACGTCTCTAAACAAAAATATTCTGAGATGAAAAGGGGCATAACTCTGGCAAAAAAGTCTGACCGAAACTATAATCGCAGGTGCACAAGTTCCTAGGTAGTGAACACCAATACCAACATTCCAAGAAATTGGTTCATGAACAACCGAGAAAAGCTACAGACAAAAAAATCATGTCCACAATGTTCTAAGATGTAAAGGGACATAACTCAGGCAAAAAAAGTCTGATCAAAACTATAATCACATGTGCACAGGTTCCCAGGGTAGTGAACATCCATACCAACTTTCAAAGAAATTGATTCATAAACAACCGAGAAAAGCTGCGGACTAAATATGTCCACAGACGGACAAGCTGATGCCAGTATACACCCTCCCCCACCCCACCCCCCCCACCACAACTTTGTTGCGGAGATATAATAAAAGTCCCACCAGTGACAATGAGCAGATGAGTGACACTGTTTCCCCGACAATAATCAAATTACCCTGGCACCTGAAAGCAGTTCATTCTAAAGTCTTGACCGTCTATGCACATGCCTGGAAAAGAAGTGCTTACATTGTAACCCAAAAGCAGGTTGCAGAAATTTCAGGCCTGAAAATAAGCAGTCTGACATTTGCAAAATGAGGTCCCCAGAGGGTAAATTTGATGATGCTATCCCATACAGTGCATCAATTTATCCTCTCGGTACCTCTTTCTGTTTAGTTTTGAGATCCTGATTCAGATTGAGGTTCACAGAGGGGAAATTTAGTGGTGCTACCCTGCTGTGCAGGGTAGCATCACTCAATTCACCCTCTGGGGACCTCATTTTGCAGATGACAGTCTGCTTATTTTCTGGCTTGTACAGAATGCAACAATGCAACATAGTGGTAACCTGTGGGAAAAAAGAGTGAGATAATATTTTGTCTTTTTTGTTTTTACTATGCCAGCGATGCTGTTTACATTTCAACAGAATTTCCTCAAAAATAATGAGCAACAACTAAAGTGCAATCTTGTTTTGGCAAGATCGTGTGTCAGTTGTTGCTATTTATTTTATCTGAAATGCACACAAGATATAAACAGTATGCCCCTGTATTCATATGTGGCTGCAAAGTGCAAACTTTGTGTCGAGTTTGTTCAAAGAGATTGTCAAGTCCTTCTGGCAAAACATGCAGGATTAGGAATTCATCTTGTATTATTTTGTCATACCATGTTGTTCCTTTGCATATTTTTTGATTGACCTAATCCACACTTAACCTAAACATTTGTTAGCGAGTTATTTCCAGGCCAGTACATATGTTGGAAGACAAAACCTAATTGAAAACTAGAAAGTGTTTTAGCACACTAAAACATATGTCTCCCCTTCCTTTTGAGGTCAGAGGTCAAGATCACATGCAGTTCATCAAGGTAGCGGGCATGCGGTTTCATGGTGGCACATCCACCTGTCAAAAAAAAAAAAAAATTCTGGTCTGGTGGACAATTACTCCCTATTTAAAGTACATAAATTTGACCTTGGGGTCAAGGTCACATGAAGGTCATGATGACATGTGGTCTCATTGTGATACATCCACATGTCAATCATCTAAGTCCAAGGTCAAAAAACAAAAAAAGTTCTGATCTGGACAATTATTCCCTATTTGAAGTACATAAATTTGACCTTGAGGTCTGAGGTCAAGGTCACATACAGTTCATCAAGGTAGCGGACATGCGGTTTCATGGTGACACATCCACATGTCCAAAAAAAAAAATCTGGTCTGGACAATTACTCCCTATTTAAAGTACATAAATTTGACCCTGAGGTCAAGGTCACATAAAGGTCATGATTACATGTGACATGCGGTCTAATTGTGATACATCCACATGTCAAATATTTAAGTCCTAGGTCAAAAAAACAAAAAAGTTCTGGTCTGGATAATTATTTCCTATTTGAAGTACATAAATTTGACCTTAAGGTCAGAGGTCAAGGTCACATGAAGGTCATCTAGGTAGACGACATGCGGTCTCATGGTGACACATCCACATGTCAAATAACCAAGTCGTAGGTAAAAAAAACAAAAAAATTCTGGTCTGGACAATTACCCCCTATTTGAAGTACATAAATTTGACCTTGAGGTCAAGGTCACATAAAGGTCATGACATGCGGTCTCATGGTAACACATCCACATGTCAAATAACCAAATCCTAGGTCAAAAAACAAAAAAATTCTGGTCTGGACAATTACGCCCTATTTGAAGTACATAAATTTGACCTTGAGGTCAAGGTCACATGAAGGTCAACAATGGTATGCGACACACCGGCTCATGGTGATACATCCACATGCCAAATATCTAAGGCCTGGCTCAAAAGACAAGTTTTTGGTCCGAACAAAGTTTCCCTGAAAAAAGCACAAATCTGACCTTCAGATCAAAGGTCAAGGCCACATGAAGGTCACAATGGTACGCTACACACCGGCTCATGGTGATACATCCACATGCCAAATATCTAAAGCCTGACACGAAATACAAAAAAGTTCTGGTCCAGACAGTTTCCCTTATAAAAGCACATAAATCTGACCTTCAGGTCAAAGGTCAAGGTCACAATGGTACACTGCACACCGGTTCATGGTGATACATTCACATGCCAAGTATCTAAGGTGTAGGTCAAAAGACAAAAAAGTTATGGCCCGGACAAAGTTTGTGTGATGTTTCCCTTAAAAAAACACATAAATCTGACCTTCAGGTCAAAGGTCACATGAAGGTCACATGAAGGTCACTATGGTACACTGCACACCGGCTCATGGTGATACATCCACATGCCAAGTATCTAAGGTGTAGGTCAAAAGACAAAAAAGTTATGGCCCGGACAAAGTTTGTATGAGAAGAAGAAGAAGAAGAATATGCACTAAAACAATATGTCTCCCTTCTGGAAAGGGGAGACATAATCACTGCCAAACCTCTAAACTTGTAGGTAATGTTCAGTCATTAATTAACCTTCCACATTGATGGCAAAATACTGAAATTTCAAGCAGCAAATATTCTTCATAATGCAACTACAAATTTAACTAATTCAGTCTTGCATAATTACACCGTTTTTCTGTTCATGCATTTTCAGGCAATACGATCGGCTAAGGCCTAAAAAAAAGTTAAAAATCTGTTTCTCAGGCCCTCCTGCATGGTCCTTTTGGCTGCTGCGTGCTCTCTTTTTATAACCAATACAAAAATAAAAATAAAAATTAAATTGTTTATGTCTGATATTTTACCCAAGTTAATAAAATTGATAAATTTATCACTTGAGTTGCCACAAGCCTTACTGCACTCAAGGGACTAAATACACCACCACCAATGCTATTCTGTAGATTACAAAGCCTAAAACATAAAAACAGGAATATGAACTTTGATGGCGAAGAAATAATTACAAAAATAAAATGAAAGTGTCAATGACACTGTAGCTCAACTTGTCAAGACAAAGACATGTACATGTATAGTATGTGACACAGCAATGACAAACATCTAGGTAATGACCTGATAACAAAGGTACATATAAAGTATTGTAACGGTCTGTACATAAATACTGACCGTTGCCTATAACAAATGTATAGGTAAAGTATTGTAAAGGTGGGTGACAGTCAGATGCTAAATAGAAAAGAAATCTTTGAGTCCCAGAGTGGGTCTGACTGAACCCCAAAATATTTGTTCTCATAGCACAGTGATAACAAAGGCACCCCAAAACACACTCGTTCCTGTCCCAAGGTGAAAACAAAAGTACTCAAGAAGTTTTGTGAAGATCAGTTCATAAATACGAGCTGTATAGAACTTGTGACAAAAAACTGATTGGACCTAATTTCGGTACAAAATGGCCACTGGCAGCCATCTTGAATTTTGGACCGTACCCAGAAACACTCATTCTCATCCCAAGGAGATAACAAAGGTACCCAAGAAGTTTTGTGAAGATCGGTTCATAAATACAGCCTCTACCCTGAGCCGTATTGACATGTGTGCTTACATTGTGTAAGTAGCACTGAATAAATCAAAGTTCATCTAATTTGCATAATTTCTGCACGAAAAAAAACCCCTTACAATATGTGATGTATTCCATGTTACTAAACATTCATACAAAAATTTATTAAAATCAGAACTTTCATACAGAAGTTCTATACAAAAGACTGATTGCACTAATTTTGGTACAAAATGGCTGCTGGTGGCCATCTTGAATTTCGGACCACACCCAAAAACACTCGCTCTCATCCCACGGTGATAACAAAGGTACCCAAGAAGTTTCGTAAAGATTGGTTCATAAATATGGCCTCTAGTCTGAGCTGTATAGAAGTTGTGTACAAAAAACTGATTAGACCTAATTTCGGTACAAAATGGCCACTAGCAGCCATCTTGAATTTTAGACCGCACCCAGAAACACTCGTTCTCGTCCCAAGGTGATAACAAAGGTACCCAAGACATTTCGTGAAGATCAGTTCATAAATACAGACTCTAGTCTGAGCCGTATTGACATGTGTACTTACTGTGTGTAAGTCGCACTGAAAAAATCAAAGTTCATCTAATTTGCATAATTTCTGCACGAAAAAAAAACCTGTATTATATGTGATGCATCCCATGGTACTAAACATTCACACAAAAAAATTATTCAAATCAGGGCTTTCATATGGAAGTTCTGTGCAAAAATCTGATTGCACCTAATTTTGTACAAAATGGCTGCCATCGGCCATCTTGAATTTCGGACCGGACCCCAAAACACTCGTTCTCGTCCCACGGTGATACCAAAGGTACCCAACAAGTTTCGTAAAGATCGGTTCATAAATGCGGCCTCTAGCCCGAGCCGTATTGGCATTTGCACTTACAGTGCTGAAAGTAACCCCAAAAAACATCAAAATTAGTCTAATTTGCACAATTTACGTACGAGAAAAAAACCCGTATTATATGTGATGTATCCCATGGTACTAAACATTCATACAAAAAATTATTCAAATCAGAGCTTTCATATGGAAGTTCTGTACAAAAAACAGATTTCTGCATCGTCGGTACAAAATGGCAGCTGGCAGCCATCTTGAATTTCGGACCGCACCCAAAAACACTCGTTCTCATCCCACGGTCATAACAAAGGTACCCAAGAAGTTTCGTAAAGATCGGTTCATAAATACGGCCTCCAGCCCGAGCCATAGCAGCTTGGCACTTACAGCTCTGAAAGTAACACTAAATAAATCAAAGTCAGTCTAATTTGCATGATTTACGCACGAGAAAAAAACCCGTATTATATGTGATGTATCCCATGGTACTAAACATTTATACAAAACTTTATTCAAATCAGAACTTTCATACAGAAGTTCTGTACAAAAAACTGATTTTTGCATCATCGGTACAAAATGGCCACTGGCAGCCATCTTGAATTTCGGACCACACCTAAAAACACTCGTTCCCGTCCCAGGGTCATAACAAAGGTACACAAGAAGTTTCGTAAAGATCGGTTCATAAATACGACCTCTAGCCCGAGCCATACCCAATTGTTGACGTACGGACAGACGGCCAGACGGACAGACGGACGGACGGACAGACGGACGATGGACGACGGGCCATGACAATAGCTCAAATTTGACTTCGTCAAAGTTGGGCTAAAAATGACCACCCATATGAAATTTCACAAAAAAAGTCCTGAGAAACAGAAGATCTACTTAAGATCTGCACCATTCTCTCTTTTTATAACCAACGCAAACTTAAAAAAATAAAAATTAAATGGTTTATGTCTGATATTTTACCCAAGTTAATAAAATTGATAAATTTTGTCCCTTGAGTGCAACTAGGCTGTGCAATGCTTAAGCATTACAAAGCCTTCTTGCACTCAAGAGATGAAATACACCACCCCCATGCTATATTCTGTAGATTATGAAGCCTAAAATACAAAACAAACCAAGCACATGAACTTTTGATGGCAAAGAAATAATTACAAAAAATAATAGAAAGTGTCAATGACACTGTAGCTCAACTTGACAAACTTGAACTTGGTAAGTTATAAATGAAATGGCAAAATTGAAGATCATTGGTACCAATGTCATTTTTTTTGCCAGTGGCAACATTTTTTGACAGAAACCGAAGAAAATCGATAGCTCCCATCTTGAGGCCTCCCCAAACAAGCATGCCAGGTTTCAAAGCAATCCGATCATAAATGTGCCCTGTAGGGTGTATAAAAGGGATATATTGTGGTCTGACTAGACTAAATTCTAAGAACGTTGGCTGTGGCAACATTTTTTGACAGAAATGGAAGAAAATCGATAGCTCCCATCTAGAGGTCACCGTAAATAAGCATACCAGGTTTCAAAGCAATCTAATCATAAATGTGCCCTGTAGGGTGAGCCAAAGGGAAATATTGTGGTCTGACTAAACTAAGTTCTAAGAATTTTGGCTGCGGCAACATTTTTTGATGGAAATTGAAGAAAATCGATAGCTCCCATCTAGAGGTCACCCCAAACAAGCATGAAAGGTTTCAAAGCAATCCGATCATAAATGTGCCCTGTAGAGTGTGCCAAAGGGAAATATTGAGTCTTCTGACTAAACTAAGTTCTAAGAACGTTGGCCGCGACAACATTTTTTGACAGAAATTGCAGAAAATCGATAGCTCCCATCTAGAGGTCTCCCCAAACAAGCATACCAGGTTTCAAAGCAATCTGATCATAAATGGGCCCTGTAGGGTGTGCCAAAGGAAAATATTGAGGTTTGACTAAACTAAGCCTCACGAACGTTGGCCGTGGCAACATTTTTTGCCGGAAATTGAAAAAAATCGATAGCTCCCATCTAGAGGTCACCCTAAATAAGCATAGCAGATTTCAAAGCAATCAAATCATAAATGTGCCCTGTAGGGTGTATAAAAGGGAAATATTGTGGTTTGACTAAACTAAGTTCTAAGAACGTTGGCCGCGGCAACATTTTTTGACGGAAATTGAAGAAAATCGATAGCTCCCATCTAGAGGTCATCCCAAACAAGCATGCCAGGTTTCAAAGCAATCCGATCATAAATGTACCCTGTAGGGTGTGCCAAAGGGAAATATTGAGTCTTCTGACTAAACTAAGTTTTAAGAACGTTTGCATCGGCAACATTTTTTGACAGAAGTTGAAGAAAATCGATAGCACCCATCTAGAGGTCTCCCCAAACAAGCATACCAGGTTTCAAAGCAATCTCATCATAAATGTGCCCTGTAGGGTGTGCCAAAGGGAAATATTGAGGTCTGACTAAACTGAGTTCTACGAACGTTGGCCGTGGCAACATTTTTTGCCGTAAATTGAAGAAAATCGATAGCTCCCATTTAGAGGTCACCCTAAATAGCAATCAAATCATAAATGTGCCCTGTAGGGTGTGCCAAAGGGAAATATTGTGGTTTGACTAAACTAAGTTCTAAGAACGTTGGCCGCGGCACCATTTTTTGACGGAAATTGAAGAAAATCGATAGCTCCCATCTAGAGGTCACCCCAAACAAGCATGCCAAGTTTCAAAGTAATCTGATCATAAATGCGACCTGTGAGGTGTGCCAAAGGAAATTGTGGACGTACGTACAAACGTACTAACATACTAACGTACGTACGTACGCCGACGGACGAGAAGTGATGGCAATAGCCCAGCTTGACTTAGTCAAGTTGAGCTAAAAATGATATAAAAAAAAGGCCACCCAGATGCAATTTTACAAAAAATGGCCTGAGAAACATAAGATCTACATTGTGGGGCCTTACGATTCCTCATTGGAATGATCTTGACAAGCACATTCTAATGAGGGAGGGTTGGGTGGGGGGTGTCATAAACTATGTTTTTGATGCAAAAACTTGCACACGAATGACTTGGAAAATGAAAGTTTTCAGGTTTTGCCTCAACAACATAGCTTATGATCCTCATTGGAATGATCTCAAGCTCATTCTAATGAGGGAGTCATCAATTATGTTTTTGAGGCAACAGTTTTAAAAATAATGCAATCTGAATGGAGATTTTTGTGAATAGCAGTGACAGGATGAGGCTTCTGCATTAGATAAAGGCATAATTATGAGACTAACCGGCAGCGCTAATGAACAAGAACATGTGATTTCAGAGTTGAGATTAATATATGTTCCAAGATGTGGAGTTCCCAAGAGTACAATTTCAGTCACCTGGTATTTTGTTCTGTAATCCTGTATCTCCATCTGGTGTTGACGATGTTGTTTTCTCAGCTGCTCCAACTGCTTCTGTAACAAACTCTGATCCTGTGAAATTCTTTCCAGCTCAGCTGCATCATTTGGATTCATATCCTGACCATTCTTTTTTGCCTAAAATATATCAGTTGTATCTCATAATGGTATTTTCTTATAACAAAATCATATTTCCACTAGTACAAGTGAAAACATCTAGACAAAATACAAATCTGTATTAACCCTTTACCTAACATGAAAAGCAGACGACACTTGCAAAAAAAATTCTTGAATAATAAATTTTTTTCATTTTTTGTCTCAAAAACATAGGTTATGACCCCTCATTAGAACAAGCTATATGAGCTCGTTCCATGGAAGGGTCATAACCTATGTTTTTGAGACAAAAAATGAAATGAAAGTGTCAATGACACTGTAGCTCAACTTGTCAAGACATGTACATGTATAGTATGTGACACAGCAATGAAAAACTTCTGGGTAATGACCTGATAACAAAGGTACATATAAAGTATTGTAACGGTCTGTACATAAATACTGACCGTAGCCTGTAACAAATGATTAGGTAAAGTATTGTAAAAGTGGGTGACAGTCATATGCTAAACTAGAAAAGAAATCTTTGAGTCCCAGTGTGGGTCTGACTGAACCCCAAAATATTTGTTCTCATAGCACAGTGATAACAAAGGCACCCCAAAACACACTCATTCCTGTCCCAAGGTGAAAACAAAGGTACCCAAGAAGTTTCGTGAAGATCAGTTCATAAATACGAGCTGTATAGAAGTTGTGACAAAAAATTGACTGGCCTTAATTTTGGTAAAAAATGGCCACTGGCAGCCATCTTGAATTTTGGACCGCACTCAGAAACACTCGTTCTCGTCCCAAGGTGATAACAAAGGTACCCAAGAAGTTTCGTGAAGATCGGTTGATAAATACAGCCTCTAGCTCGAGCCGTATTGACATGTGCACTTACAGTGTACAAGTAGCACTAAATAAATAAAAATTCATGTAATTTGCATAATTTCTGCACGAGAAAAAAACCTGTACTATATGTGATGTATTCCATGTTACTATACATTCATACAAAAATTTATTCAAATCAGAACTTTCATACAGAAGTTCTGTACAAAAGACTGATTGCACTAATTTTGGTACAAAATGGCTGCTGGTGGTCATCTTGAATTTCGGACCACACCCAAAAACACTCGTTCTCATCCCACGGTGATAACAAAGCTACCCAAGAAGTTTCGTAAAGATCGGTTCATAAATACGGCCTCTAGCCTGAGCTGTATAGAAGTTGTGTACAAAAACTGATTAGACCTAATTTAGGTATAAAATGGCCACTGGCAGCTATCTTGAATTTTGGACCCCACCCAGAAACACTCGTTCTCGTCCCAAGGTGATAACAAAGGTACCCAAGACGTTTCCTGAAGATCGGTTCATAAATACAGACTCTAGCCCGAGCCGTATTGACATATGTACTTACTGTGTGTAAGTAGCACTGAAAAAATCAAAGTTCATCTAATTTGTATAATTTCTGCACGAAAAAAACCCCTGTATTATATGTGATGTATCCCATGGTACTAAACATTCACACAAAAAAATATTCAAATCAGCGCTTTCATATGGAAGTTCTGTGCAAAAATCTGATTGCACCAAATTTTGTACAAAATGGCTGCCATAGGATTCCTGAATTTCGGACCGGACCCAAAAACACTCGTTCTCGTCCCACGGTGATAACAAAGGTACCCAAGGAGTTTCGTAAAGATCGGTTCATAAATACGGCCTCTAGCCCGAGCTGTATTGGCATTTACACTTACAGTGCTGAAAGTAACACCAAAAAACATCAAAGTTAGTCTAATTTGCATAATTTACGGACGAGAAAAAAACCAGTGTTATATGTGATGTATCCCATGGTACTAAACATTCATACAAAAAATTATTCAAATCAGAGCTTTCATATGGAAGTTCTGTACAAAAAACAGATTTCTGCATCGTCGGTACAAAATGGTGGCTGGCAGCCATCTTGAATTTCGGACCGCACCCAAAAACACTCGTTCTCGTCCCACGGTCATAACAAAGGTACCCAAGAAGTTTCGTAAAGATCGGTTCATAAATACGGCCTCTAGCCCGAACCGTATCCAATTGTTGACGGACAGACGGACGACGGGCCATGGCATAAGCTCAAATTTGGCTTCGCCAAAGTTGAGCTAAAAATTGGCTTTACCATGCATGGTGGAATGGTTAGAAGCAGAGTTTTTGTATGATGAGGAAATAATGATGGAAATAAATAGAGGATATGGAATGAGTATTTTTCTCATATAATATTTATGAAACGAGTCTAAGAATTTTCTGTTTTGGTGAGCCTCTGGTGAGCCCAAATGGAAAATTCGGACGAGTTTCATAAATATTATATGAGAAAAACACTCATTTCATATTCTATTTATCATATAACACACACACGCACAAATTAGCCACTTAGTATGACTTTTTAACCCATCACCTAACTTGAGTTGCAGACGGCACATGGAAAAAACATCCTCGTATAACTAAAAATTTTCTTTTTTTCTTCCAAAACATAGGTTATGACCCCTGAATGGAACGAGCTCGTCGAGCTTGTTCCAATGAGGGGTCATAACCTATGTTTTGGAAGCAAAAAGTGAAAATATAAACAAAAATGAATGGTGTTTTTCTTGTAGGTAAAAGATTAATACAATATAACCCACCCTAAATAGGACAGATAACGTAAATTCTCCCTACTGAAATTATGCAAATGTGACCCAGTTGTATTTAGTTTAGCCAAACAAATTGTCCAGTTTTGAAACTGACCAATGAAAGCTCCCAACTCTAATTATGCAAATTATGAAAATGTGGCCCAGTTGTATTTTGTTCAGCCAATCAAATTGTCCAGTTTTGAAATTGATCAATGAAATTGACGGAAGGCTTTATTTATCACAGATTAATATGAAAACACAAGAGGCCCCATGGGGCCTGAAGCGCTCATCTTGTACAGAACACAATTTAAACAGAGTCCAAGAATGAGTCTACATTAAGCAAGCCATCTCCAAAGGCTACACTGTCAATCATTGAGTCCCTCAGGAGTGACAAAAATAATCTGGGCATCATGCCTTTTCTTCAGTTGATCATAAGTAAAATGTACAGCTCTCCTATGAAGTCCCTTGATACAACCTATGTGGATTAATCTTAGTACCTCTAGAGGGTACTGAATACAAAATTTTTAATTCTTCAGCAAAATGGCCAATTCCGGCTCCCATAGAGAGCCCAAATATTAACCCAGGCTCTTGATTTGAACACAGTTAAATCTGACTTCCCTAGAGATGTTGTGTACCGAATATGAAAGCATTCTGACTGTTGGATCTGAAGAAGAGAAATTGTAAAGAAATTTCTTCGAATAGCACTAAGTTCAAATTTGGGCTACCATAGCGAGCCCAAATATTAACCTATGGATCCGATTTGAACAAACTTGAATCTGCCCCCACCCCCCCCCCCCCCCCCCCCCTAGAGATGTTGTATACCAAATGTGAAAGCACTCTGACAAGTGACTCTGAAGAAGAAGATTTTTGAAGAAATTCTCTCATATTGTACTAAGTTAAATTTCATGTTCCCATATGGAGCCCAAATATTAACCTAGGCACTCAAATTGAACAACCTGGAATCTGACCCCCCTAGAGATATTGTATACCAAATATAAAAGCATTCCGACTGGTGGGTCTGAAGAAGAAGATTTTTAAAGAAATTTCCTCATATTGCACTAAGTAAAAATTTGGGCTACCATAGTGAGCCCAAATATATACCTAGGGGTCTGGTTTGAACAAACTTGAATCTGACCCCCATAGAGATGTTGCATACCAAATATCAAAGCATTCTGACTGATGGATCTGAAGAAGATTTTTTTAAATTACCCTCCATATTGAACAAAGATAAAATTTGGGCTTCCGTAGGAAGCCCAAATATTAACCTAGAGACTTGGTTTGAACAATCTAGAATCTGACCCTCATAACAATGATGTATACCAAATATTAAAAGATTCTGACTGGTGGTTCTGAAGAAGAAGATTTTCAAAGACTATTCCCCATATTACCCTATGTTAAACTTCTGGCTCCTGTAGAGAGCCCAAGTATGAACCAATGAGCTTTATTTCAACAAACTTTTATCTGACCCCCCTATGAATGCTGTATACCAAATATCAAAAGATTCTGATGATTGGTTCTGGAGAAAAGATTTTTTAAAATTTTTGCAAATATGCTGACTCAGCATTTTTTCGATGCCCATTACAGAACACCCTAACATAACCGATGGCAATTTTTTTTTACCATTCAATTCTACTGGTCATAAGGATACTTCATACCAAATAAAAGCTCTCTGTTCCATGGGGTTTGGGAAATATGGGCGTTTGAAAATATTTCTATTTTTAGCTCCCAGGGTTCCCATGGGGATGCAGGAATTTTTTTTTTGCATGGGTCAAGTACTTATGACCCAATACTACCACAAACCAAATTTGGTTCATACCGGACCTTCGGTTCAAAAAATAGAAATTTTGGGCGGGGCCAAAAATCTTACCCCTCCAATTACAAAGCCAAATATTACTTCACGAACTTCGTTTGAACAAACTTGATTCTACACCTCATATGGAAGCTCCATAGCAAATATCAAGTCATTGTACACACTAGTTCTTGAGAAGAAGATTTTTTAAATATTTTGAAGCATTTTCCCCCACTCCCTCCCTATGGGGCTGGGCATGCTGAGTTGAACAAAAATGAAATGCCCCTTTGGGACCATCACTCACACAAACTTTCACTTGAATTGGCCCAGTGGCTTTGGAGGAGAAGACCAAAACATGGTGTTGATGGACGACGGACGGGAAGCAATGAGATTAGCTCAGCTTGACTTTGTCAAGATGAGCTAAAAATATCAAATGTTTTAAAGTGAACAAAACGGACGAGTCATATGATAAATAACAATAAGGTGATGAAGAGAAGAAAGAGGAGAGTTAAACTGACAATTCATTGAAAACTGAAATTCAGAATCGTAAACAGTGATTCGTCATTGTGGGAGAAGAGATAGTTCAACTATCCAAACATTATGGCTTGCAGGGATTGTGGGGAATCAGGGATGTTCGGAACGCTCAACTAGGAGAGGAGGAAACTTCAGTCTTTGTGAAGAGCATTAGAAACAATAATATTGTTAACTGGTAGAGTATGGAAGCCCATATTTGGACTTTACTCTGAAGTGCAGGTGCTGCCACGAAAGGCTTCATATTCTCAGGATATACTTTGTATTATCTTTGAAGTGAAATTATTCAGTCTGTATGGATTTGCCTTCTTACAATTTATGGGAGAGTGCCTGTAGGCACTCTCCCATAAAATGTAACAAGGCAAAGACACATGATCAAGTTTTGCCAAGCAAAAATAATTCCGCACTCCATCAGTTAAACAAGAGCTGTTGCTAAAGGCAATTTTAACCCCACTGCTTTGCTGGAAAGATTAAGCAGAAATGAATAAAAAGCAAAGTAAGGACATAACTCTTGAAAAATGTTTTTAACATGCGCATGAAGGACCCCTCATACCAAATTTCACCGACATCCATCCACTCACTGGTTAGATATTGCTGCAGACAGATGGATGCATGGATAGGCGGATGCAGAGATGGATGCACAGGCAGATACATGTAATTGAGTTTAAGTACTTATGAGGTTGGCAAACACGAGGGGGTTTTGTGATAAATGTGCAAACCAAACATGAAAGAAATCAATTGATCCAGTGGAAGTTAATTTAAACCAAAAACTTCCAAGTCCTGCAAATGACCATGGCCTTGGGGGATGTTGGAGTATACACAACAGAGGATCTCGGTAAGAAGCCTGAAAATAAGCAATCTGTCATTTGCAGAATGAGGTCCCCAAAGGATGAATGTACTGATGCTATCCCAAACAATGGGCCAACGTATCCTCTGGGTACCTCTTTCTGTTTAGGTTTGAGACCTTATTCAGATTGAGGTTCACAGAGGGTACATTTAGTGATGCTACCCTGCTGTGCATGGTAGCATCACCCTCTGGGGACCTCATTTTGCAGATGACCGTTTGCTTATTTTCTAGCTTGCTGGGTGATGAAGATGCATACCAAAAATGGAATCAATCCACGGCAACTGTGATAATTTGGAGAGAGCTGAGAAACTTGAACCAAACTGTAACTCAAATAAAAGCTGGCCTGGCATTTTAAGGAGAGCAACTTTTTCGCTCACATACTGCTTGCCTTAAAAAAATTAAGGAGGGCGAAAACTAGCCCTCCTGGCCTTAGAAAATAATGATTACCATAAAAGCTGATTCCTAAAACCCACATCTTTTCAGATCTCTGCTATGTTAGTGGTCCGTGTAAGACGGTCACACTGCCTCTCCCACACCTCCAGGCCTTGCTGAAGCCCGGAGGTGTGGGGAGGGGCAGTGTAGCCGTCTCACAGAGACTACCTTGTTAGTAGCACCAATTAAAGTGTACAAACCTCACATGGCAGAATTCATTAATAGTAAATGTTCATTTTGCCACTTTTAGATTTTGTAAGCTTGAGATTTAATTGCTCTCTTAGGCCATGTAAGGGGAGCGATGTTTAGACCTCCTGCATTTTTAAGATTGTCAGGCCTATAAAAGTTCCACCATCGAAATTGAGCAGATTTGTGACACTGTTTCCACAACTATAATCAATGTACATGTAGCCTGGTACCTGTAAGACGTTCTTTGTTCTTCTAAAGTCTTTACTGTCTATGTAGGCAGTAGGTATCACAATTTATAAGCACACTATGCAACCAATAAAGACAAAAAGATATTTTTCAAGCACTTCCAAGACCGTTTCCAAAAATGTTTGTTTTTCAAGCACTTTAAATGGTCCTGGACTTTCAATTATAAAATTCAGGCCCTTTCAAATATCTATTTGAAACCTGCTAACCTCATTACATGTAAACATAAACATTACAATGCAAATAATTCCATTATAGAGAAAAATAATATGTCAAAAACTTATCGTAAATGTTGATACTTTTGACCAATGGGCAACAGAAAAATGCTAGCTGACTGATAAACAAACTAAATTCCTAGTGTGTTAAAATATATTTTTTTTAAGTTACTTACCCAAGGACACAAGTGGGGATCGATTCATGGACCTTTTGACTTGAAGTTTAACCCTTTACCCAACGAGTTGGCCGCATCCGCCCACGTAATATGCAAATTCAGCAGATGAAAAAAAATTATTTTTCACAAAATTTCAACAAAACCATATCATGTGACCCCTCGTTGGAACGAACTCGTTCCAACAAGGGGTCACATGATATGGTTTTGTTGAAATTTTTTGAAAAATTTGAAAAAAGGATATTTAAAATAATAATGAATTTTGATAATGTTTGCGTTGGGTAAAGGGTTAATGCCATAACCACTGAGCCACCGCACTCCCTGGCATTTCAATATCTTTCCCAATCTTTATTCCTATCTGGATGTTACCATTGAATCTCAACAAGAAAATCATGGTAAGGCCCCACAAAGTAGATCTTCTGTTTCGCAGGCCATTATTTGTAAAATTGCATGCGGGACAGCGTTTTTTTATTTTATTTTTTATTTCTGTAATTATTTCTTTGCCATCAAAAGTTCATAGCATGGCTTATGTTTTAGGCCTCATAATCTACAGAATAGCATAGGAGGTGGTGTATTTTGCCCCTTGAGCGCAAGAAGGCTTTGCAATGCTTCAGCATTGCAAAGCCATCTTGCACTCAAGGGACAAATTTATAAATTTTATTTAACTTTGGTAAAATATCAGGAATAAACCATTTAATTTTGATTTTTTTAAAGTTTCCATTGGTTATAAAAAGAGAGCATGCGGCAGCCAAAAGGACCATGCGGGAGGGCCTGAGAAACAGTTTTTTTATTTTTTTTAAGCCTAAGTATAGAAAACATAAACAAATTACTCAGTTCCTACCTGTCGATTTCTTGCATTTATCGCTTTTTTAGTTCTTTTTATTTTAGCAATCTGTTGCTCAAAAAACTTCATTTGCACATCAAGAAACTGCGCCCTTTTATTCAACCAGTCTTCGTACTTGCGGTGTTTTCCTTCAGCTTCTGGACCGGTCTCTTCTACAAAATTGGGAGACAATTCAGATTGTGTATTCTATAATCTTATTAGTCATTTCAATTCCTTCCTTAACAATTAACCCTTTACCTAACATGAAAAGCAGACGACACTTGCAAAAAAATTTCTTGAATAACTATTTTTTTTCATTTTTTTGTCTCAAAAACATAGGTTATGACCCCTCGTTGGAACGAGCTCGTTGAGCTCGTTCCAACCAGGGGTCATAACCTATGTTTTTGAGACAAAAAATGAAAAAAATAATGAAAATTAATTGGCGATTTTTTAGAATAGCGCTGGCCGGTTTTGGCCGTTACGTTGGGTAAAGGGTTAAACGTGTAGCAAAAATGTTTTAAAATCTCCTGACCTTTAACTGTTTGCATGCTGCTGGCAGATATTCCTGCCCAGCACAGGGTTTCTCTTGTCACTGAAATAAGTATAATTTGGGCACATTTATATATTTTCCTCCTACAAACTCTATGGATTTTTCCACCAATGATTTCTTGAGTTAAATTTAGAATAATTTTTCATCAAATCTAGTCATGGCTGCTTCATAGCAGCCATGACTAGACTTGATGAAAAATATCTTGAAAATACTTTGCAGACCTTCAAAAACTCTTCAAACAATCAGAAACTGCGTAGAACTGTGCTCAAAGATAGCTTGCTGATTTGGGACAGTTTTTTTCGAGAGGGTTCCATTAATTGTTCTGAAATCTGTCTGTGCCATGATACACATGTGCCACGCATGCCACAAAGTCGAAGCACAGCTGAACAGTTTTTCTCAATGTGATGACAAGAACAAGATATGACATATTTATGTACATATGTAGTGTGTATGTACAAAGGTGAGTCTGCACGTGCATATGTACATGGCAGAAACCCTAGGATTTGCAGAGCTTCAAAACTGAATTTCATTCAATCCTGCGGATTTGATTTAGCCCCGTCGAACTGATTCTGAAATTTTCGAAATGTTGAGATATTCTCAAAAATCCTACCTAGTGTCACCTGTGCAGGAGGCAAGATGTTAGAAGAAGACTTCAAAGAGATTCTGCTTCAGAGAATACTTAGTTTCCATTTGGGAATATTCCACTTTTTGATTGCTTTAACTAAACAGATGAGTAATGTTTGAATATACTTCAGTGGCGATTGACAATATTATGCTGTAAGGAGGTACAACTTGGAGCACGGTGAGAGTCAGTTCAAGATTTGATTAAAAATCTCTGCCTGATTCGATTTGATACAGAATCTGAAATTAGCAGAGCTCAACAGAACCAATTCCTATACAGTGGAACCCACTTAATTGTATATCCCTGTTAACTGAATATAATTTTCAAACACAAAACCATTTACCATATCTTCAGTACAAATTTGATCTGTTAATTGCATATGGGTTGTAGAGTAAACTCCTGTTAATTGTATATAAATTTTTGTAATATGTCGAAAAAATTACTGTGACATGCACCAAATTCCCCTTATTTATCAACCTTTTTGGCCTCACTACATCCAATACAGGCATTTATTCTATTATATCTTGTTTGACAGAGCTCTAATCCACTCTCTTCAATCTGACTATGGAGTCGAATTTTAATATCTATGTTCATTTAACCCAGTAGAGTTCAGGAATGATGTTAATGATCTCTATTTACTGGTATAGAATTGTACAGTGTTGGGCACACCGTTTTTCTACATGAATTGAGTTACGCTAATGGTGTAGTTAGACAGTGATAAAAGTGCACTTACTCAGCACGCTATAACTTCAAAATAGTGCACAATATAGTGACAGGACTTCTAGTTTCAACTGTGCACTACATGACAGGGATAACTTTGTTTATTTTCTGGTGTATAAGGTAACATACTTCTGCACAATGGTAATCGTTTATCAGGGCTTATATTTCGTCTAAATTTGTGAGAATCCATTTCGATTCTCGTGAAAATGGTTGCGAGAATCCATACCTACTATGAGTGTCCCAGGATCCCATGACGCCACCATGGTTGAACCACTGTTGTATACTGATAACACATGTTAACCTTTTATCCAACACACCTTTTTAATTTTTAAAACTAAATTTGATAATTTATAAACAATAAATAATAAATAAATGATAAAATAATTAAATGAACAACATTTACCAATAAAATCTTACAAATATGGCTGTCGTTGGAACCGGCTCAATGAGCCGGTTCCAATGACAGCCATATTTGTAAGATTTTATTGACAAAGTGTCAGGATATTTCAGCTCATGTTAGCCTTCTATTGGTTAATTCGTTGCCGCTGTGTTAGTTAAAGGGTTAAACTGACTAAATTTTTTTCACGCGAATCCTAGAAGAGGTGCAGCAAGAATCTACATGGATTCTCGTCGGCTTTATTGCGTGAATCTTTGCGAGAATCGATTCTCAGATTCTCATCGAAATATAAGCCCTGGTTTATACACAAGGTGCCCATTTTAGAGGCATTGGTTACCAGGTGCTACTTTATCAGTATATTTATTTATTGGTGTTTACGGTCACATACTTCTGCACAATGGCTAATCATGAACACAGCATGAAGATAAAGTCAAGGTCAGTCAATTGTTTATACCCAATGTTGCCTATCTTAGAGGACTCACATCCCAAGCATTAGTGACTGGGTCCTATTTTACCAGTGAAACGGACCCTGTTTACCACAGTAAACAAGCACTGCTTCACTTCCCGCGGGTATATTTTATCAGTAAACCAGAACTTTCGGGTCCTATTTTATCAGTAAAAGCTTGTTAACGAAAATAAACAAGAACTGCTTCACTTCCTAGGGTTCCCACTGGAAAATTTTTGCTATTTTAACACCCTTAAGTAGTGTAGAGAAATAACAAATCTACAGCGGAGGTAGATTTTCTACACAACAGCCATTTACATTGCCTGAAAAAAGGATGAGAAGTACCAGCTATCCAACAGGTTATAGACCACAACAGGATCCCAATTCATTAATGCAGTTTTCTCTGAATAACCTAATTTTGTAATTTTATTATATGATAAAATCTGGTAATTTAATTGACTAAAACACTCATCAGAAATGTTGATATACTCCAGTATTGCTGATGTATTCTATTTTTATCAAAAATGAATTGATATTTCACTGTTCCATCATTGTTGTCTATAAATATCGCAGGTACAGTACATGGAGAGTGGATTGTAACTAAATCACCCACGGAGTGGAGTTATCACCCAAGCTATAACTTTCAAATTTTGTACATATCGACAAAAACACAAACAATGTTTCAGCCAATGGACCTTTGGGTTTAACCCAGAGGTCCATTGGCTGAAACTTTGCTTGTGCTGGTTATGCTTTGCAACAAATTTGCAATTATTGCTTGGGTGGAATCTCCACTCTGCGGGTGATTTATTGATAATACACTCTCCACGCACTGTAGGTTAATATAATGATTCCAAATACCTGTTTGAGATAAAGATAGAAATGGTATTTCGAATTTGTTCCTTCAATTTCTCAGTTCCAATGTTTAGGAACTGTATTTATTTTTTACTGGAGTTTAACAACCGATTCTCAAACATACTTACTCCACACAAGCTAGCATTGGCTGAAGGCAGGTGCAACATCAACGTGTATTATGCCTTAGTACACAGTCACTGTGCCCCTATGTGGGCAATCAGGATTAAGTGCCATGCCCAAGGACACAACGCAGTTACCCCTGGAGGGGATCAAACCATGGACCTCTTGGTGTGAAGTTCAATGCTGTAACCACCGAGCCATTGTTAGGCCACAGCATAGTAAAATATCCTATCACAGACCATAATGACTCGAGGACAAAATGCATCGAAAACTGTCTTCCAACCTTTGAGAAAATGGCAGCCTCAATGTTAAATATGTCATCAGTAAATGAAATTATTATGATATTCTATTATAGAAAGCATGATCGTGATTTCTGGAGTTCAAAGAAGGTCTGCTAACTGATTCGACAAGAAGACATTCAGAAAAGCTTGGAGATTGCAGTTGCCCTTTCAGACAACTTGTATTTACATCAATTTGCCTTTTACATAATCGAATTAGGCAACAAATTGCTCATTGGTATTCAGCAACTTAAAATTCATGCAAGAATCAGAATTTGATGCTCGCAAAGTTAATTTGACTCTAGTTCAAGATTTTGAAAGTGTCCTTAAAGGCCTGACAAATTCTTGTTTTTGCTCCCTCATAATAAGGTAACAACACCTTGACTTAACGGTGGTGTCCAGTGAAGTCTTGGCTGCCTAAATAGGCAGCCAAGGCTTCACTAGAAACCACTGACGGTGTAATTTTCATCAGCAAGATCACCTTAAGCCTGCATATGGAACATGTTCTCCATTTGAGACAAGAAAACTCACCAAACTTGACCCTAGGCCCTTTGGGGTCTAAATCTTTACAGTTATTTATTTATTTATTTATTGGTGTTTAAGGTCACGTACTTATGCACAATGGCTAATCATGACCATGACAGTTTTACGGATGGAGGAAGCTGGAGAACCCGGAGAGAACCACTGAGCAACGATGAGCAGCTGCCAGCTCCCCAACATCGTAACTCCACATTGCAGCACAGGCAGGGTTAGACTGGTTGAAGACATGTGCACCATCGACGTGCAGTACGCCTTAGTATACAGCATTATCGTGCCCCCATGTGGACAATCAGGGTTAAGTGCCTTGCCCATGGACACAACGTGGGAGTCTGAATCGATCGCTCAGATGGTCACCCACCCGAGGACTATCCGGGCTTACGTTGCTTAACTTCAGTGATCTGATGAGAACCGGTTACCAAAATCTTTACAGTAAATATATAAAATGAAGTTTATTATAGATTATTTACTGGTGGCACTGACAAGGTTATAACAGTGCTTTAAAATTTCAGATTATTTAAGAACTGAAAACTGACAAATTTTAAGTCCCGGTCAGTCATCAGTAATTTATTTATTTATTTATTGGGGTTTAACAACACTTTTGACAGCCAAGGTCACCTTGTGTCGGGCAGTTTTATGGGTGGAAGAAATCGGAGTACCCAGAGAGAACCACCGAAGTTCAATGCTGTAACCCCGGAGCCAGTGCACTCCCATCAGTCATCAGTAAAACATATCAATTTCTAAACATCACTGTAAAGTATATCACTAAGTTCCCCTTTGCACACAGCACCACTGTGCCCCCACGTGGGCAATCAGGATTAAACGCCTTGCCCAACGGCACAACACAGTTACCCCTGGCAGAGATTGAACCGTGGCCCTTTTGGTTTGAAGTTCAATGCCGTAACCACTGAGCCACTGCACACCCATCAATCATCAGTAAAACATATCAATTTCTAAACATCACTGTTAAAGTATATATCACTACACTCAAACTCTCGTGATAAAAAGAATCTGTAAAAAAATGTCATGAATATTCTGTCAGGGAGATCTCATTTTCAAAACCTGAAAATTTAATATTACCTGGTGGAGGAGGTGGTGGTGGCGGCATAGCAAGTGTAGGACCAAACATGTGTGGTGGTGGTGGTGGTTGCCCTGGAAGTGATGGTGGCCCTGGAAGAGGTGGCTGTCCTGGGAGAGGTGGCTGTCCTGGGAGTGGTGGCTGTCCTGGAAGAGTTGTCTGGCCTGGAAGAGTTGGCTGTCCTGGAAGAGGTGGTTGCACAGGTAATGGTGGTTGACCAGGAAGTTGTGGATGTCCAGGAGGCTGTGGGTGTCCAGTAATTTGATGTGGACTTGAAAGTGGTGGTTGTCCAGGCAAATGTGGCTGACCAGGCAACTGAGGATGTCCAGGTATCTGTGGCTGACCTGATCCTAATGGTGGGCCAGGCATATGCTGGCCTGGCCCCTGTGGTGGACCAGGAAGCTGAGGCTGCCCATGCTGAGGTAACGGTGGCTGCCCAGGAACAGGCATTCTTCCTATGAATCTTGGAAAACCCTGTTGAGTTGGAGATTCTGGCTGTACACGTGGGCCAAATGGACGCGGACCTGGAGCCGGAAGCTGCTGATCTGGAAGTTTCTGAATTTGACCACTGGTAGCTGAAAAAGATCAAACAAACATTATTGTAACTCCTTTGTAGCTGTAAATTTTTCTTTATTATTTATTGCTTTATTGGTGTTTAAGGTCACATGTTTCTGAACAATGGATCATCATCACCGTAACATGAAGATAAAGTCAAGTTTATCCAATCGTTTATATCCATGTTGCCCATTTTAGAAGACTTCCACCCCAAGCATTTGGTAAAACAGAGATGGTTTACCACAAAAAAGGGAGCGCAGTGGCTCAGTATGTAGAGGTGCAGGCTGCAAGCCGAGAGGTCCTCGGTTCGAATCCCACCTGCGGCAACTGCGTTGTGTCCTTGGGCAAGACACTTCATCTCCATTGCCTGCATGGGGGCACAGTGGTGTTGTGTACTAAGGCGTACTGCACGTCGATGGTGCACTTGTCTTCAACCAATGCTAACCCTGCTTGGGTGGAGTTAGTATGTTGGGGAGCTGACAGTTGCTCGGTGGTTCTCTCCGGGTACTCCAGCTTCCTCCACCCGTAAAACTGTCACAGTCCTGATTCTCCATTGTGCATAAATATGTGACCTTAAACACCAATAAATAAATAAATAAATAAATAAATAAATAATACCACAAAAAAGCACTGCAGGGCTTGCAAATAGGGTCGGCCGACGTCCGGGACAACCAGAAATTTTCTTGGGCAACCAAAAATGCTATTCCTTCTGCCCGACGGGCATCCAGATTTATTCTGTCCGATTTTAAAGGATAATTCTTTGAGAAAATTAAAATATAAAAACGAGCGGGAATTAATGATTAAACAACTGTTAAAATGGTTGAATATGCGTTCCTCTGGTTAGGGGAATTACTTGTCAGACAGTGGCGGCGGCTCATAAACTTCAGAAGTCGCTAGGTACATAATTCCTTTTCTGATCTATGATATTATCGATGACACGTGCTGGGATTGGTTGTCAAAAATGCACAGCTTTAAGTATTCAACAAACCTAAACAAATGGTCACCACGTCGGTACTATTTAGCCCTGTCCCACTGATACTGTTAGTAACAGGCTGACAGCTTCTCCCCCCCCCCCCCCCCCACCCCCGCCCCCCACCCCACCCCCCCCCCCCCCCCCAGTGACATTCAGGGCAAATTTTGATATTGTTCAGTAATGCTCACGAGTGGAGTCTGGTTGTATTTGAATCAATGTTCCCAGATATTGGGAATGCACCGGTATGATAAACAACAGAGAACGGCGTGACATCATATCCCTGTAGAGACAATACTATGCACTAATAATGTCCTGAACAACGATTCAAACTCAACCATTACCTTCCCAGAAATCGTTTTTCGAAAAGTGAAAGTGGATGTTGCGCTCATTCAGCATTGCAACGGTCTCTGTTGCTGATCTTCCTCTTGGTCAGGTACTTATTTATTTTTTTGTTACTGTGATCAACAAAGTGAAAAAGTGAAACGATATAATATGTTTGAGATTAGTTCTCAGTTGAGATAGTAAGTTAACGTAGCGTAGTGAACCAAGACACTTTCCTGGCCGTAATAGGGGCGGGGGGGTGGGGTACTACAGTGCCGTATCCAACGTGTCAGTTGTCATTACGCATGGCTTTTTTTTTTGCACAACTGAATCTTGATCTGTCCCTGTAACTTTTTTTTTGTTCTTGTAACTTTAGAAATTACCCTGACACTCCCCAGTTTTCCTTTGTTTATAAACCTATTTGGCCTCAGTACATCCAATACAGGCATTTTATCTATTATATCTCGTTTAACAGAGCTCAAACAAGATGTAATAGAATAAATGCTGAGTTTGTCTCTAGAATACAGGAAAGTGACACAATCCCTGTTAATTAAATACTCCTGTTAATAGAATAATTTTCATTGGCAAAGTGGCTATTCAATTAACAGGGTTCCACTGTATCGGTTTTGTTACAGTAAACTGAAGGTTTAAGCTTAATTAATGTAAAAGTCATTTCTGGCCAGTACTATTACCAAAAATCGCCATTCAGCTCTTATTTTTTGGGTGATTTTTGCCTCAAAAAAGTAGGTCATGACCCCTCATTGGATGGCGCTCCAAGTATGTTCAAGTCATGGAACATAAGCAATGTTTTGGAGGCAAAAATTGAAAATTAATAGTTATTCAGGAAACTTTCTGAAAACTCTGTTTTTGATTAGGTCAAGTTATTTTTTTTTGGAGGGGGGGAGGGGGGTTAAGACCACTTTCAACATCTTGGGCTATATCATGACCAGAGCATAGGTGTGAAATCAAGTTTAGCCAATTGTTCATACCTGCGCTGCCCACTTCAGAGGACTTCCACCCCAAGCATTGGTTTCAAGGTCCCATTTTACCAGTAAAGCAGTACTTATATACCACAGTAAACAAGCACTGCTCAACTTCCTGGGGTTCTTATGGGGAAGGTGAACAGAGAAAAGTTGATATTCATTAGAGATGTGCGATATATTGAATTTTCGATATGATATCGATATTGTTCCCATATCGAATATCGTATCGAGCGCAACTGAAATATATATCGAACCGACGATATCAGTTTCTGTTCCATAACAATAGGGGAAGTTGGGGATCCCTGTGTTACATATGCATTCCATGTTATCATGGCAGAGTGAATTAAGAGTCTGTGGTCAATGTTTTTTGAAAGGCTGGATAAAAAAAACTTGCAAGATCAAGTTATGTGACACGGTAGTAGCTTTGATAACAGAAAATACTTTGAATCTCAGATCACATATTGAACATCACCAAAAGAAAGAATTTGTAAAAACAAGGAACGATATAAAAAGTTCAGCAGAGAAACAGAAAATGGTAAGTTTTTATCTGATAACCATAGAGTATAACAACCGTTGTATATACTTGAAGTATATACAACGGGTGTTGTATATAATTATAATTTATGCGAACGACCTCTGACCTCTTTCAATTCCATTTTCATTCATTCATTCATGAAACATCGTTATATCACAGGGCAGGTTTTAATTGTACGCTTATTGCACTTTGTCAAAATCCTCTGATGGTGTCATTTCTTATTTATTTTGCTTCAATAAAGGCAACCTAAAATTCTGCTTCAAAACATTGTAGAAATTACTTGAATGTTAATAGTAATTAATATGCGGCGACTGCAAACTATTTATAGTCACGGCCTCGATCAAAAGTACTCGCGGAACTGCGCTAATTAAAAGTTCGTCTGCTCTACCTGAAAAAAAAAACACTTTGTAAAAATTGTAAACAAACGCAAAATTATTTGTTATATTGGGACTACAGCATAAAACACGGAAGAAAACTGGAACTATGTCAAAAAAAGAATAACTCTACTGAAACACCGTTTTGTTACTGTTAATAAAACAGTTGAAATTTATTTTGTTCCAGCGCAGTTGCATGATGCAAGAAGTGCAATCGCACTTTACAATCGCTGTCATCGATTTTGTAATGTAAGGGACACAACTCTAAGCGTCTTGTCCTATTTCTTTTGTCTCGTAGACTGGTTTTCTTTGGAGGCCCGTGGGAAGCATATATAAGTCGGGTAGATGCACGAGACGGGTGTCTGTTTGTTATCAGATAAAAACAATAAACATATAGTGTGTTTTTATATCTGTGTTATACAACTCGTTGAAATATGGTTTATTTTTTCTCGGCGAAGCCTTGAAAAAATAAACCATATTTCAACTCGTTGTATAACACAGATATAAAAACACACTATATGTTTATTGTCTATATATACAACAAATTGACAACATTGGATTAATCCTGTTGACAAGCCTAACTTAGATTTCAGTTGAGTTGTTTCTCTGTATTAATTTTTTTCATTTGGAGCAAAAGAGAAATTCAGGAAACTTTCGTAACGTTTGTCAATCATTCTGTTTTATTTTAATTTTTCATTTGCAACAGAAATAAAATTCGGAAAACTTTGTGTTTGACAATCACTTCGTAGTTTAATTCAGTTTTATTTTTAGAACATAAGGGAATGTCCCAGTTTGCAACGTTGAAATAACATAAGTTATTTATTCAGGTTTACTGATATTTTATCAATTGTTTGATAATATTTTTGTTGAAAGAAAGTGTGGAAAAAAGAATTCCCATTTAGTACTGTCATATACACTGTCAAGTAAAACTAGATAAGTCGAATAGAAACAATAAATCAAAGTCACGTTGTTGTGTTCAACTCCAATCGATTGGGGAGTACTTTTTGAACATTAAGGCACCCCCATTGAATATTTTCATTTATCATATGAAAAAATTCGGAAAACTTTGTGTTTGACAATCACTTCGTAGTTTAATTCAGTTTTATTTTTAGAACATAAGGGAATGTCCCAGTTTGCAACGTTGAAATAACATAAGTTATTTATTCAGGTTTACTGATATTTTATCAATTGTTTGATAATATTTTTGTTGAAAGAAAGTGTGGAAAAAAGAATTCCCATTTAGTACTGTCATATACACTGTCAAGTAAAACTAGATAAGTCGAATAGAAACAATAAATCAAAGTCACGTTGTTGTGTTCAACTCCAATCGATTGGGGAGTACTTTTTGAACATTAAGGCACCCCCATTGAATATTTTCATTTATCATACGACTGGTCCATTTTGTTCACTTTAAAACATTTGATATTTTGTTTTCATATTAATCAGTGATAAATAAAGCCTTCCGTCAATTTCATTGGTCAATTTCAAAACTAGACAATTTGATTGGCTGAACAAAATACAACTGGGTCACATTTACATAATTTCAGTAGGGAGAATTTACATTATCTGTCCTATTTTGGGTGGGTTATATTGTATTAATCTTTTACCTACAAGAAAAACGCCATTCATTTTTTTTTTATATTTTCACTTTTTGCTTCCAAAACATAGGTTATGACCCCTCATTGGAATGAGCTCTATGAGCTCATTCCAATGAGAGGTCATAACCAATGTTTTGGAAGCAAAAACTGAAAACTTTTAGTTATACGAGAATGTTTTTTCCAAGTGCCGTCTGCAACTCAAGTTAGGTGATGGGTTAAAAAGTCATGAATACTAAGTGGCTAATTTGTGCATGTGTGTGTGTCATATGATAAATAGAATATGCAAAGAGTGTTTTTCTCATATAATATTTATGAAACTCGTCCGAATTTTCCGTTTGGGTTCGCCAAAATGGAAAATTCTTAGACTCGTTTCATAAATGTTATATGAGAAAAACACTCATTCCATATCCTCTATATTTTGCACTACTTCTGTGGTGTTGGAATGTTAGTCCTTGTGTGGAAACATTATATTTTTTTATAAATTCCCCATAAAAATAACAATTATTTTCGGCTAGGAAATGTGTATACGTCTTTCTCAGAGATATAATGAATTTGTAGTTTACATTTGGTTTCCATATTTTACACTTTGACGTCTGTTACGTTATTTATTTTTATTAAGATTTTAGTTCATCATACTAGTATTTTATGATTAAGGAGAGTAGCCTCCCCTGAGTGGAATCGTTCAGTCCATCTGATAGAGAAGCATGCTGTTTCTTGACAGAAGGCTTTCACAAATGGCTTTTTCTTCAAAAAATAAGACACCTACGTTGTTAAAAAAATCAAAATAGGTATTTTCTGGCCTAGTGCTAGTGTACAGAGTGACTAACATCAAAAATTTTATTTTAAATATTTAATTGTAGGTATTTAAACTTAATAAGTAATTGCACGAAGTAGATAGTACCACAAAATGTTGTATGTTTGAATGAAACAACACTACTGTAGGTGTAAATGTTTGTAATGGAATTCCCATTGAAAACGTTTTAACCACAGTAGAAGCTTTGCACCGGTTGTGGAGTTAAAAGCAAAACTTTAACAATCAGGTTTTTCACAGGTAGTAACATAGGTGAACAAGGTATAAAGGTGAATTTTTCAACACCTAGGCTTCTAAAGTCAGGCCTACTAACCACAACTGCTTCACAGCAGGTTCTCCGAAACTGAAAGACTGGATACTGACATGAGAACAACACAGCTGCTTGGCTGTAAGGGTTGATAATTCAAATTTTCAATATATTCACTCTCATTTTCCTGAGTTGAATGAGTTAACTGGTTGAGTGCTGGAAGCCACTATCAGGACTTTCAAAAATATGAGGTACCAGGGCAAAAGCCATTTTCCATGTTCATGTTTCATATTCAAATGCAAATAATATTTTGTTTATAGAAATTTGTTTTATTACAATGTATTGGAGAGTGCTGCACTCTCAAATAATTTGTAATAAAACAAATTTTAAATAACAAATTCAGCCCAGATAAAATAATCAAGCCCTCAAGCAGTTAACCCTTTACCTAACGAATTGCCCACATCCGGCCGTGTAAGATGCAAATTGAGCAGTTGAAAAAATTAAATTTTTCACAATATTTCAACAAAACCATATCATGTGACCCCTCAATGGAACGAGCTCATTGAGCTTGTTCCAATGAGGGGGGTCACATGATATGGTTTTGTTGAATGTTTTTGAAAAAATTATATTTAAAATGATAAATTTTTATATCGTCCGCATTGGGTAAAGGGTTACAATTTCATTCTGCTTCATATGTCATAATGATTTTTTTATTTGGAGACTTTCAAAATGTGTTCAATTTATCCTAGTGCGCAAAATCAAATACCTACCTGGTCGCGGGCCAACTGGAAAGATAGAATCTGGTCTTACAGGTGAGTCTCTTCTTTGAAGCAATGCCTGTTGGTGGACCTGTCTTTGTTGTTCTTGCTTCTCCTGTGAATAATAAAAATACAATACTTTACACCAAATACTTGAAATCGTAGAGTGCCAAATTATTTTACAAAGATAAGTTGTAACAGAAGTATTTTTTTTAAAGATAGCTAGCTACCAGCAGGGTGAGCCCTAGTCAACAACATAATGTTCATAAATAATCTTTTAATTAGAATTTATTGGATAGTGCCAGTTGTAGTTCGTTCACAAATTTTACAACTGACGTAACCCACATGCAACCTAAACAATCAGCAGTGGGTTAATTCCAGGTTTGTGGGAACCCTGTTAATTAAATAGCCACATTGCCAGAGAAAAATATTCAATTAACAAGTGTATACAATTAACACATTTTCATATCTTGTTGTAGTTATAAACTGAGCATTTATCCTGTATCTTGTTTGACAGAGCTCCGTGAGATCTGTCATACAAGATATAATAGATTAAATGCCTCTATTGGATGTACTGAGGCCAAAAATGTTTATAAATGTGTAGAATTCAGTGGATGTTCGAGTAATTCTTTGATAGATTACAAGAATTTTTATTTAATTAACAGGAGTTTACTCTACAACCTCCTAGTATATGCAATTAACAGGTGAAACTTGTATTGATGGTATTGTGTTTGTAAGTTATATACAGTTAACACGATATGCAATCAAGTGGGCTCCACTGTACTGTGATCACAAAGGCAGATGAGATTCTATACTGTTGCGGGAAGAAAAGTGGACAGAGAATTTCAAATGGACTATGACTACAGTACAGGTCAAAACAAGTTGTAGGATAACCACTATAAACTATGTATCTTTTTCTTCCTATACTAAGACCAGAAGCTGACATCATTTTCTGGAAAGATCTCACCGAGAGCTTTCCCGAAAATGATGTCAGATTCTGATCTTATCAGTGCAGGAGCAGCAGTATACTTAGTTTATTGTGGTTATGCTACAACTTATTTTGACTTGTACTGTAAGTCACAATCTGGTAGATATTCTCTTGACAGCTTTTGTGATCAAAGAACTGTAAGGAAATGCAATAGATAAATACAGACCAACTTTGTCATTTTAACCCTTTACCCAACGTAACGGCCAAAACCGGCCAGCGCTATTCTCAAAAATCGCCTATTAATTTTAATTATTTTTTTCATTTTTTGTCTCAAAAACATAGGTTATGACCCCTCATTGGAACGAGCTCGTCGAGCTCGTTCCAATGAGGGGTCATAACCTATGTTTTTGAGACAAAAAATGAAAAAAAATAGTTATTCAAGAAATTTTTTTTGCAAGTGTCGTCTGCTTTTCATGTTAGGTAAAGGGTTAAGCTGACACATGCATTTTCTATTTATAGAATCAATGGTTCAGAAATTTCAATTTCATCAGTAACGAAGCTGCAACTAAATATTTAATATATTTATTAGTGTTTAACCCTTAAGAGTCTAATTCCGACTTTGGGGTGCATTGGCTCAGTAGGCAGAGGTGCAGGCTGCAAGCCAAGAGGTTCTCAGTTCGAATCCCACCTGCGGCAACTACACTGTGTCCTTGGGCAAGACACTTCACCACCACTGCCCATGTGGGGGCAAAGTGGCATTGTGTACTAAGGTGTACTGCACGTCAATGGTTCACTTGTCTTCAACCAATGCTAAACCTGCTTATGTGGAGTTAGTATGTTGGGGAGCCTGACAGTTGCTTGCTGGTTCTCTCTGGCATCCTCCACATGTAAAACTGCCAGACACGATGTGAACCTGGTTGTCAAAAGTGTTGTTAAACCCCAATAAATAAATAAATAATTTCGACTTTGAACACATTTTTTGCAACAGAACAGGTGCTCCAACATGCAGTCTTTGGGTTAACTGATAAGTTACATTCTAAGTACCTTGGTGGTTGCTTTTAGGCAAGTATTGGCTGCCTCTATAGGAAACCAAGACTTGCCAAAAAAAAACCAGCAGCAAAGCCACAGCATGTAGACAATCAAAGTGTAGCAAAAATGTGTATGAATCTCTGGGCCCTTAAGGGTTATGGTTACATATTCCTGCACAGCCAACTGCAACATGGAGATAAAGTCAAGTTTAGTCAATTGTTTAAACCCATGTTGCCCATTTTAGAGCACTTCCACCCCAAACATTAGTGACTAGAGCCTATTTTACCACTAAAACAGAGCCTGTTTACCACAGTAAACAAGCATGTAAAGCAGTAAACACTCTGAACGGATATTAATTTCAAATGGAAAGTATAAATTAAAAACCCTGCAACTTCAGATATATGCAGTACTTCAGTTTGAGGTGATTTTGGTATTTTTTTTGAAATAGTGCTATCTCAAAGTCATTTCCTTTTGAAAATGTGCTACCAGGAGGTGGTGTCCCCTTTCCACTTGGAAAAACCTTTTTTGGAAAATGATTATGAAATGATGCACAATTTTCCCCATATACTGCCACAGTCTCATTCTCAGTTTTCTTGTGGAAGCCCTGCAGTTGTTATCAACATAAAATGTACTTCACCATCATAATTGTTGAGAAAAAATATACTATCAATATTATAACATGATACACTGTTAGTATGGTAAAAATATCATTTAGGAGGCCCCTAGTTGTTCATTATCTTACTCATATTTGAACTTGGAACTTTTGTTGGTTCAATGTGCTGATAAAAAAAATACTGAAACGAAAAAAAAAATAAATAAAAAAAAAAAATAAAAATTACAAAATTATAATAACTCATCAAAAAGACATGCAGGAGCAGTGCTGGAAATGAACAAAATTGACGGGTGCAGTTTTAAGCTCCTGCGAAATCAGAGACAAGAGTAATTTGCATCCGTAAAATGTTTTTATATGAATTTTCGAGGGAATACTGTCACCAAATACCAGAGACCTTAACCCTTTGAAACTGAGCGGCTGCTCTTCCAGCCAGGAGCATGATACGTCATAACGTCATTAAATAGGATGGCTGTTAAGTAAATGTGTAGGGTAGACCAATCAGTATTTTCAATGTGCAGCCCTGAGGCTGCACGTTGAAAATATTGTTTGGTCTACTCCAAATAATGAATATGGACTCCTCTTCTAATTGCTGTCATGGTAGACACTACTAGTGTTAAAAGGGTTAAATGTATAAGGAATAGCTGAATTATGACAGTAACTTGCCACTGGCAACAGTGTGTTGCTTTTTCAAAACAACACACATTTATATGCCCTCATAGTATATTAGTGCTCCATAATATTTTTCAATGAGTGCATTTTTTAGCTCCCATAAAATAGACAAGAGGCCCCAGGGGGCCTGAGGGCGCTCACCTGACATGGTAGCCTAAATATCAACCCAGAGAAGTGATTTCCACAAGTTGCATCTGCTCCTCCTAAGAAAAGCTGAAACCAAATATCCAAATATTCTGACCAGTGGATCTAAAAAAAGATTTTTAAAGAATATTCCTCATACTGAACTAAGTCATAATTCGGGCTCCCACAGGGAGCCAATATATGAACCCAGGGACTTGGCATTAACAAACCTGAATCTCACACCCCTAAGGATTCTGCACACCAAATATCAAAACATTCCGACTGCTGGATCTGAAGAAGATTTTTAAAGAAAATTCCTCATTTTGAACCAAGTTACAATTCGAGCTCCCACAATCAGCCCAAATATGGACCTAGGGACATGGCTTGAACAAACTTGAATCTTACCCCCCTAAGGATGCTGCATAAAAAATATCAAAAGCATTCATCTGCTGGATCTGAAGATTTTTAAAGAAAATTCCTCATTTTGAACTAAGTTGTCATTCAGGCTACCATAGTGAGCCCAAATATGAACCAAGGGACTTGGCTTGAACAAACTTGAATCTCAGCCCCTAAGGTTGCTCCATGCCAAATATCAAAACATTCCAACTGCTGAATCTGAAGAAGAAGATTTTTAAAGAAAAATTCCTCATATTGACTAAGTTATAATTTGGGCTCCCACAGGGAGCCCAAATATGGACCCATGGACTTGGCTTTAACACACTTGAATCCCCCCTCCCCCCCAAGGATGCTACTCACCACATATCAAACCATTCCGACTGCTGGATCTGAAGAAGAAGATTTTTTAAGAAAATTCCTCATTTCGAACAAAGTTACAATTCAAGCTCCCACAGTGAGCCCAAATATGGACCTAGGGACGTGGCTTGAACAAACTTGAATCTCACCCCCCTAAGAATGCTGCATACCAAATATCACAAGATTCTGCCTGCTGGATCTTGAGAAGAAGATTTTCCAAGAAATTTGCCTGAAATGCACTAAGTTCGAATTTGGGCTTCTATAGTGAGCCCAAATATGAATCCAGGTGGCCGATTTGAACAAACTTGAATCAGATCCACCCCACAATGTTGCATACCAAATATCAAAAGATTCTGCCTGCAGGATCTGGAGAAGAAGATTTTTGAAGAAATTTGCCTGAAATGCACTAAGTTCAAATTCGAGCTTCTATAGTGAGCCCAAATATGAATCTAGGGAGCCGATTTGAACAAAATAGAATCAGATCCACCCCACAATGTTGCATACCAAATATCAAAAGATTCTGTCTGCTGGATCTGGAGAAGAAGATTTTTTAAGAAATTTGCCTGAAATGCACTAAGTTCAAATTTGGGCTCCTATACTGAGCCCAAATATAAACCCAAGGAGCCGATTTGAACAAACTTGAATCAGATCCACCCCACAATGTTGCATACCCAATATCAAAAGATTCTGCCTGCTGGATCTGGAGAAGAAGATTTTCAAAGAAATTTGCCTGAAATGCACTAAGTTCAAATTTGGGCTCCTATACTGAGCCCAAATATAAACCCAAGGGGCCGATTTTAACAAACTTGAATCAGATCCACCCCACAATGTTGCATACCAAATATCAAAAGATTCTGCCTGCTGGATCTGGAGAAGAAGATTTTCAAAGAAATTTGCCTGAAATGCAGTAAGTTCAAATTTGGGCTCCTATACCGAGTCCAAATATAAACCCAGGGGGCCGATTTCAACAAACTTGAATCAGATCCACCCCACAATGTTGCATACCAAATATCAAAAGATTCTGCCTGCTGGATCTGGAGAAGAAGATTTTTTAAGAAATTTGCCTGAAATGCACTAAGTTCGAAATCGGGCTCCTATACTGAGCCCAAATATGAACCCAGGGGGCCGATTTGAACAAACTTGAATCAGATCCACCCTCCAATGTTGCATACCAAATATCAAAAGATTCTGCCTGCTGGATCTGGAGAAGAAGATGTTTTAATGTTTTTCCCATTGCCTACAGTGTTAAAAAGTGCTGACTCGGCACTTTTTCAATGTCCCGAAACTGTACCCTATGATAAAACCGATGGCAATTTTTTTTTACCAATTCTTTCTGTTGGTCCTAAGGAAGCTTCACACCAAATAAAAATTCTCTGTGCCGTGCAGTTTTGGAGATATGGGCGTTTTAATTTTTTTCTATTTTTAGCTCCTGCGGTTCCCATGGGGCTACGGGAAAAAAAAAATCAGCATAAATTAGGTACTTATGACCCAATAAACCCTCACATAAAATTTGGTTCAAATCAGCCTCTCGGTTTGGAAAATAGAAATTTTGGGCGGGGCCAAAAATTTTGCCCCTCCCATAACGACGCCAAGTATAGCCCCACAAACTTCTCTTGAACAAATCTGAGTCTACACCTCAAAAGGAAGCTGCACACCAAATATCAAGTCTCTGCTACTGCTGGTTCATGAGAAGATTTTTTAAGATTTCAGCACATTTTTTGGGTGTGGCCCTACCCACGGGCGGGGCAACTTGATTTGAACAAAATCAAATTGCGATGTCATAACAAACTATTATCTCAAATATCAATTAAATTGGTTCAGCGGTTTGGGAGGAGAAGATGCAAACACCATGTTCACGGACGCCGGACGCCGGACGGTGAGTGATCACTATAGCTCTCCTGACTGAAAGTCAGGTGAGCTAAAAACACGGGTGCTGACCGGAGCAATTGCACTCGCATCCGTCTCATTTCCAGGACTGCAGGAGTAAAAATATTTTACAGCATATGAGAGTAGATTAGTAAGATATCATAGGGCATATTCACATGAGTTAATAAAGAAAATTAGGAGCACGGTGGATCGGTGGTTACGACACTGAACCTCAATGGCAGGGATCGAACCATGGACCTCTTGGTTTGAAGTTCAATGTAGTAACCATTGAACCACCGCAATGATGATTTTTATTACCTGGTAAATGCATGCGTGAACATCAGTGCCCACGCGTGGATTACAACTAGTCATTCATTTATTCTATTCATTGGTGTTTAAGGTCACATGTGAATGTACTGAATGTTAGATGAATGGTTAACTTATTTTTTTCTCTTATTCAGGTTTCTGAATCTATCTATGATGCCTGAAACTGTTATATGGAAGAGTTTAATCCAATGCCTTTTGGGGAGCGAATATCTGCCCAATTTCAAATGTGAAATAGACAGAAAACTCCCCAACTGATCTGACCATGTTTTGGCTGTTCTACTAGCAACCAAAATTCAAATCTAATCTTCACAGAGTTCAAACTAGATGCAAAGTGATGGGAGCCATCATCATGGGCCTTGCATTTGAAATGGTTTGCAATTCGAATGGTATACAGTCCAGTAAAACCTTCCTTGAGAGACCAACTGTTTTGCAAGGCCAGTGAAACGATGCACCAAATAGCTGTTTTGGGTTCTAGGGTATTACATTATTATATAAAAGAGACGGTGCAGGCTGCAAGCCGAGAGGTCCTCGGTTCGAATCCCACCTGCGGCAACCGCGTTGTGTCCTTGGGCAAGACACTTCACCCCCATTGCCCATGTGGGGGCATGATGACGCCGTGTACTAAGGCGTACTGCACGTCGATGGTACGCATGTCTTCAACCAAGCTAACCCTGCCTGTGCTGCAGTGCGGAGTTACGATGTTGGGGAGCTGGCAGCTGCTCGTCATTGCTTGGTGGTTCTCTCCGGGTACTCTGGCTTCCTCCACCCGTAAAACTGTCACGGTCATGATTAGCCATTGTGCATAAATATGTGACCTTAAACATCAATAAATAAATAAATATAAATAAATATAAAAGAAACATTTATAATGAAAAGTCTTGTTTTCCAGTCAAATTTCCAACAACAGCAGTCTGTTTGATGGATGATTAGCTACAACCGCATCTAATATGTTAACCCTTTACCCAACGCAGACGATATCAAAATTTATTATTTTAAATATCATTTTTTAAATTTTTACAAAAAATTTCAACAAAACCATATCATGTGATCTCTCTTTGGAACGAGCTCGATGAGCTCGTTCCAAAGAGGGGTCACAGGATATGGTTTTGTTGAAATTTTTCGAAAAATATTTTTTCAGCTGCTGAATTTGCATATTACGCAGGCGGATGCGGGCGATTCGTTGGGTAAAGGGTTAAGTAGATAGTAGGGTCCCAATTAACAAATTACATGCATACAGTACAGATGCTGCAATAGTATTAGATTCCAAACACTAATTATAGGTATAATCATTAAAATTTAATTAATGAAGCACTGGGTACAACCCCAGGGTTCGCACAGAAATCTTCAAATGAAATTCAAGCACTTTTCAAGGACTTTCAAGCACCTTTATAAAACTTTTTAAGGACCTTTTATCATAAGATAGTTATTTATTTATTGTTGTTTAAGGTCACATACTTCTGCATAATGGCTAATCATGACCACAGCATGGAGATAAAGTCAAGGTCAGTCAATCATTTATACCCCATGTTGCCTATTTTAGAGGACTCGCACCCCAAGCATTAGTGACTGGGTCCTATTTTACCAGTGAAACGGAGCTTGTTTACCACAGTAAACAAGCACTGCTTCACTTCCCGGGGTTCCCACGGGGGTTATCATAAGATTATAATATAATATAGTATGCATATGCCATAATGTCTCCAGCAGACACCTCAGAAAATTTTGAAGGTTTGGTGTGGGATACTGCAGAACAACAATCACAATGTTTTTTAGAATACATAGGAGATTTCAATGACAATTTTCCTATTGACAAAACACTGAAACTTTTCACATATACTTTGCATCTTGCATTGTAAACATTTGTTTTGTCGGCCAATAACCAACTGGAATACAAAGTCATTTCTATCCACGAAAAATTGAATTTACATTTTCCCGGCATCGTTACGAACTTGACATAATTTCCATACAAAAAAACTTTACAATAGACGCGCCCAACTGCAACAGGCTTGACTTTTTTTAAAACGAAATATCTGATTGGCCATTTCCTGCTAAATTCCTTTGTACAATCCAATGACATCACTTGTTTGGAAAACAAGTCGGATTGATGCATACCTATTTTGGCAAGCTTTCCATCCCCATTCACTTTGGTACCCCGAACATTTTGTCCAAATTACGACATTTTATTTAGTTTTTACATTATAAAATGACTTTTTATTTTTTACGTTACACCAGAAACACTGTTTGTGCTGTGGAAAATAACTTAGGACGCTGACACCTGGTCAAAATTCAAGCACTTTTCAAGCACCTGGGGCAAAAACACTTGTTTTTCAAGGGTTTCAAGGCCTTGAAAATTGGGATGCAAAATTCAAGTACTTTCAAGGACCTGCTGTGCAAACCCTGCAACCCAGTGCTCCATTAATTAAAATTTTGCTGCTGATTTTTATTACCTGGTAAATGCATGTGTGGACATCACTGCCCATGAGTGGATTACAACCAGTCCACAGCGACTGTATTGTATACAGTTAAAACTAGAAGTCCTGTCATGAACTGTGCGCTTATCTAGGCTTAATTGCGCATAGGAATTGCGCGCAATTCCCATATCGAATGACATCCAAAGCACGGCAGGTTCTTCTGGTTACTCATCGCAAACACAGGCAATGTTTCTGCCAATGGATCTCCAGGTTACCCAGAGGTCCATTGGCTGAAACATTGCTTGTGCATAGGCCATATGTCCAAAATTTGATAGCCTTACTATGGTCATAACGCGTAAATTTGCACGCAGATCAATGGGCTATTTGTGCGCATTTCATGACAGGACTTCTAGTTTTAACTGTATGTTAATAGACAGCCATGGATTCTGTTTTCACAGTGTTTTACTCCCTACACTCTGATATTAAAATACTGATATGTATTTCAAGAAGTTTTTCACAATAGTGCAAGTAGCAATTGAACCAATTCAACTTTGTCTGACAGAGCTAAATGGGCGCTGTTGAAACAAGAGTGGCAATGCAAAGTGTGTGCCAATGCCCCGACCCGCCAAAAATTTTCTAAGTCGAAAGAGTGAAAAAGGGCCATAACTCTGGAAAAAATGTGTTGAAGAAACTCATGCGCTACACAGGTATCGTTACCCCATGATGCACTATCACAACACTAAATATCATTCAAATCAGGGTAGCAGTGGCTGAGATACAAGGGAAAATGTTGAGACCGACGGATGGATGGATGGACAGACGGATGGATGAACAGATGAACAGAGGTCGTCACTAGATACCGCTTCGACTTTTCAAGTCGGGGGCATAACAAGCTTGAACTGGCTAAATTCCCAGTTGCCGAATATCATTATTTTATAGAGCAAGAACACATTCAGCTAACAGATAATTTCATTAAAACTTTGATGCCATCAGCTAAAGATTTCTTTCTGCTTATGATTTTCCTTAGAAACTGTAAATATCCTTAATGTTGAAAATTCACCAGGCAATCTTCTAGTAGTAATCAACTCTCTCCACACTAAATAAACTACTGTTGTATCAAGCTGAAGGTTAAACACAATATTTTATTAAAATCCTCATCAATTTTCATTCAAAATGGACAGTGAGAAACTTAAGTACCGTATTTACTCTATGTATTGGGACACTCTATGATTTGGGACACACTTTTTTTCCAGAAAACTATATTTTTTTTATGCTCCAAAGTTTGGGACATTCAAGAGATTTGTTTCCAGTTGAACCGTCGCTAGTAGCAGACGACACTCATAAAAAAAATTCTTGAGTAACTAAAAATTTTCATTTTTTGCTTCCAAAACATAGCTTATGATCCCTCATTGGAACGTGCGCATTGCGCGCGTTCCAATGAGGGATCATGAGCTATGTTTTGGAAGCAAAAAAAGAAAATATAAAAGAAATTGGACGGCGATTTTCGTATATAGTGATGGAAAACGAATCACACAACTTTATTCAGCATCAAATCAAGACCAGGCTGTGTTTTTTCCCCATTTTCTAAGAATTGGGACACCTGTGAAAATAATTATTTTTAGCTGTCCCAATACATGGAGTAAATACAGTAATTCTCAAGAGAAAACATGCCAAATGCATTAACTCATACAGTACAGCCGACAGGGACTGGTTACTTTCTACAAATGGACAACATTTCCATGGATACAATGATATTAGATTCCTAGCACTAATTGTAAGAATAATCATCAAAAATTTAATTAATGAAGCTGCAGGTAGAGCCCGGTGATTCATTAATTAAAATGTTGTTGATGATGAGGTACACACATGCGTTGACATCACTGCCCATGGGTGGATTATAACCAGTCCACAATGACTGTACTTCAAAACACACAGACGCTATTTTCGTGTATCTTGATTCATTTTCTATTTTGAAGTAATTTATTCACGAAATCTCCATCCACTGGAGTAAGTGTGTTATGACCAGATCCCGATCTGGTCAAGAAAATATAATTATTTCTTTATTGGTCATTTTTGGCATCTAAGGCTATATCATAACAACACAAGAATAAGAGCAACGCAAAGTGTGGCATATGCCCCCAATAGTATCATGTCGCCATGGCGGCCATATTGAACTGGCTAACTGGACCCAAATCGAAAGTAAGCATTGTCTAGTCATCCACAAGTAACCCCAAAACTTATGATTTAATCAAAAAAGCTGTTTTCAAATCCAACATGCAGTGAATGCAATACAGAGGTCGAGAAAAAGTTTCTAAGTCAAAAGAATAAAAAGAGCCATAACTCTGGGAAATATTATTGGACGGAACCTGTTCCTTGTGCATATCCATTCCCCCATGCAGGTCTATCAGCATACCAAACGAGAATTCAAATCCACAGATGGCTTTGAAATTACAATCCAAAACATTTGTACAAACAGATGGAGGTCTCCACTAAATACCCCCGAATCCTACTTCGGAGGTCAGGGCAAAATAAAGTTGAGTTTAACTAAATGGTTAAACCTATGCAACCCACGTTTGAAGACTTCCATGCTAGGTATTGGTAACCAGGTCCTATTTTACCACAGTAAACAAGCACTGCTGCACTTCATGAGGTTCCCATGCAGGATTTCAGTGCAAAAAAACAACACAATTTACAAAACAAAAGTACAAATACATCAAAGCTAAAAAGTACCTATTTTGATCAAAAAAGAAAATAATTACTGAAATACATATTTTTTGGAACTTTCCATGTTTTGGGGAGAAAATTTGATTTTCATGCACTTTGAAGGTCCTGGAATTTTGGTTTCAAATATTTTTAAGCACTTTCAAGGAGCCCTATCAAACACTGTATAACCCTTAAATCCTCAGATTAATTTTTATAATAACTACAGTACAGCCGCTGTGGTTACTTTCCACGGGCGGGCAATATTTCCACAGACGCATTAATATTAGATTCCAAACACTAAAATTATAGGAATAATCCTCAAAAAATTAATTAATGAAGCACCAGGTTTTACCCGATGCTTCATTAATTAAAATTTTGCTGATGATGATTTTTATTACCTGGTAAATGCATGCATGGACATCACTGCCCAAGCACGGATTACAACCAATCCACGGTGACTGTACTGTAGAGTATTATACAAGTACACAGCTACAGATGACTTAACAGTTTTTCTATATCATTTTCTATATCCTGTACAGGCAGCCAACAATAATTTAAAAACACTGCCATGATAAATGCAGTCTAACGGTAGAGTTCTCAAGTAAGAATTCATATGTGGTCAACTTCTTCAATGCAATGCATGAGAGGCCGTTTGGGGCTGTTTGGGGACTTAAGGGTTAAAGTAAACAAAATTTCAACAACATAACAAACTTGGGAGAACTAAAATTATCAACAATACAGAAGAGAGGTTGGCAATAGGGCATTCTAAAATGTACAATGATTCAGTGTGTAATTTTGGAACAAGAAAACCCGGGAGAGCATTCATTACAAGGAGGAACGATTACTAGAGGTACTGTGAGCAAGCTCACAACGTTTGTTATGTGCCTGAAATGTATAAGTTAGATTATCTCCCCTTGGAAATGTCAGAACGGAATTATATTGCTTCATGCACATCTTCATATGGAGTTCTTCCACTGGGTAAAGTTTCATGAAAATTCTTCAAACGGTTTAGGAGTAGTTGCGCTTATAAGGATGGACAGACGGACAGATGGATACACAGACGAACGGACAGATGGACAAACAGGGTGATTCCTATATATCCCCCCAAACTTTGTTTGCAATGGGGGGGGGGGGGGGGGGGGGGTATAAATATTGGAACCATTAGGATTACCATACTTCCCACCTGATGATTTTAAAAAGTGAACAGTGTATTACAGTGGAACCCTGTTAATTGAATAGCCACTTTGCCAATGGAAATTATTCAATTACCAGGAGTATTCAATTATCAAGGATTGTGTCACTTTCCTTATTCTAGAGATAAACTTAGCATTTATTCTATCATATCTTGTTTGACAAGGCTACATGAGCTATAATAGATTACATTTATTTATTGGTGTTTAACCCTTTACCCGACTAATCGGACGCATCTGCCCGTGTAATATGCAAATTCAGCAGTTGAAAAAATATTATTTTTCAAAAAATTTCAACAAAACCATATCATGTGATCCCTCGTTGGAACGAGCTCGTCGAGTTCGTTCCAACGAGGGGTCACATGATATGGCTTTGTTGAATTTTTTTGAAAAATTTGAAAAAATGATTTTGATATCGTCTGCATTGGGTAAAGGGTTAAGGTCACATACTTATGCACAATGGCTAATCATGACCATGACAGTTTTATGGGTGGAGGAAGCCGGAGTACCCAGAGAGAACCACTGAGCAGCGACAAGCAACTGTCAGCACCTCAACATTCTAACTCTGTTCAAGTTCCGCTCAAGCAGGGTTACAGCAGTTGATGTGCACCATCACCGTGCAATATGCCTTAGTACACGGCGTCATCGTGCCCCCATCTTGGCAACTGGGATAAAATGCCTTGCCCAAGGACACAACGTGGGTCATCCCGGATAGGGATCGAACTCGGGACCTCTAGCATAGAAGTCCAACAGTCTACCACTGAGCCACCGGATATAATAGATTAAATGTCTGTACTGGATGTATTGAGGCCAAATAGGTCTATAAACAAAGGAAAATTGGGGAGAGTCAAGGTAATTTCTCGACAGGCTACAAGATTTTTTATTCAATTAATAAGAGTTCACTCTATAATCTATATTCAATTAACAGGACAAATTTGTATTGGAGGTATGGTAAATGGTTTTGTGTTGGGAAATTATATTCAATTAACAGGGTTATTAAGTCAAGAGATATCCAATTAAGTGGACTTCACTGTACTCTATGTTATAATCTACTGTTGATATCATAATTAACTATACTTCCTTTAGCATCACTTCCAAAACAGAGAAACATTACATTAATTACAATGCTAATGATCCCCCCCCCCCCCCTCCCCCAACCTGAAAAATGACACCTGACTACCAACAAATAGAGTCATTTTTTGTTGGATTTCCATAGAATGACAGCTCAGAAAAAGTATATTTAGGTTCCAATTATTTCCTAAAATCCAAGCACACTGTTTAATACTTACATGTGAGTCTTCCATGAAAGACGTGTGTCGCCTGCACTATATTTTAATAGCGTGTCTTTAAATATTTACCTCAAACCTTGTTAATCAAGTTCTTCTATGTAAGTTATATGGAATTCCAAGTCGAAAAAGGGACATAACTCTGAAAAAATGTGTGGATGATAACGGTTGTATGTGGATATCCTTTCCCCCATCCTGGTTCATGTGCATACCAAATATCATTAAAATCCGCCTGACACTGACTGAGATATATACACTCCAAGGCGTTTCAGACAAAATAACTCTGGAAAAAATACAGCGGGGGATCAAAAAATAAAATAGGTGGTGCACAATGCCATTATGTGATAAAGAATCACTGAAAGTTTCATTCCATTCATAGGTTAAAGAGGAGTGGCAGATAAGAGACACTCCAAGGCGTTTCAGACAGAATTCTAAGTGGAAAAGGGGCATAACTCTGGAAAAAATACAGCGGATCAAAAAATAAAATAGGGGGTGCACAACAAAAAATAAAATAGGAGGTGCACAATGCCATTATGTGATAAAGAATCACTGAAAGTTTCATTCCATTCATAGGTTAAAGAGGAGTGGCGGATAAGAGACACTCCAAGGCGTTTCAGACAGAATTCTAAGTGGAAAAGGGGCATAACTCTGGAAAAAATACAGCGGATCAAAAAAATAAAATAGGAGGTGCACAATGCCATTATGTGATAAAGAATCACTGAAAGTTTCATCAAAATCCATCCATAGGTTAAAGAGGAGTGGCAGATAAGAGAAAGTGTGACGCGGACGACGACGCAGACGACAAAAGTAATCCCTATGTGTCGCTCCCCACTTCGTGGGGCAGGCGACACAAAAATGAAATAGAAAGTGTGACACGGACGACGCCGCAGACAACGCAAGACGACAAAAGTAATCCCTATATGTCGTTCCCCACTTTGTGGGGCAGGCGATACAGAAATGAAATAATCATGTGAGTGGCAGGTATTTTTCCAGTATCAAATTGTTTACTATATATTCTGTATGTTAACTGGTTGAGTGCTAAATTTTTTTAGTCATCAAAATTTGTTCACATGTCTTTGGCCCATTACAAATTGTAATTGGCAAATTCATACAGATTAAATAATTTCAATTCAAAGATAATAAGATGCACATCCACTGAATATGAAGCCTTCAAGTTGTGGTACCTGCACTTCAAAATAAAGCCCAAATATGGGCTTCCGGCACTCTACCAGTTAACAGCTTTTGAATTAGTTAATGAATCATTCATAGATATGCTTCTCATTTTGTTATGAAAATACCACATCTGAGGTTGGTTAACTGGCCCTAGTATACCAGAAAGCTTTTTCTCCACCCACTTCCTACGCAAGATATGCATGTCTCATGTGAGAAGGGCACGTGAGATAGATATCTATCTCACATGACCCACGTAACCAGCTTATTTGCATATTTAATGAGCGCAGGACTATTCAATCATCTCACGTTCTTCTGTAAACAAACAACATGGTGTCACGTTTCAGAAATATTAGCAGACGAATGTTTGTCGAAGAAAATCGAAATAAAAGCACAGACCGCAAAACCAATGGACACTTAACTCTTTTATATGAATTTTTGTGTGAACGCCATTATGAGTGGAGAGAGGGGGGGGGGGGGGGGTAGAAAAATCATCCCTGATGGGGGCAGATGTGACATGAGGAAATCTCATCCTCGGGGCAAGATATTTGGCCCAAACTCACCAAGCCTTGAGTCTGGCCCAAATACCTTGCCCTCGGGTGAGATTTCCCGATCTAACACCCTCACTCATCAGAGATAATAATAATTTCCACCATAAAGACACCAATCAGTTTTGCAAAAGTTTCGGAATGTCTCAGCTTTTGTTTATTGGTGTTTAACCCTCAAACATTTATGTCAAAATATCATAATTTCAATGCAAATTTTTCCCATAATGCAATTAGGAATTTGTCTCCTTACACGCTGCGGGACAGGATTTCTGTTGCTACAGAAACAAGTATAATTAGAGAACATTTAATCAAATTTTTCCCCCGTAAATGGTACAGATTTTTTCCTGAATGATGTAAAGTTATATCTAGTTGAATTTTTCATCAAGTCCAGTCATGGCTGCTTCACCAATTCAATCTTTTGCTGCCCTGAAATTTCAGTATTTTGACCCCCACTGTACAAATAAAAAAGCTGTGTCGGGTAAAGGGTGAACTTGTGTTATCAGTATTATTTATTTATTTATTTATTAGGGTTTAACGACACTTTAACAGCAAGGTCATATTGTGTCGGGGACAGTTTTACGGGTGGAGGAAGCCAGAGTACCCGGAGAGAACCACCGAACAACGACGAGCAGCTGCAAGCTCCCCAACATGGTAACTCCGCACTGCAGCACAGGCAAGGTTAGATTGGCTAAAGACATGTGCACCATCAACGTGCAGTACGCCTTAGTGCCCATGTGGACAATCAGGGTTACGTGCCTCACCCAAGGACACAATGCGGCAGTCTGAATCGATTGCTCAGATGGTCACCCATCCAAAGACAAACCGGGCTCGACGTTGCTCAACTTCAGTGATCTGAAGCAACGAGAACCGGTTACCACAACGCCACTGTGCACACTTGTTATCAGTATTCAACTGGGGTTCAACCATGGCGGGCTCATGGGATCCTGGGACATTCATGGCAGGTGTGGATTCTTGCAACCATTTTCATGAGAATCCAAAAGGATTCTCCCAAATTTAGATGAAATATAAGTCCTGTAAGACCATATGTACCATGAAGCAGCTCATGAGATGATGTTTACATGGTGTGATTAAAGGTTACTACATGGTTAGTTTCATATTGATATCAGCCCAGGCCTAGCAATCTTGAAAATCAAGGAGTGCAAAACAGTTATTTATTTATTTATTTATTGGTGTTTTAAGGTCACATACACCCCAACATCGTAACTCTGCACTGCAGCACAGGCAGGGTTAGATTGGTTCAGGGCATGCACACCATCGACATGCGGTACGCTGCAGTACATGGCGTCATCATGCCCCCATGTGGACAATCAGGGTTAAGTGCCTTGTCCAAGGACACAACGCGGGAGTCCAAATCGATCGTTCAGACGGTCACGTGCAAAACAGTTGTCCTTTTCAGATTGCTTGGGAGTGCAATTGCACCTGAAATTTTCAATGCAAAAACGTATGCTATTTTTGTTATATTCACTTCAAGGTATTAATATTGTGACTGAAAAATTGTACTAATATTGTGACTGAAAAATTGTACTACATTCAGCTACATAGTAGACAAGTTGGCACACACATCTCATTATTCAAAATGTTGCATTCAATTCTTATGTGACTGTCTTCTACACTCAAAATGTATCACAATGCGATACAGAATGGGTAATGAATTATTGCTAATCAGTGCAACATCATTGACAAATTGTCCCCTGAGTTCCAATGTGTTTTCTGTGCCAGTAGCCACAGAGAACACATCGAAACTCAGGGGAAGAAATGATAATAGATTATAAAAGCAGTCCCAAATAGGTCTGGGATTCCAGAATATCAAGGGGTGCAAAAAATTGCACTCAATTTTTTCTAGGTGTGCAGCACTCCTGCACTCCTAAAGAATGCCAGGCCTGTCAGCCTGAGGTTAACTTCATATCACCACAAGACAGATGGCCAAAGGCTGAGATGAAGTTATCAAGGGTTGATATCTCGGCTGATACGAAATTAAAAAAGTAATAACCTCTTTATTTGTTAAACCAAAACAAGTAATTACATAATGTTCTCAGATCTGTTACAGATTTCTGACAGTTACTGTTTCTCATTCTTATCACTATGTCCGAAGTATCCTCTTCTCCTTGTTCAGCTATCCGAAAGTCTTGGCTTCTCCAAGTGGGGAAGCTGTGATGTTCATACAGCTGAACTATCTCTCTTTCTACTTAGATGGATGCCTATTTACGACTCGGAATATTTGTTTGTGTTGAATTTTATGTAAAAGTCTCTTCTTTCTTCTCTTCATCCACCTAATCTTTATTTAACCCTTTACCCAACTAACGGCCAAAACCGGCCAGCGCTATTCTCAAAAATCGCTAATTAATTTTCATTATTTTTTCATTTTTTGTCTCAAAAACATAGGTTATGACCCCTCATTGGAACGAGCTCGTTCCAATGAGGGGTCATAACCTATGTTTTTGAGACAAAAAATGAAAAAAATTAGTTGTTCAAGAATATTTTTTACAAGTGTCGTCTGCTTTTCATGTTAGGTAAAGGGTTAATGCCATCATTAATTCCTCATACATAAACTCGGCTTCAAAACACTCCATTAAACCTGGTAACGCCAATTTTCCTGATTGTTTTCAGTGAATAAATGTACCAATTTCCCAGGTAAAAAAATGGTTACGCCCAGTAATGCATCAAGGGAGGCAACACTAGTTTGGTTCATATGAGCATCATATCAGCGGAACTTGATAATTGACAATTCTGAGAAAGTCATATATAATAGATATTTTATATTGAGGGTGAGTAAGATAATCTATCCCACCCAGGTGTCTCAATGAGCTGGCGGCGGGAGAAAAAACACAAGAGAGCCTTTACAGTGTTTTCAACAGCAAGACAGTTAAAACAGAGTATCCCAGGCCATATTTTTTGTTTCCTCTCATGTAACTAAAAATAAACTGTGGTGGTCTCCAACTGTTAAAAATTACATCATATTAATTCAAAATGAAAATACTAAATTTCAAGGTCAAGAAATTCATAAAAGAAGAAAGGATTAATTCATGCCACAACATTAATTCCTGTTTTTATCACAGCTCTGAAAGAAGTTCACGAGACTCAAGTTTGTGAGCAATCGTTGGCAAAAGTATGTTTAGACATGCATAACATGACATTCAGCAGCTTCTCATGCATAACATTCCATATGGATGGGTTTTCCTTAACACTTTACCTAATGTAACAGCCAATTGCAAAATTTTTATTATTTTTTAACTTTTTGCCTCCAAAACTTAACCTTTGACCCCTCATTGGAACAAGCTCGACATGAACTGTTTCTCAGGCACAATATGAAAATTATCAGTTGTTCAAAAAGTTTATTTTTTGCAAGTGTTGTCTGCAGTCAAGTTAGGTAAAGGATTAACAAATGAGTAGAGAAAATTGTTACAGAGATGAGGAGGGTTATATAGTAGTCGTCGTGGACTCGTCTTAACCCTTTACCCATCAAATCGCCCGCATCCGCCCACGTAATATGCAAATTCAGCAGCTGAAAAAATATTATTTTTCAAAAATTTCAATACAACCATATCATGTCACCCCTCTTTGGAACGAGCTCGTTGAGCTCGTTCCAACGAGGGGTCACATGATATGGTTTTGTTGAAATTTTTCGAACAATTTAAAAAAATGATATTTAAAATAATAAATTTTGATATCGTCTGCATTGGGTAAAGGGTTAATCCACGTGTAGACAATGATATTCATGCATGCATTTACCAGGTAATAAAAATCATCATCAGCAAAATTTTAATTAATGAAGCACCGGGTTGTACCTGGTGCTTCATTAATTAATCGTTTGATGATTAATGCTATAATTAGTGTTTGGAATCTTCATTAATTAATTTTTTGATGATAAATGCTATAATTAGTGCTTGGAATCTAATAGTCCATGGCGGCCAAACTGTAGGATGAAGGAGGTTACCACAATAACAGTAGGTGATATTTTTCGCCCAAAATATATTTATAATTTTGGATAACAATTATTGGTTCATGAGCATACAGTGTAAATGCCAGTAACAGTAGTTTTCTCTGAAACCATAAATATCGGGTGGTAAATCTCCAGTGTGTTTCAGCATGAAAGGTCAAAAAGTTCAAGAAAACTGAAATTCAACAAATCCTTCTAGGTGAAATCTAGACCCTTTCTTTGTGGGGATTACACTGTCTTCCAGATGTTCTTTAATATTGCAAGTTTTCTGAACCAATTCCACTGCATGCACAAACCACAACTCTCATAATTTGGGGATAAGGCCATATTTTGGAGAGATCCTTAAATGCTGTAAATTTGGGCTGAACTAATGCCTGAACAGCTACTAGAACATACAGATAAAAAGCTGCCTTCACTATACTGTTCTACAGGGCCTAGAATATTGAAGCACATTCATGGAGTGTCTTCGAGTTGACAATGCACTGTTGTACACTGATAAAGACACAGTACAGAGATCTTATGACACTGAAACACTACAGTGGGAATTTTTAACACAAGAACTATTTGATGTCTTGAAAAAAAGCTCAAAAAGCAATTGTATTTATTTATTCATTGGTGTTTTAGGTCACTTTCGGAGAAAGCTTCCCTAGAAATGATGTTGTGTAAGCTAGTAATAAAGCATCCTTCCCGAGTATAAAAACTTAAAAAAAAACACCCATATTTTCAGCATTTTAAAAACACACTTTGAGACTAAAACAGGTCAAGAAATACTTTTCAGGCACTTTCCATGGGCTTTTCAAAAGATCTTCTATTTTCAAGCACTTGCAAGGTTCCAAAATTTCAATTTTAAAATTCAAGCATTTTCAAGGACAAGTATGAACTATGAAACCAGTCGTGAATCTGAACTGTTACCTCTGCATAGACAGCAAGACCCTACTATTAATCCTTTGAACCCTAGTGGTATCTTCCATATCAGTTCAATGGCAGCAATGGGAAGAGTCCATATTCTTTATTTGGGGGTAGACCAATTAATATTTTCAACGTGCAGCCTTGGGGCTGCACACCACACCTTCACCCAGTCAACCTACTTAATGAAATTATAATGTTACTTGGCCGGAAAAAGGGCCTCTGGGGTTCAAAGGGTTAATATGCTGTGTTCTCAAAAGACACCAATCTACTAAATTTAAAAAAAAAAAAATCCCCTCTCCAGAAAAACAAGTTTCCACTATTTGGAAAGAACTAGTAATGAGCAACAGGTAAAGGAAAATACTGTTGCTGGGTACATTGCAGGCCTTCCGCTCTTGAATTAATGTAGCCCAAATTATTTTTCTTTGCAGAAAAACAGTTTCTTTTAAAAAATATAAACATGTAGCAACACCACAAAGTACATTCATTTTTTGTAAACTCATATGAAAATCCCCCGAGAAAACATTCTCATGAGAATTTATAGAAAAAAAATTTGGATAATAATTATTACGTAAATCAACTAATTATCTGAAATTATTTAACCCTAATTACAGGGATTCTTCTACCCTCTTTGAGAAAGGGTGCACGGCCCATGAAATTGAGAAAATTCATGTCATGGAGGCTCCAATTGGGAATTTGTCTGGGAGAAGAAACACACAAAGAATAAGAAATGTTTCTTTCATATTAAACCAAGAACATTAATACAGAAGCTATTAATAGTACATGCAGACCTTCAGATCAGTCTAATTTGGGCACAACGGCAAATATGGATGTTGCCTCCATGGTTGGAGAAAAAGCACCGGTATTTTCTTCTCCTTGGTGTCTGTTTTAGGTGCCCCATTTAAAATGCTAGTTTACAACCCCTTGTTATAGGCCTTCACCATTATCACTGGTTCCCTCCCACCATCCTTTGACGTAAGTTTACTCGACTAACTCGAGAAGGCTTCTTAATTTCCCAGTGTCGAGCCAAAGGTCTATTTGAATGTAAATTACGCATAGAGTTTACTGAGAAATGCCACAAACATGAATATAATAGATTTCAATCTTTAAGTGCATGATCATATGGAATTCACCACAGACAACGCCAATTGCATTTCTATCGCAAACTTTGTGGGTTTTTAAAAAAAAAAAAATTATTTATTTGTTGCATTGTTTGATTCAAAGGTAAGCTCTAAGCTATATTGCAAGCATCAGGGAAATCTGGCCAAACTATTTTTTGCTGAAACACTGCAAAACTTTGGAAAGAGTTTCAAACTAAGCATAATTTGGGCACAATTATCTTATTTGGACACAGCGTTTACCATCGTTAGTTTGGAAGAATTTAAAGGCCTGAGTACATATATAATATATGTAGTAAGTTTTATAACAAACAGCCATATGAAATCGTGATCAGTTTATGTAATTTCTGTTAAATAAATTGTTCATATACTTTTAAATGATGAAGATATTTATGTATTTTGATACACAGTCTACATTCTGTGGCTTTGTAGAGGAGTCTAGGCAAGACTTGAATGCTTATATAGGTAACCAAGACTTGCCTAGAAACAACTGACAAGGTTCTTGGGATGTAACTTGCAAATGTATCTGAAAACTGTCTGTTTGGGGCACCTGTTTTGTTGCAGTAAAAAGTGTTCAAAGTAAAACACCAGGCATTCAAGAGTTGACTGGTAGAGTGCTAAATTACTTTTAGTCCTTAAAATATCTTTGTGCATCTTCGCCTTATTACAATTTATGAGAGAGTGCCAGAAAGTACTCTCCAATAAATTGTAACCAGGCAAATCCTTACTGATAAAATAATATCACTTCAAAGATAATATGAAGCACATCCACAGAATGAGAAGCCTTTAAATTGCAGTACCGGCACTAAAAGAATGAAGGCCAAATATGGGCTTCCTGCACTCTACCATTTAGCTCCTAGCACTCTGGTAGTATTTAAAAATTTTCGTCACTAACTCAATATTGCCCATGTGGCATGAAAAATTTAACAAATTATATTTTGTTCGACAGAGCTCATAGAGCTCTGTCAAACAAGATATAATTCGTTTAAATTCTTAGTTGCATTGTAGGAAAAATTTACCACTGAAAAATTTGGCATTTTGACATCAGAGTGCAGAGGGTTAAAGAAGAATTAATTTTTTTATCTGAATGAAGACTCAGACTGGGAAATTTTGGATTTGAATTGGAGAAAAGAAATCATGCTAAAATGCCATTAGGGAAGGGTCCCATATTCGGTCCCTGTTGACACCCAAAAGAATCCCTGTAATTAATACATTCTTTATTGATTATTAGTATACTGATGACATAAGCCGAGATGACCTCTTTCCACAGTGAATATCAACACCAATGAAGTTTCACAAATGTTATGACAAAGCAAAATTGCTCCTAATATCAAGACAGCTTTATTCTTTGACAAACTAAATAGCTATCAACTACAACACAACATTGTTACCCCTATGCTCTCCTCACAACAGATAGCCTACACATTGAATGTTAGAGAGTTCACAACATTTTTCTTGTATGCTTTTATGAAAAGGTAGAAAAAATGTTCAACAATCCTCAGGTTGACAAAAAAGAGAATGCTTATATTATTATTTATAAACATAAAAAAATAAAATATAACATAAATTCTAACATAAAAAGCTTAACATAGTGCAACAAAAATAAATGGTGCATACACATTTGGGCTTGAGGATTCAGAGATATCTACAGTATTTAACACATACATAGCCAGTGAAGCGTACAGACTGAATGATTACACCAAACGCAGGTTAGTTAATACTCAAGTCATTACACAAATCTCTGTTCACCTTTATATTCAGAGATAACTCTTTAACCCTTTACCTAACAAATCGGCCACATCCTCCACATTGGCCTGGAAATAAGCAGCCTGACATTTGCAAAATGAGGTCCCCAGAGGGTGAATTTGATGATGCTATCCCATACAGTGGGCCAATTTATCCTCTGGGGACCTCTTTCTATTTAGTTTTGAGATCCTGATTCAGATTGAGGTTCACAGAGGGTCACTTTAGTCATGCTACCCTGCTGTGCAGGGTAGCATCACTAAATTCACCCTCTGGGGACCTCATTTTGCAGATGACAGTCTGCTTATTTTCTGGCCTGCCTCCACATAATTTACAAATGGAGAAGTTGAAACAAAATTTCTTTTTCAAAAACTTTGGAAACAAAACTACATGAGGTGATCCCTCATGGGAACGAGCTCATCAAGTTTGTTCCAATGAGGGGGTCACATATGATTTTGTTGAAAATTTTGGAAAAATTAAAAAAAAAAAACCTAGCAATTAAAGTAATTGAAGTTAACCTTTACTAACATACAGAGCTGTGTTCGCAAAAGTAGAGATTTCATAAATAAAATTCTGCGAATCCCAAAATCCCATCTATGAAAACAAATGAAAATAGCATCTCAGATACAATGTTCTCGCATTTCTATGTGATGAACGAGATTGCAGGAAGGGAAGCAGACAGAGAGTTTTTAACGGATCACAACTGAATTGTAGAGCTGTAGGTTAACCGAAACCGAACCGAGGTTTTTAGTTTTCTGTAAAAACCGAAACCGTCGACATCCCGAAATCTAAGGTTTTTCATTTTTTATTGAATACTCTCTTGCTGCAGAAATTCACAGAATGTAGCCATCCCAGAGTAGTGATAGTACCCAGGTACTGCCAATGGCAGTGTCTGGGTACTCTCACTACTCTGGGAAGGCTACATTCTGTGAATTTCCGACATTTCAGTTTAGTTGTGTTTGCAGCTTTCCTCAAGTTGCATGTAGGTGTCAGACCTCCAAAAATGGCCAAGCACAATAAAAGTTCTGTATATTTAGGTAATTATTATATTGGCCTTCCTGATTCTTCATGTATTATAGCTTATTTCGGGCATTCATTGAGTTTCACTCAATTTCACTGCCATTCAGTTATGACTCCGGACATAAGAATGAGTTTTATTGAATTTTATTTGGCCTCATGAACAAACCGAAAACCGAACCGAACCGAACCGAGGTTTTACTCCTCCTGAAAAACCAAAACCGAAACCGAACAAGAAATTTAAAAACCTACAGCTGTACTGAGTTGCATTCCAGTCAAAATTATAAGTCTGCTTTTGTGATTATCGTTATTCATAAAAATCGCCATTCAAATTTTATTTTAAAAATTTGTGACTCGTAAACAAAGTTTAAGATCCTCGTTGGAATAAGCTTTGGAAGTACTAACCTGCCAAGCATTTCTTAAAATATTTTTCATCAAATGTAGTCATGGCTGTTGTAATGCTGCCATGATTAGATTTCATGAAAAATCTTTGAAACTTTTACGAAAAAATCACTGATTAAATTTATAGAGGGAAATATGATTAAAACTGTCCAAATTATCCTTCTGTTAGTGGCAAGCGATGTGCAGCCAAAGCAGAAATATCTGCCAGGCGCATGCAAGGAGTTAAAAGATAGCTCATGCTACCTCACTGAAAAGATCTCTTGGACCAATACATAAATGTTCCTGTGGCATTCCAACTACTTGGCGAGCAAATACTAAATCACCCCATGTATACTTTCAATTCAATGAAATGGCAAAAAAACAGAACTAATTTTGGGGGGTTTTCAACAGCACTTTCAATTAAAAAGAAACTTGTGTAATGACAAAGTGTTCAACCACATGTAAGGTCAAAATCATATTCAGCCTGTATGCAGTATTAGGCCTAAAACGCAGCAGGCTTTGTGGGGCCTCCTTACCTTCAATGAACAAGTCTTGTCATCAGGTGATGGATTCTGAGACACAGAAAAAATTTTAAATGCAAAATACTGTCTACAAATATATACCTCACGCATATATGCTTTTTCAATGTGAAGGAGTAAAAAAACAATAATCCTAAAAGTATTTACAGGTTTGTATTCTACAATACAGCCGCCGTGGACTGGTCATAATCCACGTGTAGGCAGTGATGTCCACGCGTACGTTTACTAGGCAATAAAAATCACCATCAGCAAAATTTTAATTAATGAAGCAGTGGGTTGTAGCCGGTGCTTCATTAATTGAATTTTTGATAATTATTCCTATAATTAGAGTTGTTGAATGTAATATCATTGCATCAGTGGAAATATTGCCCACGCATGGAAAGTGACCAGTCAATGTCAGTCGCACTGTATACTCACTGAGATGTGACCCAAAAAAATGCATTATGGAAAGACAAAAAACAGCAAGTGAACATTTTCCATAATCAATTTAAGAAAATTGCCTAGATTCAATGCCAGTGCAACATACATAACCATATAGGTTATCAGCTAGAATGACTGCCAGTAACAAAAATGAAAAAGAAAATAAAAACAATCAACTTGCAATGTCTGATCGTATTTGCCAGTTCTTCCTGTGACACAATTATTTGGGAAATACTGCTATACTATTTTGAAATCTTTGCTTCTCTTCCGACATAAACTAGAGGTACTGTGAGCAAGCTCACAAAGTGATACCCACCACGCCTCAGTTGTAGCCTTTTTGGTACATTAAAATGTATAAGTTAGATTATCTCCCTTTGGAAATGTCAGAACGGAATTATATTGCTTCATGCACATCTTCATATGGAGTTCTTCCATTGTGTAAAGTTTCATGAAAATTCTTCAAACGGTTTAGGAGGAGTTGCGTTTATAAGGATGGACAGATGGACGGACGGATGGACAGGTTGACTACTATATACCCCCCCCCCCAAACTTTGTTTGCGGGGGGGGGGGGGGGGGGGGGGGGGGGTATAATAAATTACTCACTACTAAGGCCTCATAAAGTAGATTTTCTGTTTCTCAGGCCATTTTTTGTAAAATTGCATGCAGGCAGGCAGGCAGGCAGGCAGGCAATTTTTTATTTTATTTTTTGTAATTATTTCTTTGCTGTCAAAAGTTCTTGGTTGTTTTATGTCTTAGGCCTCATAATCTACAGTCCAGAACAGCTTGGGTGGTGGTGCATTTCGTCCCTTGAGTGCAAGAAGGCTTTGCAATGCTAAAGCATTGCACAGCCTTCCTGCACTCAAGGGACAAATTTATCAATTTTATTAACTTGGGTAAAATATCAGACAAAAAAACATTTATTCTTTATTTTTTTAAGTTTGCATTGGTTATAAAAAAAAAGAGCATGCGGTAGCCATAAGGACCATGCAGGAGGGCCTGAGAAACAGATTTTTAACCTTTTTCGGCGTAATCATGTTTAGTTTTTTTTTTATCTGATTTTAAAGACATTTTCAGTATTTTGGTATGAATCAATTTAATTCAAATGCTATAAGTTATAAATAGCCCACTTCAGAAGACTTACAAAACCAGCACTTGTTTTAGTATCATGTTACAGCGTGGAGCAGACTTTTTCTTTTCAGTGAATGAGCTAGACTGAGGAGTGTAGCGTCGTACACCAAGGAAGATTTTGGGATTAAAATAAAATATTTAAAATAAAATTTAAAACCAGACACACAAGTGAGCCTAATGCACTCACGTGGATCAAGTTCTCAAGAAATAAGGGTATTAGTGTTGAGGGGATCGGAAAGACGGAGGAAAAAGGAAGTGTCACCTTGTACATGTGTACATACTGCAATGACTTGTCACCAATAAAGCTCTGAAAATGAGGTCTGTTTTTCAACCCCCACTCCCCACTGTTTGCACATACCCTACATTATGCTTGAGATTATGTTGAAAAAAGACAAAAGGGTTTCCGTTTGAAAAGATCAACTCAGTTGGTTGAAAGTTTGGGTTGAAATTCGGTGAAATATTCCTAGAAGCCATCAGCTGTGTAAAGAAATGGAGTGAAATGGCAGTCAACGAGGACATTACTGAGATAGGATTTTGGTTGACAAATTAAGGCTTCCTGGTTATGAGTCCTTATTTCCAAATGAAACAAAATACTGCATTTTGATTGGCTGAGAGGTACGGTGTAACTTGCAATCCACAAAAGCAAGCTATATGGCTAAAAAAAGTACCCATTTTTAATTATTAATTCATACCTTCTGCTCAGTTATGTTAGAACAAAAATAAAAATATTTATGTGCAATAAAATATTACAGATATGGATGTCATTGGAACTGGCTCATTGAGCCAGTTCCAATGACATCCATATTTGTCTGGTTTTATTTAAGAAACTTGCAAAGTACAAATTTTCTGTCAGTTTTTGCCCACAATGTAGGTTAAAGTATTAAGTACACCAAAATTCTTGGAAATCAATCCGTTATCCTTGTGTTTTTCAGGGTATGGGAATTTACACCGGTTTGGGAACTCATACACCCTTCGGCTTCGCCTCAGGGAGTATGAGTTCCCAAACCGGTGTAAATTCCCATACACCCTGAAAAACACAAGGATAACTAATATTACACACTCACAAACAGATACAATCAACAATGAAAACAGGACATTCAATTGAAATAAAATTTGTTTTCTCACCAATTATCAAGTTTCTGTCGGGTGGATCTGAAGAAGATCAACTTTGAGGAATATTCCTCATGATGAATGCACTAAGTAAAAATTTGGGTTTCATGGGGACCCATGGACTTGGTTTTAATAAACTTGAATTTGGCCCAGTATGAAGAAGCTACATACCAACTATCAGAAGATTTAGACAGGAGGATCTGAAGAAGAAGATTTTAAAGAATATTCCTCATATTGCCCTAAGTTACAATTCGGACTCACATAGGGAGCCCAAATATGAACCCATGGACTTGATTTGAACAAACTTGAATCTGTATCACCCCACCCCACCCCCTAAGGATGCTAAATACCACATATGAAAAAATTCCAACTGGTGGATGTGAAGAAGAATTTTCGAGTGGGGAACCCAAATTTGAACCTATAGACTTCATTTGAACAAAATCTGAGCACCCTAAGGATGTTGTATAACATATATGAAAAGATTCTGACTCATGTATCTGAGAAGAATATTTTTAATGGATATTCCTCGTACTTCAAGTGGAATTTTGGGCTCTCGATAGGGAACCCAAATACGAACCCATACACCTCATCTGAACAAACTTAAACGTGATCCCTAGGATGCTGTATAGAAAATATGCGAAGAGTCTGACTGGTGGATCTGAGGAAGATGTGAAGATTCTGACTGGTGGAACTGAAGAAGATTTTAAAAGAGTTTTTTCTCATATTGCTCTAAGTTAAGCTCAGATATGAAGCAAGGGACTTAATTTGGACAAATTTGAATTTGATCCTCATAAGGATGCTGTGTATCAAATATCAAAATATTTTGACTGCAGTGACGTAGCCAGCCCAAAGCAAAATCTCAGAATTTTGCGTCCCTAAAGTTTGAGCTAGATAACCAAGGTAACAATAATCAGGGTTTCCACTAGAAGGAAATAAATGTAACAATAATCAGGGTTTCCACTAGAGGGAAATAAATGTGTCTGATATGGTGCAGTCAAGGGTCATCGATGGGAGTTTTTGAACCCTGGAATTCAAAATTTTTCTTCCACGGGCCGAACCATGGTTCGGCTCATAATAGAAAAATGTTGAATTCCAGGGTTCAAAAATCCCCATCTCCTTGCATCTGAGTGGATATTTTGAGGTGTTTCATGTATTGACAACTGTCTACATTTTCACCGATACAGATATTAGGACAAGCAGTCAACAAATTTACAACCTAACCCCCATGAACCTTAACCCCCTTATATGCCATTTTTGGACATATTTCGAGGACCAACTTTGAGGGAAAGTGGGGGGGGATGCATCTCCCCAATCCCCCCGTGGCCACGCCACTGTCTGACTGATGGGTCTCAAGAAGATTTTTAAAGAATTTTCCCCATATAGCACTAAGTTAAAATTCGATAATAATAAGAACTCAAGGATTGGACTTGCACAAACTTTAATCGTATCCCCTCTAAGGATGTTGTATACCAAATATTGAAATATTCTGATTGGTTGTTCTGGAGAAAGAAACACTTCTACTTGTCATTAGGATGCCTATGGATGCTGTAAACCAAACAACAATTCTTTGTTTCATGCAGTTTGGGAAATACAGGCTTTTGGATTTTATTCTATTTTTAGCTTGTGAGGTTCCCATGGGGCCGCAAAAAATTGGGGGCAAAAATCAAGTACATGTCCCCTAACACTATGACACACCAAATTTGGTCCGAATTGGAATACTGGTTTTGTGACAAAAAAAAGTAAAACATTTACATAGAACTCAGTGTCATCATCAGATAACCAACGCACAATATGGCAAAATGACTTGGGGGGGGGGGGGGGGGATTCTTAATTTTGGGCATCCAAATTCCTTGTGCAGACCAAAAATGATTCTGTGTTGGTATTCGCTTTGGCAGTGCTCAATGCCGATGCCAAATGATAGGACAGTAGAAGTGTCATGGAAAGAGGAGCAGACAAATGGATGTCGGAACAAGTTGAGTACGAGATTTGTTCCACAAAGAACAGATGAAATGCAAAGGATTTTTTATGGTTCTTTCCAAAAAAGTCTATTTTCCAGGAGATATACAGAATAAAAGTATAGTGCTTTCAAGGAAAAAATTTATTCTACGAGTAGGATTAAGAATGAAACTGACGAGCCTCTGGAGAGTCGGCTTCATTCTTAATCCTACGAGTAGAATAAATGTTTTACTTGAAATCACTATGTTTATTTTGTTTATCCCATAAATCATTTACAGGGCAGGCAGGGTGAAATCGTGCCGTTACTCACTACAAAACAATGCGAGAAGTGAGAAGCACATTAGTCCAATTCGATCGACAAGCAAAACTGCCAAAAATAAACAAGGCGCAGTGATACATTTCTGTCTAAAAATAATTCCCCTACAAACTTGAGCTAAACTTGCAAAAATACTTTATTAAATGAACATTGCTTAGATTTTCTTATTTTTGTTGTTTTTTGTTGTTTTTTTCGTCGTCGATTCAACTTGAGTTTTATAAACAAAGCAGACGACACATGCATGTGTTTATTTACACTTTTCTAATCTGGAAAATGAAACATCACTCTTCATGCCCCAACCTTTCACAATCGAACTTGTATGCTTTTCAGTGCAAGGTTTTGATTGATATAATCTGTGTTTTTGTTAATTGTAGTTCATTTTATTGTTAGGCAGAGTTCAAATGTGTCATATATTCTAAAACTAAACATTTAAGCGACGATCAGAGTTTGATAAACGTCAGTTCATTTTGTCTCCCACAAGCGTAAAACAGGTCACGACAACACGAATGTCGTAGAAGTCAGAGATCAACAAGTCCATCTCTACAATAGGAAATAATTCTTTCAGTGTTAAACCTACTGGGAAAATTTATCACCCTACCAAGTGAATAAAGCAAAAATTTATCCAAGGCTTCTATTGTTGGAATAAATGGCCATTTTTGGGATAAAATAACATATCAAAGGAAACTGTGCAGCTGTTAACAATGGTGACACAATATAAAAACACAGGTAGAAATATGGCTTAGCATTGCAAAGCCTTCTTGCTCTCAAGGGATGAAATACACCACCACCCATGCTATTCTGTAGATTAAGAGGCCTAAAATATAAAACAATAACATGAACTTTTGGTGACAAAGAAATAATTAAAGAAATAAAAAATAAAATAAAAAAATGCTTGCCCGCATGCAATTTGACAAAAAATGGCCTGAGAAACAGAAGATCTATTTTGTGGGGTCTCAACCCATTGAACTCTGATAGTATCTTTCATATCAGTTCCACTGAAGCAATTGGAAGAATCCATATTCATTATTTTAGGGTTGACCAATTAATATTATCGACGTGCAGCCTTCAGGCTGCACGTTGAAAATATTAATTGATCTACCCCACACATTCAATAAGCAGTTATCCGACCTACTTTATAAAAGTATGACGTATCATATTCCTGGGCCTTTCAGGTTATATTTATTTATTTATTTATTTATTGATGTTTAAGGTCACATATTTCTGCACAATGGCTAACCATGACCGTGACAGTTTTACGGGTGGAGGAAGTCGGAGTACCTGGAGAGAACCACCGAGCAAAGGCGAGCAACTGTCAGCTCCTCAACATACCAACTCCACACAATCAGGGTTAGCATTGGCTGAAGACAGGTGCACCATCGACGTGCAGTACGCCTTAGTACACAACGTCACCATGCCCCCACATGGGCAATGGGGATGAAGTGTCTTGCCCAAGGACACAATGCGGTTGGCGCAGGTGGGATTCGAACCGAGGACCTCTCGGCTTGCAGCCTGCACCTCTACCAACTGAGCCACCGCGCCCCCCCTTTCAGGTTCAAAGGATGAACTAAAAAATTTCATTTTTTGCCTTCAGAGCCTGGATTATGATCCCTCACTGGGACAAGCTCTCATTCCAATGAGGAGTCATATAAGCTATATTTTTGAGGCAATAATAGAAGAAAACAAAACTAGAGATGGTCTGTCACCCGGTATACCCCCATCGTGGCATACCGCCTAGAGTGGGTGACTGAAAAGGGGCATTCAATTTTTCTAAGTAAAAAAAAAAAATGCAATATGGCCACCAGTCGGCCATCTTGAAACTGAGCAGGAAAAGAATTATGTCACGTACTTCCCCTCAACATGTTGATCATTTTTGTAAAGTTTCATGAAAATGCGGCTAAAACTGTGGAAGTAGTTCGCTCCACAAGTTTACATAAAAAAAAATCCAATATGGCCACCAGTCGGCCATCTTGAAACCGAACGGGAAAAATATTATGTCATGCACTTCCACTCATCATGCTAAATCGTTTTCATGAAGTTTCATGAAAATGCAGCTAAAACTGTGGAAGTAGTTCGCTCCACAAGTTTACATAAAAAAAGCCCATACAATATGGCCGCCAGTCGGCCATCTTGAAACCGAGCGAGAAAAAAATTATGTCACACACTTCCCCTCATCATGTTGATCATTTTTGTGAAGTTTCATGAAAGTTAAAAAATTTATAGTAATTTCTATATTTTTTATACTTACCAATGACCCAGACATAGCTGCTGGTGCTAACTCTTAAATTATAGGGCCAAACACAAATTTTGCCCCCCAATCCCCAAAATTTGCATCTAAAACCAAAGAAAACATGTCCTGAATGGCCCTCCACACTTCACCTCTACTGCGCATGTGCAGTGTCAAGGACGTTCCGAAATTGGCGCCATTAATCATTCTAATAACCAGTGCCTGGTAAGCGCTATGTACTCAGTGGGGAGGCAAGAGTTCCCAACTCCTGGGAGGGCCATCCCCGTCTGGGTCATTGGTAAGTATAAAAAATATAGAAATTACTATAAATTTTTTAACATTTTTATACTGTACCAATGACCCAGACATAGCTGAATAGTAAAAAAGGCTGGAGGGCCAAGGACATAGAGCAAGATGGAATACGCTCAAGAATATAAAATAGAGTCATCCCCTCTAGGGAAAAAGAAGTAATAGGCCTTACATGTATCTTTCTTATTTATGATAAATTAGAAAGATACAACACCTTCCAAAATTGAGCATCATACATCCATGTACTCTATTAATATCCAATATAATCCTTATACTAATAATTTTTAAAGTAAGCCAATAAATAAAGTAAGTCTAGAGAATAGAGACTCTTATACTCCTTAAAAGTGTCTGAGGATTGCATAATCATGTCCGTTGACACATGCTATATTCAAAAGCTATACTTTAAAAACTAAGACTTGAATGAATTTTAAAACATAAACTTCTCACTAAACAACCATCCCAATAACAGCTCAGAATTACTAACTCCGGAGGAGGTATCCCCTTGTTTTCATAGTAAAACAGGTGACCCAAGGGAACACCCTCCCCCCCCCCCCCCCCCCCCCCTTTTTTCTTGCCCTGGGTCAAATAGCCCAGAGCGAAGAGGGCAGCAGAACGGAGTCACTGCCGAAACAGACAGCCTACCTAGCTATAGTAGCAACTGTTGAGTGAATGACATTCTGAGCAGTAGATAATAGACCTAACAATAGAGGCCTCCAGAAATGGACTCGATATTTCTGAGATAAAATTTCATGAATGTGGATGGCTGAGCGCAATGAGCAGCCTTCAAAAATCTATAATAGCGACACTATTAATGTAAGCCCAAGATGCAGAAGAACTCTTACTTCATGAGCCGAAATCTTAAGCACAACTGCTGAGTCAATGATATACCATAAGCAGTACCGATAGTTAATTGAATCCATTAGCAATAGAATGGAGCGTAACATCCTTCTATTAGGCATCAAAGACAGAAGAAGCTTACGCCCGTAGTAATAAACAGATATCTGTTTATAAATACATAAACTCTAACCGGACAGAGTAAAGGCCTATGCCCGTACGAAGACGGAAGGACCTTAATAACAATAGGTTCCGGATATTATGAGCCTAACTCTTATGCAAAAATCCAACCTAAATAGAAAAGGAAGTAGTGATTCCGAAACTAGGAAAGTGAAAATCATCCATCGATAGTGCATGAAACTCACTGACTCTTCAGTAAAAGAGAAGCCAACAGAATTACTGTCTAAAAGGTCAGAATTTGAAAACTACTGTTTCCAGAGGCTCAAATGATTACTTAGCTAAATAAGAATCGAAGTTAAATTCCATATAGGAATTTAATCTAAAGATTCTAGGTCTATTTATCAAAATGTTACTAACTGACTTAGATAAAGAGACATAAGACTCAATTGTAAACTATCATAGAGTGCATAGGTATGAGGTAACATAAACCTATAACCTTAATAATAACAGGCTGCAGTAGATCTTGTCAAACAAGTATACTAAAAAGTTGCAATGAGTAGTATGGAGGGATCAACAATATGAACATAGTGATCCCTACACCAACGACGGAAGAGCCTCCACTTTAGCCGCATAGAATAGTGAAGAAGAGGATCTCCTATAGTAAGAAATCGCGTCCAAAGCTCGTCCAGTACAATGCTTACAATGCAATACGGACCACACAACGGAATACGTGAAGGTTGCGACCTTGCGGGTTGTGATAAAGATGACACGATTTACCCAGCGAAAAAAGATCCTCTCATTGAGGAAGATTTCGCGTTAAGTCCCACAGTAGACATCAGAGTAAATTACCCATGGTCTCTGTGAAGACAGAGATGCTATCAACAGAAATGTATTGTGGTTGTTTATCTTAGCAATACCTGCTGAAAAAACAGCCAGCGCCGGAGGATACGCGTATCCTATCATTCCGTCCTATTAGATCAATAGAGCATTAACAACATTAGCTCAGAGATCCGGACAAGCCAACACATACGTCTGCAATTGATTAGCAAGCAGTGTCGTAAATAATTTATCATTGGGCGCTCCCATAGATAGCAAATCTGATTGAATACTTGTTTGTAGAGAGTCCATTCTGACGGCAACAAGCGACCCCTAAGTGAACGGGAGTCCGGTAAAACAATCAGACGACCCGGAATATGATGGACCGAAACAGAACTTGGTGTACTATAACCAACAGACGGATTCTTTCCATTAAATTGAATAACGGAAACGAATGAGTGCCTCCCTGGTTCCGGAGATACGCCACTACTGTCGAATTAACGGACAGGATTTGGACATGCATTTCTGAATAATGTTCATGCAAAGACATAAAGCAAGCCTAAAAAACATTATTCCGCGGAAGATAATTGCTTGCTTAGAGACTGCGGAACCCAAAGACCCTGGCACTTCGAATCCGTTGGGATCAATATTATATCCCAATCTGTTTGACTGGCAACCGTCATAACTATAACACTCGGATCCGGCAAATGCAGTGGCACTCTCTGAGTCAACCACCGAATGTTTGCCCCAGTCTGAATCTCTTGTAACACTAGATAGACAAGAGAACGTGTAAATCGAGCAATTCATGGATTGCTGAAAAGTTGCCGTCGAAGAGAGGCTTCTCCGAGAACGAAGCGACTCTGAGAGAGTTCTTCACCTTACTATCCACGCGCGTGGATGTAGCTAGGGCTGCGTCACGTCTAACCAACTCCAATCAGCCACTGAAGGGCGGAGTTATACGTGAACAAACTACTGCCCTCAAAAGAAATCACATTGAGAATAATATCCCGTAAATCTTTTCTTGAAGACGTAATGATAACGCCTCAGTAAGGTGGATTACGTATGATAAAGCGTCTAAGTTAAGTCTACTAGACATCATTGTCGTTTCCAACATTGTGGTTGGAAAAGACATAGACGGCGAAAAAGAATATTTCCAGTCTTTAACCACGCCGTCTAGACGCATATGAACTCTCGGTATGCCCTGCTCTGCCAAAATAAATTATTCGTATAAATGATAAAACGGCAGAAATGAGCATTGCGGACAAGAAACTAAACTATCATGCTTGGTAGCAGGCTTATATGCATATATAGCATCTAAAAATAAAACACATGTTGTAATGACATTATTGGACTGTGTCGGTAAGTCAGGGACAATGTCCCTGAACCGATCCAAAATTCCGTGTCCAATGACGCTATAAGTCTCTTATCCAACATCGCAGCAATGTAGTCCGAAATAACAATCACTGGAAGATAATGCCAGAAGATATGAATGGCAGCTTCCGATGCTACGAAAGGGAAAACTCGAAATCTTTCGAATCCCTTTCGCCATCCTGTCGGACCCTATAAAGCGTTCGGTCGTCCGTACCTGATGCAACCGCGGACAGCACCGACCCAGCGCCGTCAGATAATTCCTGATTCGAGTAAGAAACTGTCGACTGCTGGGATGCTGCGAAACAACTGTGCTAACTCGGATAGCACGTCCGTCACTGAGGCCTGAGGAGAAGCGGTCCTACAATGCATTGCCGCTGGAAGCTCCGTGATCGTTACCCCGTGCATACTACCAATATGCGAGCGAACGGAGTGTATAGGCCTCGTGTCCCTTGGCTACTGGATGGCGTGACCTATTCGCCGTGGAATCACTGAATGACGAAACTGATCGGATGCTCGAGGTCACGTAGCCAATGTGCGGTCGTGTGCCCTGCTGTGAGGATGAGGAAGCATTATCGACAGTCTCTCGGACTGTCAATATAACGGAGCGTCCCGACCGACAGACATATGCTCCGAATGTAAAATATCTGAACCACAACATGCGGTCCCCTATGTTGTTGGACGAGAGAGGGACCTCTCTCGCTCACAGCCCGGACGGACCTGGACAAGCCAGGAACCGGACTAACAGGCTTCCTCCGATCTGTCCTCAATCCGCCGTCACTGGGTGAGTACTAAAGTAATTATAGTGCTCGCATCACCCAAATCTCCTTCCTAGACCGCAACGGACGAACCCGGCAGCCGAACCATTCGATGAATGTACGCTACACCGGGTGAACTAGCGAATGTCACTCCGTCGATCCTACAAGGGATCTCTTAGGCGATAGACATATTCCATGAGCACTTATTGCCGCTAGCTCTTCATTAACTATGACGACAGAGGCACACTTTTGAAAGACATCTCCGTAATTTTGCGAACAAGAAACCAGAAATGCTTGGTTATAGCAAGCATATAATAATAATATATATAGCGTCGTTCAATAATTCGAAAGTTTGTGTGACATTATTGGACTATGTCGCAACTGAGGGACGATGTCCCTGAACCGAACCAAAAATTTCTAAGTCCACCGACGCTATCAGTTTCTTATCCGGCATCGCAGCATTCTGGTCCGACGAAAAAGGCTGTAGAAGATCAAGTCAGATGACATACACAACAGCATATGTTTTTCCGAAAGGGAAAGCTCGAAATCCTCCAAATCCCTTTCGGTATCCCGTCGGACCGGATGAAATTTTTGGACGTCCGTACCCACTTCCGCGGAGCGTCCCGACCCAGCATCGTCGGATAAAAAATATGCGACAGATTCAGTTGATGCTGGGATGCTGCGATAAGCTGTGCTATTTAGGAAAGCACGTCCGTTCCCGAGGCCTGTGCAGTAGCGGTCTTACGATGCATTGCCGCCGGAAGCTCCGTGTACGTTGACTCCCGCACACTTTCCTATGCGAACGTCCGGAGTCTGCAGGCCACGTGTCCCTGGCTACCGGATGGTGTGACCTGGTCGCCGATGATTCTCTGACTGGCGAAGCTGACTGGATATCCGAGGTCACGTAGCCAAGAGCGGTCGTGTGCGCTACCATGAGAATGAGGAAGCCTTATTGACAGTCTACTCCGGACTGACTATATGTCGGAGCGTCCCGAGCGACGGACGTATGCTCCGAATGCAAAACATTTTGTACCACAACATCTGGGGCCAGATGTTGTTGTACGAGAGAGGGGACTCTCTCGCTCGCCGTCCGGATGGACCAGAACGAGCTATGAACCGGACTAAAAGGCTTCCTCCGTTCTCCCTCTAATCCGCCGTCACTGGGTGTGCATTTGGTTGATTTATAGTGCTCGCATCACCCCAAAACTCCTTCTAGACCGCAACGGACGAACCCGGCTGCCGAACTATTCGATGAATGGACGCTACAACGGGCGAGCTAGCAGACGTCAAAGGCCGTCGAACCTACTAGGGTCCTCTTAGGCAACTGGCGTATTTACATGAGCACTTTTCCGCTAGCCCTTCATTAATTGTGACGACGGAGGCACACTTTTGGAAGACATCACAGATACATCACCCTAATCTTGATCGTCTGAAATAGAAATTGATAAAGTAGAGTGACCCTGCGGGGGAAAGGACCGGAGTGTCCATTTCCCCACTAACATACCGTGACATACGCTTCCCATGTTGTCATCGAAATCATACGATACAGAACAGGAGTTAATGCGAGTACACTGACCACATATAGAATGAAATAAAAGTCAGAGGAAGACTTCCTCTTATTACAATTGATCAAAATCCTTTCAATGTGAAAAGAAAACAAGTCCTGGTACTCGCACCAACCCCTGGCAATCAAAATACATAATAATAATATAATCCATTAATATAGAAAAAATAACTGAAATCAAAATATTTTGAAAAAATATTTTTTCAGAACAGCCCAAGTTTCTGAAAAGTAACGTTGAGCCCCAATGGATCCCAAGCCTAAGTGTGGACAAAAATTTTAAAAATATTTTAAACAATTTATTCAACACTTACGAACAATAATAATGTATCTAGTTATGATTAAAATAACATCAAGATATTATTTTCAAGAAATCCCCCCCTCACACAGACTGCTGTTGTAAATGTAAACAATGAATGTAAAAACACTAAAATAAGACTCCAGGCACCCAGGCCCGGAATCAGTTACCAAAAATACACTATCTGATGCAAAACAGAGACTTCCAGGGAAGAAACTGCAGAACATCAGATGGTAGATGCAGAACACAACGCCTAACCACCCGCAGGTGAAGACGTAAACATGGGGAAAAGAACAGAATTCATTCTGTTATTCAGCTAAAACTCCCAAGAAAATTTAGTAATAATAATTACAGAAACTATGCCAAAAGCATGGGAGAATAGCAAGGGGGGACTTAAAGGAAAGGGAGAGAGGAAAACACTGAAAAATCAGTGTAACTAAATAATCAGAATGACAACAAAATGGCTGCTGCCTCGAAAATAGGTAACTTAACATAATTTCATTAAAAAATTTTAAGTTACAGCCCTGATAATATTCTGTCACACATTTTTCCTCTCCTCCTTCTCTATCCTCCTTAGACTCACCATTTCACTAATATTTATGTGTCTGGCATCATTTAAACTGAGATTTACAAGCACAAAGATCAGTCAGGTGTTAACTGATGAAGGGCCAAACTTAGAAAGATTAATGGCGCCAATTTCGGAACGTCCTTGACACTGCGCATACGCAGTAGAGGTGAAGTGTGGAGGGCCATTCAGGACATGTTTTCTTTGGTTTTAGATGCAAATTTTGGGGATTGGGGGGCAAAATTTGTGTTTGGCCCTATATTTTAAGAGTTAGCACCAGCAGCTATGTCTGGGTCATTGGTACAGTATAAAAATATGTGGCTAAAACTGTTGAAATACTTCACTCCACAAGTTTATGTGCAACGGACCGATGACAACCGACCGACCGATGGACAAGCCGACTCCTATAGATCCCCCCCCCCCCCCCAAAACTTCGTTTTGTGGGGGTATAATATAATTGACTTCCAATTTTGTGAATGGCACTAGCTGTACATGGCAGATGCAATAGGTAAAGGGAGCATGGTGGCTCAGTGGGTAGAGATGCAGGCCGCAAGCCAAGAGGTCCTCATTTCGAATCCCACCTGTGGAAACCATGTTGTGTCCTTGGGCAATACACTGAATCCACATTGCCCACATGGGGGGACGGTGGCATTGTGTACTAAGGCATACTGCATGTCGATGGTGCACTTGTCTTCAACCAATGCTAACCCTGCTTGTGTGGAGTTAGTACGTTGGGGAGCCTAACAGTTGCTCGCTGGTTCTCTCCAGATACTCCATCTGTGAACCTTTTTCTATTCATGTTGGTTTAAGGGTTAATTAGAATGGTTATTGCTTATGTAGTCTCTGTAAATACTAGAAGATTAACACAAAAAGAAGATTAAGACAAACTACATGGCCAACTGAGAGTGGTGGCCAAGCAGAAAAGTGTGCTGGTCTCTCATGCCAGAGGTCCCAAGATCAATCCTCTGCCGGGAGAGTTCAGGTGTCAAAAGACTCTCTAGTAGCATTATTTGTTAAGTTGAGGGTGTCACAGCATGCGTACAGGTACAATTACATGCTTACACAAATAGGTGAAAGCCTAATGTGTCTTGTTCATTTTTAACCCTTTACCTAACGTAACGGCCAAAACCGGCCAATTAATTTTCATTATTTTTTTCATTTTTTGTCTCAAAAACATAGGTTATGACCCCTCGTTGGAACGAGCTCGTCGAGCTCGTTCCAGCGAGGGGTCATAACCTATGTTTTTGAGACAAAAAATGAAAAAAATTAGTTATTCAAGAATTATTTTTGCAAGTGTCGTCTGCTTTTCATGTTAGGTAAAGGGTTAAAGTGAATAAAGTTATGTTATGTTGTTTACCACCCTATGAGATGGAGAACCAAATTGGTTGTCCTCTACGCAGAGAGAGAAACACTCTGTTCTGGCTGAAGATCCCTTCATAGCATTCGAGCAGAGCAAGGTCACTAATTTGCCATTATTGTGATCATCAAACTTTGATATCGTATGTGTTGGGGAAATGATTAATGTAATATCAAAACTGTATCCACAATCTAATAAATGTTTCTCATTCCAACTATCTGTTAGACAGCGAAGATCCATTCTGCTCACTTTGATGCAGGCTGCATATTGCTGAAATGAACCTATTTTGATTTATTCTTTAAGGTTTAATGACATTTTCAACAGCCAGGGACAAAACATCTGAGACAGTTTCACTGGCGGAGGAAGCTAGAGCACATGGAGAGAACCACTGAGTGAGTAGTTAGACTCGTCAGTTTACTAACCTTGCACGAGCAGGTTTAGCATTGGTTGAAGGCAGGTGTTACGTCGGTGTGCAGTATGCCTTAACTGTGCCACCATGCTCCCACTTGGTGACTTTGGCTAAGTACAGTACAGCTGTCAGGGACTGGTTGTTATCCATGCGTGGGCAGTGATGTCCACGTATATATTCACCAGGTAACAATAATCATCATCAAAATTTTAATTAATGAAGCACCGGGTTGTACCGGTTTGATGATTATTTCTTTATTACTTTCCAAAGTGTGATTTACTGGGATTTCAGGGTTTGAATATAAACGATAACTTCACAACCCTTTACCTAATATGAAAAGCAGACGACACTTGCAAAAAAAATTATTGAATAGCTATTATTTTCATTTTTTGTCTCAAAAACATAGGTTATGACCCCTCATTGGAATGAGCTCGACGAGCTCGTTCCAATGAGCGATCATAACCTATGTTTTGGAGAAAAAAAAATGAAAAAATAATGAAAATTAATTGGCAATTTGAGAATAGTGCTGGCCATTACGTTAGATAAAGGGTTAAAGGATATAATTATCGTTAATAATGAAAAGTAATAAACAGAGTAATCACTTGACTGGACTGGTTACGTGAAATAATTCATTCGAGGCAAGGGACTATATTGTAAAACACTTGTGCGCATTCGCACACTCGTGTTTGTACAAAGTCCCTCACCTCTCATGAATTATTTCATGTAACAAGTCCAGTCAAACGATTACTCTCTATGTAATCAGTGTTTGGAATTTATTTAATAATATTGCATCTGTACCTGTAGAAAGTGACGGCCGTACTGTACACAATGCATATGACATGGTTCGCGATCAAACCTATGACCTTTTGATCTGAAGTCCAATGCTCTAACCAATGAGCCACCATATCTAATTTTCAAGGGTTTTCAGGAAGGAAGGTTCCAATAATTAAAGACCTTCTAAATTTTTGGTAAGGAACTTCTGAATTCCAGCATGCCTCTTTTGAACAACTTCACAAGCTGAAGTTGTTAAAAGTGGCACGCTGTTAAAAAGAACACTCAAGTGACACCTCTAAGGCCTAAAAAAAAGTTTAAAATCTGTTTCTCAGGCCCTCACGCATGGTCCTTGTGGCTGCCGCATGCTCTCTTTTTTTACCAATGCAATCTTAAAAAAAAAAATGAAATTGTTTATGTCTGATATTTTACCTAAGTTAATAGAATTGTTAATTTTTTTTCCTTGAGTGCAGCATGGCTTTGCAATGCTTTAGCAATGCAAAGCCTTCTTGTACGCAAGTGATGCAATACACCAGCATCCATGCTATTCGTTAGAATGTAAGGCCTAAATCATAAAACATGAACTTTTGATGGCAAAGAAATAATTACAAAAATAAAAAAATAAAAAAAAATGTATGCCCACATGCAATTTTACAAAAAAATGGCCTGAGAAACAGAAGATCTACTTAAATTATTAAACATAATAATTAAACATTTTCATTTTTTGTCCCAAAATATTGTTTATGACACCTCAGTGGAATGAACTCGATTTGTCATAAGCCGTTTTAATCCTTAACGGCCTAATTCCAATTTGATCATTTGTTAAAGCAACACAACAAGTGTCCTAACATGCTGTCTTTAGTTCCTTTGCAGTTGATTCAAGACAGGTCTTGGCTGCTAAAATAGCCAGCTGAAACTTGCCTAGAAATAACTGCAAAACCACATGATGCAGACTGTCAAAGTGTAGCAAAGAGGTATACAAATCTCCAGGCCTTTAACCCTTTACCCAACGAATCGCCCACATTCAGCAGCTGAAAAAATACTATTTTTCGAAAAATTTCAACAAAACCATATCATGTGACCCCTCTTTGGAACGAGCTCGTGGAGCTCGTTCCAATGAGGGGTCACATGATATGATTTTGTTGAAATTTTTCGAAAAACATTAAAAAACGATATTTAAATTAATAAATTTTGATATTGTCTGCATGGGTAAAGGGTTAACAGAAAACAAAAACGATGTGTGAAGTTTTGAGCCACTACTGTCATGCTTGGCACAAAAACAAAAAAAAAAGATGAAAAAAAAAAAAACCCTCCCGTGAACAATTTTCTTGAAATCGTGCTTGGGTTTGGCAAGGTCAATTAAGGTAAAAAATTATTATAATACACATTACCTTGTCTAGAAGTTCTTGAATCAACAGTGGTTGTTCATGAAGAAGAGCAGTTCTGGCATCATTCAGCAAAGTTGGCCTCTGTTGCCGTGGGATCTGTCCCGGTTGTGGCGGTTGTCCTTGAAAAAGTGCTCTAACTCCAGGACCAATAAGTCGCATCCCAAAAGGAGGTCTTATATTCTGTGGATCACAGGTCAATGGTCCTTCAGGACGAACCATCCTTGGACTCTGAAGTGGAGACACATTTGGAACTGCAGCATCACGATGTGGTTCTAACAATAAATTTGGCTGATTATTTTGATGCACTGCAGAATCATCTAGCTTCTGAGCATTAATGTGAGAACTCTGATCTCCAGCTACTATTTCATTGGCAAGCAGCATATCAATTTCACTGGCTGAAGAAGAGCGAACTGATGTTTCTTCACCAGCTGGAATGGATGAAGCACAGGTCACAAGGGATTGCAATGAATGTGGTGGTTGTCCTCTTATCAAAGGTAAGCTACCAGGTGGCAAATTATGTACATTCATGCCAGGAGAATTTAAATTTCCTCTTGGTGGTGCTGGTACACCAGTTTGTCCAAATAAACCCTGTGTATACTGATTTACCGGTGTAGTTGCACTTCTTGGAGATCTACAAACAGGAAATGGTGATGTGCATTGTTGACCAGGACTATGACCTGGGGTTGTTGGTGAAGCATGACCACTCCCAAAAGGAGAATGAACTGATGAAACAGGAAGAGGAAATGGTGAATGACTGTTGCTGGACACCGACTGTGGAAATGGTGAATGAGTACTGGATGAACTATATGGTGACTGCTGAGGTGCTTGCTGAAGAAATGGTGATGACTGTTGAGAAAGAGGCGTGAGAGGCTGACTTAATGGAGACTGAACACCACCTGGTACGGCACTATAAGGTGATTGAATTCCTGGTGTTCTTGGAGATGGTTGACTGCTTCGTGGAGACAGTATTCCCTTTGGTGATGAAACAAGCTGAGAGCTTTGAGTTGAAAGAGGTTTGACAGGCGGTGAAGCCTGACCAATGCTTGAAGGAGAATAGGTGGACATACTAGGTGGAAGTGCTGGTGAGCCCTGCCCTTTTGAAAGTAACCTTGCTCTATCTAGGGGCTTAATATCAGGAGGAATTCCTTGAAGTGGAAATGGAGGTTTATTTGCTGAAGCATTATCGTCCACTTTTTCGGGTACAGTCTGTGGTGAATTATTATCCTTCACCTGAGTAGCAGGCTGAGATTCTTTTGAAGGATCATCTGTTTTTTTCGATTTGTCAGTATTTTTCTGGCTGAACTCAAGAAATTTAGATTGGAAATCTGATGCCTGTTGTGGTGTATCCTCTTCTTTGGATTCAGATGGTGTCTCTTCCTTCACTTCATCGGGAGGTTTTTCTATTGGTTTTTCTGCTGGCCCATCTTGTTTCTGCTCTGGTTTTGTATCCTCTTTGTTTTTTGCATTCTCAAACTCCATATGCTCTTCCAGAATACTTTTACCACTTGAGAAGTCAAGTTCTAATTCAGGATCTGCATACTTCAATATATCAAAAGTACCATCAGCACCTGAAATGAAATGAAAAATACAATTTTTTGATGGAAATTGCAGAAAATCGATAGCTCCCATCTAGAGGTCACCCCAAACAAGCATGAAAGGTTTCAAAGCAATCCGATCATAAATGTGCCCTGTAGGGTGTGCCAAAGGGAAATATTGAGTCTTCTGACTAAACTAAGTTCTAAGAACGTTGGCCGCGGCAACATTTTTTGACAGAAATTGAAGAAAATCGATAGCTCCCATCTAGAGGTCTCCCCAAACAAGCATATTAGGTTTCAAAGCAATCCGATCATAAATGGGCCCTGTAGGGTGTGCCAAAGGAAAATATTGTCGTCTGACTAAACTAAGTTCTACGAACGTTGGCCGTGGCAACATTTTTTGCCGGAAATTGAAGAAAATCGATAGCTCCCATCTAGAAGTCACCTTAAATAAGCATACCAGGTTTCAAAGCAATCAAATCATAAATGTGCCCTGTAGGGTGTGCCAAAGGGAAATATTGTGGTTTGACTAAACTAAGTTCTAAGAACGTTGGCCGCGGCAACATTTTTTGACAGAAATTAAAGAAAATCGATAGCTCCCATCTAGAGGTCACCCCAAACAAGCATACCAGGTTTCAAAGCAATCCGATCATAAATGTACCCTGTAGGGTGTGCCAAAGGGAAATATTGAGTCTTCTGACTAAACTAAGTTCTAAAAACGTTGGCCGCGGCAACATTTTTTGACAGAAATTGAAGAAAATCGATAGCACCCATCTAGAGCTCTCCCCAAACAAGCATACCAGGCTTCAAAGCAATCTGATCATAAATGTGATCTGTAGGGTGTGCCAAAGGGAAATATTCAGGTCTGACTAAACTAAGTTCTACGAACGTTGGCCGTGGCAACATTTTTTGCCGGAAATTGAAGAAAATCGATAGCTCCCATCTAGAGGTCACCCTAAATAAGCATACCAGGTTTCAAAGCAATCAAATCATAAATGTGTCCTGTAGGGTGTGCCAAAGGGAAATATTGTGGTTTGACTAAACTAAGTTCTAAGAACGTTGGCCGCGGCAACATTTTTGACGGAAATTGAAGAAAATCGATAGCTCCCATCTAGAGGTCACCCCAAACAAGCATACCAAGTTTCAAAGTAATCTGATCATAAATGCGACCTGTGAGGTGTGCCAAAGGAAATTGTGGACGTACGTACTAACGTACGTATGCCGACAGACGAGAAGTGATGGCAATAGCTCAGCTTGACTTTGTCAAGTTGAGCTAATAAAAATTGTCTGAGAATCAATTAATTTATCTTGTGTGACCTAAACAAAAGGCCTGATTAACTGGTTGTAAAAATAATTGGACGTAACTCATATTCAAACTTGGCCTGTATTACTAGCTTGGTAATACACATACCAACTTTGGTTGAGATCAAATAATCTCATCTGCAGTTATCAGTTGGAAGCGAAAAATGTTAACGGATGGACAGACAATATAATAATATGGAATATAATAAATTTGATATCGTTCGCATTGGGTAAAGGGTTAAATATTTGAACTTACTTAGAAGATCAAATGTATCATCTTGAGACAATCCAATATCTTCCAAAGCAATTTCAGTCTTTACTTCTTTCTTTGGCTCAAGTCCTGATGGTTGTGCTGGTGTTTCTGCAGGCTGAGCATCAGGCAGTACTCCAGATGATGGCTGTTTTTGCTCTGCTGTTACTACCTGACTAGCAGTCGCTGCCTCACCCTGAGGCTGAAAGGATTCCTGTCGAGGGATTACAGCACCCTCATTTGGAGGAACAGATGGAGTTGGTGAGTTGTTTGATAGTTGTGGAATCTGCTGTTGTTGTAACTGCTGTTGTTGTAACTGCTGTTGTTGTAACTGCTGTTGTTGTTGCTGTTGTTGTAACTGCTGTTGTTGTTGTTGTAGTTGTATCAATGGACCCTGTAATCTGAGTTGCTGCGGAGCAAGCATCTGCGGTCGTTGAGGAGACAACTGCTGCTGTTGCTGTAGCATATGTTGCTGAGGTGACATTTGGGGTTGTGGTGACATTTGTGGTGACATCTGTGGTGACAATGGCGAAGATGCTGAAGCAACAGGATTCATGGCTCCTTGACGAATACGTTCTTGAATCTTCTGTAAATACTGAAGTTTCTGTGTGTCAGGCCATGATGCAAAATCCTGTCAAATATAAGAACACAGTGTTTCAAGCTGATTCATCCAATTTATGTTCAAATCAATAAATATAGCAGTAGCAATGTTATGTAGCCCATATTAACTCTTAGAAGCCGGGAGTCGAGTTTTCTTGCCTGTGATGTAATAAGGCAGGTAATCTGGCTGTTACGGTTCGGCCATCTTTGGGCTGGAGGAGAATTAAACACTGAGCAGGTGCTTCTAGTCATGTGTCATCTGCCTGAATAGGCAAACAACACTTGACTAGAAGCATCTGCTGTACTGTAAGTTTTCTGCGGTATGTCATGTCCAATAATTCATTCTGATTCCCTGGCTTCTAAGAGTTAAACAGCTTTTTATTTATTATAGTGGGTGCGCGGTGGCGTTGCGGTGACTGGTTCTCGTCAGATCACCGAAGTTAAGCAACGTTGAGCCCGGTTAGTCCTCGGACGGGTGACCATCTGAGTGATCGTTTCGGACTCCAGCGTTGTGTTCTTGGGCAAGGCACTTAACCCCGATGACGCCGTGTACTAAGGCGCACTGCACGTCGATGGTGCACATGTCTTCAACCAATCTAACCCTGCCTGTGCTGCAGTGCAGAGTTACGATGTTAGGGAGCTGGCAGCTGTTCGTCGTTGCGCGGTGGTACAGTGGAGCCCACTTAATTGGATATCATTTTATTGTATATCACTGTTAATTGAATATAAACACAAAACCATTTACCATACCTTCAGTACAAATTTGATCTGTTAATTGCATATGGGTTGTAGAGTAAACTCCTGTTAATTGTATATAAATTTTTGTAATATGTCGAAAAAATTGCTGTGACACGCACCAAGTTCCCCTTATTTGTCCACCTTTTTGGCCTCATACCTCCAATACAGACATTTATTCTATTATATCTTGTTTGACAGAGCTCATTATATCTTGTTTGACAGAGCTCATAGAGCTATAATAGAATAAATGCTCAGTTTACCTCCAGAACACAAGAAACTGACAAAATCCCTGTTAATTGTATACTCCTGTTAATTGAATGATTTCCAATGGCAAAATGGATATCCAATTAAGAGGATTCTACTGTATGTACTGCAAATGTACATCCACCCCCACCCGTCTCATCTCAGGATATATCACTTTTCCATGTGCCAAATCAAAGGTACAATATTGATTGATGCTCTGGCCTGACATTTTCAGGAGAGCGATTTATTTGCTCGCCTACTGCTCGCCTTAAAAAAATCAAGGAGGGCAAAAACTAGCCCTCCCTGCCTTAGAAAATAATGATTACCATAACAGTCTATGATTAAAACCCACATCTTTTAAGATCTCTGCTACATGCATGTTACTGGTCTCTGTAAGACGGCCACACTGTCCCTCCCACATCTCCGGGCCTTGCCAAGGCCCGGAGGTGTGGGAGGAGCAGTGTAGCTGTCTCACAGAGACTACCTTGTTAGCAGCACCAAATAAAATGTACAAAGCCCACTTGACAGAATTCATTAACAGTAAACCTCCAATTTGCAATTTTAGCATTTGTAAGTTTAAGGAGAGCTAATCGCTCGCCTAGGCCATGCGAGGGGAGCGAGTTTTAGCCCTCCTGCATTTTGAAGAATGCCAGGCCTGGACGCTAAGGAGGTGAAAGTTTGTGAGTCTGTGTGGCTCATGTTGTCCAGAAGCAGTCATCGCTGTCAGGGCGGTGAATAGTAACAAGCTAAGACTTCAAAATCTAAAACTTTGGATAATAGGGCTTCCTGTTTCAATGACGGTGCTACAGAGAATATTTATTTATTGGTGTTTAGGGTGTTCAGTCAGTCTTGTAAGGGTCATCACAGTGTTACGTAACTTCCGTTTGGTGCAACACAAAATAACTTGTCTATTAAGATTCGATTTGAGATTTGAGACAAGATTTGATTTGAGATTCCATTCGAAAAAAAAAATTGGGATTTGCAGAACCTCAATCAAATAATGTGTAAGTTATCACATGCTGACTAGAAACAAGAGACCCCATTGAACAGAACCTGATATAAACCGAGACCACGAATGAATCTACATTAAGCAATCAATCTCCATGATCCACTGTGAATCCTTGAGCCCCTCAGTAGTGACTAAAATAGTCCAAACATCATGCCTTTTCTTGAGTTAAACATAATGTAGAAAGTGGAGCTCCCTTATAGAGCCTGTTGATATACAACCTATGTGGATTAATCTTAGTTACACACCTCTAGAGGGTACTTAATAAACATGGCTCCTTATCAAATTAAACTGGAATTATGTTTCTATTTTTAGTACACATTCAGTTCCACGATAGCTAGGGTTCAATTTTTTTAATTTAAATCAAATATCTGTTTCCGACTTATGCTGCATATCAAATTTTGTTAAAATCGGACTAAGAGTTCTGAGTAGTGAACAAGAGATGTTGTATACCAACAGGAAACATTTTTATTTGCATGAATCAAGTACTTATGACCCAATAATATTGGAATCTACACCTCAAAAGGAAGTTCCATACAAATATCAAGTCATTGTACCCACTGGTTCATGAGAAGATTTAAAAAAAATTGGAGGGCATTTTCCCCTACCCCGTCCCTATGGGGCTGGGCATGCTGAGTTGAACAAATACGCAATGCCCCCTCGGCACCATCACACACACAAACTTTCACTTGAATTGGCCCAGAGGTTTTGGAGGAGAAACCCAAAACATGGTGTTGATGGACGATGAACGGAGAGCGATTAGATTAGCTCAGCTTGGGCGGTAAACGTGGCTCTCAGAGACACATTTACCGCCCAAGTGTGTGCGACTGGCAATTTTACTGCGACCTGAGTCAATGGAGTGCAACCTTCACTTTACCGGTATGAACTGGTGATTGTCGCAAGTACGTTCAATTGTAAGCTTTACATGTTGCTTAACTTGTATATCCTGTAAAGGGGCGTCTAGATATTAAGAATACACATTGTGGTTGTTTCTCAACTTTATTGAATGGTATCTTTGACATCATTTTACATTAACAAGAGAGAATGAATTGCCTGTACTATCTACTGCACAGGACTAGCCGCTAGCAACAGCTCATAGAGATTGCTTGGAAACTTTAAATTTGCTTCCAACAGTGGTAGTAACTGGTGAGACTGGAATTAGCATGGGTGGCGGTCTGGGTGTAGATGTTATTTATGTTAATATAGTGGAAATTACACCAAGTCTTCTTCACTTTCAGCATTATTTTTTATGTACAATTCCCATCTGAACTATCAGACGACGAATATGACTGATACCAAGCTACATTACAGTTAAAGGATTTGAAGGGAAACAAATCGGAAAGCCAATTTTGAATCGAACCAAATACCAACTTGATATTCAAAACCAAATCAAATCTCAAAGCTTCGCAGGACCCTACCCCTCCACTCAAATAGAAAAAAAAGCTTCTATTTTATTCTTTTGCTTAAAAGATATAAAATATAGCTCAGCACTTAATTCATTATGAAATTTGTTTTTCTGAATTAAAGAGGACTTACTGGTGGTAATGGAGGTCTTATGGGAGGTCGATGCACAGGTCCTTGTGGGCCAACATGCCTCATTGGATGAGGTCCAGGCTGACTTTGGTAAGGTGGTGGTGGTCTTGTCTGCCTTACAGGACCTGGAATCCCTGGTCTCTTTCCATCTAAAAATACCATTCTTGGTGGTGTGACTTCTCTCTCTGAAACAACAATATTGACAAACTCAAAACTGTTTCTAGGTACATAACAAGGATGAAGCCAATCTTCAAGTACTGATGATTTGTACCGATAAATATTACAAGAAAAAGAAACAATACATGACAAATCCATACTTTTCCATGATAATCTTGTTGGTCATTTTTCAGGAGAGAATATAAGGCAGCCGTGGACTGGTCACTTTCCACTGTTGGGCAGTATTTACAGGGATGCAATATTAGATTCCAAACACTAACTGTAGGAATAATCATCAAAAGTTTAATTGATGAAGCACGGAGTACAACCAAGTGCTTCATGAATTAAAATTTTGCCGATGATTTTTTTTACCTGATAAACACATGCATGGACATCAGTCCCCTCACATGGATTACAACCAGTCCATGGCAACTGTACTGTAAAATAATAATTTATACTACAGTGGACTCCACTGATTGAGCTATCTCTTAATAGAATAACCCTGTTAACCCTTTACCGAACGAATCGCCCGCATCCGCCCATGTAATATGCAAATTCAGCAGCTGAAAAAATATTATTTTTCGAAAAATTTCAACAAAACCATATCATGTGACCCCTCTTTGGAACGAGCTCATCGAGCTCGTTCCAAAGAGGGGTCACATGATATGGTTTTGTTGAGATTTTTTTTTAAAATTTAAAAAATGATATTTAAAATAATAAATTTTGAAATCGTCTGCATTGGGTAAAGGGTTAATTGAATGAAACTTCCAAAACACAAAACCATTTCCCATAACTTTTGCACAAATTAAACCTGTTAACTACGTTATCAAGAATCCTGTTAATTGAATCAAAAATATTGTAATATGTTAATTATCCCGATAATAAACAAATTCTCCTTGTTTATAGGACTTTTGGCCTCAGTACATCCAATACAGGCATATAATCTGTTATATTTGGTTTGACAGAGCTCCATTAGCTTAGTCAAATAAGACATGATTGATTAAATACTTGGTTTATCACTAGAATATAGGGATCTTTACCCAATGAATCAGCCACATCCGCCCACATAATATGCAAATTCAACAGCTGAAAAAATATTGTTTTTCCAAAAAATTTCAACAAAACCATATCAAGTGACCTCTCTTTAGAATGAGCTCATCGTGCTCGTTCCAATGAGGGGGCACATGGTATGGTTTTGTAGAAATTTTTGGAAAAATTTAAAAAAATGATATTTTAAATAATAAATTTTGATATAGTCTGCGTTGGGTAAAGGGTTACGTGGGATTCACTGAATATTTATTTAGCTCTTTCAAACAAGATACAGTGGTGTTACTGGATACCTCTTAACTGAATAACCCTGTTGATAGAATATGATTTCCAAACACAAAACCATTTACCATACTTTCAGAACAAATTTAGCCTATTAATTATATAGAGCAAACTTCTGTTGACAAATCTCATGTCAAGAAATTGCCCTGACAATTACCAAATTCCTCTTGTTTATATTCCTATTTGTCCTCAGTACATCCTATACAGTCATTTAACCCTTAAGGGCCTGGACAAGCATCCTGAATTCCCACCAGCCCACAGCCTCTATATGTCCAACGGCTCAGCAGTGATTTCTAGTCAAGTCTTGGCTGCTTTAATAGGCAGCCAAGACTTGACTAGAAACCACTGTCTATCTAATTTATCTGTCAACAGGACCTCCACATATTTATTAATTTATTGATGTTTAAGGTCACATACTTATGCACAATGTCTAATCGTGAGTGACAGTTTTATGGGTGGTGGAAGCCGGAGTACCTGAAGAGAACCACCGAGCATCGATGAGCAATTGTCAGCTCCTCAACATTCTAACTCCGTACTGCAGCACAGGCAGGGTTAGATTGATTGAAGACATGTGCACCATTGACATGAAGTACGCCTCAGTACCTGACATCATCGTGCCCCCATGTAGGCAACTGGGATAAAGTGTCTTGCCCAAGGGCACAATGCAGGTCGTCCCAGACGGGGATCGAACTCGGGACTTCTAGCATAGAAGTCCAACAGTCTACCACTGAGCCACCGTGCTCACGGACCTCCACATGATGGCATGTTAAGGGCACCTATTCTAAGGTCATAAAAACAGAAAAAGGCCTTTATGGGTTAATCTCTTATATCTGTTCAATAGAGCTTTGTGAGCTTTGTCAAACAAGATTTAATAGACCAAATACTCAGGTTATCTCTAGAGTACAGAAAAGTGACCAATTCCTGTTAACTGAATACACCTGCAAACTGAATTATTTTCACTGGCAAAGTGTCTGTTCAATTGCTTCACTGTACTATGAATTAAACTTCTTATTTATTTATTTATTGGTGTTTAAGGTCACTTATTTTTGCACAATAGCTAATCATGACCATAACATGAGTATCAACTCAAAACAAGGGGTGAGCGTTAATAAGCCATGTTGCCCATTTTAGAGAGGGTTTGCACCTCCCAAGCATTGGTGATTAGGTCCTATTTTAACAGTAAAACAGAGCCTGTTTACCACAATGAACAGGCACTGCTTCACTTCCCGGGGTTCCCGCGGGGAAATTAAATTTCTAGTCAATCGTAAATCAAGTAACAACGAAAGTTCTTGATAACAAATTGTCCCTTTTAGTTCAGTATTTTTATCCTCTGTCCCTCCCCAATAACTTCACCAATAGTTGACAGATAATTGCATCGAGCAACGATCAAACAAACGTACATCGGAGCCATCAAAGTATTACAGAATTTTACTCTCTCGTAGGGGAAGGGGAAGAATCCAAAACAAAATGGGTATATAAAATTCTTAATGTTCGAGGTTTAGGGGGAAAGTCAGTACTATGACATAATGTCGGGTTCAAAGACAGAGATAATTAAGAGGTATTCAGCATTGTCCTTTACGATTTCATCTGACACCAGAACAATCGAATAGTGCCGATAAACACCCCCTCCTTCGCCTGTTAATGGGGAGTAACTCGATTAACTTTTACGGCCCTTGACTTGAAACAGGCTATATTCAGTCAAATGCAAAAACAATATTTTATTTATATACAGTTGTTTATTACAAATTATTGGAGTGCCTGTAGCCACTCTCCAATAATTTCTAATAAAACCAATTTTGAATAACAAATAATTCATACCACCAAAACTAATCTAGCCTTCGCAGGGTGAAATACACCAGAACAATGATGTTACAATTTCCTCTCCATTAATATGTTGAAACTAATTGGGAGGATTTGAAAAGTCGAATCCGTGATCCGAATTTGAATCGAATCTTGAAGCCTCGCAGGGCCCTAGCCTTTCCCTACACGCCAAATACTGACACTGCAAAATTATGATTCTGGAGGGTTCACCCAACTTATACCCCGATTGTTTGTTGAAAAATATCTAACATATGTTGGACTTAATCTTTTGCACTTGAACTTTGAGGTTCATAGCAAAAATTGTGAAGTCTTGTTTTGTTGGCAATTTGGCACTTCACTTAAAAGGATTCTACTGTAGCTGCAGGAAATTACATAGAAACAACCTCAAATGAATTGAAAACATTTTCCTCTGATATCCAGGTGGAGGTATCAATGAAAATTAGAGGGCATCCACAGTTGTAGAAAAACATTTCATTCTCAGTCTTAAAACATAGTTTATGACCATCTATTGGAAATAGCTTGACAGGCTTGTTCCAATGTGGGGTCATATGCTTAGAAATTGGAAAAATAATATTTGAAAGGCAGTTTTTGTTAATGACTCCAACATGGATGTGATGACAAGTCCACCCAATCATGCAAAGTTTGTAAATCACGCAGACAGATACAGTGATTCATTAGGGTTAAGAACAGACTACTTGTAAACTCTAAATATGAATGATTCTGAACAGAGAACTCACCCTGAAACTGTGCTGGATGTGGAGGTCTCACCATTTGCTGAGGATGGTTTAAACCCTCTGGAGAGTGACCTGTGGGTCCAGGCTGCCCAGCTGGAATTCTTGGACCAAACTGCATATGTCCTGCTGGTGACAACTGATCAGGAGATCCAAGATCCTCTCCTCGTTGAGGTGAATTTCCATATGGACCTAAAAGATAAAATATTCAACTAGAGGATCAGGATTTAACCCTTTACCCAACGTAACGGCCAAAACCGGCCAGTGCTATTCTCAAAAATCGCCAATTAATTTTCAAAATATTTTCATTTTTTGTCTCAAAAACATAGGTTATACCCCTCGTTGGAACGAGCTCGACGAGCTCGTTCCAACGAGGGGTCATAACCTATGTTTTTGAGACAAAAAATGAAAAAAATTAGTTATTCAAGAATGTTTTTTGCAAGTGTCGTCTGCTTTTCATGTTAGGTAAAGGGTTAATTACTGGAGTTTATAGACAAAACTACATGTATGTTTCAATGAGTCGTTTTGTATTCAATGAGTCAGATGTGCGTAGGAAGAAAATGTCGAGACCGAAGGTCGAGACGTTTTCTTTCTACGCACATCTGACGAATTGAATACAAAACGACTCATTGAAACATACATGTGGTTTTGTATTTATTACATGACCCAAGCACCTACTGACCTAATTTTCTTTTCTATCAATGGTGGTAAACACCATGCACTTTATGCAGTCGCATTGCATAAAAAAAGTCCCGGTTGGAACAGGTTGGTGTGCTATACGGAATTCCATATTGCACAGCCGTATTGCACGCCGTATTGCATAAGAGAGACTGCATGGGCATGTAATAAAATCCAATACCTAACACACATATCAAAATTTATTTTTTTCAAAATTTTTTGTAAAAAGTTTCAACAGAACCATTCATGTAATCCCTAATCGGAATGAGCTCAAGAAGCTCATTCCAATAAGGGACCATGATATAGTTTTGAAAAATAAATCTTTTCAACAGCTCAATTTATAAAGTGAATGTACAGCTGTGTCTGATTCTTTCAGTAAAGGGTCACATATTTCTGCACAATGACTATTTGTGACAGCAACATAGATATATAAAGTACAGTCCAGCCATTTTGCTCATCTTAGAGGACTTCAACCCTAGGCATTGGTTACCGGGTCTGAATGTTCCAGTGAAACAGAGCTTGGTTACCACAGTTATGATGAAGACATGTGAAGATGATGCTTTCCTGTAAATACTCTAAATGGTGTTTCATACATTTACACTTCTTACTATATTTGATGTTCTGATGGCAAGAAAAACATTACTCAAAAAAGCAAGTGTGAAGAGTGCCCCCCCCCCCCCCCCCCCCCCCAAGCTGTAGTTTTTTGATTAAGATGCAAGTTCCACAAATATTTTGATGTTTTCAAAGCAATTTAAATACTTACTGAATGGAATATCACTATAATTGGGGCATGAAAGAATATCTATATACCTCTGAGAGTAAACAGACGTTACATTAAAACAAAATAGTTGCCTGTGCACAAATTCCGCAAAAAGTAGATAAACAGACAGCCTATAATGGCATCAGATTCCTTACAGGATTAGACTGGTGGCCCACCCATGAACCATCATATGGGCTTATGTCAACCTTTCAGACTGCCGACTATCAAATTATCTTGTTCTTGTGTGTACTTTATAGTCAAAAAAGAGTGTACTCATTGGCAAATAATTATTATTTAATTAACAGGACTAAACTCTTTACCTGGTGTTCTCGGACAACCTTCTCCTGGGGCCCATGGAAGAGCGTGCATTCCTGGTTTGTTTGGACCAATCTCTGTCTCAGATTTTTTCTTCCGTTGTCGATGCTTACTTTGGGCAAGAACCTCTTTCAAGTGCCGTTGCATGTCTGAATGATCTTCAACTGTTCCTCCAGATGTCTAAATTAAGAAAAAGAAAAATATGTTTTATTTCAACTACAGTACATGGAGAGTGGATTGTAACTAAATAACCCGGGAGCGGAGTTATCACCCAAAGTTTCACTTTCAAATTCTGTGCATGTGTACAAAAAACACAAGCAATGTTTCAGCCAATGGACTTCCGGGTTTTACCCGGAGGTCCATTGGCTGGAACTTTGCTTGTGCTGATAATGCTTTGCAACAAATTTGCAATTATTGCGTGGGTGGAATCTCCACTCTGTGGTGATTTAGTGATAATAAACTCTCCACGTACTGCACATATCAATTTGTGAAAAGTAATTAATTTATTTTAATTTTTGAGTGAAAGATTAACAAGAGTTTCAAATTAATTTTCTTTTTAAATAAGAACTTTACTGGAAAAGGTTGGTCATGAGTTCTTTGTAACTCAATGAATGACTTTCCTGTAGTATAACTGATTTCTTTCCTGTCCTGTTGATATAGTTGTTGGTGTGTTCAGTGTTGCAATCAAATGTTAATCATATCTGGTAACTAGGAAAGCCATCGTAAAGTTCAAGCATGTTCTACGTCAAAACTATAATTCATACCTATCAACTGTAATAACCTGGGATTTAAGAAATTAATTTTTAAATGGTAGTTCGAAATATTCTTACCCTGTGGAAACCGAAATAGCAAATATTAACCTATGTTTAAAACTACAAAAAAGTCTGCATGATAACTGATTCCACTGATTCTGGTTCTGTACTAAACGTCAAGTTTCATACAATCCACATGGGGAAGTTTTCATTCATCATATGGTAGGGTTTCGTTTATAACGGATCATTTTCTACACTGCAAATGGAATAGTGGCATAGCAAAGATTAAAAACCTTGACAAGAATGTTCCTTGACACAAAAGGCCTAGCAAACTATTCTAAACCATGCACATCACTCGGTCATTGATCGATTCAACAAGAAATGTCACTGTAGCAAGACCGACTCCCCATGCCGCCCCCCCCCCCCCACCCCCCTTCTAGAGCTGTAGGTTTTTAAGTTTCTTGTTCGGTTTCGGTTTCAGTTTTTCAGGTTGAGTAAAACCTCGGTTCGGTTCGGTTTTTGGTTTGTTCATGAGGCCAAATAAAATTCAATAAAACTCATTCTATATGTCTGGAATCATAACTGAATGGCAGTGAAATTGAATGAAACTCCATGAATGCCCGAAATAAGCTATAATACATGAAGAATCAGGAAGGCCAATATAATAATTACCTAAATATACAGAACTTTTTATTGTGCTTGGCCATTTTTCGAGGTCTGACACCTACGCACAACTTGAGGAAAGCTGCGAACACAACTAAGCTGAAATGTCAGAAATTCACAGAATGTAGCCATCCCAGAGTAGTGAGGGTACCCAGACACTGCCAATGGCAGTGTCTGGGTACCCTCACTACTCTGGGATGGCTACATTCTGTGAATTTCTGCAGCAAGAGAGTATTTTAATAACAACGAAAAACCTTAGATTACGGAATGTCTACGGTTTCGGTTTTTAAAAAAAAACAAAAAACCTCGGTTCAGTTTCGGTTAACCTACAGCTCTACCTCCCTCAACAACTATCAAATGGAACTGACCTCGATCACATTCAATATATGACTCAAGTATGACCTTGACCATGAGCGAGCAAATATCCTACATAACACACTTCTGACAGTCCTTAATACTGGAATGATATTTGATAAAATTGTAGTTTAATTCATTTCTGTGTTATGTCTGAGATACAAATATCAACAGATTTTATGTGTGACCTTGGAATTTGACCTGTACCTTGAAAATATACACCCAGTTATGGTGTGTGAAGTTTGGTAATTGTGGCCTGAATGGTTTCTAAGTTATAGCCGTTATAGCCGGGACATGAATTGTGATGCGACCTTTGACATATAACACTAAAAAATGACCTTGACCTTGAAGGTGCACAAGCAACTATTATACACAACCCACCTTATGACTATCTTACCATTTATAAGTTTGATAATTGTAGTTTGGTATGGTTTGATTTACGGCTAAGGCACAAATATCGATGGTTTTCAATCTTTATTTATTTATTTATTGGTGTTGAAGGTCACATATTTCTGTACAATGGCTAATCGTGACCACAACATGGATATAAAATCAAGTCCAGTGAATCATTTATACCCATGTTGCCCATTACAGAGGACTTCCACCCCAGGCATTGATGACCAGGTCCTACTTTACCAGTAAAACAGAGCTTATTTTCCACAGTAAACAAGCACTGCTTCACTTCCCGGGGTTCCCACGAGGGGGTTTTCAATTGTGACTTTGAAACATGACCCAGTCATGGTGTGTGATACATCCTCCCATTGTCTAATTATGTTAAGTTTGATGATTATTGCTAGGGCTGTCATGATTTTTTAATTTAGGAGTCGATGAATCATCGCAAATAATCAATAATAATCGATTAATCATACCTAGATGACCCCCCCCCCCCCCCTCCCTCTCTTTGAAGTCGTTAAAAATGAAGTTCAAGTCAGTTGACCTACCGCAAGTAAACAACGAAGATGATCCTCTTTTAGGTACATTCAAGCTTTGATGTTCTGAACTTTTAAACTGTCAGTGTAATAATCAAGACCGGTCATCAGATGCGAAGTTCGCAACTGCCGACTAGTCTTGATTATTACACTGATGGTTCAAAAGTTCAGAACATCAAAATTTTGAATGTACCTAAAAGACAAATGCTGCTAACAGCTTTTTGAGGTTTAACATCAACGTTCTTTACCTTTTCCTTTAGAAACAATAGTTTTTTCATCAAATTTTTTGTTAAATATTAAACGTCTAAAACGGGGTAAAATTTACCGATTCTTCGACATCGAAGAATACTAATCGATTTCAGCATGACCGATCGACAATCGATTAATTGATTAATCGTGCCAGCCTAAGTTATTGCCCCAACAGTATTTGAGTTATTGCTCAGACACCCACACCCACACACTTCAATCACTATATGCCACCCAACCAAAGTTTGGAACATAAAAGTATTTGAGTTATTGAAGGGAATGCAAGTTAGCTTCCAATGCAGTTCCAAATGATGTGTTCATTTTCTAAATAAATGTTTTGTGCACATTACATAGTGTAGCAAACTTTAAAAGTTGCTGGTAACACACAGAATCATACAAGACACCCCAAACCCTCAGAGATAAACAAGACACTTCAAAAAGAGTTTTGAAATGTGGCATTATGCCTTTTGAACCACTCTGGGTTATCGTTCACAAATGGAATAGGATTTGTTTAAACTCGAAGGATTTGTGGCTTTGTGAGTCTTTGAATGTTGATTCAATTGTAGACACACAATGTGCTAAGAAATATTACTGAAATATTTTTAGCCCATTATCTAACCCACAGAATGTAAAAATTTATTATTTTAATAATTTAAAAAAAAATTTCCAAAAATTTCAACAAAACCATATCACATGAATGTGACCCCTCATTGGAACGAGCTTGATGAACTTTTTCCAATGAGGTCACATGATGTGGTTTTGACTAAATTTTAAAAAAATAAAAAAATTTTAACTGTAGATTATGTAAGCGGATGTGGCTGATTCATTAGGTAAAGAGTTAAAAGGACAATGAATGAAAACTACGCAGTCAAAAACTGTTGTGTCCACCGATGACAAGGACAAACAGGTCAATAACTAAGCTACGGCATTGGCAATCATTCTCAAAATGGCAAGTGTACAGGTTCAACCTCTTGAACAAGAGGTCCCAAGGAGCCTTAATCACTTACCTGAAAAAACTTGAAGTTTCATGAATGTGGGTAGAACCATTGTCCAATTATCATCCAAAAACCAATTGTTTACGATTGACTATGTTCAAGGTCACTGTTTGAGTCCAAAATAAATAGGGGTCTTCCACTCTCCTAGTCCAACCAACCTATGAAGTTTCATGAAGGTGGGTCAAACCATTATCAAGTTATCATCTGGAAACCAACTGTTTATTTGCTGTGTTCAGGGTCACTGTGACCTTGACCTTTGACCTAGTGCATCCAATATTGATAGGGTTCTTCCTCTCACCAAGGCCAACCTACCTATGAAGTTTCATGAATGTGGGTCAAACCATTATCAAGTTAGAGTCCGGAAACAGACAGTTTTGATTACTATGTTTACGGTCACTGTGAACATGACCTTTCACCTCGCAAGTCCAAAATAAATAGGATTCTTCCTCTCACAAAGGCCAACCTACATATGAGGTTTCATGAATTTCAACCATAGTCAAGTTATCATACGGAAACCAACTGTTTACGATTTAGTATGTTTAAGGTCACTGTAACCTAGACCATTGACTTAGCGAGTCCAAAATGAATAGAGTTCTTCCTCCCACCGAGGCCAACCTACATATGAAGTTTCATGAACGTGGGTTGAACCATTATCAAGTTATCGTCCAGAAACCATTTGTTTACGCCCACCCAACCACCCGCCATTCATCAAACTATAAGTCGAGTTTGGCTTTGTCACAACTCAACTAACTTAGATGTGAGTCTTCCATGGAAGAAGTGTGTCGCCTGCACTATATTTTAATATTTCAGACAGAATTCTAAGTGGAAAAGGGGCATAACTCTGGAAAAAATACAGCAGATCAAAAAATAAAATAGGAGGTGCACAATGCCATTATGTGATAAAGAATCACTGAAAGTTTCATCAAAATCCATTCATAGGTTATAGAGGAGTGGCGGATAAGAGAAAGTGTGACGCGGACGACGACTCAGACGACGCAATATGACAAAGTAATCTCTATATGTTGCTCCCCACTTCGTGGGGCGGCGACACAAAAATCATCCAGGTGACCTGGGGGATCTGAAGAAGATTTTTTAAAGACATTTCCCCATATTGCAGTAAATTCAAATTTAGGTTGTCATAGGGAGCCCAAATATTAACCCAAGGACTTCATTTGAACATCTTGAATCTGAACCTCATAAGGATGCTGCATATCAAAAGATTCTGATTGAACAAGATTTTTAATATTCCACATATTGCACCAATTTAAATTTCGAGCTTATACAGTAAGCCCAAATACGACTCCAGGGGCTTGATTTGAACAAACCTGCATTACCCCATCCCTCCCGTAAGGATGCTCTATACCAATCATCAAAGGATTCTGACTGGTTGATCTAAAGAACAAGATTTTAAAAACTTGTTCGCATATTACACAAAGTTGAAATTCTGAATCTCACAGGGAGCCCAAATATCAACCCTGGTACTTGCTTTGAACAAACTTGAATCTGAACCTCCTAAGGATGCTGAATACCAAAAGTTTGTGACTGAAGAAGATGTTTCAATAATATTCCACATATTGCACCAATTTAAATTTCGAGCTTCTACAGGAAGCCCAAATATGACTCCAGGGGCTTGATTTGAACAAACTGCAAGCTGTCACAAAGTAGTTACTGTTACTGTAAACCCGGGAAAGATAGACCATGATTAATTACATGCTTAGTCAGTGTTGTTATCTTGTGAAAATTCAAAGCTAAGCTTTTCAAGCCCATTTCCCAGGATTACAAGACCTTGGATATCTCTTACTCGAATCCAAGGCCATTTCTTAATTCCAAGGCCCTGCAAGAACCCTGTAAAGGAAACAACAGCATTTCACAATTGGGATAGATTATCAATACATTGTTTTCAAAATTTAAAGCAAATTTGTATGCTTCAAATTATTTGAAATCCATATTTGTTAAAGTACAACATATTTTAATGCAAATACAAACTTCATCAGGAGCTATAGGGTTTCAGAGCTGGCTATGTCTTCCTAACATCTGCATTTCTCATTACATTCACAAATACCATGTTGCATTGCACTAGTGGGCAGCTCCAAAGAATTTCTTCTCTTTCATAACATTTCACACAATATACAATTAAAGTTCTTGTTAATCTGTTAATGACACCGTACAGGGAATTTAATTAACCCTAGGCTATATGCATTGCCGAGGTATTCGCCAAGCTAAAATCCATTTTCCTAGGCAATAAATTTGCAGAGGCATTTTCATGAATGTTGCGATTTGTATGCACATCGTCCCCGGAGTTCAAATGTGTTCTATATGCCAGTAGGCACAAAGAACACACTGGAACTTTGGGTCGACATGTTCAAATTTTTTCCTGTAGGGAAATAAGGAAACACCAATCTAGAAGGATTATTACATTAAAAATTGGCACTGAGGTTGATTCAAATGTTTATATATCAATGTTTATTCTCAACATAATGTGCAGTGTCGTTGAGATTTGAGGTAAATCCAATGAACACACTGAAAACAATTGTTTTTTTTGCCATCTCATGATTTCTTCAGTTGACAGGCTACAGAGGTGTGTAATAAACAAAAGGCTATCGAACCCAATTTTGTTGATTTAATGTTTTTTGAACTAATATATAAACCAGAATTTACTTTATTCAAAATTGCCTTGGAAAATGGTGTTTTTTTTGCTGAGGAAACATCATTTTCCAAAGCAATTTTTTTGCTGAGGCAAATTTTCCTAATTAAATGCCCTGCTGTAACATGTTATGGGTAGAAGCCAATCCTGACTGATTAGTTGGAAAATAGTTTCAGCTTTGCTGCACATCAACCGCCATAACCCTGAAATTGTGTGAACAACTGACAATATCAGAGTGAAAAAAGGAAGTAGTCGGGGAGGTTGAGGAGCAAATTATCCAAAACCAAATGCTATAGTCCACCCATATCCCGAAAGGTGGTGGAATAATGCACTTCACTGAGCTTATCCCATACTTTTTCAGATGACTGCCCTCCTAAAATCTCCTAAAATGTCTAAAGAGATAACAATTCAAGAGTCAAAGTTGATTTACCGTATTTACTCTATGTATTGGGACAGCTAAAAATAATTATTTTCACAGGTGTCCCAATTGTTAGAAAATGGGGAAAGAACACTGCCTGGTCTTGATTGGATGCTGAATGAAGTTGTGTGTGATTCGTTTTCCATCACTATATATGAAAATCGTCGTCCAATTTTTTTTTATATTTTCATTTTTTGCTTCCAAAACATAGCTTATGATCCCTCATTGGAACAAGCGCATTGCGCTCGTTCCAATGAGGGATCATAAGCTATGTTTTCGAAGCTATGTTTTATGATTGTCGTCTGCTACTAGCGATGGACCAACTGGAAACAAATCTCCTGAATGTCCCAAACTTTGGAGCATAAAAAAAATATAGTTTTCTGGAAAAAATGTGTGTCCCATTTATTTATTTATTTATTGGTGTTTAAGGTCACATATTTTTGCACAATGGCTAATCATGACCACAACATGAGTATCAAGACCAGAGGTGAGCATTAATTAGCCATGTTGCCAATTTTAGAGAGGGTTTGCACCTCCCAAGCATTGGTGACTGGGTCCTATTTTACCAGTAAAACAGAGCCTGATGTGTGTCCCAAATCATAGAGTGTCCCAATACATACAGTAAATACAGTATGGCGAATCAATCATATTTATTTATTTATTGGTGTTTAAGATCACATATTTCTGCACAATGGCTAGTCGTGACCGCAAAATGGATATAAAGTCAAGTACAGCCAATTGTTAATACTCAGAGAGGACTTCCAACCAAGCCAAATTTTGGTTACTGGGTCCTATTTTACCAGTAAAACAGAGTGTGTCAACCAAAAATTCAAACTTATCTCTCCAAAATATTATAAGTCATTGCGATTTAATTATTTATTTATTGGTGTCTAAGGTCACATATTTCTGCACACTGCCTGATCGTGACAGCAAAATGAAGATAAAGTCAATTCTTTACCCCCATGTTGCCCATTTTAGAGAACTTCCATCCCAAGCATTGGTGACTGGGTTCTACTTTACTGGTAAATCAGAGTATGTTTACCACCATAAACAAGCACTGCTTCACTTCCCTGGTTTCCTACAGGGAAAATTATTGTGATGAATTGTCAAATGGGCAACTTCATTTCCAATATTTTCTGTGGTGACATCAGATGGTAACAATTGAAGCCATAAACATAGAAGAAACTACACAAGCTCTCATCCAATCTCAGGGCAAAGATTTTAGTCTTATTGGAACATATTTTCACATTTTGGATAAATTCTTAAAAGATACTTCATGTGTATTTCTTTGTATACGATTACAATCACAATTTGACAAAATAATTTCACTTTCAACTTGAAAGTCTGATTCCCATGTTAACCCTTTACCCAATGCAGACAATATCAAAATTTCTTCTATTAAATATCACTTTTTAAAATTTTTCAAAAAATGTCAACAAAACCATATTATGTGACCCCTCATTGGAACAGCTTGTCGAGCTCTTTCCAAAGAGGGGTCACATAATATGGTTTTGTAGAAATCTTTTGAAAAATAATATTTTTTCAACTGCTGAATGTGCATATTACGTGGGAGGATGTAGCCGATTCGTTGGGTAAAAGGTTAACAGATTTGGAAACAGCACTGTCCTGGGGTTGTGTGTGAATACAGAACAGTTTCCTTGGTCACTGGATGTTGTCAAATGGATGGAACTTACACTGGCATAGAAACATTACAAGTGACAAATCTAGCCCACACACATCATGCATACTCAGAAGTTTATTTTAGTAATGAATGTTCACAGTACATCTACAGTTGAAACTAAAAGTCCTGTCACTGTATTGTACACTATTATGAAGTATTTATTGATGTTTAAGGTCACATATTTATGCACAATGGCTAATCATGACCGTGACAGTTTTACGGGTGGAGGAAGCCGGAGTACCCGGAGAGAGAGAACCACCGAGCAACGACGAGCAGCTGCCAGCTCTCCAACATCGTAACTCCGCACTGCAGCACAGGCAGGGTTAGATTGGTTGAAGACATGCGTACCATCGACGTGCAGTACACCTTAGTACACGGCGTCATCGTGCCCCCACATGGGCAATGGAGATGAAATGTCTTGCCCAAGGACACAACGTGGTTGCCGCAGGTGGGATTCGAACCGAGGACCTCTCGGCTTGCAGCCTGCACCTCTACCTACTGAGCCACCGCGCTCCCCTATTATGAAGTAACAGCACACTGAGCAAGTGCACTTTTGTCCTTGTCAAACTGAACCATTAGCGTAACTCAATTCCTGTAGAAGAACAGCATGCCCATCTACGTACAATTTTATACTAGTAAATAGAGATCATTAACATCATTCCTAACTTCTACTGAGATACATGTAATAACGTAAATAGATATTAAAATTCGACTGCATATACAGAATGAAGAGAGTGGATTACTACTTAATCGCAGCGCCATATATTCTCCAGTCAAATAGTATTTATAGTTCATAACAGCACAAGAAACACTTGCAACCGGTTGTCAATGTGATGAGAGTTTGCAAGTGCTTCTTGTGTTTAGTCTTCAGAAATTGTTAATAATTACTAAGTGAAAAATCTATCCGACAGAAATTTAGTAGTAGTAATCCACTCTCCACACACTGCTCTCAGTATTTTCTTCGTTTGATTGGTTCAGTTCGTGAACTACCGACCTCGCTAAAAGCACATTACATGTTGCTTTGCACAGCAAAATGCTCTAGTGTATTTCTGACTACTTCATTCTTCTGCAGTAAAGAGCATTTTCTGTGCTAATTGTGACAGGACTTCTAGTTTCAACTGTACTTAGATGAACTTCACAGTAAGGTTCCAATCATACTCTTCAAGTCTTCACAGCAGAGATGGGTGGTACTGGAATTTTGAGTTCGGTATCCATTTCGGTATTTTTAGGGAGGTATATCTCAGTATCAGTTCAGTATTCAGTATCAGGCATGACTGAGATTTGCTGATAGTTCCAAAGAGGAATTCACAGCACAAAAAACAGAATAAGTTGTTGTAGTATCATTCTACCACACAGCTATAAATGACACTGCCAATGAGCTCAACAGTGGCATTCTTTTACGAACACAAATCATATTTACAGTAATTCTATGACTTGTTGTAAACGCAACTTAATGTTTAAAGACCTATTTCAGGCTTTTGAGATCTCAGAGCATGTGCCATGACCATACCATCTTTAGGAGGTCCTGCTGACAACAAACGAAACACCTGGGCAGTGATTTCTAGTAAGGTCTTGGCTGCCTTAACAGGCAGCCCAGACTTGACTAGAAATCACTGCTAAGCAACTGGACATGTTCAGGTTGTAATCTAGTGGGAATTCAGGTCAGTTGTAGAGTCCATTTGAGTGTTAACTAAACTGAAAAGAAAATCAGTCACTTCTTTCATGAAAATGAACCTGTCAACTGTTATCAAGCCTCAACGGGGACTTAGAAAAAGAGAATGTAGGAAAATTTGTAAATTCAGACGGTTTCGGCATTCAAGGATTGGTTCTGTTCAGTTTTTCAGTATCCCCATGGTATCAGTATCAGTTCGGTATATTGTCCATCTCTACTCCACAGCCATTAAATTATTAATTAAACATTTTAACAAATGGTTAACCCTTTACCCAATGTAACGGCCAAAACCGGCCTGCGCTATTCTAAAAAATCGTCACTTAATTTTCATTATTTTTTCATTATTTGTCTCAAAAACATAAGTTATGACCCCTCAATGGAACGAGCTCATCGAGCTCGTTCCAATGAGGGGTCATAACCTATGTTTTTGTGACAAAAAATGAAAAAAATTAGTTGTTCAAGAATTTTTTTTGCAAGTGTCGTCTGCTTTTCATGTTAGGTAAAGGGTTAAATGGTTATGTAGCCCTTCCTGCACAGAATATAACTGATGATACTTTATTGAGTGGAGGCCATTTATATAAATTAAGAAAAAGGAAAAATTATTCTTCAGTCATGAAATATCACATCTATATTGTATTAGTGATGATAAATGCACGCAGAAGGCAAGCAAATGTTAACAGGTCCCACAAATCCTAACATACTTACCAAATATGGGTTCAAATGTGAGGACATATTAGGCCAGCCTCCTCTATGATAGAATGGATGGTGAGTGCTACTAATCAGACGATGAAGCTAATGGCAAAAGATAGCAACATAAAGAAATATAAACATCTACTACTATTAAACTATACAACACAATATATAAAGAACAACAGGTGCTTCAATTGAGAGCCGAGATACTTACTGTCTTAGTCCTATTTATTTATTTATTGGTGTTTATGGTCACATATTTCTGCACAATGGCTAATCAGGAAAGCAACATAGAGAAAAGGTAAAGTTTAGTAAATAATTTATACCCATGTTGCCCATTTCCGAGGACTTCCAACCTCAACCACTGGTAACAGGATCCTATTTTACCAGTAAAACAGAGCTGGTTTTCCACAGTAATAAGCAGTGCTTCATTTCTCGGTGTTCTCAAGGGGGGGGGGGGGGGGGGGGAGGGGGGGGGTGTCTTTTTGCTGACGTTTCCAGAAAGTGGACACTACATGGATTCTTTGGGGTGTCTACACACAGTAAACAAGCACTGCTTCAATTCCCGGGGTTCCTATGATGAGATTTGTTAAGTAAAGGATTAATGAGAACTCTAGTTTCAAATAGTTTAATTATCATATACATTCAGGATTCAGACAGTTTCAAGAATCTATGCTCTCATCTACAACATTCTACCCACTAGATTCAACTGATAATAGCTGAAGAATTTTACCAACTTGCTTTGCTTTCTTTTTCTCCAATATCACAGATGATCATGCAGAATTCCCACATACGCATTGAGAAGGCGCCTAGCAAAGAATTTTGTTGGGGAGGTGAGCTAAGTGATGATCGACCACCAACCAATATATGTAATGCTGTTAATATGTGATTCTGGTGTAACATATTGGGCCAGGCTTGTCATTTTGAAAATTGCAGGAGGGCCATTATGGTTCGCCTCAAATCACCACAGGAGAGCAATTTTGGATTCACCTAAAATGACCTCAGGAGGGTCACTTATGATTTGCGGGGGCCATTTTGTTTCAGCCTGTTTGGGTAGACAACTAATATCATTTTAAGGTACAGTACGTGGAGAGTGGATTGTAACTAAATCACCCAGACTGAAGTTATCACCCAAACAATAACTTTCAAATTTTATACATATGGAAAAAAACACAAGAAATGTTTTCAGCCAATGGACCTCCGGGTTTAACCCGGAGGTCCATTGGTTGAAACTTTGCCTGTGCTTGTTATGCTTTGCAACAAATTTGCAATTATTGCATGGGTGGAATCTCCACTCTGCGGGTGATTTAGTGATAATACACTCTCCACGTACTGTACATGGTTTGTGTAATTATGATGTACGTAATCACGTAATGTATATTTGGAAAGTTACAAACCTCACAAACTGCGCTTTTGTTACATGTACCTCCTTCAATCCGTGAAAATTGCCATTTGAGGGGGTCGATTTTGAGGTGCCTTCGACTGAATTAATGGGCCACATAAATCGGGGTTAGGCGGACGTTTACCGTCCACAGAATTTTGAACTCAGACGGGCGACTGCGGCCCAGGTCGATCGCCCGCCTCAAAATGACAAGCCTGTTGGGCTTGCAATATCAAGACCATGCAACTAGTTTCTGTGTAATGCCTACACTCTTTGAGACTGTTCTATACCTGGGGCAATAAAATGAAAGCGTCAATGACATTGTAGCTCAACTTGACAAACTTGAACTTGGTAAGTTATAAATGAAATGGCAAAACTGAAGATCATTGGTACCAATGTAATTTGATGAAATTTCAGCATAACAGCATTGTGTGTGCACAACGTCAGAGTAATCCATGCATTTTTAAATGTAAACTGTAAGACTGGCTAAAAGAAGAATGTTGATACACAAATGCAGTATGTTCAGAGGTTATTCTAAATGGCAACTTTTTTCACAGAAATGAATGCTAATCAATAGCTCTTATCTGAAGATCTTGCCTAATGAGCACACCAAGTTCAAAAACAATCCTATGATAAATGTGGCCTGTAGGCCATGTCAAAGAATGTTGCACTCTGCATAAGCATGCAAAGTTTCAAAACAACTTGATAATGAATGTGCCCTTTGAGGCATGCCAAAGGAAGATGTTCATGCACAAATGCACCAAGTAGAAGGTCACTGCTTGTGGCCATGGGTTTTTTTTTTTTTTTTTTTTTTTTTTTGGGTGGGGGGGGTATGGAAATTCATAAATATACCCTGCAGAGAGTGCAAAAGGGATAAGTTGATGCACAAATGCAGTAAGTTCAAAGGCTGGTGATAACGACAATAATTTTTTATGGAAATGAAAAAAAGCTCACATCTAGAGGTCACCCAAACACACATACCAAGTTTCAAAGTGATCCGATCAAAAATGTGCCCTGAAGGGTGTGTTAAAGGGAAATATTGAGGTCTGACTAAACTAAGGTCAAAGGTCAGCGGCAACATTTTTTGACAGAAATGGAAGAAAATCGATAGCTCCCATATAGATGTCACCCCAAACAAGCACACCAAGTTTGCAAGCGATCCAATCATAAATGTGCCCTGCAGGGTGTGTCAAAGGGAAATATTGATGCTTTACTGCATTAAGTTTTTAATAAGTTCATCGAAGGTCATTGCTAGTGGCAACATTTTTTGACGGAAATCGAAGAAAATCGATAGCTCCCATCTAGAGGTAACCCCAAACAAGCATACAAAGTTTCAAACTGATCTGATCATAAATGTGCCCTGTAGGGCATGCCAAAGGAATATATTGATGCCTGACTAAACCAAGTTCAAAGATCGTTGCCAGCGGCAACATATTTTGATGGACGGAAATGGAAGGAAATCGATAGCTCCCATTTAGAGGTCACCCCAAACAAGCATGCCAGGTTTCAAAGCAATCCGATCATAAATGTGCCCTGTAGGGTGTGCCAAAGTGAAATATTGAGGTCTGACTAAACTAAGTTCTAAGAACGTAGGCCGCAGCAACATTTTTTGACGGAAATGGAAGAAAATCGATAGCTCCCATCTAGAGGTCACCCCAAACAAGCATGCCAGGTTTCAAAGCAATCCGATCATAAATGTGCCCTGTAGGGTGTGCCAAAGGGAAATATTGAGGTCTGACTAAACTAAGTTCTAAGAACAGTGGCCTCGGCAACATTTTTTTACGGAAATGGAAGAAAATCGATAGCTCCCATCTAGAGGTCACCCCAAACAAGCATACCAAGTTTCAAAGCGATCTAATCATAAATGCGACCTATGAGGTGTGCCAAAGGAAATTGTGTACGTACGTTTGCTGACGGACGAGAAGTGATGGCAAAAGCTCAGCTTGACTTTGTCAAGCTGAGCTAAAAATATATCATAGTAGTGTCCAAGCATATCACACGCGAACAAGAACATTTATGATTTATAACAACTTACCCCCAATATGTCATACTCTCTGTGGCTAAGCCACATTGAGTATGGTGTATGGGGTTAAGTGAGGTCACCCCATTTTATCAAAATTTTGAAATCACAAATGGAAGATAGACCCTCAAGTAGACCTTCAATTTTGCAGGGAGGTGCGTTCACACCCATCTTACCTCTCCTGGCTACACATCTGGTGAGCTTGATTTTAACTCTTTATTTACATGTAGTTCCTCGAGTGTAATTGGTAATAACGAGCTGGTTCTAATGATATCCATATTTGTATGGTTTTATTTAGAAACTTCAGAAATATTTTAGGCTATGGTAGGTTTATTCAAGTTAATTTTCTGGCCATTTTTATCTGTTTTGTTAGGTAAAGGGTTAACTCTGAAATGCTGCTGCGCTATAACACACTACTAAAAGAAGTATTCAAGTCCTTTCCAAAAGTGTATTACAACATGGAATACTGGCCTCAAGAGAATGGAACTCTTGAAACAAGAGGAGCAATTCAAGGTGTGTGCCAATGCTCTTGACCCACCGAAAGAGTGAAAAAGGGCCATAACTCTGGAAAAAATGTGTGGAAGAAACTCACGCTACACAGGTATCGTTCCCCTATGATGCTCTGTCACAACAACATATAATATTCAAATTGGAGTGGCAGTGGTTGAGATACAAGGGATAATGTTGGTACGAATGGACGAAGGTCTCCACTAGATACCCCTTCAACTTTTCAAGTCGGGACCATAATAAGGTGCCGACGTATATATATTTCTCATCTCAGCGTTTGCATTAACCCTTTATCTAATGAATCTGTGACATTTGCCTGCATAATTAACAATCTGAGCAGTTGAAAGAAACTTAGGTTTTGAAAAATTTCAACAAAACGGTTAACCATCATGTCACACCTCACTTGTTTTGTTGACATTTTTTTGATAACTATTTTTAAACAAGAGGCTCTGAAGAGCCTGTAATTGCTCACCTGGCAGAACTACGTATCCCTAAATTATTCACATCATAATCAAAGAATGCACCTGGCTGCCATGCTTCTTCATCTGAGCAAAACAGAATGATTATTGTTTTCAGAGGACTTCCCATACATTATTTGTGCCATGTTTGGTTCACAATGGCCAAGTAGTTTCAGATAAGATATTTATTTATTTATTGGTGTTTAAGGTCACATACTTATGCACAATGGCTAATCATGAGCATGACAGTTTTATGGGTGGAGGAAGCCAGAGTACCTGGAGAGAACCACTCAGCATCGACGAGCAGTAGTCAGCTCCTCAACATTCTAACTCTGTTAAAGATCCTCTCAAGCAGGGTTACAGCGGTTGAATACATGTGCACCATCCGTGTACAGTACGCCTTAGTACACAGCGGCATCTTGCCCCCATGTAGGCAACCGGGATAAAGTGCCTTGCCCAAGGACACAACGCGGGTTGTCCCGGACAGGGATCAAACTCGGGACTCGAGCATAGAAGTCCAACAGTCTACCACTGAGCCACCGTGCCCCCAGATAACAAGATGAAAATGTGATTTCCCATAGGGTTTCCTTGATAACTATGAGGCACTATTGTGGCCATGTTTGCAACCTGATCAACATTAAATGAGAATCATTGGTAGAGGGTGTCCCAGTCATCAATCATGTGAAGTTTCAAAACATTTGGCCTTGTAATTTCAGAGAAGATTTTTAAAAATCGACCAATCAGAATCAAAGAATGTCTCTGGGAGCCAATGTTTATCATGTTTATCATCCAACGGGAACAAAATGAGGATTGTTTGTAGAGGACCACCCATAGACCATTCCTGCCAAGTTTGATTCACATCTGCTGAGCAGTTCCAGAGAAGATGAAAATGTGAAAAGTTTACCCAATGCACAGTATATCAAAATCTATTGTTTTAAATATTATTTTTTCAATGTTTTCCAAACATTTCAACAAAACCATATCAAGTGACTCCTCACTGGAACGAGCTCAATAAGCTCGTTCCAATAAGTGGTCACATGATTTTCTTGATATTTTTTTTAAAACAATATTTTTTCAACTACTCGATCTGTAAATTATGCAGGTGGATGCATCAGATTGGGTTAATAACCAAAAACATTGGAATTCCCAGATTTCTCATGCATACAATAGCTGAACAAGAGCAAAGGGAAGTGTGGCATAAGCCCCTGACGTGTCATAAAAGGGTAGGTAAGTCTTAGACACCAACAATGCATAATCAAAAAATAAAATTGATTCAAGTCAGCCTTCATTAGTTATTGGACAGAAACCAAATTCAATGTGGCTGCCATGATGGGGCCATATTGAATTGGTTATCTGATCAAAAATTGAAAACGCCGTAACGGTCATATTGAATTGGTTATCTGATTCAAAATCGAAAAGAAGCTTCCTCTGGACATCAATACTTCATAACCAATAAATGAAATTGATTTGAGTCCGTATTCATTAGTTATTGGACAGAAAGCAAATTCAAGATGGTCGCCATGGAAGCCATAACAAATTGGCCACTGGCGGCCATCTTGGTTCAGCTTACAATAGCTGCACAAAGGATTCCCAGAAAAAGGGATGCCTCAAAATAGGTATTTCATTTTTGGGTTACCTTTATTTCTAATTTGTGTAAAGCCTGTACATGGAAAAATAAGTTCTACTTTTCTTTTTCATTATTACCGTGGGTAGAATGTTGAAGTACACCTCATACTATTGTTATAGCCTAGAATGCATATACATATATAGTCATATATATAAACATTAGAAACATAAAATTCAATCAGTTGAAAATTCAGCATATATTTGCATATCAAGTTCTCCAACATGCTGTCAAGTTTTCATAAAATATCCCTTTTTAAATTTATCTGTTAACCTTTTACCCAACGTAACGGCGAAAACAAGCCAGTGCTATTTTCAAAAATCGCCAATTAATTTTCATTATTTTTTTCATTTTTTGTCTCAAAAACATAGGTCATGACACCTCATAGGAATGAGCATGTCGAGCTCGTTCCAATGAGGGGTCATAACCTATGTTTTTGAGACAAAAAATTAAAAAAATTAGTTATTCAAGAATTTGTTTTACAAGTGTCGTCTGCTTTTCATGTTAGGTAAAGGGTTAAAGTAACTGAGTATGACAACTTTGATATTTTTAGATCTATTTTATTTTAACCCCTTGAACTCTAGTGGTATCTTCCATGCCAGTTCAATGGCAGCAATTAGAAGAGTCCATATTCATTATTTGGGGTAGACCAATCAATATTTTCAACGTGCAGCCTCAGGGCTGCACGTTGAAAATATTGATTGGTCTACTCCACACATTTACTGAACAACCATCCTATATAATGACGTTATGACATATCACGTTCCAGTCCGGAAAAAGGGCCGCTAGGTTTCAAAGGGTTAAGTCTTGACCTTATACAAGTTTCAGAAAACTTGAAACAATTTAGAAATACTTTTTTCCTTCTGAATATAGCAGGGTTCTTACACTTGCCAGGAAAAAATGTTCCATACTTTTTCATACTTTTTCCAGATATGGTAGCATATTTTCCATACCCGGTTGAGGATCTCAAAAATCTGACAACGGGAAGATTTCTGTGAAAAAACAGTAACACGAGGTAGCGTGTTTTGGGAAAACATTTGCTTTTATGCCATTTCTTTGTACCCATCTGGATCAGCAATGCTACGTGTTTGAGAAGCGAAAGACTATTAAATTACTATTAAGGCCCCACAAAGTAGATCTTCCATTTTTCAGGCCATTATTTGTAAAATTGCATGTGAGCGGGTGGTTTTTTATTTTATTTTTTATTTTTGTAATTATTTCTTTGCCATCAAAAGTTCATGTTCCTGGTTTGTTTATCCTTTAGGCCTCATAAGCATGGGTGGTAGTTTATTTCGTCCCTTGAGAACAAGAAGGCTTTGCAATGCTAAGCATTGCAAAGTCTTCTTGCAATCAAGGGACAAATTTATTAATTTTGTTAACTTGGGTAAAATATCAGATAAAAACCATTTAACTTTTATTTTTTTTAAAGTTTACATTGGTTATAAAGAGAGAGTATGCGGCAGCCAAAAGTACCATGCAGGAGGGCCTGAGAAACAGATTTTTAATTTTTTTTAAGCCTAAAGAGCTTTTTTTTATTTAGTCTCTGATTCTTTGTCAACAGCTCAGATAGACTTAAACCCACTGCTAATTCCAACGTTTTGCCGAGTGTGTTATTATTCAGTAGGACTGTCCAAGTTTACGAAGACAATTTTTATGGTTTCGGGGAATATTCTTCTTTAGCCTCATTCCACCAAAATATAAATCAGCTTACAACAATCAAAAGAGACACACTAATTCTAACAATTGATTGATCCTACCCTCTTCACCACCCCATCCCTCATCCCACAACCATGTCCCCTCACAACTTCCCTGATAACTAGTATGAAGTGTTGTAGACACAAATAAGCCCAATTTATAAGTGAAATCAGAGAATAAAAAGCAGCGTTGAAACAATTGATTAACAATTTTGTTAATGTTCTGGAAATGTAACAAGCTTTTCTCGGTATCGCTGCCAGTTAACTGGCTCCCCAATGGCAGACATGTGGAAATCTTTTGTGTTTGGAGAATCAGACAATGTAACTTATGCAAATCTCTGAGCCCTTTCCAACAGTTAATCAGATGGTACATTTAATACGCGCATACCAGAACGTACAGATAATAATCATAAAATACATCACAATAGTCGCTTTTGGCAGTGTAAATGTTAAATCTTCTTGGACAAAAACGGTAAAGAAATGGTTATAGGAAATTGTTAAAAACAAAGGGCAGAATCTGGAAGGCAATTATTTGGAATGTTTTCTAAAATAAATTATATATTAGATCATTTATGTTTCTAATATTTAAAAAACTTAGTAGAAGCAGAACATGAGGTACTGAAGTACTATAACAAGGTATTAAGACTAGTTGCTTAACTTTTTGACTATTTCAACCCCAGTGTTTTGGAATGGTTTCTTCCATGGTTGGAATAGTTTCTTCCATGGTCAGTTCAGTTATATAAACCAGAAGAGGCCACTTTAAGCCTGTGGTGTACAGAACTTTATATTTTCAATTTGTTGCCTCAAGGCCACAGGTCAAAACTAGAATACTCAACAAGAGCACCCCTTAGATGCATCTTCCATTAGCCAGTGCAATCTACCACCTAGGGAAGTCAAGACAGTACATCTACCACCTATAGATAACATATGTGTGAAGTTTCATTACAAACAGTCTGGAGAAATTAAAGTTCCCATCTGGGGACAAATTTATGAACAGAAACTATCTTTAGTTACAAATTTGACATTTTGGCCGGAAAAAGTATAGAACAATTTTATAGCTAACATGCTTGTGAAATTTCTTAACAATTGGCCTAGAAAAACTCATTGAACAGCGAAAACTTAAGCTCCCATCTGGTAACAAATTTATGCACAAAATCTCTTTTTAGCAAAAGCAACCCAAGAATTTGACCCTCTGACCTGAAAACTATACAGCACATCTAACACCCATTGGCTACATGCATGTGAAGTTTCATTAAAACTGATAAAGGGACACTTAAGTTCTCATCTGGAAACGGAATACAGAACAGATGGAAAGATGGATGGACAGCTAGATAGACAGACAGGGTTATTACTATAGGGCTTCCCTTTGGGGCCCTAAATATTAAATGATCAACAATTCAAATTCATCCACAGGGAATCATACACACTATCTGGTAATATTTTACAAATCCAAACAAGAGGGCAATGCAAAGAGTGGGCCAACACCCCCGCAAAATGTTTCTAAGTCGGAAGAGTGAAAAATGCCATAACTCTGGAAAAAATGTGTGGAAGAAACTCACGTTACACAGGTATCATTCCCCCATGATGCTCTATCACAACACCAAACATCATTCAAATCAGTGTAGCAGTGGCTGAGATATAAGGGCAAATGTTGGTATAGATGGACGAACAGACAGACGGACAGAAGTATCCCCTAGATACCCCATCGACTTCAAGTCGGGGGCATAATAAATGTTACAATAGCACAAATGTATTTAATCCAGACTGATGAAATAACATGATAATGGGTGAAAGAGCTAAATTTTCGAATGCATGTTAGATGATGACAGCCATTAAGCCCATTGGTTGAATTTTAACAACTGTTGAAGATCTATAGATTAGCACAAGTTTCTAATAAAGTTGACAGGGACTACTTTAGTAGCTAAGACTAGATGAGAAACCACAGTGAAGATGATTTAAAAGGCAAAAAAATTTTGGAACAATGAAAAAATATAAAACCAGTAAAAGCAACGAGGATTTCCATTTAGGCTTAACCCCCTACACCCTGATGTCAAAATATCTAAATTTCAGGCTGCAATTGTTTCCCATCATGCAACTAAAAATTTAATCAATTCAGTCTTGTTTGACAGAGCTCAATGAGCTCTGTCAAACAAGATTGAATTGGTTAAATTTCTAGTTGTATTATGGGTATAATGGCTACTTGAATTATTGATATTTTGATAACAGAGTGCAGGGAGTTAAATGTTTAAGCTTAATTTTTTTTAAGCCTATGTTACTCAGCCTTGCAAATCTTGAAGTCTACTAAAAGCCTGTCAAGACATGACAATCAAAATAACATAAATGAAAAATGATCACGTATTGTAAGAAGTGGAAAAAGTTTCAAAAACGTCAAATATTTTTGTTCAGACTAAGGAAATTACATTTTAATGTTCTACAAACCACGCAATAGGATACTTATGCATCATTGATAGCTGCAATGCATCAATTGCAGCAATTCATTCAAAATATCTTCACAAAGGTTTCTCATCTACCAGTCCTTCACGTGAGATGGGTGCTAGTGCAGTTGTACCTGACAGCGATCGTGAATTGTCAAGAAAAGTGAAATATCACACAAATAAAGTCTGGAGTGTTTGTCTCTTAACCCCAAGTCAAAATATCAAATATTTAACCAAAACTTTTTACTCAATTTAATCTGTCCAACAAGATTGAACAAGTTAATCCTAAGGTAATAATTCCTACTTTGATAACTTTTTACTACAACAGGTGCCTTAACATAGTTTCTGGGGAAACTAGCAAGTTATATGCCAAGTACCTTGGCATTTTGTTTCTGGGCACGTCTTGCTGCCGGCTTGGGCACGTCTTGCTGCCGGCTTAGGCACTCCAGACTTGCTAAGAAACAACTGCGCAGCTACAGGATGTATACTGCTAAAATGTGTAAAAATATTATAAAACTCTAACCCTTTACCCAACGAGTTGGCCACATCCATCCATTACTGTAATATGCAAATTCAGCAGCTGAAAAAATACTATTTTAAAATTTTTTTTCAACAAAACTATATCATGTGACCCCTCTTTTGAACGAGCTCGTTGAGCTCGTTCAAAATGAGAGGTCACATGATATGGTTTTGTTGAAAAGTTTTGAAAATTTTTTTTAAATGAAATTTAAAATAATAAATTTTGATATCTGTGTTGGGTAAAAGGGTTAAAATGAAAAGAAAAGAAAATTCCTTGTTGCATTATGGAAAAAAAATGCTGCTTGAAATTTTGGTATTTGGTATCAGTTTGCAGAAAAAATTGGGATGCACTGTATGCATAGACCTACCACAGAACAACAGAACACACAGGTGTAGTACTAAAATGGTTAACCGGATAATCGGCTTGAAACCAGCTAGCTATCTGATTAGAAAAACCATCAACCGGTTATCCGAAATACAGATAGTGATTGTCATTCCACGTTTAAAACGTAGTAAACCTGAATCTTCTCCTTTGTGATAGATTACACATCGAAGCCGCGTTGTATATATTGAGAAATAATCGACTTTGACGTTCAAGACTTGATCGGCAGTTTCCGTGAGTAATCGCAGAAACTATTCCGTAGTATGCCTAAAAATGAACATTGTCGAGTACTCTTTGTATACACACTACGGAATAGTTTGAGAATACTGCTTTCCAATTTCTATAGTTCTGATCCCATATTCGGTGAAACAATGTCCACAGATAACCGGATATTATCCGGTTATAGCTCTCGGTTAGTCGGTTACAAAAATGAGCCAACCGTTTCAGCCCAACACAGGTGTGGACAGGTGTGTTGTAATATTCTTCTATAATAAGTTTACCTGTACGATTAAGAGGTATATACTCCAGATTTTTTTGCAGATGATGCATTACATTTGTCATTCAAGACATGTAATGAGACAGCTTCAACTGGTTGGCACTGTCAGGATCAAAGCTGCACTTTGCACTCATAATCAACTTTGCAAGAGCGTATATTTGAACTTGCAAAAATTACTTCGATTAAGGACTGATCAGGAACATTAGTTCACTATTATTATACATACAACATCAATAAATGAAACAATGAACACATTAAGCAACTAGCTACTAATAAAGTTTTGTGACAAAATAAGGGAACCAAATGTTTGGTGCGCAACTAAAGAGTTTAATTCATAACATTTTGTTTCACAGAGCTCCATGAGTTCTGTCAAACAGAATACTATAAATTGAAATCAATGATAATTTGTTAGAGGACCACATATAAACAACAAATATACATTAATTAAATATAATATAAGTATTTCTGAGTGACCACACGCTTATTCAATCAACAGGATTCTTAAGTTTTCCCATACAAGAAAAAAACTAAGAATTTGTGGTTTGTCACAAAACTTTAACTTGGCTCTGGAATTGACAAATTCACCACCATTTGATCCTCAAATGGCTGTCTGTTACTGCCTACACTTTATTGCACATATAAACTGGATCTGTTAATAGCCAAGATAAAAAATAAACAAATCCATTTATGCTACTTTGGTAAACAACCTACCAATGGTGTGAAGAAGTCAGTTTACAGCCAATGTTAGTATGAACAGACATTCTTAGTAACTAATGTACTGGGTAACAATCACCTGAAAAAAACTACTGCCTAATCCTATTACTAACACAAGTTGACCTGAGTCGATGGCAACTTTTAAACATTTTTTCTCAATAAATGAAAACACTCAAGTCCCTGCTGAGGAACTCATTCCAACAATGCTTCATAATGATGGCTTGGAAGAATGAAAGTGTCAGTGACACTGTAGCTTAACTTGACTGTGTGTTGTGTTTGATTAAAAGGATAATGTTCAATGTGTATGAAAGGATTATGAAATACGAAAAGAATTTTGATAATTGAGAATATGTTAATTTCTGTTCCCTGTATGCTATGTTTTCAATAAAAATAATTTGAGGTGCAGACTGTACTAAAGAATTGAGGGGTGGGTTAATGTGGCCCTCACAGTTAATGTAGGTCAACCAAAGTAACCAAGTTACAGTGAAATTATTCCAAAACGAGTCATCCTATCAAGTTACAATGAAATCCCTTCATAAATATGGGCTGTAGACTGTGCTAAAGGTTTTTTGGCCTTTGGGCCTGTGTAGCCAAAGCAGTTGACCCATCGGAACCAAAAGGGGACGTCCTCATCTGGACATTATACTGAGTCACCCTACAAAGTTACAATGAAATCCCTTCATAAATACACCTGTAGTTTGTGCTAAAGGTTTTGGGTTCGGGCAGCCATCACGGTTGAACAATCACAACCAAAAGGGGACGTTCTTATTCTAGACATTATCTGGAGTCATCCTACCAAGTTATAATGAAATCTCTTCATAAATACAACCTGTAGACTGTGCTAAAGGTTTTCGGGCTTTGGGCTTCAGGACCCTGTGGCAGTCACAGTTAACCAATCGCGACCAAAAGGGGACATTCTCATCTACACATTATATGGGGTCATCCTACTAAGTTACAATGAAATCCCTTCATAAATACGACCTGTAGACTGTGCAAAGTGTTTTGGGATTTTGGGCTCGGTTTGCCGTCACAGCTGACAGATCGCAACCAAATGGGGAAGTTCTCATCTAGACATCATATGGAGTCATCCTACCAAGTTACAATGAAATCCCTCCATATTAAATATGACCTGTAGACTGATAAAAGTTTTTGGGTTTCGGGCTTGGGTAGCCATCACAGTTAACAGATCACGACCAAAAGGGGACATTCTCATCTAGACATTATACTGAGTCATCTTACCAAGTTACAATGAAATCCTTTCATAAATACGACCTGTAGACTGTGCTAAAGGTTTTCGGATTTTGGGCTCGGGCAGCTATCACGGTTGACCGATCATGACCAAAAGGGGACATTCTCAACTAGACATGACCTCAAATCTGCATATGAAATTTCGTGATGATCGGACAAGAACTACGGGGTTTCGAGATGATCGGACAAGAACTTCCTGTGCTAAAGGAAAATGTGAACAGACTCACAGACTAACAGACTTCTGCACGCGTGATGGCAATAGCTTATCTTTACTTTGTCAAGTTAAGCTAAAAATGCAGGCCTGTCATTTTCAAAACTGGAGGAGTGCAATGGAGGCCCACCTTAAATGAACTTAGAAAGGATTTTTATTTGTCCACCTTAATTTGACACAAGGAGAGCCACTGGGTGCTGATCTTGAGATTGGTAATTTTACCATGTCTTTGCATCTTATTGTTTGGGTTGTACATATATTATTTAATGTACGTTTGAGAAATTCAATAATTTCTTGCAGAACATGTCAGGACTTCTATCTGAATTATGTATGTAGTCAGACAATTCTAGTCAGTGTCTGGTAAGTAAGCAAAATGGCTACCAGTTAGTCTCTGTGAGACCCCTACACCTGGCCTCCAGCTCAAGCTGGAGGCCAGTTGTGTGGGTCTCACAGAGACTAGCTACCAGAAAGCTTTTCCAAAGTGTGTGATCACATATTAAGATCAGCTATACCCATCACCACTACTGAACAAAGTTCACAATCGTGACTCTCCTTGTATGTGGAAAGAGGTGCGTTTACCGACCTCACAATTTTAGTTTAGGAGAGCCATTGAGAGCAGAGACAGGCATTAATAGAATCTGAATAGTGACTGATGGGAATAGCATCTCTCCAGAAGATTGAAAGCAACTCTGACAAAATGACTTGATCCGTAACAAGAAAAAATACAGTATGCATATTCCAATGATGTTCATGTTAAAAAAAAGCCTAAAATGTACAATCTTTTCATCTTCATATTTATGATAATTTGTTACTTTTTTTCCAATTTGGATGAGGTCAAAAAAGGGTGTTTTGATTCTCTTGAAATTGAACATTTTTATTGGTTTACAATGTTTTACAAAATTAATAAGAAATCTGGACACTTTTAACATTTTACCTTTTTTGATTGATTTACATTTATTAGCACGTTTTCAACAAAGTATGACTAAAACTAGAGGGTGTGACTGTCCCAGATGGGCTTGTCCTTAACCCTGCCACCCCAGCTGCCATCATTATTCGAAGATGAAAAGGGGCTCAACTCTGACAAAAAAAGTCAGACCAAAACTGAAACAAAATCCCAGGTGCACTGATTCCCATGGTAGTAAACATCCATACCAAGTTTCAAAGGAATTGACCAATAAACATCTGAGAAAATATCGGGACAAAATTCTAGGCCTGCTTTTTCAATATATATTACCCAGGAACGAGTGCAAGACTTACAAGCACTAAGTGCTGCACAGGATTAGCCGCTAGCAACAGTTCATCGTCAACATTGTTTAGAAACTTTAACCCTCTACCCAACGAATCAGCCACATCCACCCGCATAATATGCAAATTCAGCAGCAGAATAAATATTATTTTTCAAAAAATTTCAACAAAACCATATCATGTGACCCCTCTTTGGAACAAGTTTGTAGAGCTCATTCCAATGATGGTGTGACCTCTCTTTGGAACGAGCTCGTTCCAATGAGGGGTAACATGATATCGTTTTGTTGAAATTATTTGAAAAATTGAGAAAAATGGTATTTAAGGCCACACAAAGTAGATCTTGTTTCTCAGGCCATTATTTGTAAAATTTCATGCCGGCGAGCGTGTTTTTATTTTAATTTTTATTTCTGTAATTATTTCTTTGCCACCAAAAGTTCATGTCCTTGGTAAGTTTTAGGCCTCATAAACTATGGAGATGCATGGGTGGTGGTGTATTTCGTCCCTTGAGAGCGTCCCTTGAGAGCAAGAAGGCTTTGCAATGCTAAAGCACTGCAAAGCCTTCTTGCACTCAAGGGACAAATTTATCAATTTTTTTTTAACTTGGGTAAAATATCAAGACATACACCATTTAATTTTTATTATTTTTAAGTTTGCATTGGTTATAAAAAGAGAGCATGCTGCAGCCAAAAGGACCAAGTGGGAGGTCCTGAGAAACAGATTTTCAATATTGTTAGGCCTAAAATAATAAATTTTGATATCGTCTACGTCGGGTAAAGGGTTAACTTTGTTTTCAACAGTGGTGGAGACTATTGAGACTGGAATTAGCATGGGAGGTGGTATGTGTCCGAAGCTACTTGTGTTAATAGAGATGAAATTGTACTCTTTTTTTTTGTGTCAGAAGCTACTCGTGTTAATATAGATGAAACTGTAGTCTGTCTTTATTTTCAGCATTATTTTCATACAAATTCCATCTAAACTATATGTTTTCTGAGATGACAACAGTGACTAATACCAAGCTATATTCCCATGTAAAGATTCAAGAGAAAATGAATCGGGCAGCTGATTTCGAATAGACTAAAAACTTAAGATTCGAAATCAAATTGAATCTCAAAACTTCACAAGGGCCCTAGGGTTGATCTGCAAATTCTTGACGAAACTGTTGCTTGAACTATTTTAAACACAACTGTCTTTCTTAAAAATTACATGAAGAAATAAGAACACTTGTACCCCAATCAACTTCATTAACATAATACTTACCACAGAGGGTTCAGGTGGGTGATTCTCTAAAGGACGATCAAGACTGTCCAAAGAACCTGCCCTAGTAAGATTTTGTTCAATTCCTCTTGGATGAGGAGTAGGTGAATCTGGAAAACTTGTAGATCTTGAAAAAGGTGGACGGAAAATATCTTCAGCTCCTGGAATTGGAGGTGCGGGCCCTCTCATCACTTTTTCTGGCATCAGATGCGGTCCTCCAAGTCGTGGGGGTTCCATCCTCATTTGTAGCATGCCTCTTGGTGGCTGACCTTGAAGTAATGGTCCAGCTTGACTCATCTGCATCCTAAGTGGTACTGGATGTCTCATTCCAGAATCCATGCAAGCTTGAGTTGGTGGTCCATTTGGATGAGTTCCATCCATATTTATTGGATGATGCAAATGTCGCTGTGGTGATATTGCTTGTGGAGTAGATGGACTTCCCATATCAACACCAGCCTGCTGGGATGCCATATCAACTTGCTGCCTGGGGGTTACTGGTAATCGAATATGGGGGTCATCATTAATTAATGGTTTTGGAGTTCCAGGTATGTGTAAACCAGAATCTGGATCAGAAGTTGGTGGATGTGAGGTAGAATTCCTTACACGATTTCCAGCATGAGTTAAAGGGTCCAACTGTCTTTGTACACATGGTGGATGAGTCATCTGTCCAGCACTTGAAGGTGGTGGTCGAGAACACGGTGTCTGAGGTCCAAAGGGATCAGATGGTGGAGCAGCATGCATCTGAACGATTCCAGTAGCATGATCAAATGACCTTGACACAGTAGGGCGAAGCATTGGTGAACCAGGAGACTGCTGGTGAGGAGATGGATGTGAAGGCGACATCACACCAGGCTGTTGGGTAACAATGTCCATTTGCCTTGGTGGTCCTTGTATCTGTGGAAATTCATCGGACACCTGTGGGTTTCGTAGTTGTTCTTGACTATTCGATCTGACTAGAAATGGAGGCTTTTCAGATGGCGACTTGAACTGTTCATGTACCCTAACAGAATGTGTTGGAGAGCCGATATCTTCTGGATGTGGAGTTCCTGGCTGATGAGCAAATGGATCTACAGGCCGAGGAGTTAAAGGATTTCCATATGGATCTTGAGCACCTCCAACTTGATGAATTCGAGAAGGAAGTGATCGTGATGGCTCAGTTAGTTGTCCTCCCATTGGAGGCATAGCAACTGGAGAGGGAGGTGGCTGCATAGGTGGATGGCCTGGTCTTGGACCCATCACCTCCATTAAACCTGGTGGACGGCCTGGAAAATGGAAGATTTTTAATTTACTATGAAATAAAATTTCCCAAATGTAGAAAAATGTTAACATATTTTCTTGAAATTTGTAATTGTGTAATTACCTCAAGCACCAAACTAATTTACATCATTACTAGGCCTGCAAATAAGCAGCCTGTCATGGTCACTGACCAGTACAACTTAAATGTTTGAAAGACACAAATTCTCTTGTACCCGACATAATGACCAGTACAATTTCTTGAAACTCGATGTAAGCTTATATGAACATATCCTTCTGTTCTTCAATCTCTTTTTACTAAAGTGGAACCCTGTTAACCCTCTGCACACTGATGTCAAAATACTGAAATTTCATGTAGCAATTTTTGCATGTAATGTAACTATGATTTTAAGCAATTCAGTCTTGTTTGACAGAGCTCATTGAGCTCTGTCAAACAAGACTAAATTGGTTCAATTCCTGGATGCGTTATGGGAAATGTATGCAACTTGAAAATTTGGATTTCGACAACAGTGTACAGAGGGTTAATTGAATAGCCACTTTGCCAGTGAAAATTATTTAATTAACAGGAATATTCATTAACAGGGATTTGGTCCATTTCCAGTATTTTAGATAAACAAGGTTAAAGTGAGCATTTATTCAATTATATCTTGTTTGACAGAGCTCATGGAGCTCTGTCAAACAAGATATAATAGATTAAAGGAGTGTACTGCATGCAGTGAGGACAAATATATACAAAAACAAGGGGATTTGGGGTGGTTGTTGGGGTACTTTTTTGATATATTTCAAGATTTTTTATTCAATTAACAGGAGTTTACTCTATAACCCATATGCAAATAAGTCAAATTTGTACTGAAGGCATGGTAAATGGTTTTGTGTTTGGAAGTTATATTCAATTAACTGGTAAAGTGCTAAATTATTTTTGGCCATCAAATCATTTACACATGTCTTCGCCTTGTTACAATTTATGGGAGAGTGCCTGTGGGCACTCTCCCATAAATTGTAAGAAGGCAAACCCTTACAGACTATGGGAGAGTGCCTGTGGGCACTCTCCCATAAATTGTAAGAAGGCAAACCCTTACAGACTAAATAATATCACTTGAAAGATAAAACAAAGCGCATCCACTGAATACCAGTCTTCAAGCTGAAGTACCTGCACTTGAGAATAAAGCCCCAATATGGGCTTCCAGCACTCTACCAGTCAGCAGGGTTATTCAGTTATGAGTTATCCAGGTAAGTGGGCTCCACTCTATTTGTAACTTAGTCCAATTTCCAATTTTAGAAAGTTTCAATGAGTATTTTTTTACTTGTTATCATTTACCGGAAAGCTATCTGTAAGGTAGCTTTCCAATAAACGATAAAAAGTTGGGATTTCAAACTTATCTATATAAACAATTAACCTGCAGATTATTAACGGACAACCTTGAAATTCAATTCAGGAAGAGAAAGTGACAATGCAAATTTGATAGTCCTAAACTATTGTTTGCCTCTCACGGTGACAGGTGGACTTTGTTCACTAAATAATTGGCTTGTAATCCTCAAGTCAGGTACCAATTACAGGATGAGAGGCACAAAACTAAACAAGTGCCTTGTAATTCTTGTGTCAGGTACCATGTACAGGATGACACACTCAAAACGTTTGTTGCCAGCCATGATGGAAGGTGCCCTTGAAAAGTTAAAAAATTTATAGTAATTTATATATTTTTTATACTTACCAATGACCCAGACATAGCTGGTGCTAACTCTTAAAATATAGGGCCAAACACAAATTTTGCCCCCCAATCCCCAAAATTTGCATCTAAAACTAAAGAAAACATGTCCTGAAAGGCCCTCCACACCTCGCCCCCACTGCGCATGCGCAGTGTCCAGGACGTTCCGAAATCGGCGCCATTTATCATTCTAATAACCAGTGCCTGGTAAGCGCTATGTACTCAGCGGGGAGGCAAGAGTTCCCAACTCCTGGGAGGGCCATCCCCGTCTGGGTCATTGGTAAGTATAAAAAATATATAAATTACTATAAATTTTTTAACATTTTTATACTGTACCAATGACCCAGACATAGCTGAATAGTAAAAAGGCTGGAGGGCCAAGGACATAGAGCAAAATGGAATACGCTCAATAAAATAAAATAGAGTCATCCCCTGTAGGGAAAAGAAGTAATAGGCCTTACATGTATCTTTCTTATTTATGATAAATTAGAAAGATACAACACCTTCCAAAAATTGAGCTTCATACATCCATGTACTCTATTAATATCCAATAATCCTTATACTAATAATTTTTAAAGTAAGCCAATAATAAAGTAAGTCTAGAGAATAGAGACTCTTATACTCCTAAAAGTGTGTGAGAATTGCATAATCATGTCCGTTGACATATGCAATATTCAAAAGCTATACTTTAAAAACTAAGACTTGAATGAATTTTATAAACTTAAACTTCTCACTAAACAACCATCCCAATAACAGCTCAGAATTACTAACTCCGGAGGAGGTATCCCCTTGTTTTCATAGTAAAAACAGGTGACCCAAGGGAACACCCTCCCCCCCCCCCTTTTTCTTGCCCTGGGTCAAATAGCCCAGAGCGAAGAGGGCAGCCGAACGGAGACACTGCCGAAACAGACAGCCTACCTAGCTATAGTAGCAACTGTTAAGTGAATGACATTCTGAGCAGTAGATAATAGACCTAACAATAGAGGCCTCCAGAAATGGACTCGATATTTCTGAGATAAAATTCATGAATGGGTGGCTGAGCGCAATGAGCAGCCTTCAAAAATCTATAATAGCAACACTATTAATGTAAGCCCAAGAAGTAGAAGAACTCTTACTTCAAGAGCCGAAAACTTAAGCACAACTGCTAAGCCAATGATATACCATAAGCAGTACGCTAGTTAATAGAATCGATTAACAATAAAATGGAGCGTAACGTCCTTCTACTAGACATCAAAGACAGAAGAAGCTTACGCCCTTGTAACAAACAGATATCTGTTTATAAATACATAAACTGTACCCGGAAAGAGTAAAGGCCTATGCCCATACGAAGACGGAAGGACCTTAAAATAATAGGTTCCGGATAATAGGAGCCTAACTCTTATGCAACAATCCAACCTAAATAGTAACGGAAGTATTGATTCCGAAACTATGAAAGTGAAAATCATCCATCGATAGTGCATGAAACTCACTGACTCTACAGTAAAAGAGAAACCAACAGAATTACTGTCTAAAAGGTCAGAATTTGAAAACTACTGTTTCCAGAGGCTCAAATGATTACTAAGCTAAATAAGAACCGAAGTTAAAATCCGTATAGGAATTTAATCTAAAGATTCTAAGTCTATTTATCAAAAAGTTACTAACTGACTTAGATAAAGAGACAAAAGACTCAATTGTAAACTATCGTAGAGTGCATAGGTATGAGGTAACATAAACCTATAACCTAAATAACAACAGGCTGCAGTAGATCTTGTGAAACAAGTATACTAAAAACTAGCAATGCGTAGTATGGAGGGATCAACCATATGAACATAATGATCCCTACACCACGACGGAAGAGCCTCCACTTTAGTCGCATAGAATAGCGAAGAAGAGGATCTCCTATAGTAAGAAATCGCGTCCAAAGCTCGTCCAGTACAGTGCTTACAATGCAATACGGACCACACAACGGAATACATGAAGGTTGCGACCTTGCTGGTTGTGATAAAGATGACACGATTTACCCAGTGAAAAAAGATCCTCACATAGAGGAAGATTTCACGTTAAGATCCACAGTAGACAAGAGAGTAAATTACTCATGATCTCTGTGAAGATAGAGATGCTATCAACAGAAATGTATTGTGGTTGTTTATCTTAGCAATACCTGCTAAAACAACAGCGCCGGAGGATACACGTATCCTATCATTGCGTCCTATAGATCAATAGAGCGTTAACAGTATTAGCTCAGAGATCTGGACAAGCCAACACATACGTCTGCAATTGATTAGCAAGCTGTGTCATAATAAAACATCATTGGGCGCTCCCATAGATAGCAAATCTGATTAAATACTTGTTTGTTGAGAGTCCATTCTGACAGCAACAAGCGACCCGTAAGAGAACGGGAGTGCGATAAAACAATCAGACGACCCCGAATATGACGGACCAAAACTGAACTTGGTGTACTATAACCAACAGACGGATTCTTTCCATTAAATTGAATAACGGAAACGAAAGAGTGCCTCCCTGGTTCCGGAGATACGCCACTACTGTCGAATTAAAGGACAGGAATTTGGGCATGCATTTCTGAATAATGTTCATGCAATGACATAAAGCAAGCCTAAAAAACATTATTCCGCGGAAGTTAAACTGATAGCTAAAAGACTGCGGAACCCAAAGACCCTGGCACTTCGAATCCGTAGGGATCAGTATATATCCCAATCTGTTTGACTGGCAACCGTCATAACAGCCACACTAGGGTCCGGCAACTGCGGCGGCACTCTCTGAGTCAACCACCAAATGTTTGCCCCAGTCTGAATCTCTTGTAACAGTAGATAGACAAGAGAATGTATAAACCAAGCAATTCATGGATTGCCGGAAGGTTGCCGTCGAAGAGAAGCTCCTCCGAGAACGAAGCGACTCTGAGAGAGTTCTTAACCTACTATCCACGCGTGGATGTAGCTAGGGCTGCATCACGTCTAAACACTCCAATCAGCCACTGAAGGGCGGAGTTATACGTGAACAAAATACTGCCCTCAAAAGAAATTACATTGAGAATAATATCCCGTAAATCTTTTCTTGAAGACGTAATGATAACGCCTCAGTAAGGCGGATTACGTATAATAAAGCGTCTAAGTTAAGTCTACTATACATAATGTCGTTCCCAATATTGAAATTGGAAAAGACATAAACGGCGAAAAAGAATATATGCAGTCTTTAATCACACCGTCTAGACGCATATGAACTCTCGGTTTGCCCTGCTCTGCCAAAATAAACTATATGTAAAAAAGATAAAATGGCAGAAATGAGCCACGCGGACAAGAAACTAAACTATCATGCTTAGTAGCAGGCTTGTATATATATATATAATATATAGCGTCGAAAAATAAAACACATGTTGTAATGACAATATTGGACTGCGTCGGTAAGTCAGGGACAAAGTCCCTGTACCGATCGAAAAATCCGAGTCCAATGACGCTATAAGTCTCTTATCCAAGATCGCAGCAATGAAGTCCGAAAAATAATCACTGGAAGAAATGCCAGAAGATATGAAAGGCATCTTCCGATACTACTAAAGGGAAAACTCGAAATCTTTCGAATCCCTTTCGCCATCCTGTCGGACCCTATAAAGCGTTCGGTCGTCCGTAGCTTGATGCAACCGCGGACCGCACCGACCCAGCGCCGTCGGATAATTCCTGATTCGACCGAGAAACCGTCAATTGCTGGGATGCTGCGAAACAACTGTGCTAACTCGGATAGCACGTCCGTCACCGAGGCCTGAGGAGCAGCGGTCTTACGATGCATTGCCGCAGGAAGCTCCGAGATCGTTACCCCGTGCATACTTCCAATATGCGAGCGAACGGAGTGTATAGGCCTCGTGTCCCTTGGCTACCGGATGGCGCGACCTATTCGCTGTGGAATCACTGAATGCCGAAACTGATCGGATACTCGAGGTCACGTAGCCAATGTGCGGTCGTGTGCCCTGCTGTGAGGATGAGGAAGCATTAAAGACAGTCTCTCGGACTGTCAATATAACGGAGCGTTCCGAGCAACGGACATATGCTCCGAATGTAAAATATCTGAACCACAACATGCGGTCCCCTATGTTGTTGGCTTCCTCCGATCTGTCCTCAATCTGCCGTCACTGGGTGAGTACTAAAGTAATTAAAGTGCTCGCATCACCCAAATCTCCTTCCTAGACCGCAACGGACGAACCCGGCAGCCGAACCATTCGATGAATGTATGCTACACCGGGTGAGCTAGCGAATGTCATTCCGTAAGCGATAGACATATTCCATGAGCACTTATTGCCGCTAACTCTTCATTAACTATGACGACAGAGGCACACTTTTGAAAGACATCTCCATAACTCTTCGAACAAGAAACCAGAAATGCTTGGATAGCAAGCATAAAATAATAATATATATAGCGTCGTTCAATAATTCGAAAGATTGTGTGACATTATTGGATTATGTCGGAACTGAGGGACGATGTCCCTGAACCGAACCAAAAATTTCTAAGTCCACCGACGCTATCAGTTTCTTATCCGGCATCGCAGCATATGTTGTTCCGAAAGGGAAAGCTTGAAATCCACCGAATCCCTTTCGGTATCCCGTCGGACCGGATGAAACTTTCGGACGTCCGTACCCGCTTCCGCGGAGCGTCCCGACCCAGCATCGTCGGATAAAATATATGCGACAGATTCAGTTGATGCTGGGATGCTGCGATAAACTGTGCTATTAAGGAAAGCACGTCCGTTCCCGAGGCCTGTGCCGTAGCGGACTTACGATGCATTGCCGCTGGAAGCTCCGTGTACGTTGACTCCCGCACACTTCCTATGCGAACGTCCGGAGTCTGCAGGCCTCGAGTCCCCGGCTACCGACCCAGCGCTGTCGGATAATTCTCGATCCGACACCGTTTCTGTCGGCTGCTGGGATGCTGCGATAAGCTGTGCTATGTGCACAAGAATGTCCGGCGTCGAGACCTGCGGAGGCGCAGTCTATCGGTGCTTCGCCGAGGGCAGCTCCGCATCAGATGGCTCCCGCATACTTCCTATGCGAACGTCCGGAGTCCATCGGTCTCGAATCCCTGGCTGCCGGATGGTGTGACCTGGTCGCCGAAGAATCCTTGATCGGCGAAGCTGGTAATATATCGGCGGTCACGCAGCCAAGGTGCGGTCGTGTGCGCTGATGAGAAGAGGAAGCCTTAGCAGTCTCAGCGGACTGCCTATACAACGGAGCGTCCCGAGCGACGGACGTATGCTCCGCTAACAACACATTTGTACCACAACATCTGGGGCCAGATGTTGTTGAACGAGAGAGGGGCCTCTCTCGCTTGCCGTCCGGATGGACCGGAACGAGCTATGAACCGGACTAAAAGGCTTCCTCCGTTCTCCCTCCGATCCGCCGTCACTGGGTGTGCATTAAGTTAATTTTATAGTGCTCGCATCACCCCAAAATTCCTTCTAGACCGCAACGGACGAACCCGGCTGCCGAACCATTCGGTGAATGGACGCTACACCGGGCGAGCTAGCGGACGTCAAAGGCCGTCGAACCTACTAGGGTCCTCTTAGGCAATTGGCGTATTACATGAGCACTTTTCCGCTAGCCCTTCATTAATTGTGACGACGGAGGCACACTGTTGGAAGACATCACAGATACATCACCCTAATCTTGATCGTCTGAAATAGAAATTGATAAAGTAGAGTGACCCTGCGGGGAAAGGACCGGAGTGTCCAAATCCCCAACAACATACCGTGACATACGCTTCCCATATTGTCATCGAAATCATACGATACAGAACAGGAGTTAATGCGAGTACACTGACCACATATAGAATGATAATAAGGTCAGAGGAAGACTTCCTCCTAAAACAATTGATCAATATCCTTTCAATGAGAAAAGAAAACAAGTCCTGGTACTCGCACTAACCCCTGGCAATCAAATACATAATAATAATATGATCCATTAATATAGAAAAAATAATTGAAATCAAAATATTTTGAAAAAATATTTTTTCAAAACAGCCCAAGTTTCTGAAAAGTAACGTTGAGCCCCAATGGATCCCAAGCCTAAGTGTGGACAAAAATTTAAAAAATATTTTAAACAATTTATTCAACACTTACGAACAATAATAATGTATCTAGTTATGATTAAAATAACATAAAGATATTATTATTTAGAAATCCCCCCCTCACACAGAGGGCTGTTGTAAATGTAAACAATGAGTGTAAAAACACTAAAATAAGACTCCAGGCACCCAGGCCCGAAATCAGTTACCAAAAATACACCATCTGATGCAAAACAGAGACTTCCAGGGAAGAAACTGCAGAACATCAGATGGTAGATGCAGAACACAACGCCTAACCACCCGTAGGTGAAGACGTAAACATGGGGAAAGAACAGAATTCATTCTGTTATAAGCTAAAACTCCCAAGAAATTTTAGTAATAATAATTACAGAAACTATGCCAAAAGCATGGGAGAATAGCAAGGGGGAACTTAAAGGACAGGGAGAGAGGAAAAACACTTGAAAAAACAGTGTAACTAAATAATCAGAATGACAACAAAATGGCTGCTGCCTTGAAAATAGGTAACTTAACATAATTTCATTAAAAAATTTTAAGTTACAGCCCTGATAATATTCTGTCACACATTCTTTTCCTCTCCTCCTTTTCTATCCTCCTTAGAATCACCATTTCACTAATATTTATGTGTCTGGCATCATTTAAACTGAGATTTAAAAGCACAAAGATCAGTCAGATGTTAACTGATGAAGGGCCAAACTTAGAATGATAAATGGCGCCGATTTCGGAACGTCCTGGACACTGCGCATGCGCAGTGGGGGCGAGGTGTGGAGGGCCTTTCAGGACATGTTTTCTTTAGTTTTAGATGCAAATTTTGGGGATTGGGGGGCAAAATTTGTGTTTGGCCCTATATTTTAAGAGTTAGCACCAGCTATGTCTGGGTCATTGGTACAGTATAAAAATATATTATTTGCAGGCTTTATCAGTATCATCATCACAAAAGTGCTTTCATAATGTAATTCTTGTTGAAGATTTATTGATTCATTTATTTATTTATTAGGGTTTTATAGTCACATTCGACAGTCGTGGTCACCTTGCGTCGGACAGTTTTATGGGTGGAGGAAGCCAGAGTATCTGGAAAGAACCACCAAGCAATGGCAAGCCACTGCCAGACTCCCCAACGTACTAACTCCACAAGCAGGCTTAGCATTGGTTGAAGACAAGTGCACCATCAATGTGCAGTATGCCTTAGTACACAGTGCCACCATGCCCCCACATGGGCAATCGGGATGAAGTGCCTTGCCCAAGGACACAATACAGTTATCCCTGGTAGGGATCGAACCATGGACCTTTCGGTTTGAAGTCCAATGCCGTACCACTGAGCCACTGAGCACCCTTTGTTGTGGATCACTTTTCATTAGCAGCATGATACCTCAACCATCACTTCAAGTATCATTTAACATTTATGCAAATCAGCTGGCAGTGTAAAAATGATAAAAATTTAAAGTAATTTGTATATTTTTTAAATTTAGGAATTACATATATCCCTCTCTATACAACAATTGAGGACATACCACCGAAATAAGGAGCAATATCCAAGTGATTACTTATTACTTAGTGTAAATGATTACACTAATTGGATGTAACGAGCCCCCAATTTTAAGACACTTAAAATTAGGAAAAGCATGCCCAAGAGTTGGAGACTAACTCCCACAGACACACGCCGTATTTCATGCAACAAGCTGTACATAAGATCTGTACAGTCTATAGACAATAACAGCTTCATTCATAGTTACGCACTTATTATAAGGCCAGATGAGGTAAGGAGAAATCACCCCTCTCCCCTCTTTTTTGAAGGAATTGACATTCAAAACAAAGAGGGAAGTGGCCTGGAATCAGTGAAAAAGTGGTACTGAATAATATATAGTCGCATAAAAGGCTCCCAGTTACTAAAATCACAAACTTTTAAATGTATGCTGCATCCGGAATACGTAGGTAGGTCGATAACCGGTGATATTAATATGTACAACCTTCAACTTGTTCAATGGAAAGTTATCTGATAGAACTTATACACTTCTGAGCCAACCAGCAATTACGTGAACGTTATTTTCTATCATGAAAGCGGCGGGCATTTCAAACGTATCAACTCCTTGCATGCTGTTGTCAGATATTCCCGTCCAGGACAGGATTTCTCTTGCCACTGATAGAAGTATAATTTTGGAACATTTAATCAAATTTTCTCTCTGTAAATTGCATGGTTGTTTTTACCTATGATTTCTTGAGTTAAATTTTTCTTAAAAATCTAGTCATGGCTGCTCCAAGCAGCCATGAATAGATTTGATGAAAAATATTTTGGAAACACCACATATACATTTATATGGCTATAGATGACTTAACAGTGTTTCTACATTATTTTTGGCTGCCTGTAAGAATACACTTGGGAACAACCTTTTCAGAGCCATATAAAAGGAGCACATATGTGGCTCCATGCTGTCTTAAGGGTTAAATTGTGGTACCTGCACTTCAAAGTCTGAACGCAAATATGCGTTTCTTGGACTCAATCTGTTAATATCTTACCTGATTCTTCCCAGAACATAAACATTATAAAACAATTATGAGCATAACTGTCAAAATATGTCCTCATATTTTTAATTTTACAATATTCTGCATCATGGAATGCTACATAATTCATTTCCATATAAGTGCGGTGAATCACTGGTTAAACCATTGGATTTTAAACTGAAAGGTCGATGAAGCAATGGCGTGTGCCATCTGCACATTATCCTTGGGCAAGACACTTAATCTCTACTGCACAACTGCACATGAGGGGCCATAGTGGCACTGTGTCCTTAGGCGTACTGCACACCAAAGATGCATGCACCTTCAGCCCCTGCTAACACAGCTTGTGCCGGATTAGTAAGTTGGAGAGTCTGAAAGTTGCTTGTCACTGATTAGTGGTTCTCTCGAGCTTCCTAAACCTATAAAGCTGCCTGACATGTGACACAGGTTGTTGAAAATGGCATTAAACCTCAATAAACAAACTTCACTTCTATATTATCAAGAAAGTCTCTTGTTAATCTTTAAATGCCTGGAAAATTTTATACATTTTTACTACTCTTTGGCAAGCAACATCATATGGCTTTGTAGTTGTTTCCATATAAGTACAATGGCCATGGTACTTGAAATGTAACTCGCACGTTAACTGAAAGACTGCATCTTGTGGCACCTGTTCTGTTGAGGGAAAAAGTGATAAAAGTCAGGGATTAAAGTCAGAATTAGGTCTTAAGGGTTAAATTTTCTTATCTGATTGTGGTGTCAAGAAAAGGTTCTGATTATTGTATACAACCAATAGATTAGCTAGGATGTGAATGCCTGCAAGAGAGAGACTTCAAAATTTATTTGGAATGTACAGTACAGTCGCCGTGGACTGGTCGTAATACCCGCGTGGGCAGTGACGGCCTCGCATGCGTTTACCAGGTAATAAAAATTATTATCAGCAAATTTTAATTAATGGAGCACCGGATTGTACCCGGTGCTTGTTTAATTAAATTTTTGATGATTATTCCTATAATTAGTGTTTGGAATCTAATATTATTGCATCAGTGGATATATTGCCCATCCGTGGAAAGTGACCAGTCCACGGTGGCAGTACTGTAGAGCACTGGCAGACTCCTCTCTTAAATCAGGAGCAGGCCATTAGTTTGGTCTAATTTGAGAGAATCATTTGCTGTTCAAACTCAGTGGAGAACATTTTTGCAATATTGACTGTCTGAAACCCATTTTTTGCTTCCCGGGCTTGATTGGTGCTTCAGAATATCTAATGACCCCAAAAGGCTTAATTACAACTTCGATCACCTTTTACTACATCACACAGAACAGGTATCCCTAATATGAAGTCCCTGTGTAGAATGAAAGTTACACTACAAGTAGCTTGGTTGTTGTTTCTAGGCAGCTCTTGGCTGCCAAAAGAGGCAGCCAAGACCTGCCTAGAAACAACTGCATAGTCAGAGGATGTAGACTGATAACGTGTAGCAAAAATATATAAAAGTCTCCATATTTTAATGAGTGGAAATGTGAGGGGTAAAAATATAAGGTCAACTGTTTGAATAGTATTGTTTCCAACCTGTAAGATAAATAAACAGTACTTTTCCTGTTTAACACCCAATATTCAACAGCCACATACATGTCAAAAGCTTGATTCTGGGTAGATCGCCTTTATCTTGATATATAGACAACAATAAATGATGATTTGAAAACCATTTAACCCTTAATACTAACCAGATGTGGGACTCTGTAGCATACTGGGGCCATCACTTCTTGGAGACAATAAGGCGTGGTCAACAGGTGATCCCATTCCTGTAATTTTAAAAAAAAGTTCATGTGAATTTTTTACACTGGTACATCATCATGACACAGACAACTTAGAACAGAGCCATAGTTTAATTTTTTGAACTTGTCTTCAAACAAAGCTAACCATGCTTGTGCGGAGATAGCTGGGAAGTCTGAAAGTTGCTTCCACTGCATCGGTGGTTCTCCCTGGGTACTCTGGCTTTCTCCACTGTCCGACACGGGGAGACCCTGGATGTTAAAAGTGTCATTACACCCCAATGAAGAAAAAAAAAGAATAATGATCAGGTAATATTTAATGAAAGTTAGTAAAGCCAAAAAAGTCTGCTGTATTTTGGTAATTACAGACCCAATAAATACAATAGAACCCTGTTAATTGAATAGCCACTTTGTCAATGAAAATTATTCAATTAACAGGAGTATTCAATTAACAGGGATTGTGTCACTTTGCTGTATTCTAGAGATAAACTTAGCATTTATTCTATTATATCTTGTTTGACAGAGCTCTATGAGCTCTGTCAAACAAGATATAATAGATTAAATGCCTGTCTTGGATGTACTGAGGCCAAATAGGTCTATAAACAAAGAAAAACTGGGGACAGACAGAGTAATTTCTCAACAGATTATAAGATTTTTTATTCAATTAACAGGAGTTTACTCTATAACCTATATTCAATTAACAAGGTCAAATTTGTACTGGAAGTATGGTAAATGTTTTTGTGTTGGGAAATTATATTCAATTAACAGGGTTATTCAGTTAAGAGATATCCAATTAAGGAGGCCCCAATGTACTTATTATAAGATAAATGATTAGCAGACAACAATACTGTTTAAAAATTCTGGAAGACTACAAGAAATGATTGAAGGATATCCTTGATAAGATAACTCCCCCAAAATACATTGAAAATATTGAGATGACCAAGAAATTTTCAACAATTAGAAGATGCCCTACAGATTCCATTTCTAGTGTGATTTCTTATAAATGATATTAGTCATACGTCTGCCACAGGTAATATTTTTCGATTTTTACAATCCGTAATAATAAGGAACTGACTCAAACTCCACCATGAAATAATTCTATTGTTGGTTGAAGAGTAGTTAGTGAAGAAACAAATACCATCCATTTACTTTCTGCCATCTACCACTTCAAAAAGTATCATCCATTAGGCCACACAAAGTAGATGTTCTGTTTCTCAGGCCAAGTTTTGTAAAAATTCATGCGGGCAGGCGGTTTTTTTATTTTATATTCTATTTTTGTAATTATTTCTTTGCCATCAGAAGTTCATATTCTTGGTTTATTTTATGTTTTAAGCCTCATAATCTACAGAATAGCAAGGGTGGTGGTGTATTTCGTCCCTTGGGTAAAACAATGCTTTGCAATGCTAAAGCATTGCAAAGCCTTGTTGCACTCAAGGGACAAATTTAACATTTTTATTAACTTGTGTAAAATATCAGACATTTAATTTTTATTTTTCAGGTTTGCATTGGTCATAAAAAGAGAGCATGCGGCAGCCAAAAGGACCTTGCGGGGGGGGCCTGAGAAACAGATTTTTAATTTTATTAAGCCTTACAAACAAAGTCTGCAAATTAGGGCCTCACAAAGTAGATCTTTTGCTTCTCAGGCCATTTTTTGTAAAATTGCATGTGGGCGGGGTTTTTTTCACTTTATTTTTGTATTTTTATAATTATTTCTTTGCCATCAAAAGTTTGTGTTCTTGGTTTGTTTTATGTTTTAGACCTAATAATCTACAGAATAGCATGGGTGGTGGAGTATTTCATCTCTTGAGTGCAAGAAGGCTTTGCAATTGCAAAGCCTTGTTGCACTTCAGGGACAAATTTATCAATTTTATTAACTTGAGTAAAATATCAGACATCAGCAATTTAATTATTTTTTTAAGTTTGCATTGGTTACAAAAAGAGAGCATGCAGCAGCCAAAAGGACCATTCAAGTGGACCTGAGAAACAGATTTTTAACTTTTTTTTAGGCCCATTCTGTATTAGTTATCCTTTTTAAAAAATGAATTAGATGTATGATGAAGAAATGGAAAATATGTTTGAGCTATTTGAAAGACAAAAATTCTTTTAATAAGAACATGCTTTAGATTACTTACCTTCTGGTCCAGGTAGACGTGGTGTTTGACCAGGAATGATCTGACCTTGCAAAAAGTCTCCAGATGGCCCATGACCTGGGGGCAATGGAGGAGGGGGTGGTGGAGGTGGCATTGCTGCAGCATCAGCCAAAGCTTGTTGCTCATCTTGCCGCTTCTTCAGCACATCCTGGCTTATTTGCTAAAAAAAATTGTATTGTATTCAGTAACAACAATCACTTTAGAATAAAGTATAACAGGAAAAGGACCATCGAAAATGACAATTAATTTTGTAAGTAGATACAATTGATGGGTCAACTTCAATATTCATCACCTTTATGGTTTTAGTGCAAAAAACCAGGTTTGGGAATTTTCTGCCAAATGGACAAAGTATGTTGAAAAACACAGAAAAATTCACCAGACTTGACAGAAGACAATGGAATGATTTTGACATGATAAAAATGACCTAAAACCTCAACTGGTAGAGTGCTGAAACCCCATATTTGGGCTTTATTCTGAGGACAAGGTATCACAACTTGAAGGCTTCATACTCAGTGGATGTGCTTTGAATTATCTTTGATGTGATATCATTTGATCTGTGATGACTTGTCTTGTTACATTTTACTCTCCCATAAATTGTCACGAGGCAAAGATATGTGAACAAATTTTGAAGTCCAAAAATAATTTAGCGCTCTACAAGTTAAAGGACAGGACAATTTTCCAACAATTTCCTTTAGTGTAATAATACTTTAACCCTTACAGGCCTTATTCCAACTTCAAGCAAATTATTTTACAACAAAACAGGTGCCCCAACTTGCAGTCATTGGGTAAACATGCAAGTTTTCGAAGTGCGTTAGCAGTTGTTTCTTGACAAATCTTGGCTGCTTATATAGAAACTACACAGTTACATCATGTGTTGCTGTCAAGGTATAACAAAAAGGTATAAAAATATCCAGGTCTTTAAGGTCCTGGAGATTTTTCTATATTTTCACTATACTTTTTAAAGTCTATCTCCTGTGCCTTTGCAGTTGTTTCTAGTCAAGTCTTGGCTGCCTAAAGAGGCAGCCAAGAATTGACTAGAACCAACTGACAAGGTACTTATAAAAGAAGTTTTGAGATTACCCAAACAATGCATGTTGGGGCACCTGTTTCTTTGCATTAAAAAGTTATCAAAGTAGGAATTAGGCCCAGAAGGGTTAATTGTTAAGCAAAACTTATTCCAAGACAGCATGACTTACAGAGTATCTGAGAGGGCAAATTTGGGGAAACTTGTCAAGTCATGAGTTAAAATCAAATCGAATAGATTACTGAAGGCCTCGGTTCCACTGTTTGATCTTAAAGATGTATCAAGATGATTCCAGGAATGTTTAGAAACATTTTCCATGACTTTTCAGATGACTTGTAACCATGCAGCTTGCATGTTAAACAATTTCACATCAAATGCAGCAATGATTTTGATTTAGAAGTGCTTCTCAGACAAGAAATAAATTAGTTTAGCAGAGGTTCCTACGTAGCTGTGGACTGCAAATATGTGCAATGGAGACTGACTAGAATCCATTGATAAAACAGTTTACTTCAGCTACAAAACTACTTGACTGGTGATAGAGCTCATAGTTCAAGATTGGTCAAATAACCTAGGCATGCTGAAGTGGGATTGTAGTTGGGAAGTCTGATGATGGCTGGACCATCCATGTGAGCAAAAATATAGAACACACACAATAGCATATTTCTTTATTTTTTTTTGCATTCTATTTTTTTTTTTTTTTGAGGGGGGGGGGGGGGGGGGGGGGGGGAGGATTTTTCATTTTCTTTATTTTACTGTATGGGACATAAGATCCACCCCATCTGTGGCAATTATGGGGTTCACTAGTGTAAGTGCCAAGTTTGGTGATGATTGGATCATCCAAAAAAAAATATCAAACAAACACAAATGCAAAGGAACCATTCTGAAAAAAACATGGCTGGCCAATTTGTATAATTTATGCATTAAAGAAAAAAACTTACTACTGTACTATGTATATTATGCTGGTTGTTTTCCATACCAAGTAGTTGTTTTCCATACGAAAATTAATCAAAAATAAGAATTACCATTTGGAAGTTCTTGTTTAAAAAGTGAAATTGTTATTTTTAGAAACTGAGATGGCTAGTAATATGTAAAATCTATGCACAAGAGAAAACTGTATATATATGTTATCACCACTTTGAGTTGATCGAGAAACTTGTTTCAAGCCGACATGGCATTCATATTGGGTATTGCTGCGAGCTAGGGTGAGTCGTTATATGTAATAGGAACACCATCAAGGCTTGATACAAGTTTCTCGTTCAACACATATTGGTGATGACAAATTTATCTTATCATCTCGGACACCCACTTGGTGGTAATAACCAATTTATCTTATAATATTCCTCCCTTCCGGGACTTGTTCACATATATTTTGATAACCCTTCAGCATTTATGAATTGATTTTTTATGAATGAAGATCATGATGACACCATGGTACAGTGGAGCCCACTTAATTGGATATCTCTTAATTGTATATCCCTGTTAATTGAATATAATTTTCAAACACAAAACCATTTACCATACCTTCAGTACAAATTTGATCTGTTAAGTGCATACGGGTTGTAGAGTAAACTCCTGTTAATTGTATATAAATTTTTATAATATGTCAAAAAAATTACAGGCACGCACCAAATTCCCTTTATTTATCAATCTTTTTGGCCTCACTACATCCAATACAGGCATTTATTCTATCATATCTTGTTTGACAGAGCTCTATGAGCTCTGTCAAACAAAATATAATAGAATAAATGCTCAGTTTACCTCCAGAACATAGGAAACTGACCAAATCCCTGTTAATTGTATACTCCTGTTAATTGAATCATTTTCACTGGCAAAACAGATATTCAATTAAGAGGATTCTACTGTATTACAAATTTATAGTAGTGGTGTTTCAGCTGTGTGTTTCTTTGTTTTATTTTTCAGATTTAACATATTGAAAGGCCTATGTAAGAATATCATCATGGCAAAAACTGATCTAGCTTAATTTATTTTGCCGAGTTGATGATTTATTTGTCCAGTAATTACTGTTATCAAAACCAGGCCTGGCTTTCTTAAAAATGCAGGAGCACTAAAAATCGGTCCCCTCACATGGCCTTGGGGAGTGATTAGCTCTTCTCAAGCTTACAAAAAAGCAGAAAGTGGCAAAATGAAGTTTTACTATTAATGAATTCTGCCTAGTGGGTTTTGTACATTTAATTTGGTGCTGCTGACAAGGTAGTCTCTGTGAAATGGTTGCCCTGCCCCTACCACACCTCTGGGCCCCGACAAGGCCCGGAGGTGTGGGAGAGACAGGATGGCCATCTTACAGAGACAACTAACATAGCAGAAATCTGAAAAGATGTTGGTTTTAGGAATAGGCTGTTATGGTCATCATTATTTTCTAAGGCCAATTAATTTTTAACTACCAAAGAAAAAACCTCTGAAAATATTAACTCCTCTACCTTCTGTGTTTTCTGGACTCTTGTGCAGGATCTGTTCTTTCTTGCTTTTGTCTGAAAAGCAACAAAGATTCTTTTCATTCAATTTCAACAAAATGATGGTCAAAATCATTATTCACAACAACATTCCATAAACAAAGGATTAAAAATTGCACAAACTATAGCTTGTGTAAAAGTACCTGTTGGCTCTTTCACAAAAGCTATAAGATGACATTAGATATCTTTTCAAAATTCTTCACCTCAGCAAAACATTCAGAAAAATGGAAATTTCTAATTTCTGTATTTATTATACCTCCCACTAGCCCAGACATGTTGACACTCTTATAATATTCATTAGAATTCTGGCCAAATGATTAATTTCGAACCTCACACACTCCCAAAATTAAGCCAAAGTAACAAAACCTAAAATGTCAATGACACTGCAGCTCAACTTGTCCAAGAGGGGACTGAACTAAATAGAAAGTTTCAGTAATGCCAAGTCATTCACTCAAGTTTCTACAGAAAAGACATCACACCAAATCTGAAAAAGCTCAGGTGAGAGATGTGGCCTGTAGGGTGTACTAACAGAATTGTTGACAATTTATATGCCAAATCTATGATGACCGATGGCAGTCATGTTTTTCAACAAAATTCAGAATAATTTGATAGCTCCCATCTAGACATCACATCAAAGCTACATATGAAATTCTAAAAAGATTGGGCGAGAGTTGACAATTTATATGCCAAATCCAAGAGCTACTGGCGGCCAAATTTTTCAACAAAATTCAGAAAAACTGGATAGCTCCCATCCAGAAGGAACTGTCGACAATTTATATGCCAAATTCAGGATGGCCACTGATGGCCATATTTTTCAATAAAATTCAGAAATATCTGATAGCTCACATCTAGATATCACACCAAAGTTACATATGAAATTTGAAAAAGATCGTATGAGAAATGCACCCTGTAGGGTGTGCTAATAGAATTGTTGAAAATCCATATGAAAAATCCAAGATGGCGACTTGCAGCATGGTTTTTCAACGAAATTCAGACAAATTTGGTAGCTCCCATCCAGACATCACCCACCAGCTATATATGAAACTTGAAAAGGCTTGGGTGAGAGATGCGGTCTGTAGGGTGTGCAAAAGGAATTGTTGACATATGTCAAATTCAAGATGGCCACTGGAGGTGTATTTTTCAATGAAATTCAGAAAAATTTGATAACTTTCATCTAGACATCGCACCAAAGCTACATATGAAATTTGAAAATGATTGGGTGAGAGATGTGGCATGCAGAGTGTGCCAATGGAATTATTGACAATTTATATGTCAAATCTAAGATGGCCACTGGTGGCCATGTTTTTCAAAGAAATTTGGAATAGTATGGCAAATATTAGTCAAATCGGAGAATGTTTGTTCAGGTTATTGTGCTACCGAGCTCAAAATTTGTAAAAATTGTTGAATTAAGGCCCATAACTCTGTGATGAAAAATCGGGCCGGGTCAGTTTTTGAACTTGTTTGCGATATTATAGCAAATATTAGTCAAATCGGAGAACGTTTGTTCAAGTTATTGCGCTAAAAAGTGCGAGGATGCCCAGACGGCCTGCCTATTCAGACGCACACTGATCGTTGCCAAACCATAGGTCTCGGTTGTTAACACTACTCAACCAAAAATGCAATAGCTCCAATCTAGGCATTGCTCCAAAACTCCATATGAAATTTGGGACTGATCGGGTGGAATATGTAGCCTCTAGGGTGTGCAAAGGGAATAGTGGACGGACAGAGAATGTACTGAAAGGCATACGGATGGATGGACATATGAATGTATGGATGGACTGATCGCAACACATCCCATTAGCTCATACTTGACATTGTCAATCCTGTAAGGAATGATCATTTGTTTCTGTCTATTTCTTATGAACCCCAAAAAACAAAGGTCAAACTGGAATATGTGTCATTAAAAATTTTATTGACCAATGAATTGCATATGTTAAAAGGAATGACATAGGCCTCCGCCCACACAAAACTTCAATCATACACAGCATACAGCAAAGAAAGTGTCCTCCATTCAAACAGCTTTCATGGTGAGTGGTATCATACAAACTATTGGGGATTTTTTCCCACATCAACTGGTTGAGGGCTCGATTATTTCTGGTATCATTATCCATAATGAGCTATCTGATGCTGATAATAGGGCTGCACGGTATACCGTTGATTCAATATTTACCATTTTTAAAAAGATAAGAGCCAATACCAGTATCATATTGAAATTACCGGTATACAGCAAATTATGGTATCTTATCAAATTATCGATGCCAAAATCAATATAACAATAACTGAAGAAATGCTGAACATCACTCCCATCACATCAGTCAATATTTATCGTCAGCAGTATTTCAATTTTCTGGGTGTTAATATTTTTTAATAACACATTGATATACTTACTGAACAAGAAATATTTCCAAATTACGCACATTTAATCACTCAACGCAACAGATATTATAATTATATTTGCAGACTGTAAATTTCAGCATAAGGCTATTTATTAAAAGAATTGTTATAACCATGTGCTTGCTTTTTTGTTTTGTCATTGATCTTGAATCAGTTACATGTACATGTTACATGATTTTTGTAATGTCACATGGGTGTCTGTCAAACATGGAAAGAAATTGTCCCTTATTCAAACTCTTCCCTGCCTTCTAACAGCTGTTATGATGTGCCACTCAACCACAGAACAGACTGATCCAAACTCTGCCCAAATTTACAACTACTGTCGTGAATTGCTGTCAATCAGATATTGTTTGAAGATACGAAAAAAAGTCGTTCAGTTAATTTTTCCAACTGAATTTGTTCAACTGTAGAATGCTTGGATTAAATTTATTTGTTAGTTAGTTCAGCAATCTGAACGTAATAATAAGTATCAGTGACTATCAGTCACAGGTATTGATAACTATGTTCAGATTCTGAACTAGTCTACAATATATCGGTATACTGCGGTATTTTTTTCAATACCAGTATTTGAATACAGTGCAGCCCTAGCTGATAATCTGATGAATCATAAATTATATCTTCAGTGCAAACTGAAACTTAATTGCATATAGGTGATAATCACAGTACTTTACTGTAAACTGAATAAAAATTTATGAAATCAATTGAAAGGATAACTTTGAAATTCACTGAATTCTCCACCTCTTTACATCTATTTAACCCTTTACCCAACATAACGGCCAAAACTGGCCAGCGTTATTCTCAAAAATGGCCAATTAATTTTAATTTTTTGTCTCAAAAATGTAGGTTATGACCTCCCGTTGGAACACTTGGTGATGACCATCTCTTTCCAAATTTGAAGAAACACTTACATGGTCAAAGATTTCAAGATGATGAGCAACTTACTGCTGTTGTGGAGGCTTGGCTACAGAACCAAGATATGGACTTCTACAGACACGGCATCAATGACTGGCAGACCAAGTGGAACAAGGGTATTGAATTACAAGGGGACTACATTGAAAAAATAAATATATTCTGTACCGATATTCCAGCTTTATTTATGTTAGGCTCAAAACTTTTTGAGATCCCCTGGTATAATCCAGGAAAAGTCAATAACAGTATACTATAGGAAGAAGTAAGCTCATCTAAACTATGTACAGACGAAGACAATAACAAAAACTAAAACAGATGGTGAAACTAACCAAGTAGGGTGCTTTCTCTTCTGGAGACAAATTTCGCCACAGCTTCGCAATTCTCTTTGTTCTTTCAGACCATTCTACAAAAATAAGACAACTGGATGTTGAGATTATTATGAACTATCTTTCAAAGTGATGAAAGTTTGGTTGCAAACTTGGCAGAATAAAACTTCAAAAGAGGAAGTCCTATAGCAGCATTCTCACATCTTACCTTTTCATGATTACAGTTTTCCAAAAAAACGATGTTCCGTTTCACCAACTGTGGACAAAAGGAGGACAGAACCATTTCTTTCATTTCCCCACTGACTATGTGCATGTGATTAATGTTTAGCTGACCAGAACATTCAATTCACCAGAATTTGATAATTTTCCATATTTGTTGATTCATTTATTTCTTGTGGTTTAAGGTCACTTGCAGTATATATGTCTATACTGTGATAACAGAACTATGAAGTCAAGTTTAGTCAATATCTCATAATTATACTGTATGTTTTAGATGACACTCCACCCAAGCATTGGTCACAGGGTCCTATTATATCAGTGATGCAGAACTTGTCTAGTCATTTAAAAAAAAGCACTTCGCAATGGTTCATGTATCCCTGTCAAAGAATTCAAGGAGTTGACAAGGGTATTTCAAGTGCCTGTTCAGTTTTGAGACCCTGATTCAGATTGAGATTCACAGAGGGTAAATTTAGTGTTGCTACCCTGCTGTGCAGGGTAACACCACTAAATTCACACTCTGGGGACCTCATTTTGCAGATGACAGTCTACTTATGTTCTGGCTTGAGCCTACACAGGGGATTTGCACTTGGTTGCCCACTGGTTGGACCTCCACACATGCAGTAACTTGCTGGATAAATAAAACTTGTGAACTCGTCTATACATGGGCGTAGCTTTGCAGGTTATTAAAATATAAAAAAGATAAGCATGTAGGGGGTCTACTGGTACTCTTTATTCCCTTATTTGAACACAGTTTTGCCTTACTGCTTTTAGAATTAGAAAAACTTCAGAGGAGCTGGTGCTGCATCGACAGCATCTACTTCAATATCTTCCTGCTGGCAGTAACAATACTATGCTCACATCAAGAGTCTAACGGTTAGTAGCTGTTAATTGAGTATGCCATCAATAGTTAATGGCAGTTAGCTCAATTATTTCATTGTTGGGGTTAAAGTGGTGGTTATCTTGTTTGTAGTGGTGGGGAGTGCAAGGGTTTTTCACGGCCTTATACTAATTTCAAGGGGTTTTCAATAAAATGGTTGCTTTGAAGGGTTTTTCAATCAGCTTTTGTGAACCTGAGGTCACACAGAGTAAATTTGATTATAAATTGAGCTGTTATGCCATTATATCTTGCTTGCCAGGGCTCATGGAGTTCTGTCAAACAAAATAAAAACGGAGTCAATATTCATACTGAAAGTACTGAGAAAAGCATGGTCTGTTATTTTGGAGCACATGAGTATTGTCAGTAACAGTTTATGATTGATCAAAATACTTATTTATTTATACTTATTTATTTTACAGGAATTTAATGTACAGCCTAGTGCCCTGCGAATGACACATTTTTGATTCGAATAGAACATTGAATCGAATCAGAGACATCTTAAAGCTGACCAATGAGGGTTTGGGGGGTGCTATAAACATGACTTGTTCCAACTGTGATGGCTTGAGTCCTGACTGCTAAAATAATCCAACTACATCATCAAGGCATACCTTCATCAGGGTTATAGTTCACCATCGACATTGCTTCTAAACTTTAAATTCGCATTTAAAAGTGGTAGGGACTAGTGATATTGAAATTACAATTTATTTATTTATTGGTGTTTAAGATCACAAATTTATGCACAATGGCTAATCATGACCACAACATGGGTATCAACTCAAGACCGGGGAGAGTGTTAATAAGCCATGTTGTCCATTTTAGAAAGGGTTTGCACCTCCCAAGAATTGGTGAGTGGGTCCTATTTTACTAGTAAAACAGAGCCTGTTTACCACAGTGAACAGGCACTGCTTCACTTCCCGAGGTTCCCACGGGGACTGAAATTACAATGGTCGGTGGCACAGGTGTAGATGTTATATATGTTAATGTAGCTGAAGTTACACTTAGCCTTTTATTTCAACATTATTTATGTACGATTTCCATCTGAACTATTCGTTTTGAGACACATGAAGCTGACTGATACCAAGGTATATTTCTATGAAAAAGATTAGAGAGGAAACGAATCAAGCAGCTGATTTCAAATAGAACCAAATGCCAACTTAAGAATTGAATCGAAACTCAAAGCTTTGCAGAGATCTACTACAATCTTAACAGGAATTTACTCTACATCACTGATATGCAACTTTACTTAAATTTGCAGAAAGATATGGTAAATAAGTTGGTGTTGGAAAGTTATTATAAGTTATCTCTGTCAACATGTATGGTATATGGAGATTTAATACCTGGATGTTGATTTTTAAACACCGAGCTGCAGTTTGGAGTTTAAAAATACATGTTGGCGGAGATAATGTTTTTGTCCCGTTTGAAACACAATGCAAAGATAGTGGAAATAAATTTGTGGATGCATTTCTCATGCTCCACAATCACTTGGTCCAAATTCATGAATATTTTTTGTTTTTATAAATGCCAAAGACAACAGATCGAGTTATATCCCTTGGGTCATTAAGGAAACGAGTAAACAGTATTTTGTTGACATATCGTCCCCTGAGTTCCAATGTGTTCTATGTGCCTACTGGCGCATAGAATACCTTGGAACTTGGGACGATATTTGCACTTAATTTATTTTTTCTCAAGTTGTTTCATTTAATTATTCGACTATTTGATTTATAATGGCAAAACATTATCGAATTGTCAGAAATCTGATAATATTTGTGACTATTTTCAGGTTTTTGGGTTTTATTTTTATACCGAGGCGAGTGAATGCAAAAAACTTTCATTTAAACCAAATACCCCCAATGTTTCGCGTGCCCATATACCCTGGATGTTGCATGCTCTCATATACCTTGGATGTTGGGTGCATCCTTTGCCATGGCTATTTGTCCCAAGGCATTCTGACCAATCAGTTTATTGGGATATAGGGACAAATACAATTAACAGAATCATATATATTATACAATATTCCATTAAGTGTGCTCAACTGCATTACTCACCTGGATAGTCTGTTTTCAGTTCTGGAAAATTGATGTTCACATACAGCACAGGTGAGATTGTTGCATTTAGTCCCAAGGGTTCATCAGATTCCCATTTAAGAACATTCCTTCTGCCTGAACCCTGATCTAGTAATTGCTCTTCATCAACATTTGAAGGCCACTGTGAACTGGGAGAAGACATTCTAGGAGGAAATCCAGGTCCCATATGTTGTGGGCTGTAAAACAATTGAAATTTATTTATTTAATTATTTATTTATTGGTGTTTAAGGTCACATATTTTGGCACAATGGTTAATTGTGACTGTAACGTGGATATAAAGTCAAGTTTAGCCAACTGTTTATACCCATGTTGCCCACTGTAGAGAACTTCCACCACAAGCATTGGTTACAGGGTCCTGTTTTACTAGTAAAACAGAGCCTGGATACCATAGTAAGTAAGCACTGGCTCAATTCCCAGGGTTCCCACAGGAAAATCTTTGTAATAGAAACAAAAATATTTCAATAAGTAGTTGTAAGGTTTAAACTGGAACATGCTGAATATCAATGCTTTCCAACATTATTTGACACACTGTTGGAAAAGGTTCCATAAACCTCTTCCATTAGGACCAACAGATTGACGAAAAAGAGAGTTTGATCAGTATTTCAGTAATGGCTGGGGATATTCTGTAGATATTCTGCAGCAGTTCTTTGTTTATTATTGCTGTATGCTGGTGCAAGACTTGATGAACTCTGCAATTGTATGTCAACAAAGAAAACTTCTCAATACTGTTGTATTCTGCACATCAACTCTTCCTTTCTAGAAAATGATTCTCTCAACTTTTCCAAATATATATCATGATGGCCACAAATTTGGTCATTTATATAATTTTTCATTACTGCCTTCATGATGTAAGAGTTGAAACAGTAGACCAATATATCACTAACAAGATAAATTTCAATTAAATGTATGGGAAAAAGGTGATGAGAGGTATATATGCCATACCCCAATTTTCACATGTTCAATTTACTGTATGTGCACTGTTTATTTACAGACCATTTGATAAAACTGAAAACAATTTACCCAAATTAACTAATTACACTGGGCAGTAAAAACAAAAGTAGTTGTGGAAACAAGCCTACAAATAAGCAGTCTGTAACAGTCACCGACATGCACAATTTGTATGTTTGACAAGCACCAACTGACCTGTGCCCTGACATAATAAACTGCATAATCCCTTGAATATAAGTTTATATAAGCATCCATTTCCAAACAACACTTCTTAAATATAAATTTTTTTGGACATTTTTTTTAAATATAATTTACAATTTTGTAATATAACCAATTTTTGTAGAATTCACAAAATTCTATACCTGTTACTATTTATTGAAAGGCTCTCTTACAGAGAACTTTCCAGTAAGTGGTAAGGTATGTTTCTGGTCAAATCTGCATGTACAATTAACATATGAATTCCCATTACAGGGTTCCTGCAACAAACCTCTAAGCAAATTCCAGGAGTTTCAAGGAGGTTTTTAGTGCTTTTTCAAGGAGAAAAACAGACAAAATTCAAGGATTTCCCAGGAAACATTTTCCACTTGCATCCAAGAGACAGAAAATATAACTCGACCCTTTACCTAAGCTAATGTAAAAAAAACAACCAGCGCTTTCCATGAAAATCACTGTTCAATCTTTTTATATTTTTGCTTCTGAAACATAGGTTATGACTCTCATTGGAACGAGCGTATTACGCTCGTTCCAATGAGAGGTAACAACCTATGTTTTGGAAAAAATGAAAATGTTCAAATGCACAGTAATTTTTTCACAAGTATCGTCTGCTACTAGGTAAAAAGGTAGAAGAATGGACATTATATGTACAGTATTTTGAAATAGCACACTGTCCGTTTCCAGGATGGCCTTCAATATTCAAGGAGTTTCCAGGTCCTTGGGAGGGTGTTTTGAGATTCAAGGACTTTTCAAGGAATTCAAGGAGGTGCGGGAACCCTGCATTAATAACTCATTTTGCTCTGGAATTTACTGTCAGAAATTTAGGGAACAACTGACAAACTAAATCTGATTAATAGAAATAAACTATTCTTTGCATCTAATGGTTGCAGGAAGACTTAAAAAATGATAGTGCAATGACACAGAAGCTTAACTTGACTGTGTGCAGTGTTTGATGAAAAGGATAATGCTCAATGTTTTTGAAAGGAGTATGAAATAAGACAAGAATTGTGATAACTGAGAATATGTTAATTTCTGTTCCTTATATGCTATGTTTACAATAAGGAAATTTTTAGGTGTAGACTGTACCAAACAAATGAGGCCTGGGTTAATGTGGCCGTCACAGTTAATGTATGCCAACCTAAGTTACCAAGTTACAGAAAAATCATTCCAAAACAAGTCGTCCTACCAAGTTACATTAAAATCCCTTCATAAATATTATATTTATTTATTTATTTATTTATTGGTGTTTAAGGTCACATACTAATACACAATGGCTAATCGTGACCATGACAGTTTTATGGGTGGAGGAAGCTGGAATACCCGAAGCGAACCACCGAGCATCGACTAGCAACTATCAGCTCCTCAACATTCTAACTGTTCAAGCTCCACTCAAGCAGGGTTACAGCAGCTGAAGACATGTGCACCATTGACGTGCAGAACGGCTTAGTACAAGGCATCATCGTGCCCACATGTAGGCAACAGAGATAAAGTGCCTTTCCCAAGGACATAACGCAGGTCGTCCCGGACAGGGATCGAACTCGGGACCTCTAGCATATAAGTCCTACAGCCTACCACTGAGCAACCGTGCTCGAAATCCCTTCATAAATACAACTCATAGACTTTGCTAAAGGAATCTGGGTCACTTGACAGTTTGGTAATCACAGCTAACCGATCATGACCAGAATAGGAGTCTCATCTAGATATACCACTGACCGATCATGACCAAAATAGGGCAGTCTCATCTGCACATCATACCGAGTTATCCTTCTAAGTTACAATAAAATCGCTTCATAAATAGGAACTGTAGACTGTGCTAAACAAATCTAGGTCACATGCCTGTGCAGCCATCATAGTTGACAGATCATGACCTAAATAGGACGTTTTCATGTGGACATTGTACTGAGTCATCCTACAAATTTGCAATGAAATACCTTCAAAAATGCAAGATGTAGACTGTGCTAAAGGAATCTACGTAACATGCCCCTTCGGCCATCACGGTTGACTGAACCCGACCAAAATATGGCATTCTAATCTAGACATTACACAGAGTCATCCTACGAAGTTACAATAAATTCCCTTCACAAATACAATTTGCAGACTGTGCTAAAGGTTTTCGGGTTTCGGCATGTGCAGCCGTCACAGTTGACCGGGCGCAACCAAAAGGGGATGTTCTCATCTAGACATGACCTCAAACCTGAATATGAAATTTTGTGAGTCATGTCATCCTACCAAGTTACAATAAAATACTTCATAAATATGACCTGTAGACTGTGCTAAATGGTTTCGTGTTTCGGGTTTGCACACCTGTCACAGCTGACCAAACACAACCAAAAAATGGGACATTCTCATCTAGACATTATACGGAGTCATTCTACCAAGTTACAATGAAATCCCTTCATAAATATGACCTGTAGACTGTACTAAAGGTTTTCGGGTTTCAAGCTCGCATAGCAATCACCTTTGACCAATCGCGATCAAAAGGGGATGTTCTCATCTAGACATGACCTCAAACCTGCATATAAAATTTTGTGATAATCAGACAAAATTACAGGGATGTAGCCTGTGCTAAAGAAAATGTTAACAGATTCACTGACTTCTGCACGCGATGGCAATAGCTGATCTTGACTTTGTCAAGTCAAGCTAAAAAAAAATCAAGCTACTTTGGGACATTCATAAACTTAAGAGATACATGCCTGAAGAAGGAAAAGACACTTCGTAAAAATATATTTAAAACAACTTTTTTAATTTATATCACCATGCATACTTAGGTCACATTGATAGTATAGAAAAACAACCAATTTCAGGTCTCATGCTTAACCCTTCAAGACCTATTTATACCCTTGATCTGACGACTCAACACACAACTTTTGAAAATTTGTCTCTATTTTCCAACTAAATTTAAATTTTACTGGCAGTGGTTTCTCGTCGTCATAGTTGGCTTTTTGGACAGCCAAACTTGACAAGTAACCATGCCAAATACAGGAGTGTGGCAAAAATTGTGGAAAATTGTCCATGTCTTTAAAATTTAATGGTCCAATAAAACTCCTCAAATAGTTTACCTGAAGTTAGGATTAAATGGAGCCTGCTGTCCAATTTGGAAAGGAGATCCTGGAATGGGACGATCTGGAGACTGAATGTGTGGATTATGGGGTGAAGGGGGTGGCGGAATCACTGGACCTCTGGGAGGAACACCCCCTGAAGGGTCAATCATTCTCTGTGGTGCTGGTGGAAGTCCAGGAGTAGGTAACTGTGGTGGAACTGCTGGACCATCTGGTGTTGGTGGTGGAGCTGGTACTGCTGCTGCTGCTGTTGCTGTTGCTGCTATGGCACCTGCTGCTCCTGGCACATTGAACTGGCTTCCACCTAAAATCAGAACATTAAGGAATACAAAATAAATTAATTGGTTCTTGGGAAATTTTTTTTTTTCAAATCAGTGACGGAATGCAGGTTTTATTTTTAATTTATTTTTTGAATATAATGGATTGAGAGTCTGTCTTTTCACACACGGAATATTTAGAAAGGGCATTATTATACAAATTAACTCTTTAATTTTAATCCTCGAGGACCTAATTCTGACCCAGATCACTTTTTATCGCAACAGAACAGATTCCCCCAACATGCTGTCTCTGGGGAAACTTGCAAGTTACATTCTAAGTGCCTTGTTTGTAATTTCTATGCAAGTCTTGGCTGTCTATATACCCAGCCATGACTTTCCTAGAAATAACTGCAAGGGAATTGGATGTACACTGTCTTCAGTTATGATCTTCAGATTTCAGTTACAAACATTAGTAAAATGAAAAGGATAATGCTCAATGAAATGAAATGATTATGAAATAAGACAAGAATTGTGATAATTGAGAATATGTTAATTTCTTTTCCCTATATGCTGTTTTCAGTAAGAATAATTTGAGGTGTAGACTGTACTAAGGCATGGAGGCCTGGGTTAATGTATGTCAACCAAAGTTACCAAGTTACAGTAAAATCATTCCAAAACGAGTCATCCAACCAAGTTACAATGAAATCCCTTCATAAATATAACTCAAAGACTTTGATAAAGTAATCTACAGGAGAGTCTTATCTAGATATCATACCAAGTTATCCTACCAAGTTGCAAAGAAATCCCTTCATAAAAACAACCTGTAGACAGTGCTAAAGGAATCTTGGTCATGTGACCAGGTGGCAACGACTGACCAATCGTGACCAAAATAGGACAGTCTCATCTTAACATCACACCGACTTATCCTTCCAAGTTACAATGAAACTGTGCTAAACAAATGTAGGTCACAAAAATGTGAACAGACTCACAAACTTCATTTTTTTTGCCTAATAACAAAAATATGAAAATTTGAAATCTCAGTGATAAATTTCATAAGACAAAATAGCTGAATCTAATGAAATTATTCCAGGTCTCTTGTAAATTTTATTCTTCAAAACACATCATCTTAAAATGACTTATCACTTCGGTTCTATGATGGTTGAAATCTGCACAACAACAAAATAATTGCCGACTAAATATTTCCAACCGCAAAGTTTAGTTTGTTTTTATTAAAATTGTGAGGTGGGGGACAAAACATAGGAAAGAAGGTAAAGTAAATAAATAATAATATACAAAAACTATTTCATATTTATTTATTTACATATTTTTGCACAATGGCTAATCATGCCCACAACATGAGTATCAACTCAAGACCAGGGGGGAGTGTTAATAAGCTATGTTTCCCATTTTAGAGAGGGTTTACACCTCCCAAGCAATTGGTGACTGGGTCCTATTTTACCAGTAAAACAGAACCTGTGAACAGGTCTGCTTCACTTCCCGGGGTTCCCGCGGGGAAACTATTTCATATTTCACAGGTCCAAGATTGATTGTTCTCTATCGGTTAACTTGTTTGTTTGCTGGGATTTATGAAAATTTCAACACCCTCAATTATATCGGTCCAAATTTAGGAGTAAGAAGCTGGAGAAACACAAAGCACAGGTCACTCCCAACTAAGCAAAAGATGATTTTGTTGTGAATGAGGACAATCTCTTGCCTACATTATTTGACTCTTACGACATACTGCATCCATTCAGCTGAAACTGCCTGTTGTATTCACCTGTAAATGTTACAGTGATGATAAAATGTGGTGTTATTTGACCTTTCTGATGAAAACCTATTTTATCCACATTCAAATGATCATCTGGACAGCATGTTTCCAATTTTGAAACAAGAGTCCTGTTGGATAGTAGCAATACATGATTTCACAACAAAGGGCTTTGTTTAACTCTTAGAAGCTGGGGAATCACAACGAATTTATTGAACATGACATACCGCAAAAAACTTACAGTAAAGCAGGTGCTTCTAGTCAAGTGTTGTTTGCCTATTCAGGCAGATGACACATGACTAGAAGCACCTGCTCAGTGTTTAATTCCCCCCCATCCCAAAGATAGCCGAACCGTCACAGCCACATTACGTCAAAGGCAAGAAAACTTGACTCCCAGCTTCTAAGAGTTAATTCAAGTTTCATCATGAGCATATCCTGAATTAAATTTTGGGAAGGGTTTTTTTAGTGTTTGTGGTATTATTGCTCGGAATTTGTGGCCATTTCGACGGATAGCGATTAATTCACCAATAATAATAGCCAAACGTACACAATGATTAACTCTTAGAAGCTGGGGAATCAGAATGAATTTATTGAACATGACATACCGCGAAAAGCTTACAGTAAAGCAGGTGCTCCTAGTCAAGTGTCGTCTGCCTATTCAGGCCTATTCAGGCAGACGACACTTGATTAGAAACACCTGCTCAGTGTTTAATTCTCCCCCAGCCCAAAGATAGCAGAACCATCACAGCCAGATTACCTGCCGTATTACATCACAGGCAAGAAAACTCGACTCCCGGCTTCTAAGAGTTGAACTAAAATGACAGCACCCTTTATATACCCTAAAACTAAATCACTATCAAGCCAGCAACATAAATTACTTGACATTGGGAAAGCTGCCTCAATGACATGAGCCATTCTGACGAGATATCAACGTTTTTTTCTACCTTTACTATTGCTGCATAAATGCTATTATGTGAAACACCATTGGAAATCAGGGATCAAAATAAGCGGTATTGCATCGAATTTCACTATGCAAAATTCATGAAAAGCTATGCAATCAATAAATATGCATAGCAAAATGTGATGCACATTCTCAAATTCTATATCATTGGAGAAGAATGGGCATTAGTACTAACTTGTAACTGCTCGTCTGGTAGAAACATGATGACTCAATGGCAAATCAGCAGTTCATGGACCTCCAGGTAGAATACCTGGTGGTCCATGAACTGCCAATTTGCCTCCAAGTCCTCAAGTATTCACTCGAGTAAAAAGGGTAATTGGGATAGAAGCCCACTCACACGATGGCATAGTACCAAATCAGTATGTCTGTAACGTACATGTACGGGTAATGCATGGCTCAAACCACTTGAAACTTCCATTTAAAGATTCCACGTCTGTTGGTGCCAGGCTGCACTAAAGAAATTTACAGACCTAGGTAATGCTGCTACTGCAAGTTAATAGCAGCATTACCCGATAGTATAAATTCATTTGTATTTTCTTTTCTTCAAGTAGACCTACCACTAATATACACGTAACTAAGTGTCAAAAGCTTTCTAGAGAACAAAGGCACTCATTATTGTATATTGAATTTGAAAGCTAAAAATGCTACACAATTTTCAAAAAATGTTATACATTTTTTGAAAATGTATAGCATTTCGCTATGCAAATAAAAAAAAAGTATTTTGATCCCTGTTGGAAATGCTCTTGGATCCCTTTCTAACAGTTTTCACATAATAACATATTGTTAGTTTAATGGAATAAATTTCAGACAGGCTCTGTTATTCGTGCCAGCTATGTTACATTATATTCATTAGAGAGTTGATAGCGTATTACCTCCTTGATTACTTAAGCACATATGCATTTTGATCAATGTATTAGCCACAGCCTGGAAGTTAGATCACGAAAAACGTTTGTTAACCTGTTCATCATTCGCATGAATTCAGATTTATGTGACGTCAAGAATAAAATGAGCATTGTCATGAAATTTTCTGCTTTGAATTTGATGTAATGCTGGAGTAGAAACCACTCTGTGAGTGCTTTAGTGTTGATACCCTGTTGGGCAACTGTCTATGAAGATAAAAATAACTAAATTACCTGAAGATTGTTCTGTGCTTTGATTACCTTCAGAGCCCTGCAATACACCTTTGAATATATCTTCAACTGTTTTGCTATCAATTTGAGCTAACCCTAGAAATGAAAGATGAATAGAATGAAAAAATCTATGGCCTCAAGATATACTCCCTTCTTAAGATGGTGATATGATACAAAATTCTGGTGTGATGAAAGTATAATTCCCGAAAAATAAAGGAATAATTTGTAGTAAGTTTCGAAAACCCAGTAAATTGTGTAGTTACACTGCTAAGTTCATTTTTCTTTCACAAAGTACTGTTGATGACTATCTAACATCTAAATAGTGACTGAATGGATGAATATACCTGACTTTTGTGCCACAAATATTGGGGCCTGAGTTTCAATCAGAAAAGATTTGAAGATGACCATGCAGCTTGCCAATCCATTGAGAGATTATATGATGCTTTGAATGCAAAATGAAACTGCTGAGTTGTTCAGAAAACAAAATTGTTACTGGAAGAGTACTAGAATAATTTTGACATTTAGAATTGGTCATCTAGTTGTTTAGTTACAATTTATTGGTGAGTGTCTATAGGCACTGTCAAATGAAATACATAAAGACAAGACATGAGAACAAAATATTTGGGCTTCCAACAAAATATGAAACTCATCCATTGAATTTGAAGACTTTAAACTCTTACCCTACCCAGTATTTCAAGAAAGTTTTCATCAAATCTAATAATGGCTGCTTTGAAGCAGCCATGATTAGATTTGATGAAAAATTATTTTGAATGTAACATAAATCATTGGTGAAAAAATCCATTCAATTTTGAGGGTGCAAAATTGATTAAATGTGCCCAAATAAAACTTATTTCAATGACAAGAGAAACCCTGTGCTGGGGAGGAATATCCACCAACAGCATCTGAAGAGTTAATTGCAGTACAGTCACTTCTCAATGGTAGTGATGAACTTATCAAAACTTGCTATGAACCGATTATTTTTCTGCCAGTTATGCTGATTCCGACAGTTGAAATAGGATACAGAAGAAAATCTGTTGATGCCTGTAAAACTACAGAATTTCGTTGATAAATCACCAATTACAAAAGCTTAATACCACATAATTTCTCAGAGAATGCATGTTTAGTGCTGGGCAATATTAGCGAAAATAATATTTGCATTTTGGGGGTTGGGGTAGGGGAGGGGAGAAGATCGTTATTAATGATACAATCAGACAATATTGTTCTCTTATGAAGATTGTGTTTTATTCCGGTAAATAGTGTTAACATGGTTTTATGTAAGAATTCAATACACTTGCCTGTATTAACTAAGCACACATACTTTGTGTCTGCACTGAATAATAACTTTGATGTTAATGTGTGTTGTGAAGTAGTATGACACATGGTTTACAGATACACACACGATGTACTCTGCAATCAACATTGAAGAGAAACATCAAGGGAGGTAAATGAATTATAAAATGAACTTCACAAACTGCAAACGTGTTTGTGACAGTCGTGCCACTTACATGTTGTGTAACAATATCTTTCATTGAAAAAAGCATTTTTTAAAGTTTTTTCTCCATATTTTAATTTCAGATTGTATTGAGATGCTTGCATCATGAGGTACTACAGACGACCAGCTGAACACATTTTATTTATACATGTACTGTATGCAATGTTGTACAACACCATGACTGAAGGCCAGTGATTTCGATCAGCTGGGAAATGGTGACGATCTCGTACCAATTGCAGATGGTAAATTCAGTCATATCTCTGCTCTGCAAATCCCTAAATATTCTGCAAGGTACTATACACATTTTTAATGGGGAAACTTTATTGAAATGGCCAGGTTAGGCCTAAAAAAAATAAAACATCTGTTTCTCAGGCCATCCCACATGGTCCTTTTGGCTGCCGCATGCTCTCTTTTTATAACCAATGTAAACTTAAAAAAATAAAAATTTAATGGTTTATGTCTGATATTTTACCCAAGTTAAAAAAAACTGATGAATTTGTCCCTTGAGTGCAAGAAGGCTTTGCAATGCTTTAGCATTGCAAAGCCTTCTTGCACTCAAGGGATGAAATACACCACCACCCATGCTATTCTGTAGATTATGAGGTCTAAAACTTGAACCAAGAACATGAACTTTTGATGGCAAAGAAGTATTTACTGAAATAAAAAATAAAATAAAAAACCGCTCGCCCGCATGCAATTTCACAAATAATGGCCTGAGAAACAGAAGATCTACTTTGTGTGGCCTTACAAAGAGATTTTTAACAGCCAGTTTATGTTCTGTGACGGTGCAGATGTTTCTAGGCAAGACTTGGGTGCCCCTACAGACAGTAGAAACTTGCCTAAGAACAACTTCCAATGTACTGAGAACATACTTAGCATATTCAAACAAAGACATGCACGTTGGTGCACCTGTTCTAAGGTCGTAAAACCTAACCAAAGTCAAAAATAGGTCTTTAAGGGTACATTGGTTCGATTTGGGTGCATAGGGGATTCTTTTAGTGAATGTTGGAAATTTTTCATTTATTATTGTGAAATAATCCATCTACACAGGGGTGAATTCATAAGCTGCTTCATCAGAGATTTACTGTTGAAATGATTAGTCGACTAATAATTGTTGAGGCTGATATAGGCCAACATCACCTCTGGATGTCCGCGTTGACAAGCCGGAAATGTAGTATTTTCTATAAAAACATTGCAAAGTAGCAAAATTCTAATTCAAGAAAGGTCTACTGAGGAAGAGGTAAAACCATTGTCAGTTGAGCTGTTCAGAGAGTGAAATCAACAACACTAATAATGAGATAACTGACTGTGTTGCATCAGTTCCTTTTAACTCACTGACAGTGATTGAGCTGCACACACCTTAATACAGTTAACTGTGTAGTTATTTGAACTTGTCGCCATACAATAAAATTTCTTTTATAGAGAGCTTCCATCATGCCTGTGGATGTCACCTGTTAGCCGGCATCAGTAAAGTGCACAAGTGGAGAAAAATAATCAACTGCAGAAGTATTGGTATGTAAATCATGGCGGCAGAAAGTGGGGTACCGACTAGTTGACTTTGACTTGACTTTTGGGTATCCACTAATCGACCTCATTATCCCAGAGTCGTTCAACACTACAGAGGTTTCCAGAAGGGCCTGGAGGCCTAGCTGGTGACCGACAAGTTACTGGCAAATGGTATGAATAGAATGGATGATATAATGAACATCCAGATATGATGATGTGAATGAACTGAGGCACTACAAAACTGGGACAGTATGAGAAAATTTTATCTGACAGTTTTTATTCGTGATCCAACACCGTTTCCACATACAGCTCCAGAATAATTTTTACACAAGATCATACCTGTTTTCAGTTAAAACTAGAAGTACTGTCATGAACTGTGCGCTTATGTAGGCTTAACTGCGTGTAGTAATTGCGTGCAATTGTCATATCGAATGGCATCCAAAGCACAGCAGGTTCTCCTGGTTACTCATAGCAAACACAGGCAATGTTCCTGCCAATGGACCTCCGGGTTACCCGGAGGTCCATTGGCTGAAACATTGCTTGTGCACAGGCCATATGTACAGAATTTGATAGCCTTACTCTGGTCCTAACATGTAGATTAACGCACAGATCGACGTGCTATTTGTGCGCATTTCATGACAGGACTTCTAGTTTTAACTGTACTAATGTCTCTACCTCCTGAAGTCCAGTGTCTTCAGTGCGACAATTTCTGCAATAAAAAAATCTCAACACTGGGAATCCCTTTAAATATTACCTTCTGTGAGCATTTTTTGAACATCCAAATTTTTTTCCACATCCACACTGGGGTTCAATATTTGATCAAGATTGTCTGTTAGCTCTTCTTTTTTGGGTGTTAATGGCTCAGGCTGCTCAACTGTATCCATAGTGTCTTCATCTTCAATGTTTAAATCTGTTCAAATATATACATTTCTATTTTAAGTTCCCTTACAGGATAATGCAAGATTAACTCTTTGGACTCTAGTGGTATCTTCCATGCCAGTTCAATAGCAGCAATTAAAAGAGTCCATATTCATTATTTGGGGTAGACCAATCAATATTTTCAACGTGCAGCCTCGGGGCTGCACGTTGAAAATATTGATTGGTCTATCCCACACATTTACTGAACAGCCATCCTATTTAATGACGTTATGATGTATCATTTTCCTGGACGGAAAAGCGGCCGCTCGGGTGCAAAGGGTTAATCTATTTATTGGTGTTAATGTCACATATTTCTGTACAATGGTTAATCATGACCATGACAGTTTTACGGGTGGAGGAAGCCGGAGTACCTGGAGAGAACTATTGAGCAACGGCGAGCAACTGCAAGATTAATCAAAATTTTCCTTGATATCCATCCATACGATGTCTAGTTATACGTCTTTGTAGTTGCACGATATGATGCAACATATTTGTTCTTGTTTCTTCTTTGAAATCTAAACAAATCTGAGTACTTTTCAACACATCTTGCATCACAATGTGTGATGTTAACCTGGAGTAAAGTGACTAAACCAACTTATCACATAATCACGATCAAATAGCCTGGTATGGAAATAAAAATTTTATACTAAATTAAATTTCTTAATATACTTGCCAAACTAACACAAGTACTGTGACTCTCATCTTTATTTCTACAGAAAACGGACAGAATTTTGACGTCTTCTCAAACTGAAACCCTTAGCTAAAAATATCTAGTGCAATGCCTTGTGTCCACATATTCAGTTCTAGAACAGTCACCAATTGTCCAGTTCCTGTCAGGCATGCACAATCAAATTTGAAATTTATCAATCATAAGCATGCATAGATATGTGAAGGGAGGAGCTGGCAGATATATTATATTTTATTACTAATAAAATTGGACGAAAAAACTATTGTTTCTAAAGGTAAAACGTCGACATTAAACCTCAAGAAGCCATTAGAAGCATTTGTGTTTTAGGTACATTCAAAGCTTTGATGTTCTAAACTTTTGAACAGTCAGTGTAATAATCAAGATTGGTCTTGATTATTATACTGACGATTCAAAAGTTCAGAACATCAAAGCTTTGAATGTACCTAAAAGAGGATCGTCTTCGTTGTTTACTTGAGGTTGGTCAACTGACTTGAACTTCATTTTTAATGACTTCAATGAGAGGGGTGTCATCTAGGTACGATTAATCAATTATCATCGATTATTTGCGACAATTAATCAATTCCTAAATTCAAAAAATCGTGACAGCACTAATGGGCGATACATTGTGTTAGTTTGGTAAGTACATTAACAAATAAAATATGGTATAAAATTTAAATTTCTTCACAACTTACCAAATGAACGATAGAATAGATGGAGGGAATATAAAATTCTTGCATAAATTGGATCAAGTGTAAGCATTTAAATGATGAATGAATACACGAGACATGAACGTAAGTCATCATAAAAACATATATATATATTCCTAATTCTAACCATGAAAATTGTAGTTTACCCCAAGCTGTTAGGCAATTTGCTTTCCAATTCCTGTTACTCTGACACCCTCTTGGGGGAAGAACAAGCTGGAAAGTAACATCAATAATCGAACCCTCGAAACTATGCCAAGATCTTGAGGATCGAAACATACATTTGATTACAAACATTGATACATACTAATTAAGCAAACAGTAAGCTTAGTAAACAAGTTCTACTGAAAGGGAGCTAAAACAAAGGTTACTTTTCCCTACAACATAGTTGCAATACAAGTGCCACCATCATCCCTCCGATGTTATATGCCCATACACAATAACATTTCTGGGGTGTTTGTGAGTAAACGTGACTAGAAATCATTGCCAGACCACCACACCCACAAGATGTGGCGTAGTAGAATTTCTGAGAGATTGTCCAGACCTTAAAGAGTTTATGTTCACTGTATGTTATGGATATGAAAATTAATTGCTGATGCTGGGGGAAAAGTACATGAAATAACTTTGGGAGAAGAGACTATAACCAGACTCAAACTCTTGAAATATCCCTCATTGTGTAAGCCTTTACGTTATGAATTGGCTGCATCTGACAAAGTGATATTTACAAACTGAGCAGCTGAAAAAACTTTTTCACAAAATTTTGACAAAACCGTATCATGTGACCCCTCTTTAGGGGTCACACGATATGGTTATGTTGAAATTTTGTGAAAAATTTGAATAACAATAATTAATATTTTTATGTCGTGTGCATTTGGTCAAGGGTCCATACAATATTATTCAGAGCATCAGGGTTGGAAAGGTCAATATAAATTTGGAAACAAACCTTCAGAGTCTTTAACAAAGTCATCATCCATCATTGTGAAGAAGTCTTCATCAGGCTGTAGCTCACTCAATTCATTTGGAAAAAGACCTTTCAAGTCACCTTCATCTGGAAAAACAAACACTTATCATTATCAAAGGAAACACCTTCAAAATACAAACACAGAACAACACGTGTGTGAACAGGTTAATCGATATGACACTTGTGCAATCGCAGAAGGATAAAACTTGAGGCTGCTGCCATTCTGTGTTTATTACAGGTCTTCATGCCTTTTAAACAATTATTAGCACACTCAGCAATTCATTTGGCATCTATCAACAAGTTATTTTGCAATCGGTTAAGTTTTGGGTGATCAATCATCTGCTAATGTTTACAAACACCTGTGCAATTTTGAGCGAATTCCTGCAGGCAGATTTATAAACAGGCCACACAAGTGGTGTACATATGTTTGTACTATCGTAGTCAAGCCTAAATATAAGCAACCTGTCATTTGCAAAATGGTGTTCCCAGAGGGTGAATTTGCTGATGCTATTCCATACTATGGGTCAATTTATCCTCTAGGTACATCATTCTGTTTTTCTACTGAGTTCTTCAGACTGAGGATCACCGAGGGTAAATTTTGTGATACTACCCTGCCACACAGGGTAGCATCACCAAATTCACCCTTTGGGACACCCTTTGGCAGATGACAGTCTGCTTATTTTCAGGCTTGATCATAGTACATGCATATTTGAGCTAGTTCTATTCGATTTACTTTAGAAGTAAGTCTATACACAAAGATGTTTTTATTTAGTTTATTGTCTTTGCGATAGCTAATTAGAATGCAATGGCTTCATTTAAACTGCATTGCTTCTATTATTGTAGGTCAACTGGAAATTCCAAGTAGGCAGTTTTATGTAAATTCCAATTAGGCAGGGTTATGTTAAATTTTAACAGCTGACGTGATCGTCCAAAATATTGTCTGTCAACGATTTCCGTTCAGCACATGCGTGGAGAATGGATTTACTTTTTCCGCATTGTTTAGTGTTGCTGTAGATGGGGATTTCATATAACAAGCATGTAATAAATGGCAAATCTCTTTAACCCTTTACCCAACGCAGACGATATCAAAATTTATTATTTTAAATATCATTTTTTCAAATTTTTCAAAACATTTCAACAAAATCATATCATGTGACCCCTCGTTGGAACGAGCTCGAGGAGCTCGTTCCAACGAGAGGTCACATGATATGGTTTTGTTGATTTTTTTTTAAAAATAATATTTTTTCAACTGCTGAATTTGCATATTACGCGGGCGGATGCAGCCGATTCGTTTGGTAAAGGGTTAATTATTCCATTCAGTGAATGCAGTAATCACAAAAATGAAGAGAATTTAGACTAGGTTGCAACTAAGAGGAAATGAATCAACATTTTCAGGCTCGTGTCATAAATATTTTTTTCCATGATGGAATTCATTTGATATCCTGTATACTTGAAATCAACAAGGATTTTTTCTATAAGCAATGTGTAGGTAATGACAAACATTTATCGAATATACAGTACAGTGATTATAAAAGTGGGCTAATTCAGTTGTGCTTCGGTCAAAATTTTCCTTCTGCTTACATCCCAACAACGTTGTAGAATCTCACTTTGCAAAAAGGAAATGCTCAGAAGCTATTTTCATACAATTTTCTTGATTTCACAAAATATGGTTTCTGCAGGCCTTAAAATTTGTTGGGTTCGCGAGAATCATAAGCAAGCACCTATGAGAATCAATTTTCTATTCTTAAATAATTTAGAATTTGAGTACTGTTATATCAGTGTGAGAGCAACCATAACATATTCCACCAAGGAAAATAAATAAATCTCATATTTGGATGTTTACTACACTTAACCTCTAGGGCCTAGTTCCAATTTTGGTAACTTTCTTCTACCTGTACATGGAGAACAAATGTTCAAAGACACAGGCTTTTGGTGCTCTTGCAAATGGAAGTTACAGTACCTTAGTAGTGGTTTATAGTGAAGTCTTGGCTGCCTGTATAGGCAGCAAAGCTTTCAGTTGACACCATTGCAAAGTCTAAGTAAAATTCTCCAGATCTTTTAAGAGACTTGAAAGAATCTTTCATGTGAAGCAAATGAGCATTTTGCGAGAATCAAAGTTGAGTCCCATTGTTTTCCTTACGAGAATCATTGCAAGAATCGATTTGAATGCAGGCATGAATTTGAACTGGTTGAGAGCTAAATTATTTTTCGAGGCCGATTTGTAACATGAGTAATTTTTTTTAAAGCTACAATGCCACCAACAAATTCCAAGTAGGCAGGGTTATGTCAATTCCAAGTAGGCAGGGTTATGTCAATTCCAAGTATCGAAATAATGCACATCAAGTATGTAATAATTATCTGGATGTGAAACTTCCCATAAAGAGTAAAAAGCTACCATCAGGTTATGTTTATATGATTGCGGTTTGGCTTGAAATTGTACGACTCGGCAGTATTTTTGCACATAATGGCGGGTAATATTAGTCTCGACGAGATACAGACGAACCCAGAATTTGACTTTATCAAAGTCTATAATGAAAAAACATGTGAACTTTCCAATGACGAAGATTCCCCATTTAAGGGTGCTATGGATGGCTGTAA